>CM061043.1:134340125-134994556 GCA_030762985.1 Adelphocoris suturalis | reverse complement strand
TATATATATATATATATATATATATATATATGTCATTCCAGACGATAACTCTCGATAGAATTGAGATAAAAACTTCGTTCTTTCGCCAAAAAATCAAGCATTTCAAAAGGAAGGCTGAGTTCGTTGGACAACAATTTTTGAGCACATTAAATTGGTCAAATTTTGAAAAATATACCAAAAAATCACTAAAAAATGGCTCTAAAAACGGCCAAAAATCGTTAAATTTGTATTTTTTTGCAGAATTTTAGTCAAAACTAAATTTTCAACGATTAACTAGGATATTAAAATTTTTGCACAAAATTATGATGAAAAATGTACTTAAATGTCATTAAAATTTGCTAAAAAACGTACATAAACAGCAAAAAAATTTAAAAATCAAAAATCCCTTTGGAATCAGTGGAGCTTTATTTAGAATAAGTTTTTTGCCATAAAATTTTTATATATATGTGTCCTTCTAGACGATAACTCTCCTTAGGATTGAGATAAAAACCCTGTTCTTGCGCAAAAAAATCAAGCCTTCCAAACGAAAGGATGAGTGAGATGGCCAGCAGTTTTGAGCACAAGAAATTGGTCACATTTCAAAAAATGGACTAAAAAAAATCTCTATAAATGACTAAAAACGGCTAAAAATCATTAAATTTATATTTTTTGGTATAGAATATTGCTCAAATAAAGTTTATTAAATTTGCTTTGCGAAAATTCGCTTATATGATCAAGCTTCATGACTGGAACTTTTTCCTTCACAACGGACCTCCTACCTACCTCTGAACTTCAAGTGGTTTGAAGTTTCCTCTGAAACGATAGGTACCTACAACTTCCTGAACTCCCACCCTTATAGTCTGGAAACTTCGAACGTTTAAACATTCAAGTCAATATAACAACTATTGTGAGAGGGGAAGAGATGAGTACAGTTGGAAAGTTCTGTTGGTATTGTCCTCATTAAAGACGGTAGACAAGGTTTTAGTAATTTCTCAATTCGACCTCGTTATTCACGTCTTAATTAAAAGCGATCGTATTCTCTCGTAGACAAAGATTTAGTTTGGTACAATGAGAGAGGAGACCAACTTAGAGTCTATAAAAGTTAGAATTCGTTCTTTAACGTAACTACCCCAATGAATCAAATCACTGATTTAGAGAGGCTGATTATTTATTTTGGTGATGCATACATTTTACTTTCTAAAAGCGCAAAAGAATCAAGAACTCACTCGCAAAGATTCAAAGAGATGCTTGGTACTAAACTGGGAAAAATCTTCAAAAATCGCATGAATGAATGTATGTGTCTTGATTAGTGTAGTAGCTTGATATTGTGAACTATGATCCGCCACTTTCCCGAGGCTTTCTCTGTCCTTTATGATCCTCCTGGCCTGCTTGGAACCCCACAGTGGGTTGACGTTTTATCTGAACTAGGCGCTTTTCAGACCCTGCAGCCGTTCCTGAGACCCACAGGGCTTTTCTAAGAACCTGGAGTGCAACATTTTAATATGTTTATATTAATCTAATACATATACATGCATTATTTCAGACGAAATCTCTCTGTAGAATCGAGATGAAAAATCCGTTCTTTCGCTAAAAAATCGAGCATTCCAAATGAAAGGATTAGTTCTTTGAACAGCACTTTTTGAGTCCAAGACTTTTTGTGCACATTACTGCAGACAAATGTGCACAGCTCTTGTAAAAAATGATTCCGGTCGTTTTATATTTCAACACTTAGTGAGTATATGAATTGCTACCTAAACGATTTATGACATAAGTAAACCTTTTTTAAAAATGATATTCTGCTCAAAAACAGTTTCCCGATGTTTTCAGTTTTTATCGATTTTCTAACAAATTTTAATTAAATTCAAGTACCCAATTAAAAAGATGATTTTTTTTTAAGTAATGTGGCTAATGGTGTGGCTAATCATTTGAAAATGTATTACCTACTCCCAAAGCATCATTCTGTAATAAAAACAAAAACTGTTCTCAATAAAGAATAATTTTGGGTCAAAATAGTGAAAATGCCATTTTTTCAATCATGTTTTATGCACAATATACATATAGTAATCTAAGTTGGGATGGCCATTCCCCCACTGAACCATAAATATAACGCAAAAAAACCTTAAATTGTTTTCATACGGTGTTATAATTCTCTGTTATAATTCATATCATGAAGGAACTGTTTGTTTTGGAAATAACCAAAAAGTGGTTTTTATCTACGTTATGTTCACAAGGTGTTTTTATTTGCCCTTCATTGCTTAGTGCCCACGTTTTCCTGTCACTTTATTTCCTTTACATTTATGAACTCCGTTTCGGTTCAGTGATTACAGTGGGGCGAGGTGAAACGAGTTGAAATACTGAGATGAAAACTTTTGTACCGGTCGAACAACTTATAGTTCTTTGCGACCAACATCTAACTTTACACCTCCAACGCTCTATGTTATTAGTGAAACAATCTGAAACAGTTTCATCAGAAACTTTTAGCGAGTTTAATAATAATATTAGATTAAAACTTCCATAAACTGTGGGTGCAAAGTTACTTTGACGGTGTTTTCTAGATTGAATTCCGTTGAATTAAATTAATAGTTGGACTTTCCCGCTTCGGTGTCATACGCGTAGGAAGTAAATTCTCGCAGAGCCGGTATTCTTGCAGTCAAAAGTACTTATATAGAATTAACCCCTCCAAAATACTGGAATCAGTTAGGTTTTATTGCATAACTCTTGTGTATAATTATTACAAAGTGTGTTATACATTATCTTAATATAAATGCATAGACGTAGACACCTACTGAAAATATATTAATAAAATAACATGCCTACACTTTACTAGTCCCTCTAGAAATAACTAGAGCTGTTATCGAAGTACAATAGTACACATTAACTTAGGCATCCACCAACTGAAAATTAATGAAATGAAATAAAAAATCACAAGTCCATCTACATATGACAAAAGCTATAATAAACTCGATTCCACATTATATCAGCTGAATGTCCTGATTTTCTCTCGCGTACCTATACCTTTTTTGCGATTTTTTTGTTCACATCTCCCGGCCGCCTAATAGTCGCAAGCTTCAAATGTATGTCTGCATACATAGATTGTCACTTGTAATCCATTGTACAGAGACAGCTATTGTACATCAAGGACGCACATAATTTCCTGAGCGTACTTTAGCAGTTAATTGTTCTGCAAAATGTAATCCTAGTTACTATAGACGCTAACTCACTTTACACGGAAATTCCTCACAATGAGGGACAGTAGTTAACATGTTAATCACCTTGTTGTTTTAGGAAGTGTTGTTTGTTGTCGATTGAAAAATTTATATCTCGATGCTAATATGTGAGATTTTTTTTAGCGTCACCAAATTTGTTTGCTACGCTTATACGCGCATCTTTCCGTCTGTCTGTCTGACCGTTCTATCGAGATCTCGGCCCCCTGGCCACCTAGACACTTCCGGTTTTCACTGAATGGTAGTGGAAAGGGTCTATGTTTGCCCATTTTGGCAAACTAGTGGATCCGATGACTAGGAGCCGAAATATTAACCATAATGATGGTAAAATCGTGGGTGTGGCCTCCGAAATTAAACCGTAAATAGGGAGTTGTTTACATTACATGGGTGTTACCGCGTAACCAAACAGTTAATATTTACGCACAGATGATTTCAAAACACGTGGAACTTCGAAGTGGAGTCTTTTTTTGAAGCTGGAAAGCTTGTGATGGGTAGAGGTAATTTATTTAAGAAGATACGTTGATCATTCTCTAATTTCTGAATCCATTTGGACTAGAGTATGGACACTAAACTACGACTAGACCAACATAACATAAGGTTCCTCTTATATGGAAAAATACATTTCCTTAATAGGGCTTCATAGTTTATCACTTTAACTCACAAATTAGTGTTCATTTGGTATGATAAATTAACATGTATCATGTTTTAGCCCTGGGGTCCTAGCGAATTTTGCGAGTCAATTTTTTTCCGCGCACGAAATTAATTACAGTGATTTCCGCCTACAACCGAGTCGTTGCTAGGGAAATGGTACTTCGTCGTTTTTCATCCCACAAAATTCGTTGACCATTCGTTCGAAAGCTCTCGATTTATCCAACAATATTATGTTAACTACGGCGAAGTGCGTGTCCAACAAACTGAGTTATGAGCATGGTTATATAAATAATTGTTTACACACAGGTGATCATTCTCAATAATTGATATTGTGAACATGATTGCAACCGCTTGTTAATTTCTGATGTTTTCATATAATTTCGAATCAATATCGAGGAGAAAACATGATACATGGTTGAAATTTTTGGTTCTAGAACAGAAATAAGTTTTTTATATGTTTTTAGGGGGAAAACTAGTTAGAGTGTGAAATTGGGTTATAACGTAGTTTGAGGAATATGCAAGTGTTACCATTCGATTCAAATTGAAAAATACGTAGAAGCCGACCCCAAACTCGTATTTTCAAAGGTCATTTTTCAAGAAAACCTTCGATTTCATTGAAAAAACTAATGTTTTTCAACATTAAAACCGTAGTTTTCTCCCCTAATTGCAAAGTAAAATTGTCTACACCGTTGGAAAGGTAAGATCTCGGCGGAATTTTTGTCGTTTATGCATCTTGAAAAAAAATTGGTTCTCATAGTTCAATTCCCGATTGAAAAAACTCGAGGTTTCCCAAATGAGGTAAAATTTGCTGTTTAGAGGGCTTTTTCGTGTCTCAAACCTTAATTCTTAAAAAAAATTCCTATAGGAAATTCAATGATCTTTCCAACGGTATCCTCAAATTTGAATTTTCACAGCAAATGTAACGTTATCGTTTTCGTCGAAAACACGAAAAAAAAAAAAAAATCCTAAAAATTAAAATACTCGGAAACTAAGCTTTTTAAAAAAATCTCTGAGAGGAACTTTTGATCAGAAATGCGCTCTAGAATCGACTTCTGCAGCTTGAAACCTGTTTTGTGTACACCCTGTACAGATTTAGCATGCTGCTAGGATATCTATCATATATATAGGTTAGGTTCTTACTTTTTTCTGAAAATTATGACTGCATCAAAAACTAATGCCTAATGAGTCAACATACAAATTTCAAATTGATTGCTACGAAATCGTGGCCTGTAGCGCAGAACAGACATTCAGACATACAGACAGGCAGACACACACACACACACACACAAACACACACACACACACAAATTTTGGTCGATTCAAAGTAGAGACTCACTTTGTTTGTCAATAATAACATACAAAAAAAAACACTGGTTGATGATGTCATTGCCAACGTGTGGAAATATAAAATGGTTCCGGTGTTTCCTATGAAAGGAGATAGTGAAACTCTAGGTCATGTCCACCCCTCGAAATATTGAGCTGGCGCCCCTTCAGCTCGAGGAGGTCAGCTCTGGAATTACCTCGCTCGCGTTTCCGGTCTAATTTACGGACGGATGTGGTTGAGCGGATGTGAGGCTATGGATGTGTCGGTGTGTGGATTCGTGAACGCAGCTGAGTTAGAGTAGGCCTCCGCTGTTGCAGGGTAAAACAACACACCCGAGGCAACGCCGGTACCCGCAGTGATGATGTTAAGAACCGAGAGAGAAACGTGTTTACAGACATCGCCTAACTAAAGGGGCTCAAACGTCGGGCGGTTTCGAGGTTTGGTAATCTTCATCAATTTCGGTTACCAGGGCGTCAAAATGTTGAGAACGGTTCCGCACCCTAGGTGGTGGAAAACCGATTATCAGAGATCGACCGTTCAGCAACCCTCACTTTTGAGAGGGAGTGAGAGGGAGAGAGAGAGATAGAGAAAGAGGGAGAGAGAGAGAGAAAGGGAGAGAGAGAGACGGGGGGGGGGGGGGGGGGGAGACAGAGAGAGAGAGAGTACCTACGAACATGAACGGTTGAAAATATAACCAGAAGATAATATACAAAGCCTTTTATTGATACAATTGACAAACGAACTGTGTTTCGACATTGATTATGACTGTATTTGTCTGAATGTGTGAGTGAGTGTGTGTGTGTGTTTGTTTCGCGCTTCAGGCCGCAATTTAGTGGAAGTGATCCCTAGAACTATCACGAAAACTAGGTAGGTTATAAATTCCCTTGTCAAGCTGTTTGCCACGTTTGGGCTCCCATACGTTCTGGGTTCGGATAATGCAAGCATGTTCACATTAAAAGAATTTCAGCAGTTTTTACAATTCAATAATGTATAACACAAACGCTCAGCCCTATACCATCCTGCAACCAATGGACAAGTAGAAAGATTCGTTCAAACCGTCAAGAGTACATTGAAAGCCATGAAGAATGATGCGGGAGATGTGTACTACAAGATTGCAACGTGCTTAACCCAACTGAGAAGAGTACCGAATGCCACAGGAACGTCTGCTAATAAGTTAATGCTCTCTTATAACGTTCGGACTAAATTATACTTGCTGTTCAACGACCAGGAACCCAAAAACACTCGTCAAGGAAACAATGAGAATGTAAGAATGTTTCAAGAAGAAGAAGTGGTATTGGTCAGGGGTTACCATCCAAAAGGAAATAAGTGGATCCAAGGAGTAGTTAGGGCAAAATTAGGAAAGCTGCACTACGAAGTTATAATGAACGGAAATGTCTTACGGAGACATGTGGATCAATTAAAGTTGCGGACTAAGGGGGGGGGGGGGGGGGGGGAGACTTGATAGGTATATCGATTCAAGGATCTACCATAATCTCGTCTCTAGTTACTAATAACACTGTTTGTGTACCTGGTAACGGGAAAACTCACCATTCTTGTAATATTGAATAGTTTGTACAGTTCATGTAAGAATAATATTGAATACGGTACGAAGTATGCGTGTATTCATTGATTAGTGCATGAACGAGATACGATAGTTAGCTACTATTTTATTGTTAAATTGTTAGCTACTATTTTATCACTCGTTCTGATAATATCCAACGATTCAAAACATATATTGGATTCTCGTCTTTTGTCAGTTTATATCCACTATCAGCAAATATTAATGAAATTGGAGTACATTTTCAGCATTATTTTGTGTATAATTTTCTTAATGTTCTAGTTGATCAATTGAGCCAATGATCTGATTTCTATCTAAATCAAACGAAAAAACCACTCTTTCGTTTCAAAAGTTTTCGAGACCTTGATTTCCCGATATTTTAACTCTTCAATTCTATCTTTTAGGGTTGATCGAAAGTGATGTAGAAGATTCAGGACCACGTTTAATCTAGGAAAAACCAAATTAATGTGGATCATTTTGGGCCATGCAGCACAAACCCTGAAAATTCCGTGGGAATCGAATGGACTGCTTATCCCCTCTCATCCCCACAACCATGGAAAATGATAACTTGATTTCTCGTGAAGGACATTTCCTTGAAAATTATTGGAAGTGATCGAAATCGTTTAGATTAAACGACCTATGAGTATTTATATATATATAATTTATATGTACATTTAAACATTTTTCTCAGAATTATGCTGAAAAACGTACTTAAATTTCATTAATATTTGCTAAAAAATTCTATAAAACTGCAAAAAGTCTAAAAATCCAAAATCTCCTTTGACTGCCGAAGTTCAGTTTTGAATGAGTTTTTTGCCATAAAATTGGTTTTTAACAATTTCTTTCTACTGAAATTGTTCAAATTTCAATGCACTATAACATATTACAACACGATGGATGGTTTATAAAAATTCGCTCATACGATCATGCTGCAGGACTGGAACTTTTTTAAAGTACGGAGGAGAAACGCATCCATTTCGATGACTCTAGAGACCCAAGGTTTGAAAACTACTGAATGAATCGTGTCTAGTAAACATTTCCTCTAAATCGTATCGGAAATGCGAAAATTCACTAAAATATTCTTTAGATCTTTATAGCGACAAAACCTGTCAAAATGGAATTATTGAAGACTCTGCACTGCAGATATAAGGAGCGAGAAGGCCCATGTCACCATTGTGAGAGATCAACAGTTTGGGGAACTTTCTCCAAACAACATCCGCATTAGATGAACGTCACGGACAAAGCAACCGTATGCGGAACATCTGTTTCCGTAGAAAGAAGCCGCTCCCCATAAAGAACGAGCGTGTGCTGATGACTAACCGACTGCATGTACAACTTCAGTGACCTAAACTGAAATCATGTATTAGCAGCCATTTATTTACCGTTTTTTTATAGGAGGAAATAATCAAGATTCGGGGGAATCCCCATCATTCTTTCGTTTATTGGCACCTATCTAATTTTTCGATTCTAGCGTAACTAATGGCAACAATTTACAACTCTGTAGCTTTTTTGACTCCGTTAAATTATTGAAATAAGAAAATTAAAGAAAATCTTCTACGCAGATCACTGGTCTATAATTATTAACCCTGTTTATAGTATATCTATTGTCAAACCTAGAGACTTCGCGCCTTGCAAATGAGCTCACGTCATTAGGCTTTTCCTAAGGAAACCAGTCTGGCCAGAAAGACGTACATTTCTTCCTCACATAAGCAAAAATGTTGATATCTTCTTTGGCGGGTGTGTGTGGTGTGTGTTTGTGAGAAAGAGAGAGAGAGCGAAAGAGAGATTGATTGATTAATTGATTGAAGCGTTTATTTATCAGAAGAATGAATCGAAAATTGATGTACAACAATAACGGTAGTAAACCACAGACGAAAGACAAATCATTCACTCATATATTATTATGGTAAATCTTAATTAATTACATTGAATAAATTGATTTGGTTTGATACACAAATTAGTATGAAAATAAATATATGAAAATCGTTATTATTGTGTGCTACTAGCGTTACCCAGTGGACACCACGAGGAGGTTGCTCACGTTGTCTCCCATTATCATCTCCAGAGACGAATCGTCAGTAACTAAAGTTAACTAAAATCTAATAAATAATACTATGTTGTGCTTGGTAGCAGGATAAATGAGATGTCTCAACTGCAGCCTCTACCTCGGTACATTTCTAGACCACAGGCTTCATCACCTCCTCGCTCTGACTTCGCTACAGGCCCTCACAAATACATATGATAGTATTAAACTGTAATAGCACTATAATAACATGACACTACCAGGTACCTATGTATTCCCTTTAATTCAATCAAAATATGGTGGATCTCTAATTTGCATCGATCTTGTATGGCTGGGGTCAATTAATTCTGGTACCTAGCAAGCATTCGAAGTAGAATTTTTGCAAATGCAGTAACATTTTTTCCTCCCAAAAGGATTCATCCCGTTCTATGCGCTCATATTTCAAATCCTTAGGTGTCCGTCCACTCGCAAGATAAACAATACCTTCTATCCGTAACGGTAAGCTGTCCTTTTATTTGATAATAGTAATGATGATTAGTATCGAAAACCCATCCATTAGATTTCGATAATCGCCAATTTCTAATTTTTTAATCTTTCAAGCCATCTTCTTTAGTCAGTAAAGTGCATGAAGACGGACATTTTATTTCGACAACTCCGTCATCTCAAATCAAACCGGGTAGCTTTTACTGATCCATTTACCACATTAATCAATGGTCACATCACAAATTTCCGAAAGTTTTGACATTTTATGTCTTTACTTTGGCACATAAACTAAAAAAGCGTTACGGCTGGTTTTCTGATGATTTCCGCTTACAACCGAGTCGTTGCTAGGGAAATGGTACTACTTCGTCGTTTTTCATCTCACAAAATTCGTTGACCATTCGTTCGAAAGCTCTCAATTTATCCAACCATATTATGTTAACTACTGAGAATGTGCGTGGCCAACAAGCTGAATTATGACCATGATTATATGAACAATTGTTTACACACAGGTGAAAAACGACGAAGTGTGTGTGTGTGTGTGTGTGTCATTCCAGACGATAACTCTCCTTAGGACTGATATAAAAATTCCGTTCTTGCGCCAAAAAATCAAGCTTTCCAAACGAAAGGATGAGTTCGTTGAGCACAATAAATTGGTCTAATTTAAGAAAATGTACTAAAAAATCACTAATAACGTCTAAAAACGGCTAGAAATCATTAAATTTATATTTTTTGGTAGAATATTGCTCAAATAAAGTTTATTAACTATAAAATAAGAACATTCAAAAATGTATGTTAGGCTGAAACATGTACTTGAAATTCATTAAGATTTGCTAGAAAATCGATAAAAACTGCAAACAGCTAAAAATTCAAAATCTTTATTTAAATAGATTATTATTTAGAATACATTTTCTACCATAAAATGAATAGTTGAGAATTTCCTGCAGTAAAAAATCCCAAAATTCAAAACAATTAAACATGATACAATACGAAAATTTGCTCATACGATTCGCTGCATGACTGGAACTTTTGCATACCTTACCAAATTCATATGATGTTAATAACCGTTTCCGAATATTAAATCATTTGTCAGGCAAAATTTGATCGACTGTATCTTTTTCTATATCCTCCCGTTGCAATTTTAAACTTTCTAATTCTTCCATATGTAGCTTTTAGCGAATTTTCGTAAAAAATGAAGCTATTGCAATGGCTCGGAAAATTTTAAAATCGAAATTTTCGAAAAATGTCTTCATTGAAATCCGTTTTGAGGCATTCCGAAACGATTCCTGAAGGTTGCGCTTTTTCATATGTATATATATGTATATATGTGTCATTCCTAACGCGAACTCTCCTTAGGATTGAGATGAAAATTCCTTTCATACCCCATAAAATCAAGCTTTCCAAACGAAAGGATGAGTTTGTTGGCCAGCACTTTTTGATCTCATTAAATTGGTCAAATTTCAAAACATGTGCCGAAAAAATCACTAAAATTGGCTAAAAACAGCTAAAAATCGTTAAATTTATAATTTTTAGCAGAATATTGCTCAAATAAAGTTTATCAAATTTAGAATAGATCATTGAAAAATTATGTACAAAATTAGGCTGAAATTTTAAATTAAATTTCATTAAAATTTGCTATAAAAGCTATAAAGACTGTATAAAAAGCTGAAAATCCGAAATATCTTTTTGAATAGCAGATTACTATTTAGCATAGTTTTTTTTTTTTTTTCATAAAAATAATGGTTAAGAATTTCTTTGCACTCAAGAAGCTCAAATTTCAGAACAATTTAACATAATATAGTGCATAACTTGCAAAAATTCGCTGATACGATCATGCTGCATGACCCTTTTTTCAAAATAGTTTAAATTTTTGCCTAATAAAGTTACTTGTATGTACATTACTTTTATGGAGTACATAAATATATCCATATGTATGTAATATGGATATATTACATACATATAAAATGTATGTGATGGAAAGTGAAAACAACACTTGGGTCCTTATCTGTAGGCATCCTTGGAAAAAATGCAACGCATTTTCGCTGCATCTTTTTGCATCTACGGGCGTAATAAAATTTTGAACTTTCCGCAGTTTCCGCTGTTTTTTTTGCGTTTACGCGTGTTATAAACTTTTGAAATGTCCACAGTTTTCATCTGATTTTGATGGAATTTATAGCGAATGGCCGGGTTAGGGTGTAGATTATACCCCATCAATTTCATTGTTCACAAATTATACGCATACGTAAATTCCATCAAACGTCATTTTCTCAGGCTACAGTTGTAGTCTGATCTCGCTCAAACTCAGATGATGGTTGCGAGAAGAAAATTTGAGCATTCTTCAACAATTTCAACATGACCGTATCTTTAGTCCTCGGAACAAGCTTAATTTCCACAGTTTTCAATGTTCCTAAATTAATATTTCATTCTGAACATGCGCAAACGTAATTCCATGCATATTTTTCTCTCACCGTTTTGAAATGAAATGAAATGAAAATGTATTTATTTCTGAAAACATTACAAAACAATTCACCTACAAAAAACTACAATTTTCGTCTCATTCCGTTCGTTCGGAGGATAGAAGAGAATATGATTTTATCAACCCATATTTATTTTAACATTTTTGGAACATCAGTAGCTGCTGCGCATGCGCGAATGTGTAACCCTTGAAACGGACCTACTTCCAATTCTTACAGTTTTCATCCGATTTTGACGAAATTTTCATGGAATGTGCTGGTTAGGCTGAAGATGGTTCACTACCAATTTCATTGTACTCAAATTATTACTACTTCATCCTACGCATACGTAAAAGCAAATTACCGTTTATTACCTCAAATATATTTTTTCGTTTCCCAATTGAAATTTTTTTTAAATGTAGGGATTAATTATTGCATGCGATTCTTGACGATGGGGTCAGTTTAGATTGGAAATACAATTACGATCGTTACACTTCAACTATTTTGTTTTATACCGTTCAGAAGTTACGTACTTATGTATAATTAAGTTCCCGGAAAGTGATAAATAAATTAAATATACCGTTCAAACGTTACTTATATGTATTATATAAAACTGATCCTGGATAGTGAAAAATTAATGAATATTGTGTACCTAATCAATTCATGACTCTAGTATTACGCAGGGTATCCATGCCTGTCGAAGACGAATTTATACAGTTTTTAGCCCGCGGGCGTCCTTTATAGTGGAGCTTCATTATAATTAGTCAAAAACCTCTATTATTCCCTAAGATGACCTACAATGGTCATAAGGTTCAACTGTCAATTTGGAAGTATCATACCAGAGTTTTGAACTGCAAGATTCTACTTTGCGCCCACTGTGCGACGGAAAAAGAGCGGTAAACGGTACAAGGTTAGTTCGTGATCTGATAGGTTGAAGCGCTAGCGACCAGACGCTCCTCATAATCAAGTCCTGTCACCTGGGAAAACGGTGTGGGCTTTCCACCCTAGACCGGTTGCAAACCTCTCCCAACCACCCTACCTGCCACCCCCTCCTCCAGTCAATGGCGCATGGCCATGTTTGTTTCCTTCTTGAAGTCAGGGATTCGAAAACTATGGTAGCTCAGCAGCCTCATCTCTGGGTACTCTCATGATATGAACATGCAGGCCTTCATAACAAAAGAGCTTCCCCTTTTCCCCCCCCCCCCCCCCCCCCCCCAGTCAATTTGTCTTCAACACGCCCCCCCCAGTCAATTTGTCTCCAACACGCCCGCCCGATGTTTCTAGGTATTACTTCTTCCTTTGATTACATATTTACGTAGAATTGGTGACAATTTCAAGCTGTGGGAAGAAATTATATTATTTAAAAAAAAAAGAAGGACAACAAAGTCCAGTCATGCAGCGAATTTTTTGATTACATTTTTTTTTCTTTTAACAAGCACCTACTTCCTACGTTTTAAACAGCATGGTTCTAGGATTGGTTATACAGGGATACTTCCATAAGAGTAGTTCAATCTGAATTTGGACAATGTTTCATACAAATATTACCGATTTTTACTACTAGCGAACGGCATTATTTCGATTTTTGACTAATTTTTCAACTTTGAAATTTTTGAAAACTTGATACATATTTTTATAGGAAATTTTACGCTGATTCCGAATATACCACATGTTAGTATGCTGAAAAATTATTTCGCACAACAAATCGCAAAAAACAGGCTATTTTGAAATTTTTGACTACATTTTTGAAAATTTTAACCCGAAGATGTAATCCGATCATGCTGGCCAACGAACTTGAACTTTCGTTTTGTGTCCTTAACATTTTAAAATTTGTTTGAAGTTTCTAGCACAATTCTACGGACAGTTATCGTCTGGAATGACACATACATACATATATACATAGAATTACCGTGCTTTAGAAGTTGCCGATGTCGGTGAGGATTTGTTGAAACCAATTTGCGTAGTTGTGTTTTGATTGCCTCCACATGAATTCCCACTAGTAGAATGCACATGAATTCGCACAAATTGATCAGAATGCTGTGTATAGGTTGGTGGTCTGGATGCTCGCATCTCAAAAATACATAACATGATCTAAGTAAGAAGTAATGCCTAGAAACATCGGGCTGGCGTGTTAAAGACAAATTGACGGGGGAGGTATAACGGAAAAATACCGAAAACTGTAAGAACAGTGAAGGGGAAAAAAACTCTAGAGCCATATTTCAAGGAATCTAATAATGACTTGTTCCCCCATAGCTCAACAACCTGGAAGATACAGGGTCCAATACACGGAAATTCTTTTGTTTGCTCTCTTGTGTGACAACCAGTCCTCCTCACTTTCTCGGAACCAAATAGTAACACGTGCTGCTCTGGTACAGCTATAGGTATTCAGTTTCGAAGAACTTGGCAGACGTGCGCAGTTTCAGGAGGGATATGGGCTGTTTAAGAAAAATTTTCCCAGTCTTATCTCATCGTGGCTTGTGTTAGGTTGTTGGGTTGTCGTTGTGCCTGGGGGCTGGCTCTGCAACAAGATGAAGAATCCAATCTACAGCAGCTTTGGCGCCGGTAAATTGTTAAGTAGTTGAATTTGCTTCGTATTCGGTACGCGATTCCGCGATCGGCTGTGTTGGTAGAAGGCAATCGTTTCACGCAGTGGAAAGTGAAAGTGGAGTGTTTCATTTTATCAGCACATCTTTACTTGCGGCTCACCTTCAGTATAATTCTCAATCAACATCAATTTTCAAGGTACCTGCATGACGCATGATCATACTAGGTATATATTCATTGAAATTTAACTTACCTATGCAAATGGAATACATTTACTTAAATATGCACGGATTTGTGTAAAATATATTGGGTACACAATCCATTTTATACAGGGTGTCCCCGGAACCCCCCCCCCCCTGCTAAAATCGTTAATAATGGGTCAAACAAATTTTTTTTTTTTAATCCTAATATTTTTGTAAGGATTTCAAAAATGACAAAATTGCGCATTGCGCACGTGCGCAATTGGCATAAACTTCGTTATTGTATATGAGTACCCCCAGTTTTTATAGCAGATTTGAATTCTACGTAAAATTTCATGAAACAATGACTAGTTTTTTAAGCGTGCGTGAACGAGAGCAATTCCGCTATAAAAGTGAAAAAATTGTGAAATACTATAATGTATTGTTAAAATATAATGTAAATGGGGTTGGCGTTCATAGAATCAAAGTCGCTATTCAACACAGTGTTAACACTGTATAATTCTGATACTTTGCTACATGCAATAGATGTGTACCTACACATTAATTCGAAAATGATGTTTCCAGATCATTGGCGTAAAATAAATGGTTTGTTAGCTCGCTCTTTTTTATTTATTTTTTTAATTAAGGTTCAAGCCGCATCTCAACCAGAAGGGCCATTAGCGGCTTTTAGCTCGCTCATAATAATGTGTTTAATAAAATAACACTAATGTGTTTCTGTTGGAGAGGAGGTCAGATCGTTATAAATCAAAACCTTGTCTGTTATTTCAACATGTGTTTTTCCGCTTTCACAACTCTGATTTTAGTTGGTCGGGAACCGCATAAAATGTGTTGTCTCCAAACGTGTCACGTCCTTCTAAAAGTACCTACTTTTGATTCTTTGTTTTCGTCAGCATTTCTCTTTGTTTCTTTGTAGCAAGTCGCGTATACGCCTACCGAGGAGCCATTCATTAAATGAATAGTCCTTATTCCGTAATTAATAGTCATTCATTCATAATAGTCCTTCTGTATTTAACAAGAGCTGACCTGCCAACTGAAAATCGATGAGGTAAAATAAATGACCTACCTACGCTTCGCAATTCCATCTCTAATAGGTGAAAAATATGATAATAAACTCGATTTCGGGAAGTGAAAATTCCATCGGACTTATGTCAGCTGAAACAACCGTCGTATATCACAAGGCGATTTTTTACTATGTTTTGCACCTTGCTTCTCATCCATTGATGACGAACTTTTTCTTCTTTTACCCCCTCAAAATTTTTTGGTTTACGTTTCAATAATCGTAGATCCAAAAATGAAATTTGAGAGAAAAGAAAAAAAAAAATCTGTCCGTCCGCCGTACGCAGTCCACCGCCCAGAGCTTTTCTCCGAAATTACTGGACCAAAGTTTATGAAATTTAGCTCAAAAATCATACATCGGCCGGGAATGTGTCAGTATTATTGGCATCAATTTTTATCAACCTTAAAAAGGTTGTAATTAAGGGTTGAAATATTGAAAAATCAAGATCCCAGAAAATTTCAAGGTAATAATTTAATGTTTTTTAGGGTCTCATTGGTATGATTTATTTAGAATTGCAGAAATAATAAAAATTGGAATGCAATAATCACATGTAATAAATTCATAAAATAAGTTGCTCGACTGAGATTTGGAACCCAGTGCAGGTTAGTGTCTTGGATTCCGTGTTGCTGGGTTGAGTGAGAAAGGGGAGCAAGGTAGAGAGGAGGCCGAGCGCTTCCAAGAAATAAATTTGGTATGAATTTTCCCGACTTTCTGCTATTCGGAACCACTGTGCATCAACCCCCACCCGAACTTTACTTTATGAAATTTGGCTCAAAAATTATACATCGTTCGATGATGTGCCAGTAACATCGGCATCATGTTCGATCAACCCTAAAGGGTATTATCGAACAATAAAGACCAACAAAGAGAATATACAAGCCAAGAAGTATGTCGGATAATGATATCTTATTAAACAAGCGTTCGTAGCTCAGTGGATACAGCATCCAACTGGGGGCAGAACAGTGCGGTATTCGGCCGGAGTTTGTATCCCATCGTCGGTGACAACACATTTTTTGATTCTTTCTTCCTAGTCACTTTCAAGTTTTTTTTTTTTTTTTAATTAATTCATTATTTTTTATTAATTCATTTATTTTCTTTTGGTAGGAGACATAGTCCAGTTATAATTTGATAACGCACCATAAACTCAGTTTGATAGGTAATTTTTTATGGACCAGGGTTCTACGTAGAGTGGATTTAAGATTTAAGATTCTCTATTAGGCACAGCAAGAAAATGAACAAAAGGAAATATACTCATCAATAAATAAATAAACTTATAAAAGTAAAAAACTTAACCAATACAGTATACGCGTGTGCCCACAGAGGGCTATCTAAAACAGAAATAATAAACCTGTTTGTAATAATTTGGAGCGTTTTTTGAATTAAATAGCCTCAATTTCTTTGAAAATTTGTTTTTTTTTGAAGAAATAGCGTTGTTAAAATCGTTGAAAACATATAAATAATACAATATTTTGCATACCTATATTGTCATTCTGCACTGTTTCATTAGACCGAAATTACGTCGTAGGATGGTTTCAATCACTACATGTACTTAGATGGCTCTAAAATAAGATAAAACGAGCATACCAATGACTGCGTATTGATGTATGTGTATAATGAAATTATTAATTTTATTTTATTCACGAGCTATTATCATCACAGAACGTTCTCCTTGATATCATTCTGGTTAATTTTGTAAGGCAAGGGCGTACTTCAGGGACATAAGGACATTGACAATAGCGAATAATTAAGACTGGAAAGGTGGTATCTACTTATCATTCACCCCTTGACTTAGGTACGTCCAGTCTTGAACGTTAAATTTCCGCCTCTCTCTCATCGAAATCGTATACGCAGTTCTTATCAAACACCAGAATTAAATCACGTATAAACCATATGTACGTGTTCTATTCCATAATGAGAAAAGTACAAAGTTTGAGAACAAATTAAAATGCACAAATGAGTGCCTATATCCCTCCGAATTCTAATTAAATGGGCTCAAAAATTAGTAATAATTAATAACAAGGTCATTCGTTTGCCAGACCACCTCAAAATTGTGTCACGCTGATCAGTTACGGAATTGTGTTGCACCAATCGGTTATGAAATCGTGTTACACTTGGCCTGCTGAGGGAGCCGCTGGGCCTAATTTAATTCCTTATAGACCAACTGTTTAGGTCGTTAAGGTGCTTAAATTTAAAATGGAGCTCAGCTGGAATACTTAGAATACAATTTAAAAATAAGCTGGGTGCGCGCTCTTCGTCACAGTAATGGAGGTGTCGCCATTTTCAAGACTGCATTTATATCGCCATTTTCGCTCCAAACGAGCTTTCCGGTCCTCAACTTGTTTTATGAGTCCTATATTATACTATACAGGACGAGGATTGGGTTGGGGTTGATTGCAATCTGTTGTTGTTACTGTTTTGTGCCGGTGAAAAACCAGGTATACTCCTGCTCAAAGTAAGCTAATTTCTTTGGATTTTCAGCATAATCACCTCTATTTTGACGTCAAATTTTTGGAATAAGCTTTAGAGCATAATATTGTTAAAATGCATTAAACACAGACACTTAGTAACACTAAAATTTCAACTCAAACTAAATATTTATTATTTCCAACGTTTAATGGTATCCAAAATTATTGTAGTGTCTTCAACTCCTAACAATATTATAAAACTTAAACTATGGTTTGACTTTTCCCTGAATATGACCAGAGCTCCGTCACTGTAACAGAGGTGACACAGCAGTCACAGCACTGAAAGTGAAAATTACTAACCCGCAATACAGCTGATTTGTCACTGTGTGTTACCTCCGTCATAATACTGGAGGTGCAAAAATTCAAATTTTGAAAAAATAAATGTGTTTTTAGAATTTTATTAGCTTTTCTATCATATTATGATCTTCTTAATATGACTTTCTTCCGTTGTCTGATCAATGAAGTTATTCAGTGCCCAACATTACTTGCTGGGATATCTCTCCAAGTTCCTCGGTACCTCACTCGCTACCCCCAGACTTTTTACTTACCCTTTGCCGATAGAAAGTATATGTATCATCGCCCTATATACAGATTGCATCACACAGCAAATGCTATCATGGAGGATCATGGAGAAATTGATTTTTTTCCCCCATCTTCTATGCCAACTCTCAAACGTGTGCTACGCCGTTAACTGAACTAAACTATCATCGCCAAAAATTGCTTGTACCACTATAAATATCTAACCTCTCAAGTGGTTCGTGCTGAACTCCATTCGTTCCTTTGTTTTAAAAATCTTTTTCTTTTCAAGTGAAGTTTTATTTCATTATTATCAGCAGTGCCAATTAATATTACTATAACCACTCAATGTAATTGGTTACCTGTTACCTATTGGATGAACAAATAATATGAACATCTGGTGCGAGGCTTCACACTACTTTCCTAACTTGTATTCATTTTACATGGATGCTATCATGATGGATCACATCTTAGAAGGATGGGGTTGTTATTCGATTGTTTGATTTTCAAGTATAGGACTCCATTAGTCCAGAAGTTTCTTCAGGGGGCTGTCAGTAAGAGACCGATGAACACTGACTGTATGACTTCCTGTATTTACGTTCCGGGCTAGTATGCAAGTGATAACTGTCATCTAACCATCCCTAAAAATTGCAACAAACTCCTGGTTTTGGCAGAATATTAAACATGAATAGAGTAAATTCAACATTGAAAACTCTTGCTCGCCTGATGTGTTGAAGTTCAATCAATTTGAAAAGCCAGCTCAATTACTGTTTTGTCGTACAAAAACTCGTTAAGTTATGCTTCATTTTAGATGTTTGCTGCGGTAAATGGTCACTACTTTCCGAACCGCCGAAAGGGTAATAAATGAAAGTCGTGCGAACTTCTCAAACAAATTACTGCAACTCTCACAATATATTAGTATATCTATATATACATAGAAATAAATAAGTGCTAAAAAACCACGTTTTTTAACCTATTTATGGAAGTATTTTGGTAATTACCGCCCTCAGAGTATTTTCCCAGGTATGAGGGGTATGGGATATCATTTCTACCTAGAAGAGAAATAACTCCTGTGAATCTCATCAAAATCCTTCAAGCCATTTTGAAGAAAAGGCAAAAAAAAAAAAAGTGCTACAAACGACGTTTTTCCAACTATTCTGATTTTTTTAACCCCCTAAAAATGATAATTTTAAGCTGATTTTTCTAGAGTAGCTCTTGGGTATAAAAACCCAACCCCGAAAATGTAATTGTTTTATGTCGTACTGAAAGGACGCAATCGTGTACACGAGTTACATACATTCACACATACATACATTTTCATGAAACGTATAGATATGGGTTTAGGTTGAACAAAATATCTATCCTAGCATGAGTTTCAGAAATTGATTTTCAGGGTGATTGCAAGACTCCCTTCCCCCTTCGGGTTAAGTCAGGAAAGTAAAAAGTTTGGGTTTTCCTGGAAGTCAGATTAGCGGCACCCAGGAACGCCTCAGATTTTCGGGCGGCTATTGAAGTGTTTCTATTCGCTTACTGAAATTTGTTAATTGTAATAATTAGAAAAAAACTAAAAAAAAGAAAAAAAGCGGATGGTTTCAAACTATCTACGCAACCCTTCTAAATGGTGGGAAGATGAGTTTGTCAAAAAAAGTTCTGTTTAGTACGAGTGTTTTACAAAAAAGTGTAAAATCGTGGAGCCCTTTGCGAGGAGCGTTTGAACTAGTTATTTACAGCTATTTATTTTTACTTCTCGTAGCAAATGCTTCATTTGTGGAGGACATGGCGTCTCGTTCAGAGTTTACCGCCCACTTTACGGTTCCTTTCCTTCCTGTTGAAGAACGCAATACCACTCCGATTGCGGTCTGACACGGAAACCCTACACAACATTACGCACACCGTTTTCAGCACTACTACGCGCATATACCTATTGTAGGGGTAGGTAGGTACATCTACTTCCTGGTACCTTGATGTTCGTCTCAAAGAAGAAACGAGACACCGTAAAAGCGTCGAATACTTTATGTAAATGCGACGGTCCTCCGAGATTCGTGCTTCCTCTTCCTATTTGTGTTTTGTGACTTTTGCGGTCGAGATGTTCGGGGGTGTCCACCCCCTACCCTCCTCTCCAACATCGCCTACGCCCTGCGGTTTATTTCCCATGTAAATCCAATGGAAGTTCAACCGCCCGAACGGCAGCTCTTCAATCATTTGACGACCCCCCATGAAATATGAAAAGGAAGCAACTTTGTGACGGAGTTATAACAACTTTGACAAACTATTCAATCCCAAATTGATCATACAGTTCTTCCAAATCGTCAAGTTGAATTCAATTGCACAGTAGGGCAAGAGAAAAAAAAAACTGTAAAATAAAAGTATTGATTTGGACGCTGTTTTGACGGGTTTTTATTCCTCGATAGTCAATGAATGGTGTCACCAGTCGCTTTTTCCGTGGAATTGAACAAATCGGAATAAGGTTTTTTGAACAGCCAGAATACAGCATTTCAATACTAAAAAGGCTTTACTTACAAATGGTGGTGTATATGAATTCAGGAATTGAAAACTTATTTTCTTGTATACTCAGGTCTACTAGAAGCCCTACTTATAATGCCCCTTATAGTGACCCTGAACGTTGAAAAAGTAAGATTCTTGCAAATTCAAAGACGTGCACAAACCGTGCGAAGCATTGCGAAGGTCTAAAAGTTGTTTTTACTTTGATGTGTCTGCTTATGCATTGAACTACTACTGCCCAAAATTTCATCACCGTCTTTCACCGTCTGTGACTGCAGTGCTATTTCAAACATTACGGCAAGGGGTGAACTTCCTATCACTCAACAAGTTGGTTTGTTCGAACAAATTTTTTGTGTAGAAGGAAAGTTGTAGAAGATGGAATCGTTCGACACCACCACCAGCTCTCTAACTCTTTTCCTTAATTTTTAGTGGTTTTTCAAAGTTTTTTTGACCTACCACTCACTTACCCAGCGAGGATTCCCATGGAAATGGGTGAGTCGCGAAAACTTTGAAAAATCTTCACAAATCTAAGAAAAGAGAGAGCTGGCGTTGGTCTCATTCGAAGCAAAATTTCTTCCTGTACAGCTTTTATACCGTACACAAAAAAATTAATGCCAGATCCAAAGGTCAAAAAGTGGTAAAAATGGTCAAAAATCGATTTTCTTTCTGTGGAAGATGTTGTTTTAGGTAAAGGGACACGGGATATATTCCGAATAAGCGCAGCGTTTTCTGTAAGAATGGAGATGGACTTAAGTTTTCCCCCAAAAACCCTCTTTTAGCCCACTATGCGGAGGTTAAATGTCTGAAATTTCCGTAGAAGTTGATATAACACTGTAACTATTTATTTTCGAGGAAACAGAAAACATTCTTCATTGAAATGGGTTTTCATAACTTAGCGCCAGTGATTTAGTTTAGTTAGTATAATTTCGACTTAAATAAAGTATAATTCGAGTTCGTGAAGTCGACTGATGTGATTTCAGAGCGAAAAGTGTACCAAATGTTTTCGTACAACTAATGGTTAAACCTGTCCAAGGTGAACCTACTTACAATGCAACTGGAAAAATCGTAGAATTTTGATATGCCGAAAATGTCGAAGAATTTCTGTAGAACGAACGAAAATCACGGACTTTTTTCTCTCGAGAAGAATTTGGTAAGTTTGTACTCCCTCGGTATTATTTAGGCTGCAAGTCTTGGCTAAATACATATTGCACGAAGAGAAGACGAATACGAAGCGGTAGCTCGTACCAAGGAAACGTATTTGTTAAAAACGAGGTCTCAGTTGTGACAAGGGGGGTGAAATAAAAGCTATCATGCTCGTAATCATTTTTAGCTTGACGAATACAGTCGACACAACGTCCCGCTAGGGAAGGTGCGTGGTTAAAACCCCCAGCCAAAAGACATATCCATGTCAAAAAAATAAAAATAAAACTTGGAAAATCATAGAAAGAACTACTCAACGTCGGAGAGTGCGGATGGTATCAAATTTTTTAGAATGGAATCTACTTTCATTTGAAAATATAAAATGAATACGTGGGTAATGCTCACTAAAAAAAGTAGTTTGCCTAAAAATTCCATTACTTTTACTCACCTGTACGCATATAGTAGAACGCATGTGCTGTTCGATAGCTCCCCTCACTTACTTCGAAATAGAATACGTCGATTGAAGAGGTATAAAAGACAGCAATATACCACCAGAGGAGGGCCGGGGGCTGTGTACTCGACTAGTGAAGAGGTCTGTCAATTTCAGTTCGGCTTCGCCAATTGAGCTCCCTCTTGGACTCGGAACGCACAGACACGATCTGTCCTGGTGATGTTTTTCTTTCTTTGAAGGAGAATCCAAGGCATCTTCCTCCGTGTCACGTTACTTCTCCCTCGTGAAATACCGCAGGTGAAAAAAAAAAAAAAAAAAAAAAAAAAAACCAATCTTAGCCGAGGGGTTGGTTTGAAATTCGTCATAAATCTGAGACCATGATTTTTATTCTGATACGCCATCCTCTCTCAAAGAGAAAGATGGCGACGATATACACTTAAATGATAACTTCACAGTATAAATTTGAATCTCATTCGTGAGAAGTTTGTTATACGTATATATCTGGATCTACTATATGAATTGGACTTTGATCATGGAATAATATTCTGTTTCTTCGAACAGTTTATCAAAAACTCAAAATACATATTTTTACAAAACGATTCGTACCAAATAAAAAAAACCCATCCTGTTATAAGTCGGAAGAAAGACACACTTCCAACAAAAAAAATCTCCCTCAAGAGTGATTTGCATATCAATGTTGCACCTATAGCTTCCGTTGTCATACTTGTCCATGTGCCATAATAGGGCAGCAAACCTGATATGACATAGGTAACTGAAGTCTGATATGACAGTGATGATATATGTGTATTGATTCATTCATTCTGACTTCAATAAAATTATTGGTGTCTATCGAGAGGTGAAACCGGAAATCCATGTTTAGCGGAATAAATCACTTCCTCATGAAGGTGAATACAAGGCATTCCCAATTAAATGCAAAAATCTATTCCTCCACTCGCGTTGTTTATAAGTTTACCCACGCTTTGGACGGCAGTCGCGCTGATTGGAGAACCAAATTTCTTTTAAACAACCCGAAGCTGAAAATAGGTATCCATTATATGATTCACAATATGATACTTTTTCAATTGTGATGCAGCGGCAAAACTTTGAAAAAATTAAGAAAGTATAGGCTAAAGAGTAAATTCGGTTTGTACCAAAAATTGTCTGGATCTTACCACTCGTATTAAACGACATACTCACTGCGCTTCCTTACAATCAGATTCTTGGAGTCCTGGTGGTTAAATTTGTCTTGCCAAGGGAAATGTTACCGTAAGGTTTGTAGAGGGAGTGGTCCAGTTTAACAGGGAGTAAGTTTTTCAGCGCAATGTCCCGTGTTGTGCACAGGTCCTGTAACGTTCGCAACGATTCTGTCAAAACTTGTTATTCCCTCGTTCGGGATTAGATGTAGCTAATCTCAGTTTACGAATAATTCGTCAATACTCTCGCCCATTGCGAATTTTTCCCGATATACTCGTCGTAATATTGCTAACCATCTTAATCTAGACATAGGGACTGTGACTGCTGTTCAGCGTTCTTCATATAATAGGCTGAGGTTGTGCTCTTAATTTTGAGATATTGTCTGAATATTTTATCTTGTGATGTTGGTGCGTGATAGGGGGTAACTGAACTTCTTGTAGACTACAAGAACTAATGTTAGGGGGTTCCAGAGAATGTAGTTTAGACCGACTACCAAATTTGTGGTTGTTAGTATCAATAAGAAATGGCAATAATGCAATTAAATTTCCTCGATGTACTAAAATTGGTTTGATTGATATCCTGGGTATATTTATTAATTTCCTCGTTTTTATAACTTCTGAACATCCTTGTGGCTGGTTGATTAATTAATTTTTACTAATAGCAGTGCAATTTGGTAGATTTTGATTTATTATATTCAATAATGAGCCTTTGAATTTTGAATAAACTTTACTCCGTGAAGGTTGCAATAACTTTGGAGCGGTAACCCTCGGTACTAGATTTTGCAGCTCGTGGCTCTTCACCCCGTTAAGACGATATATATCTCCGAATAAAAGGGGCAGCTTCAAGGGTTCTGGAAGGAGGTGCGAGATGCCAGATCCGGCCGATCTACCCTTCGTTAGCCCAAACCACTTTATAACTTCTTTCACCCTAACGACGTTTCCATTCTACTCAGCTCCCATTCGTTTTGTGAGTCTTATCTGAGTTTTCTCATAAAACGTCGGAATGAATGGGGTAAGTTCGGTAATAATGATTTAAGACTGTAGTTTATTGTTTTCAATAATGCACCTTTGTGTGGGGGAAAATCTTGACTAACCATTGTATACTAAGGTATAAGGGCAAAACAAGCAATTATAAATCACCAAATCGGAAACCCTACCTCTCTCTATCCTAAGGTCGACAGATTCAAATTAAGTTGACTAGAGACAGTCTTAAGGTGACGAAGCAACGGATATGTGCAAAGAAATGCGACCTTCCATAGGATATGTAACGCTCCAGAAGTAGCGGTGCATTTTGTTTTCAAGTCAACTGACGATTGGTCGAAAACCTAGATAAACCAGCAAGAACACTAAAAAATGTCCATTCCCTGGTCTCTTGCCACTGCAACCCAAAGCCAGAAATCCCTTAATTCTCTTGCGCGTACCGCAAGATCGTGGTACGCGACCTGAGTTATCTTGTGGAACCAACTGCTTCGGATGCAGAGAGTGAGTGCATCAACAATCGCCAACGGTGCGGTGATTGTTGGTACACTTGAGTCAGCAGGAACTCTTATTGTCTATTTTAAAGCCATTCGCATCCGCCTTTAAAAAACTGAAGGTATGACACGTAAGTAGTTCCCTATTCTTCGAAGTATTTTCATCTACCAGGAGAATCAATAGACACCCAAGACATTTTCAACATTCAGTCCGGACGGCCATCTACACCTCAATGACGAACGGATACGACCCTGGAACATCAACCTCCACAATCTAAGTTTGAATCCTCAATCCGAAATGAAGTTTATAATTCTTTGGCAGACTGATTAGTTCTTGGCACACCAACTCCAAAATTTTAGGTTTAATCTCTTCCATATCTTAGCGTCTGCGCATCTTAGAAATAAGTGGTAGTCAGATCCAAATTGTCAGTCATGGGTGGACAAACAGTCAGCCATTGGGAAGATTTTGCTCCTATTATTCTTCATAGAGCGCAGATAGTAAATCAATGATCTCTTCGGATTGAGCTTTCTGATCATTTTCTCAAAGTGAGTGCTCTTGTTTCCTCGATCGCATCACCTTTTCATTGCGCTCAACTGTGTTCAGGAGAAGTCCACTCCAAATAGTATGCTTACATATTGCACTGGATCTTGTAGATTTACATACTGAAAGGGCTGAAGCAATCTGCTCTTTCTCATCGACTCCACCAAACCTTATTTGGAGCTGGAAACAGAAAAGCTGTCTCTCCAGATCTGTGATTTCCCTTCTTTGTCGGATCGGAATGAATAATATATTTTTTCGCTGCTAGTGACAGATGCGGCTCATTGCTTCCTTTTGTTACTCGCTGTGAAAATTTCCATTCACATATGAAAAATTTTACGCACGTAGGCTGCATATTCTGCTTGAGGAATTTTTGATGAAGCTGTAGCGAATTTCGAAACGCATTGAACCCACTCTGCAACTTTGGTATTTAGCCGACCGTAGGCTAAATCTTGCACAATTCACCGCAGTTACTATGAGATCTTTGGATTGAAAGAACAATAAAATAATAATTAACTACAGCATAACTAATAAATTACAATCAGGTGGCTAGAATACTGAAATATTGAGTAAAGTTGAAGACTCAAAGTCTTTTTATACCAGCTTCTTGAGGCTTTGTATGCACCAAGTAACCTTGTAACATCACTCAATCCACCTCACTTCAACGCACATCCTAAGTCCCTTCACGATCGGGCCCAACGGATATATATTATACAATATATAAAACCGATATCTCTTTCACCATCTCCTACATCTCACATTCTACGATGTTTCTCGGCTGGTGCAGACAGCGAAGGAGAAAAACGAATAAGGTAGCTTGCAGGCGAAAGGTGGCGGAATCGAGGAATTCAATAAGACCGCTAAGCATTGTATACGCGGACATATACCTCGCAAAAAAGGGGTCTTCGTCCCGTTATTTAGAGTTCGTCGGTAGGGTAAGGTATTCGCACCTTTTACCACAATGAAAGCCCCTAGCAGTCACGTAATAAGAAGCAGAAAGATATTTAAGAGCGAAATTTATTTACGTGGTTGGTTAACCGAAGAAGAACCAGGGCTTACGCGTTCTCATTCTGCAGCCTACGTGTTACAGAAAAAATACACAGGTAGTCAAAAGACCGATTGATTAAACATTAAACACTGCAAGTTATTACAAAATGGCTTATCATGTCTCTATTAAGGTGCGTACACACTGCCGCGCAGCAAAAACCGCGATGCCAAAAAACATGAGCAGAGCGGTTTGAGTCACGGTTGCCAGATCATTCTGTCAACGTAAGTTACATCCGCAAAAATAAAGTAGTTCCACAAAACATTAAGTATTCCCATTGAACTTGAACTGAAACTACGATATAAGTATGCAATTCATATTATGATATTTCATTTTTCCTAGCGTTATTTTCTAGCTATATTTTTGATGCTTTTTTTTTGACATTTTCATGTCTTTGCTTTGGCACATAAACTAAAAAAACGTCACGGAAAATAATTGCTCACGAAAATTGCTCACGAAAATTGTCCCAAGTGGCCACAACGATGATTATGACCATCAGAAATGACGTTTTTACCTAATGATCCCACGATTCTGAGATTTGGTATGTGGGCCCTTGAGGGACTTCTGAACACAACTGACCGATTACAGATCAGCTGAGTGGCTCTAGAATCCAGTTTTTTCCCTAATGATCCCACGATTCTGAGATTTGGTATGTAGCCCCTTGAGGGACTTCTGAACGCAACTGACCGATCTCAGATCAGCTGAGTGGCTCTAGAATCCAGTTTTTACCCTAATGATCCCACGATTCTGAGATTTGGTATGTGGGCCCTTGAGGGACTTCTGAACACAACTGACCGATCCCAGATCAGCTGAGTGGCTCTAGAATCCAGTTTTTTCCCTAATGATCCCACGATTCTGAGATTTGGTATGTGGGCCCTTGAGGGACTTCTGAACACAACTGACCGATCCCAGATCAGCTGAGTGGCTCTACAATCCAGTTTTTTCCCTAATGATCCCACGATTCTGAGATTTGGTATGTAGCCCCTTGAGGGACTTCTGAACACAACTGACCGATCCCAAATCAGCTGAGTGGCTCTAGAATCCAGTTTTTTCCCTAATGATCCCACGATTCTGAGATTTGGTATGTAGCCCCTTGAGGGACTTCTGAACGCAACTGACCGATCTCAGATCAGCTGAGTGGCTCTAGAATCCAGTTTTTTCCCTTATGATCCAACGATTCTGAGATTTGGTATGTAGCCCCTTGAGGGACTTCTGAACACAACTGACCGATTACAGATGAGCTGAGTGGCTCTAGAATCCAGTTTTTTCCCTAATGATAAGAAAATAATAAGAAAACACACGTGAAAATGTCCCAATGTGTTGCAGACTCGTATGCAAGCATTTAATATACGTTGGTTTTTTTTTAAGAATTTAAGTCTCGTCTCAACCGGAAGAGACATTGGCGAAAATCAAAAAGAGTGTTAAAGGGACACTGCAACGAGCACGATTCTAAGGGGAGCCATGATGACCGTCCGTCACTAAACGGATTGCCATTAAATTGCCATTACGGGCTCCACTGGCAGATTAGTTATTATTATTATTTGTGAATTCTTTTTTTAAATTTATGTTTTTGCAATTCACTAGACTTTTTTAAAATAGGCTCAACGCCCAGTACGTTTTTTCATACCTAGGTACATAATAAGCTACCTAAATACGTATGAGTTTTACACCGTAAAAGAAAAGATGAAACCAGATTGACTAGTCGCCTTCCACGCGTATTTTACAGCGTGGAAAAAAGTTCCAGTCATGCAGCATGATCGTATGAGCAAATTTTCGTTCTATATTATGTTACATAGCTTTGAATATTGAGGACATTGAGTGTAAAGGAATTTTTAATTACCTGTTTTATGCCGAAAAACTCCCTATAAATAATAATTTTATAATCAAAAAGAGATTTTGGAATTACTACCGATTTTTTTGGTAGATTTTGATAACATTTCAGTACTTTTTCAGGATGATTTTGTGTATCAATTTTCGAATATTCTAATTTGTTTAGAGCCATTGCAATAGCTTCATTTTTTACGGAAATTCGCTAAGACCATCAAAAAGAGCTAAAATTTCGGAATTTTCTTTGAATTGCAGAATATCATTTTGAACGAGTTTTGCTGTATAAAATTAGTAGTTAACTATTTCTTTGCACTCAGAATGCTCGAATTTCAAAACAGTGCAACGAATTTCAAAACAATGTAATCTTAGGCCTATTTCTCACCAAACGAATCCGAATCAATCAGAATCACTCTGAATCAAGTTGAATCTGACTGACCAAGATTCGGCTTCGAGCGCTTCGTTTAAATGTGAAGGGACTCTTTTCCCGCCTCCAGACCGGACGAATCTTGTTCAATCAGTATTGATTCGTCGTCGCACTTGATTCAACCGGTCAGATTCCTCGTCCAGTCAGTCTTGAATCAAGAACCATACGAGATGGACGTGGAATTATTAATTTTAAAAGTAAAAGAAAATAGTGCGTCCACAGGTCCCACCAAATCCAGCAGTATTACGAACAATTCCTCATTCATTCGGAAGAAGTAATAGAATTTCTTCTCATCATTTTGTAGGTCAGGATGTAAATGATGAAACATACCAAAATCCGGCCTTTTCCTATTTATGTGATGGATCAACACTTTTCTTGTTTTCCGTTTCCGCCGTCGCCTCCTACGAAACACTATTGCATTTAAAACAACTGCGTCTTTGACGATAGCTCAAAAGCAACTAAAAGAAGGAAAACAAAAAGAAGATGAAAGGATTGTTATAGATTCAGATTGATTCAGCTGGTGTGAAAGCGTGGAGATGACGAATCAGATTCAACTTGATTTGGAGTGATCCAGATTGATTCGGATTCGATTCGTGTGAACGGGGCCTAAAGCAATATGTTTTATCATATTATATAATACGATTATTTATGAAAATTTGTTTGTACGATCATGCTGCACGACTGGAACTTTATCTTAAAAAATCCTCCTTTTCTAATGTGGATTTGAATACTACGAAACCCTTTTAGTAGGTTTTTTTTCCACGAAAAAGGGTTCCCAATTATCACCCATGCCATGTCCCACGGCATCCCACGGCGTTAGAGGCCTCGAGAATAATGGGACCACTTCAACTAATATGAGAGGGAGCACCTGTGGAGGAGTGAGGTGGGGTATCGATTATGCACACCATTAATTAGAGGCCGTTAGGAAACAGGGGCTCCTCTATTTGCCAGAACGTGAATTGTGTGAGGACTAAAGAGTTGTGTCACTGATTGATGGAGTTTCCCTGTTCGACTCCTACGCCCGGCTTCACAGAATTCCCTCAGGTGCTGAGCTCATCCGGGGCCTTAACCGCATCACTCCGCGGAAACTGTTCTAATCGAACGCACTTACACGGATCAAAAAGTTCATCTAGTCATCAGATCGCCTTTAAATGTCACTTATAATCAAATACAAAATTGAGCACAAAGAAAGAAAAAAGTTCAAGGGCCCCCAATGACGATCTTGCCTTAGAACTGAGATACAAAATTCCGTTTTTTTGCCGGAAAAAAATCCCAAAAGAAAATAATTCATTCATTGAGTTATAAAAATCCATTCTTACAAAAATAAAAATAAAAAATAAAAAAATAATAAAAGATAAAAAAAAAAACCAAAAGAAAAGAAGGCATTGGACGGTACTTTTTGAACATAATGAACTGTTCACAATTCAAAACATTGCTAATTATTTCACAAATGTTCATTATTCCTGTATTGCATAGCATACATTGAGCTACAATTTTGGGCTCAACCAAAATTTGTATGTGGGTATCCGTGGCAATAAGTTTACTGATGCTCTTGCAAGGGGAGCGATTGGTGATGATAACTCAATTGAGATGTTGCCAATGAGCATTGATAATCAGATTTCCTACATGCATCATAACGCCAATTCCATCTGGCGTGATCGATGACAGGCTGAGGCAACTACTTTGAGTGGAATCCTGTGCCCAGTTGGCCTTTTCGTAAGATGTTGAGTGTGGGAGATATAAGGGTGACCTACCCATCTCACTGAGGAAAAGTGGTAGATACAGAGACCCGTTCTCTGTATCGGGCTAGCGACCATTCTAGCCTTAATGTGTTGGTGCTGTTAGGTGCAGCTAGTAAATGGTACAGACGTAAGTCGCAGCACCAACAGCCTGCCCCCCAGTTGAGGCTGGATTCGTGGGTATTTATGTACCTCAGTATGCTATTCAATATGCGTGCTGAGGGAGGGGCGTCGCAGGCCATGCGCACGGGGGTGCTTGTAGTCCTGCACACTACGTCATTGGGAGAGTTGTGTGGCTGCGCCGAAACTGGGCACCAACCTGCTCAGTTGGTAGTGTGGCTATAACACACGCCCTCCCCTGTGGGTCAAGACAGGAACTTGGGCACATCCAAGGACTCTGACTGAGCGTACAGTCTCCTTTCAGGAGAACCTTCCAAGATTGTTCAATCTGGGCGGGGACCATAAGGCTAATTGCCTCAAGACTCTTTAACACGACTTCCATTTCTTCAGAAGGAGATATTGGATTTTTGACCTATCCATCTGCCACTTGTCGATGCACTAACCGGCTCTTATGGACCCTCTCGGTGGGTGGATATTCTATCTGGGCCATGCAAGGTCGATTCCGTTACTGAACCTGAGAGCCGCTGGGCTTTACTACAACCTGTGATATTTCTTATCATGCATCTCGTCATATCTTCAATTATCTTATTACTGTCCGTGGTATTTATAGTGCTTCTAGATATTTGGTATATTGGTATATTTTTTAAAGTATTCACTAATTTGTGTTATTAATGAGGCCTATAATTTTTTATACTTTTGATTGAAAGTAGGCTCTATTCTGAGAATAGTGAAACTAACCGCACTCTCCAACGTTGACTAGTTTTTTTCTCTATGATTTTTCAAAGTTTCGTTGTCAGGTAAAGTAGACAGTGTAATTATTTGAAACTTTGAAAAGTCATGGGAAAAGAACTAATTATGCAGGAGGGCGTAGTTAGTTACTACATCTCAGCGAGGCGAGGAATAGAGAGGGGGGTTTGGTGTTCAACGATCCACGTCATGCCAGGAATCGATATTATTAGCCCATTAGATATTTCACATCAAAAAATGGGGTGAAACATCAATATAAAAAGAGACAATTGGACGAATTTTGGACCACAGTGAGGTAAAAGGAAATCCCAAAAGAAAATTCATCGTTAACACGACAGTAAACTGCAAGTAACTTCAGCTAATCAGTATCAATCCTATCAAGTTTTCTCGTTTTCAGTTCTGAAAGGCACGCACCAGACATTTATTGTTGATGATTCCTACTGGTAGTTTAATGACATTTTTCGCCCAACCTGAATTAGCCAGTATGAAATAGTTTCTATAAAGAAAAAATATTTCTCATAGCCACAGCTTTTCTTGGAAGAGCTGCCGCAGAAAACCGTATTAGGATTTGTGACCCAGCCACGTGTTCAGATCGCATCCTGAGAGACGTCCCCTGGGATCCTACTAATACTCGGCGATCCAGCAATTTACTACTTTTACGTTATCCCCAGCCCATTCGTTCGCTATATTTTCCTGTTAGAGTTATATTGCAAATGGAAGGTTTATTCCGAGTAGAGACTTATTAATGCATCTCTATTTTTTTATATAGGGGTAACACTAGTTATTAGACATTTTAAAAGGAATAACACTTTAGAAAACGCTGCAAAGTATTACACAAATTTTCATTACTTCTGTATTAGAAAGCCTTACTACGAATGTCACAAGGAATACGTAGTTAATGATAGTTATTTGACGAAATCGATGGCACAATCCCTAAATATGACAACATAGACAAAGGCACCTTGCCTAAAGAAAATTAATTAAATTAAATAAAACACCTACCAAAAGTGTTCTCAAGTCCGTCTATATACATATGTATAATAATGTTTATGTATAATAAAGCCTTGAAAACAAATTCAACTGAGATTATTCCTACCAGTTGGTTGATCGAGTTAATGGAATGGGATTTCAACTATGTTTACAATTGATCTGATTCTGATTCATGTTGACGTTTTTAGTTTCCTTATTTGCAAGTATGAAATTCACAAAAAACTACAAGTAGTGTAGCAGTAAAGGAAGATTCATTAAATCATATATCAAGGTGGCCCTAGGCCAGTTATCTGTTTGCTTAAAATTTGATTAGGTAGGTGTTCTTCAACTTGCAATATTGTGCGTTCATGGCGAAAGTATTCCATGTAAATAGTTTCAACGCTCACAGAACTCTTTTCAGATCAGCAGATTCATTTTATGATATTTCAATGTTTAGTCACAACTGACGTCGTTGCCTCACTCTTGCTTGTACGGAATCTCATTGCCAAGAAGGGGTCTTTAGTTAACCAAACTCTCAGTTTGAATCATAAGTTTATTTTAAAACTCTGTCCGATTCGTACATAGCATGAGAGCATACTGTATAGCACAAAATGTGTTCATAGAGCGCCTTTAGAAGATAATTATAACACCTCTAAATTTATTGTTATGCGACGATTCAATTGTAATAATTTCGAAAGAAAAAACAAAGAAGCAAAGTTTTACGACGTATTTGGTCGAAGGGGCGGGGCTCAAATAACCATATCTGGGACCAATAAAGTACTTGACGAGTGTTGAGAATTAGTTTACGTTCATTTCTACATAACATGTAAATGTCAATTTTACACATGCGGAATTTTCATGGTGATTTTTTGTTTGCTCAATACAAAGATTTTAGCGACAGCTTTTCAAAAAGGTGTTGTATGATGGGTAGCTGACCAGTAATGCGATGACGTCACGCTCCCGCCCGCCTGGGGAGAACCCTCAGCGCCCTTGTACTACTCGTCACGCGTGATCTTCCTACTTGTTTATTGGACAAACAAAACGCGAGTTGAACCGAAAATGGGTACTATGGGGTTCAAGTGCGCTAAACTCGAATCTGAGATCAAAGTTTCCCATTTTTGCACAACAATACTGTCTATACTACAAGTTATTATACAGTAAATTCTCCCACGTTAGAGGAGGATTTGGTGAACGTGGCAGCTGAGACTGGTGTTTTGATCCAGAAGAATATCAAGGAAAGAAGAGGAAAGAGATTATGGGTTTGACCATATTTCTTAGCATGTCTTCAATATGGTGCTGTTCACTTATGGAACATCCGTTGAATGACGTCAGAAATCCATTGTTTGGGCAAATTCGGAATTGTAGAAGTTTTAAACATTTTGGCAGAAAAGATCGAATTTTGAACTAATGCTCCCAAAAAATATTTAAGAATTTTATAGCAGTTCATCACTTTAGATACGCATATACCTGTTTGAGAAGGGTCGCAGCCACTCTGGGTTGTTTAGCTTTTGACCATTCCTTAGCAAGCTTAAGTTAGGTAGGTACTTGTTCAAGGACTCTAAGCAGTTGTTCTTGCTGCGTGTAAGTCCATTGTTGTATTCTTGATGGATCGCATCAAAGTATGTGAGAATGTGAGGCCATTGACTTGTATACAAAAATATAGGCTTTGTTTTACTAGAAGCATATAAATAAGTAAATAATGAGGTCACGAATGAAAGGGCCGTATTCCATTACGAATCGTACAAACTGGATTCTTGTTCATCAATAGACAAATAGCATGTATACAGTATTTTCCTCTTTTGTTTCCTAAATAAACAAGACAGAATCGATGAGCCGGGTCTTTTTGCGGTTCTTGGAAAATCGAGCAGTGTTTTTTTCTAACTGTATGTGAATGACAGGCAATGGGGGAGAACTGACCTCGAGTGGACCGAGGGATGTTGCGAAATAGAAATAACAGATGGTGTGACGGATTTGTAACTTGTTATATAACAAGGTTGGAGATCTTTCTTTGATCTTTACCGACCACCGGGTAACATGTTATATGAACATTTTTCGAATGAAATCTAACAAGTTGAAAATTGTGGCAGTTATAGTTGTTTTTCTCTCATCTTCAGCTTCTCTCATCAGATTCGGCAGCTATGAAATTCACACGGACGGTACGATCTGGTATCCAACCCGCCAGATCCTTGAAAATTTCTCTAGAACGGACTGTAATTTAGTATTGCTATTCCTCTTACAAGGATTAGCTGACACTTACATGTACTCGTACATGATGTTCAGAGCGGTTCAAAACGTAAAATGCATTTTATAGGAAGTTTTTTGTAGCACGTTTCTGGCCGCGATAGTGGAAAAAATTACTGATTCTTCACCGAACATATTTCATTAAGCAATTGAAATAAATTAGTAACTATCGAATGTTATTCGGATCTGTTGTGAAACCATGGGAGATCTCTGATAATCACAAAAGCTTCTTTACATTTCCTAATTCGAAGATTTCTACAATATTTCCTATTTTTCGACAAGATTCGAGCACCCATAGACATTTTATCTATTTGCTACATAGGATAACGCATTATTGCAAAAACAATTGTATAAATATGAATGAATAAGTGTTAGAATAAAATGAACACAATAACTCGAGGAGTAAACAATCTGCCTGAGTGAGGAAGACTGCGTTCAAACTTTTGGTTGAAGTCCTATTTTGAAGTCTTTTAGCGAACAAATGCAAAAATTCGCCGGGTGGAGGAGGACCTTGTGGTTCACCGTTCATGAAAGTGACTTCGAGACCGTGAACCTAATCGTTTGATCTTTTCAACAATAGCGTAAGGAAACTCCCATTGTCGTTAAAAGATGTAGGGTTGAGAAAGGAATATCTAACTTAGGCACCTCAAAAATAATCTCCAGCAGTAAGAATAAATGTTTCACATTGGATTCCAGATTTCTCACTACTTTCTCAACTTGTAATCAATGTTCTTGGGTGTTTTTGTTTTAATTGCGAAATGTATTCGTGAAGACATTTTATTCTTCTTCCCCTCGTTTATGGACTGAAGGGTATCAGCTATCCTTTTAATATTCGTGTAAAGAGAGTTGCTTTTTTAAGTTTGATGATAATTTAAGAGACTCGCTCAAACTCTGAAACTCTGGCAGCACATTGGGGGAATTGGGTATAGACTTTTCTCGTACTAGAGTAAATTCTGTTGATTGAACTGAAATTCTTCAAAGCATTTGAAGAAAAGCTAACCTTTCTTCTTACCTCTTACTTGTTAATCCTTAGAAACTTTGTATTTAATCTACAGTAAACTTTTTTAGGTTGGTGATTTCGAACATTTCTCATAAGAGTGTTAAACATCCTAACAGCATATTTCAAGAACTGAGTCATGTGAAACTGCAAATTGATTATATATATTCTGAGACAATGTAAAAAAACGGGAAAATTTAAATTTGCAACGGTTAAGGCATCACCTGCACATATAGAATTCAAGGTGTACCCTATTACAGATGATGCAGATGTAGTACTGTGATACTAGAGCTAAGGTTGTTTTCCTGGATAACTCTGATTGCCTAAGGGAGGTGGGACGCAAGCCTGGCATATCAGAGTATATACCTCATTTTTAAGTATGGTTTTTACATAGTTGGTTTTAGTGGTGGTCTTAGCTGGTTGTAGTCCCTGTACTCATCTCCACCTCGTATGTTGGCATTTCGTATGGTGGAGAATGAGCCCATTATTAGAAAGTAGTAATAGCATTAGCCACGTACTTGGTCAATCTTGCAGTGAGAAAGGGTGATACTAATGGTCTACAGAAATACTATGTCTTCCTGTGGTCCTGGGGAATGTATGGCTTGGTGATTCATCATAGGTACTTAATTAATATCTAGTAAAATTATGTTAACCTTATAAGTGACCAAATACATATGCTTGGGTCTGTTGACAGCCCTGAGAGTGCGATGACAGGTGGTATACGGGTTTGCGGCTCTCAATAGGTGAGTCGTGTTCCCCTGTTGCTAAGCGCACTAACGTTGGGGATTCTGTCCTCGCTATGAGTTTGTTCATTCTGCCCTTGTGCTTCGCTATGGTTAGTGGACATTTCGTACGCACATTTATGATCCAAAATACCAACCGATGATCATCCAAGAAGAGGCAGACCAGAGGAAAAAGGTGGTGGAGAATATGGCCGCCATCAGCCCAGTGGAGTTTGACACCATCAGTAATAGGCAAGGTGGCATTTCATATGCTATATTACCTTGATATGTGGCGTCTTTAATGAGAAAAGGAGGTTAGCGACGAAGTTAAGTTCCCAAGGCGTGAGACTGCTGGGTCTGCCTACTCCAGGGACCCCCCCCCCCCGCCACCATACCAAAAACATGAAACTATCTAGCTACATATATGACAACACTAGGCCTCTGATAAACTACACAGCCCTCCTCCCTATGCACTGAATTTGCCTCATCGATGGAGATATTAGGGGTACCAGTAGTTGACAATTGGGGGAGGGGGGGGGGAACTAATAGGGGATATAATGAGTTAAAATTGGTGCAAACCTGCTATCTAGACTCGCATGCCACCTTTTAGACTGTATATGGCATGAGCCTCTAATCACGTTTGTAGAAGCTTTTTAGTCGGTAAAATGTTATGAGCACATTTTGCATGAGAGCGTGATCAATAGGAGGTGAGACGGTTCAAGCGGGAATCTGTGTATCCATATACGGGGTGGTCGGTTTGAAGTGTTGAATAAACAATCGAGCAAAACTAGACAGATCGTAGCGTACCTGGAATGCTCTTTTCAATCTCAAAAAGTTGTCGAGATATGATTATTAAATCTTCATTTTCTCGATGAGTCCACGTTTGTTGACATAAAAACCCAAATTTCTCCCCTTTAAATAAACTTTTCTCAATATTCGATGACATTTTTGGAATCAGCATTGAATTTGTATTAAGAATGACTGTTATGACTGTAAAATGACTGTTGTATTTATTAAACCCCATTCAAACTAATTTATTGAAAAGCGTTAAATCTTTTAAAACATGTTAAAAAAAAGCTTTGGAAATTAGCCATTCCCCTAATATAACTATTCTTAGAGATTACTAACTTTCACAACAACTTTTTTGATGAGGAAATATCTTTATAATTATATGTGGATTTGATATGGTACATCGTTTTTGGAAAATTTATCTTGTGGATTTTTTTTCCTTTCGACCTTCAGATCATCTTATGAAATAAAGGATGGCAGCCCCATCCTCCAAAGGTAGCAAGTCCTCAGCCCTTCTCCACTTCCTTCTTGCACCTAGAATACACACTCCGGTGGCTTGAATGATCGCAAAAGCGATTCTGGCTCGTAGCCATGCTCGCATCAGTCCGTGTGGTTGTCCCCAGCAATCTCCTAGACGCTCAACCAATACTCGCATAAAAGTAATGCAGTATGAGGGGCATAGATAGCATCTGTGGGACATACCAAGGGATTGAAGGATACCTGACGTTCCTCACAGGCTTGGACATAATTCTTCTTTATTTCTTCTTCTGATGCCTTCATTACTGCCGACACAGTTCGGGAACCACATGAGGGGGCGTCAATGTCAATGGCATGGACTTCACAACGCCTCCCTCTGAGTCTTCCAACCCCCACGGCTTGCCAAGTCCCCACGTAAGCCGGGCACACTATTACTGGCCTCTCGAAGAACTTCCACAACAACTGCTTCATTTACTACTCTTTCCAGTGGCATAGTCAATTTTACTTTTACTATGCTAAATAGCAGATATCTTTTAATGTGAAAAAAGTGGTTTTTTCCAAAGAAATCATGGGTTTACTGGAGAAGTGACTCTCCATATGATCCTACGCGTTTGGGGTCAGTTATTACATATTTTTTCACGCTGAACCGAACTGTAACACTTGCAGATCTCTCCAGCTCCATTAGAGTTTAATGTGATATAATAGTTTAATAAAATAGTTTTATTCCAATAACCACTTGTAACTGAGCACAACAACTAGACTAATAATTAGTCAGTTACAATTCAAACTTAGTTATAACAGAGTTGAAGAGATCTGCAATGATTACTATTCGATTCAGCATGAAAATACACGTAGAAACCAATCCCAAACTGGTGGGTTCATGAAAGGTAATTAAAAAAAAAAAGTCACCCCTCATTTTGAAAAGTACGAGAAAATTGACTATACTGTTTGGAAGAGTATTTCATGAAGCAGTTTTTGTGACATTGGGCAGTCTCCAAGATTAATTTTGAGGGAGAGGGTAACTTTTAAATATTCTTTAAATTTCCCAATTCCCAAAAGAATTAACGTTTGCTCCTTAATACATGAGTTTGAATGGTGGTAAATAAATATCAAAATCATCACATCAATACTAATTTAACGCTGATTCAAAAAATGTTGACGAAAATTGAGAAAAGTTGATTTGAAAGGGGAAAATGTGGGGTTATATGTAAAAAACATGGTTTTCTCGTTAAAAAAACCTTTAAAAAATTATTATTTCTTCAACGGATTGAGATAGAAAGGTGCGGTTGGTGTCATTCTATTTCATTTTTAGTTTGGTCCACGAATTCGTTTATTTAGAACTTTGTACCTACCACCCTGTATAACGAAAGTTAATTCCTGAAATTTTTGAATGCCATTTTAATCCTTGGCAAAGTCGACATTCATGAAGCACTGATGAATGCTTCAAAATGGTTTGAATCTCTCATTTGCTATACATTTGACTATACAAGAGGTAAATAAATAATGAGAACAAACCGCAATCATGTACACATTAGCCCTTAAATCCTTTTCAGCCTTTCCCCGGAATTGCCTTGAAATTATTATCAGCTACACTACCGATTTGGTTAATTAACAAGATGAAACATACAGTACGATAATGATTTTCGGAAACGGAGGGAAAAGAAACTTAACAATGTAGAGACCGTAATATAATATAGTTATTGTTTATTATTGATGAGGACCTAACCGTCGGAATCGATCTAATATTGTACATATCTATTAGTTTTCTTTGTTAGCTTCAATTTTTTCATGATATAGGTTTGGATAAATATATCCCTTAGAGCTTTTCCTCCTAAATTGTCAACTAGATATTACTGCTACGTCAACACCCCCCCCCCCCCCCCTCACCCCCTAGCATACTCAGCGTTAGTGCTAGATAAATCCGTTGACTTATATATTATGAACCAAGTAGAAAGAATCTACTTAGAAGCAAATGTTGAAAGTAACGATTCCTTCAATCCCAATACAACAAACTGCAAATGTTAATCGATGAAAAATATATTATTCGTATTATAACTCGATAAAAATGAATATTCCTCCCAAGAAAAATCAAGCTTATTCGTACCGTGCTTATATGCTAACGAAATAAAATATTCGAAAATGATGTACGGATGTTGCTGGCTACAGCTATAATTGAATTCCCGACGGCAGGCTCCCCGTTGGGCGTAAGTTCGAGCTCGACGGAAAAGGAAGCAGGAAACTGGGCGAAGTTGGGGTAAGGGAGTGAGATGTCTCCACCACGATGTTTGTCGGCTTGCCAGGGTGGAATGGTTTGGCAGCATGAATTCATTTATTTGGATATAAAGCCTATGTTACGTTATTATATATGGTGCTTCATACAAATAAGAACTTAATCACTCACAACCAACTCCGTTTGCTCTCTGTTGCCAACATGAGTGCAATCCGAACTGATGCGAACATAGTAAAAGTCGCCTTGTAAACTTCGACGATCGTATCAAAGGATTCTGACCACGAAATCGAGTTTATTATAAATATTGTTACCTATTTTGTATACCTGCAAGTGAAATGTTGTTAAGTGTTTTATTTTTATCTTATTAATTTTCAGTTGGGGATTCCTACGTCAACGCCGATAAACTCAGATCAGTAGAACTAGTAAAGTATACATGTTTTATTTAATGCATTCATTTTCTTTCGGTAAGTACCTGCATCTATGTGGGCATATTTATGATAAAATCATCGCTGCCTCCTGCTACCATGAAATTGAGTTACGCAAATTGTATACGTAAGTTCGTTACACTAAGGGATCCGTGAACGTAACGAGGTGCAGAGGACCCATCAGCTGAGGCTCATTTCATTCTAATAGACCTACTGAACTACATTAGTTGTAATAAAGGATTTTATGTGCAAAAAACCAAACACAGTTTCAAATCAATACACAGTATATCCTTCTACCCATGGTGAGAAAATAGCTTTATTATAAAGCGTTTTATTTATTACAATTTATCAAAAAGCGTAAAATTGGGAGTCATGGTTGAATCCTTTCGCGAAGGGCCAAGTTAAGATGTTTACTATAGATTGGGTTTAATAATTAATAGACCAGTTATCTGCGATGATCTATCTAATACAGAAATAATAAACCTTTGTGTAGTTATTTGCAGCGCATCCAAATCTAAGAAAATTTGTAAAATTTAATAATTAGCCTTCCACTTTGTGGGGAGGCAGCTTTATTCTAACCTTATAATACCTAATTACCTTTCCTTGGTAATTATAACTACTAGGTTTAAGACGCTCCTGAAGTCGCCAAATCATCGTTCTCATTTCTTGTGGTTTTTGACAAGTAAACACCGATGGAAATCGATTACAATTGGCTACGTGGACTGAGGCTTTGCACCAGATTATTGTTTCTTTCGACAGACAGTTTCCGTTGATTTGATCTGATTGATCCACGGATTTATTGTATAGATTTATCGTGCCGACGTGACAGATAGATCAATCTGTGGGAAGGGTTTTAATTGGACAGCAAACACTCCGCTAAGCCCCCTTTGTAAGAGGTATTAACCGGTCACTGGACGTTGGACAGAGAGGTTCCCTCTTCATATCGTGGCACATATATTAAGATATTGTTTGCCTTATGAATTAATCTTCATAAAATAATGAGAAAACTCTGAAAATTATTACACAAAGGTTTTTTAAAAGAAATAATAAACCGAAACAGATCAAATAAATATGTCATAATGTTGAATAGATTTCGAGGGTTAGGCCATTATTAGTAACAAATAGCAGGTAACTGAAGGTGCAGCAGAAAAAGTTCAGATTATTGACACAGGGTACTCAAATCCTGTTAGGCCGAAGAAGATAACTAGTGAGACCTTCTAAGAAGGAGTATTGTTAAAAAGGACAGCATGAGTGAAATAGGACACATATGGATGTGAGAATTGTATTGGGAGGGGAGGGAGGGGCACATATAGGTATATATGAGATAATTGGCTAAGTCAAATTTGTTTATAGGGTTTTTGAGGAGGAGATGGTGGCAGTTAAACTCTCCAACCCACTGTACATAATTTTGAATTTAATCGGTACTGATCCTTGAAGTCTGAACCACATAATTGACATCAAGGAAAAACAAAAACTGTTCACGAAAACATGATGGATTAAATAGATTAAACATTTCAGTTTATGTTAACTGGTTTTTCGATATTTATCCATCTTCTCTTCAATTGGGTCAATCATGGCGTATACAATCCAGAACGTCTTGGGTTCTTGGGGGAACCAAATCCACGTTTGGGCAGAAAATCTGAGTTTTCGATCCATCAACTCACTATTACAAACCCTACAAGTATTCAATGCTCATCCTATGTCCCAAAACCACAGTTTAGTCTTCTAGGGAAGACAATGGTTAAATGAGACAGGGAGGGTTAAATTGAACACTCGAGGCTCAAAATTTATGGGGGAGAGAGTTATGCCGAATCGCAGGAATTATCACAGGTTCGCCAAAACATAATGGATTAAATGGAATTCGAGTAGGATGAACTAAACCTTTCTGTTCATATACATTCTAGTTTTTTCTCATTTATCATCTATCTTCTCTTCAATCTGCTCCAAAAGACACAAAAATTTGGTTTTTTGAGTACCGTTCGGGACGGAAAATTTGAGTTTCCCGATCCATCAGCTCACTATATTCAAATTTACTAGTATTCAATTGAGATCCTCTGTCTCAGAACTGCAGTGAGGCTTTTTGAGAAGACAATGGTTGAATAGAACAGGAAGGGTTAAATGGAATACGCTTGGAGGATATGGATTGAGGGTTAAGTTCCATACCAAAGATCAATGGATTGGCTCAGTTAGAAGCTATTTAGCGCTGAAATTAGGTATTTTACGGTTTCCCCGCTGCTCTTCATTCTCAATCACATAAATCCTTGTAATCTGAACCACATAAGAAGTAGAGAGAAAGAGAGAGAGATGCGTGTGTGTGCGTGCGTGCATGTGTGTGTATGTGTGTGTTGCGAAGCGGTACGATGCGGTTGCCAAGCAGATAGCAGGTGCTTTGTCATCTAGCGGTTGGGATGTCGAAAGGGAGAGACTATACCACATGCCGAGTGACCGGGGCAAGAAGCCAGATATCGTCGCGATCAAGCCCGATGGGTCTGCCATAATCCTGGATGTCCAGGTTGTCAGTGGCAGCGTGGACATGGAGCAGACCTGGCGGGCTAAGAAAAGTAAATATGATAGAAATGATCTGCGCCATGCGATATCTGAGCTAAAAGGAGTGGCACCTAATAACATCAAGGTCATTGCCGCGACCGTGTCATGGCGCGGGGTGTGGTGCGGGAAAAGCGCCACGGAGTTACTCGAGTTGGGCATCTCGGCAGGAGTACTCCGTGGTATCACCACCCGCGTCCTGAGGGGTTCTTACTTGAACTGGTGGTCTTTTTATAGGGGCACATCCTTCATCCCATTCTTCCTCCTCGTCCTACAACTTCCCTTATCCCTAGAGCCGGCGTCGGGTAAACCTGGGCGTCCTCCCCACTTTTTTATTTTATTTGTTTATTTTTCAATTTGATGGCGTGCCCCCTCCGTCTTTGAGGGGAGGTTTCTAAAAAATGTGTGTGTGTGTGTGTGTGTGTGTGTGTGTGTGTGTGTGTGTGTGTGTGTGTGTGTGTGTGTGTGTGTGTGTGTGTGTGTGTGTGTGTGTGTGAGAGAGAGAGAGAGAGAGAGAGAGAGAGAGAGAGAGAGAGAGAGAGAGAGAGAGAGAGAGAGAGAGAGAGAGAGAGAGAGAGAGAGAGAGAGAGAGAGAGAGAGAGAGAGAGAGAGAGAGAGAGAGAGAGAGAGAGAGAGAGAGAGAGAGAGAGAGAGAGAGAGAGAGAAACACTGGTTCACTAAAGGATGATTCATTAAATGGTCACGAGTGGTGGGTGAGGAACAAGGCATGCATGCATGACCAGTATGAACTAATAGTCTTAACACTTTTAAACCTTTGGCTCAACCAGACACAATCCACAACCTTTGAGCTTTTGCGGGAAACAAATCGTATGGTACTGACCATTTGAGTTCCCATCCATCTATTTTCAAATGTACTAGGTAGTATTCAATGCAGATTCTCCGTCCCAGAACCACGGTTAGGTCTTCTGGAGAAGACAATGGTTAAATAGGACAGGAAGGGTTAAATGGAACACGCATGGAGGGTGAGGATTGTGTCGGGGGGGTGGAATGGCACACCAAGGAGGCGTAGGGGTGTAATGGGAGGGGTTCGGGATCTACTGGGAGGGATGGAACTACCCTTCAGTCTGGGCACCGCCGCCTCCTCAGCGCAGCCTCTGCTCGTTTCGACCCATCTCCGTTGAAACTTTTGCCAGCTTCTTTATCAGACAGATCATGTTTCCTTCTTCCGTGTACGAAAAATGAAAATTACTTTCGAGCGGTCGTAATAATAGTTTTCTCCATTTCGCCGCTTCCACGTCTCAAAGGCGCGATCGGTAAGTTATTTTAATCAACAATTTAAAAAAATTTAATAATAAAATTTTATTCCATCTCAATGTACTGATTTTATGAGAGATGTTATAGTATTTCGGTATTTGATGTTGTTTTTCAATAATATGTCACACAAAAAATAACATTATTCCGTTCCAAACATTTAAAAAAAAAAAAAAATTGTCATTATGTTTTCAATAATAAGAATTGAATTGATTAGTTTTTAAACGACCATGACGACAAAGAAATGTAAAGTATCAATTACAAAAAAATATTAGTCGTAGCACCGGTAACATCATCTTAACAATGTTGGCAATTACTTCCGGGGTGTAGACTGGAGTCGGAAGGTTCTTCCTCACCCTCCAATACTGGAGCTCATATATCACATTTCATCGATAATTGCCAATTCAAATCGTGCGTATAATTAATAATGTACGGTGTAGTATCTGAAATAGCTGATATTTGAAATGGGAAGTGTATAACCACTTTAGAGGGATCGTTTACAAATTGCGTGTGATTAATAGCATATAAATTGAATGAAGGGTGGGAATTCAATGTATCATTGGGTTCAATAACTCATCATTATCCATACTTTAATGCGAAATAATGTCTTCAAGAACTAGTCCATTATATTCTACTGATCTGAAGTTGTAATTATCTTTACTAACTAGAGGAATATATTATATTTGTCTGTCTGACGTAGTTAAAGAGAATTCCAACCTCCAGGCTCCTGAAGAAAAAATTCCTGTCTCGATGTAAGGTTTCTATTCTCGAAACTGAAACTGTATTAAAAATTTGTCACCCACTTAAAATCAATAATTGAGAAAAGGAAAAAAATTCAGAATCGGAGAAGACGTCGATAAACGATTCAGGTGATTTTGACGAAACTTACTTGGGTCACTCATTATATTATGCAAATGATACCCCGTCACTCACGTTGAAGATAAAACACTGAGTCGGTCTAGAGAAATCTTTTAAAATGGTAGTTTTTTGGGTGTTACACAGGTCTCACCAAAACCCCTTGAATGTTTTATACACGGGAAAATTGCGAAAGCTCTCACCAGATGTTTTAAATATGGATTGGAGAGGATGATGTGGTCTCTATATTTATACAATAATTATAAGGTTTCGTAATTATATCACAAAATACTGTTGAAGTGATTGACAGGGATCAGGCATTTCGGTGAAGTTAAAATGGCGAAATCCTTGTTAAGGAAATGTGTCATTCAAGCGTCGGCAGCTTGAGTCGTTTTGATTGAGATAATTTTGACAAATGACAGCCTTTCAGACCCACAGGAAATTGAAATGATGATTTCCTTGAGTTGAATTGCAGTTCATCATTGTCTATTCTCGGTCTACAGGTGTTCCCTCTCACATTATGAATAAACCATAATGGGACCCCATGCTTATTCTCCAGAGGTCTACGCAACTTAGTACGTTAATTGCAATAGGATTGTAGGAAATCCTATAATGACATATTAAACGTGTTATAACGTGGATTGTTATCAACTTACACTCGTAAGAGGTTTCGTGAATCATTCCAAATCATTCAAAATACGTCGTACTTAACAAAGTAATTTGCTTACATGGCGTTTCAAATTCGTACATATAAATGAAGTAACACTGGAGAGTTATAATTGACAAGTAAAACTACAACTTAGATTATACCTACTGCTACAACTTTCTAAATAAACCACATACTTATGACACACTATTAAGAAAATTAATAATAACTTATAACATAACTGTCTATATATATGCAACACAAACATACTAAAAACGTTGTAAATTATGACACAAAGGTTTGTTATGTCTGTAATAATCGACAGATTACTGGTCTATAATTATTGCACGTGGCTAGTTATTATTAGTATAATTGATCATTATAATTATATTTAATTATTAGACGAAGACACCTACCATGAGGAAATTAATGAAATTTTATGAACCACCCACTTATGCTCCACCAGTCCGACTGTAAGTGACAAAAGTTGAAATAAACTCGATTTCGTGAAGGGAGAATTTCAGAGGAACATACGAATTTACATTAGCTAATACGATAGTCAGAGTTTATAACACGGTTTAACTATGTTCACACCAGGTCTAACCCACACTCGTGTTGTTAATTTGTTATCCTGCCAAAATCACAAGCCCTTAGGGAAAGCATATGGATCAGCACCACGATCTGGGTGGTTTCATTTGATTCATCAAAATAATGTCTGTAAATGACATTGATTGGTGATTTTTGACCAAGAGTTTCATAAACTTTGGTCCTGTAGTTTCGGAGAAAAAAAGGCGTATGGCCAAAAAACGGAAAGAACTCCATATTTTGAAAACGGATCGCGATATAGACTAAGGAATGGCTTAATTCGTGTTTTATAATCAATTTTAGATAAAAGTATGCAAGAATCATCTTATTTTTTTTTTTTCCAAAAAAAAGAAGCCATTCCTTTTCAAAAAAAAAAAAAAAAAAAAAAAAAAGATTGAAGACGTATATTTCCCTCGAACATGAAAAATATCTCTCAAATTTTAAAATTTACTGGGGGCCCGAAAAAATCGGGAAACACATCATTAGAAATAGCGAAATTTTAGCAAAAAATGAAGAAAAATAAAGTTTACGTAAGGTGATGCTTACAATTTGTTATGTGTGTAGGCATTTGAGAATGGGGAATATATATATATATATATATATATATATATATATATATATATATATATATACCTAGTGGTGATGATAAATTCTGGGTTTTCCCCCCCTTTGCCCCACTGTGCGGCGTACGGTGGACGGACGGATTTTTTCATTTTTTAAAATAATTTTTATTTGATTTTTGGACTCCACGTATCTTTAAACGTAAACCAACAAACGTTGAGATGGGTTTTTTTTTGTTTTTGGTCGATTACAACGGTTCAATATTGAAAATTATAAACCAAAAAGAAGAATAAAGCAGTTGGTGGTGGTTGGTTAGGTTTGAATTTGGTTATTTTCAATGGTTTCAGTTTTGGATCCGCTTGAGTAGGTCGTTATTGTAAGTAAGGTCTTACAATACTGTACATTACCTTTCCTGAACAGACAATTTGTATGCTATGTTTTCTGTCCGGATATGTAATTATCCGAACAGAGGTGTTACAGAGTTATTTATATTATTAACGACAAGTTTGTTAAAATAGTTGTAGAACAAATGCTGATAAGATACTTGGATACAGTAATTCAATTGATACAGTATAAATTGAATTATAAAGAATTTTTATTCATTTTTTTTAAACATTCCAGCGATTCTCAAAGATGTTGGAAGGGGGGGGGGGGGGGGGGGGTTGTGTCGAAAAATGTTGGTATACACGTAGTAATTCAATTGACCCTCTTAAGTACAGTATTGTCAAAGAACGCCGGCCTCCCACTCTCCCAGACTCCTTCAACCTTGAAATGCAAGCCTCGCAGTTGGTCATGCATTTTCATCAATTATGCGTCTTAAATGTGGTTGCAGTCTGGATATCACCTCAAGACTGTGAAGACGCTTCTTCTCCTCCTTTAAGACTTCATCAACATGAGTCAACATTTCTACTGCTCTTCTTGATGTTTGGTAACTTTTGCAGGAAGTTCCATAATTTCTGCTTCGTCGTTTGTGATTTCTTGCCCTAGAAGTGCAGGTAGAAAATATTGGCGAATTGCATCCTTTATGTCCTCATGCGTTTTGTGAAAGCAGCATGCGCTTATTTGGTCCAATAACTCCTCGCACACGACTTTTATTTCCAGATCATATTCTCTCTGCTTCCTGCTCTAGTCCTTCCTTTATCACCAGGAAACATTTCATCAGCATACCAATTCTGACATGGTGAGAACTGTGGCATGTATTAAACAAGAACCGAGCACATCTTGGCCAGTACACTCGGGCGTTCCACAGTGAAAAACGTGAAACTTGTTTTTAGTTCCACCATAGCCTGATTTGATCCCTGCTGAGAGTTGTAACCAGGACTAGCATTACTTTCTACTTGATTTCAACGAAAATCACCAATGCGTTACTAGGGACGCCACTGAGTATAAAAACGCAACAGCATCCCTCGGCGTAGTGCACTTTCATCTTCGAGCTATCAATGAAAATCGTTCATCTACTTTGGGCAGGATTGGAATGCGCACCTTTTCTCGGAGCTCACAAAGCGATCTGTCATGATCCTCTAAGCCTCTCGGCCTCTACCAATTCGTATCTCTGTGTCAAGGAATCGCTAGCTGATTTATTTCTCGGAGCTGTGAACTTCATTAACCAATTCATTTATCAGGCTAGCCAGAATTGAAACGAAGTGACGCCCAACGGAACCCTGTGGTACAAAATACTGCCTTCCTTGGAGCTGCATCTAATATCAGGTCAACCCCTCCGCCTTCGGAATTAATAAGAAGAGCTCCATATCCTCTAATAAACCGTTCTTGAATAGAAGTTGAAGCAATGGTCGTCTCGTGAGTGATTTCATTTTCCGTTGAGATGGTTGTTGGCATTAAGGTTGTGTTTGCGTTTGGATGAGCTGTATGTACATGGCGTCCCATACCTCTTCTCGTGAAGGTCCTCGTACAATAAGCGCATACTACTCTTTCATCTTGTGACATCCTTGGATCTCCCATCGATAATAGATAAGCACCAACTACAACATACTTGCTTCACCTCCACTTTTTATAACCATCACTAATCAACCGGGTAACAACAACAAAACAGGAAGAAATTCCTCAACCTTAAAAAAATTGAAGAAAACAAGAAGAATCACTTAATTTTGGTCCTAAATATTCCGAGAAAATTTTGAACTTGAGATGAGTCGAAAGAGCGTGTTGTCAATAATGTATGTGTAACAATTTTAGATGTATTTTTATCGTCTAAACCACCAAAACACTCGTTTTTGTTCACAGAAATTGAGAACGAAGTTTTCAAACGAATCGTTGCCAACCATCATTGATACAGTATAAATTCGCTTGGTCATGAAAGAAGAGTCATCAACTGTTGCGTTTTATTCGCACATTTTGACATGGTGACATGGAAAAAGTGAAACTTTTTTTTTAGCCTGAAAGAGTGTACAGGAAGCATTACTTTCTATTGATTTAACGAAAAACCAATGCGTTACTAGCGAAGTATAAATCCCTTAGTGTTCATATCAAGAAAATCGTTCTCTACTTTTTGGAATGCGCATTTTATCACAACATCTCATGATCCCTAAGCCATTGTAGTGTCAAGGAAAACTGATTTATTTCGCTAAGTAACCATAACGAACTAATAACGAGAAAAGAAGGCACTACATGGTAGGTATAATATTGAGCAATAGGTACTTGTAGGCAGTAGGTAGTATAAACATATTTATGATATATTGTTTTTCCCATCAAGGAAGAAATTTGTTGGAATTCTCGCGCAAAATTTTTCCGTAAAAGAATTCTTACGAAGGGTTTTGCATTCAGTAAATTAGTAACTAAACTATAATATGAGGCCAACCTACAGAGGAAGTTCAAGGCCGTTCGCTGTTCAAGGTCGAACAGTGAGAAGTTTGGACAAATTTAAAAAGGGTGCGTGAAAAAGGTAGATGTTGAGAGGTTGTGGAAAAGGGGTCCTCCTCTTAGACCTTCCTCGTTCTCTTGTCGACAACTACTCTGACAACTGACCCACAATGGTCAAACCGCGGCAATCCCCCCCAAATCCAAGGTGGGGTTTGAATCAATTTGATCATATTTCTAGATGGGGGAAAAGGATGTAGAATTCAGTAATCCGAGGAAAAAAGATCGTAATGTACATCAAAAAAGATGCAAAACACGAAAAGAATGCGCTCTGCGTAAAAAAATCATTTTATATTTGATGCAGTTACTGACTCTCAGGTTTTTTTTTGCTTCCGAGTCTACCTAAAGGAAGCGGAATCATTGAAGCGGAAAATTTTTTTTTTGTCTCCGAAATTTCCACTCGCATTTTACGTTTTAGAAAATTCTGAACAACTTTGGTTCCGTGTCTATCTGTCTGTGTGTCCGTTAATCCTTGTAACAAGCTTATTTTCCACAATTTTCATCCGATTTGGATGACATTTTCAGGGATGTGCGGGCTAGGGGGTAGACGATCCCCTATCAGTTTCATCGTTCTTGACTCAATAGCTCACTCTGCGCATGCGCAAACGTAAATTGTGCCAAGCATCATATTCTCACGCCCTAGTCATTCGATCTCGCTCGAATTTGGATGATAGTTGAGAGTTGACAATTTGATCATCTTATATCAATTTCAACATGATTGTATCATTTATAGCTTCCGCGCATGCGCCAATATGAAATAATTGTAACAAACTTATGTTCCACAGTGTTTATCCTATCTGGATGAAATTTTCAAGTCATTCATTTCCAGTCTTCTGTCAGTTTCATTGTTGCCAAATCATTACTTCACTCTGCGCATGCGCAAACATAAATCCCAATATGTTCCATTTTTTCATGCCCTCGTCGTCCGATCTCGCTCAAATAGTTGGGGGTTGACAATTTGATCATCTTATATCAATTTCAACATGATTGTATCAATAGTTGCTTCTGCGCATGCGCCAATATTAAATCATTGTAACAAGCTTATTTTCCACAGTTTACATCCGATATGGATGTGATTTTCAGGAAATGTGTGGGCTAGTACGTAGGGGGTCCTCTGTCAGTTTCATTGTTGCCAAATCAATACTTCATTCTAAGCATGCGCAAACTTAAATTCCAATTTTTTCGCCCTCTAGTCGTTCGATTTGGCTTAAATTTGGATGATAGTTGTAAGAAGATGACTTGATTACCTCATATCAATTTCAACACGATTGTATCATTAATAGCTACTGCGCATGCGCCATGTGAAATACTTGTAATGATCTTAATTTCCATAGTTTTCATCCGATTTTGATGAAATTGTCAGCGAATGCGCGGTTTAGATTGTAGGTGGTCCCGTACTATTTCATTGTTTGCAACTCATCAATTCATTCTACGCTTGCACAAACGTAAATTACCGAGTGAGTGAGTGAGTATCATTTTTTCGTTTCTCAATTGACCAATTATGACATTTCACGCAACTTCTCGATTTACTCTTTTCCGTTATGGAATTTTTCAAGATCATTTAAACCTTTTCAATGATCTATACATTCATGATAGGTAAACGTGGAAGCGATGTGCCACACCCAACTTGGCAGACTTTTTTTTGCTCTCACCTTTTACCATTTGGTTCAGATACCCTTAACATTGACACTCATGTCGGAAAAGTTAGCAAACATATAATTTCTTCGGTGCACTTTTCACTTTTCATTGATGTTCCCACTTTTTTGGCAGTTTTTTCAAAAATTTTGCCTAAAAAAAAAAAAAATCTTGACTGATTCCGTCTGATGCTCTCCGAGCGTTCAAAACAGCCTTCGTAAAGCCAACCAGTTTACAGTATTGGTTTATATTACATTTGTTTACAGTAAGTAGATATGGTAGTAGCCACCCTGTGTGGCGCATGATTTTTTACTATACTTCATCGCTCAGTCGAATGCGATTCATCGAAATCTCATGCATTTAAACCAATCAAGAAATGACAATTTTTCTGAAGAATGTTCAAAACTCGGGATATTTTCGCAGTTAAACGTCATTTTCTCTCTTAAATTCCACTGTAACGATAACACTGACCTCGCAATTCAAAAGCTGCTAAAGTAGTAAAAGTTCCAGTCACGCAACTTAGCTTAAGGAAAGAACTTTTTTAGAAAACGTAAGGAAAATAACCTTGGTGCCAATAAAGTGTGTTGGGGCTAGTTGGAATAATTCAGACCCTAAATAACTTATTCTACGAGACCCCATGCGTATGTAACTGAAACCCTCAAAATCCCCTCTTCTCGTACCCATTTCCACCCATAGCACCCATGGTTGTGGAGTAGTCGTCTTACGAGGTATGGGGGACGACATCAGCTGAGGGTTTCTAAGGCTGACTTCTTGTCCAATCGACCAACTGAATTACATTAATTAATTGTAATAGAGGGTTTCATGTGTAATAAACTAACATAGTTTCAAATAAATACACAATCCATGCAACCTATCTACATAATGGGAAAATGAGTTTGTCATAAGTGGGTTTCGTTTATCAAGTTTTACGAAAAAGCGTGAAATTGGGGGGTCTTGGCGCCCTGAGGAGGTGAATCCTTTTGTGAGGCGCAATGCCTCGAACTTATAATATAATATACTATATACAGGGTTAATGATTGAGGATTGATCTGTGTATAAGGGTTATTTAATACAGAAATAATGAACCTTTGTGTAATAATTTGTAGCGTTTTGATTTTACCTTGTCCGTAATAGCTGATCCCCCCCCCCCCCCCCCCTGAGAAACCTCAAACAGGAAAACTCAAGGTCGTTCAGCCACCCCCGAGGACCCCGTCACAGCGACGGACGCAGGGAAACCACCTCGAAAGACCAACTCAGCTATCATACGCACAGATACTGAGAAAACAATGTGCGAACCAATAAGATTGCACAGTCGAATTTATGAAATTAAGCGGACCAACCAGGAGGCGGCAGGAGGCGGCCACCTCCCTATAAATACCCCGCTGGGAGCCCTCCGAATTTCATTCCACTCTCCGCTCTCGACGACGACACCTCTGAAGTACGAAGAATTCTACACGCTCTACGCTGACGAACCTTCTGCATTACGAGTTCATCTCAAGAACGGCTTCCTACTGCTTTCTACAAGCTCTACCTTCTCTCCACACAGATCTCGCATTGGCATCTACGAGTCCAGTGATTATTCATCCTGCTCATTGCCCAACGTAGTTCATCTGTCAGGACGCCACCCGGTACTTCTATCGATATTCTCTTTAGACAGCCTCCCAAATCCTTATTTCTTACTATAGCTGTCATTTGAGTTTGTGGTTTTTATTCCGACTGCCACGGAGACAGCGTTGCGAAATTCATCAGCTGCAGTCCAAAGGGTGGAGAAGAAATCATTCTGAAGATTTCTCTTAAAACAACTCATTGCCGCGGATCGCCGTACTTGAAAACTACTACTACTTTCATCCTGCTTTCAATTAAAGAATCGACGCGTCCCAAAGATCCCACCTCCCCACCATTAATCTCTTCACACACGTAAACAAGGTGACGATCAATCCTAACTGATTTTAAACCGCTAGGTGATTTATTGCCGCGTAAAAAGACCTAGGCGGTCTGGAGAGTGAGGTGGCGGGAACCGCAGAAGGGGACTCCATTTCATCTCCCTCTCACTAGCTTATTTCAAGAATATGCAAACTATCCGATTGATATACCTACGTGATTCTAATACGATAATTTCTGGAATTATCTGCTTTAATTTAGTCTCCTTGCTGCTTAAAAGATCACCGAGAAGTCCAGCGGAAATTCCTGAACATGGCCTATTACAAATTTTGTCTCGATAGATTGTTAGTATGCCACTACAGTATCATTCCATTTGAGTTGAGAGGATATTCTGAAGATTTCGGGGCTTGAAACCATTCAGCAGAGAAGGAGAGTTCTGGATACGGTTTCTCTACATGGTAATTACGGAATTATCAATACTCCAGAATTTCTCGTGAGATTGGACTTCGATGTTCTCGATACACTCGCGAAATACCAGTCTGTTTGCGGTGCTCCGGTTTGAGACCAAATACGTCTATCACTCGCATATTCATGCAGCATTCACTCCCAAGGGAACAACCAACCGATTTGATGTGGATCGGTTAACTATACAGATAGGGGTGTTTATTCAAGCAGTTCATGCGATAGAACCACAATAATTTACAGTCTCTGACTTATCTTTATTTTCATTTGATGTTGCTTGCTGATTAGTGTATCCAATGCGCTTGAGTATCTTATATATTAACAAAATTTAAGAAATCTAATGGCAGTACGGCCGTTTTATCCGGCCAATTTCTTTCATTTTTTTTTTTTTTTTTTTTTTCAATGAAAGGTATTTATGCATAGATTTGTCATCAAGCACTAGAATCAAATAACTCAAGTTCTTATAGCTTTGTCCTTTGATGTCTCAGGTTCTATTTAAGACACCTTGTTCGTTTTGGTCTAAAAACACTCATTGAACACTTTGGTTGAGTTTCAACTGAATTGGTTGAGTTTGAAAGGATTTATGCGCAGAAAACGTATTCTGTTACAGCACAATAATTCTATACAGGATGTCTACTGAAATTTTGAGACAAACTCATGGAATCGATATTAGAGCTCATTTCTTATCGAAAGGTACTCATAGAAATTTATTTTTCAAATCTTTGTTTTCAAGTTAGGTATTCAATATTTTATATTGTTTTCTTGTTTTGTACCTTATGACATTAAAACTTCCATAACTCCCCTTAGAATCACAGTAAACTCAAAACTAAGAACAACTTTGGAAAGTCCGTTAAATTTCCCATAAACCTGATACAAAGTAAATTTGTTCTAGTTAGTTTTAATTGGTTGAAAAAAAAGTCAAAGTACAAAATTAGAAAAATGTTTAAAATCGACGTTTTTCCTCCCGTATTTTTGCTATCGGTTTGGGAATTTATCGGAGTGCACTCTTCGGAAAAAACTTTCTCAAACAGTCAGCTTTTGAACGATATAGTCAATACCACATACTTTTGCTAATAATTGGGTGAGAAAAGTATGTTCGTGTTCTGCAAAACATGTTTTTTTCTACGAAATTGAGGGTTTTAGTGAAAAATGACCCTCTTTGAACATTTGAATTGGGGGCCGGTTTCTAAGTATTTTTTCACGCTGAATCAAATGGTAACGCTCTCGAATGTCCCCAACTCCGTTACAACCGAGTTTTACACTTGAGCTCACGAATTTTTAGGTTATTTTTCATGCTCAATTTCATGTGTTTTTTAGGGTAAAACTAGTTAGTAAAGGTGTAAGAGCCAAGTATTCCTGGACACGTTTATGATAGAAGATTCATTACCAAATTACATCTAGACATCATGAAACGTAAACGAACAAATGTTTATGAGTGGTTGGGGGTTTTAGATTTTTGCTTCCTCACTACCGAAGATTGGGATGCTTTATGTTCGTGCAAGAAGTCGAAAAAAACGATTTTTGTACGATGATAAATGCCGAAAATCTTGCATAAAAGTTTTCAAGATATTGAGACATTTTATGACTTCACTTCCCAGTCTAATAGTGGTTGCAATCATGTACAAAATTAACTGAGAAGGATCAGCTACATTTAAACAATTATTCAGACAACCACGCTCAGATCCTTGGCCACGTACTGCGCAGTGGTTAACATAATACGGTCAGGTAAATCGAGAGCTTTCCAACGACAGGCGAACGAATTTTGGGATATGATAAATTCCTAAGACACAGTTTCGTAGCAAGGATTTGGTTGTGAGCAAAAGTAACACTTTTCGGTAACGTAACGTAACACTTTTTGATTCTATGTGCCAAAGTAAAGATATAATAAAATGTGAAAATTGTGTCCTCCGAAATAAAATTTTCTACTTGCTATTCACGTTTTAAAGGATTTGCTGACCAATTTTGGTTCCGTAACTGTCTGATCTCTGTCTGTACAATTTCTTGTCACTCCCAAAACTACTAAGTTTTTGTCGATGACATTTTTTGACATTTGACAGGATTAGGAAACTTTACAAAAAACGCCATTCTGCCTTTGAATTGGTTCCTGCACAAAACCAACTTATGGACTGAAAGGCATTTTTTGTAAAGTTTCCTAATCCACACGTTCGCTGAACATTTCATCGAAAAAACTTAGGAGGCCTTCTAGGAGCTCTAATCCACACAACTTTTCTTCATTTGGACAGTGCACTTTACAATAAAGCCCATTCTCTTTTTAATTTGGTTTTCTAAATAAAGCCAATTAAAAGACAGAAAGGCTTTTTCTTAAAAGTTCGCAATAATTTGAACTGCCCAAATAAAAAAAAGTTGTGTGGATTAGCTCCTAGAGGCCTCCTACAAACTTCATCGCTAACAGATCAATAGTGACGTGTGAGCATAGGTAAATGTGAATTGTTTTTAACATCTTATGAACTAGTTGGTCCGATTTCGTTCTATCACTTGTGGGTAATTGGATATGTATTCCAGGATAGTGCCATTTGCATTTTATCGCGATTGGTTAATGATAACTATTGATACCGGCAAAACAAGGTTTGGATTAACAATTGAACTATGTAATTACTATCAATTCTATCGCCGTCACATCGCACGGATAGTGGCGTGTCTGGATGCTTAAACTTAAATTTCCTGAAACTTCGAATTCTCACAATTTATCATGCGGGTAGTTTTAATCAATTCTTTGGGATTATATTTACCATTGAAAAGCAAAAAATTATTACTGTAACTCCTAAATTTTTTGAGATCTCTATTTTTTGGTTGTTTTACGGATTTTTTTAAATTTAATTTTTGGATTCTACGCATCTTAAAACGTAAACCGAAAAATTTCCCGGGGGTGTTAAAATTGGTTTTTTCTTGGTCGATTACAAAGGTTCATTATTGAAAATAATAAACCAAAAAACAGAACGGGTAAAATTATATTTTTACCGCTTTTAATGACCGTCACTGAGGAATTGGTATAATTTTATATCTCTTTAGAAGGGCAAATTCAAATTATGTATCTAAACACTGATCCTTGTAATTATTGTCAGGAAATCTCTAGATTCCCGTTAACTTGAATTCCTCCATTAGAAAGACCTAACAAACGCTTTTACAAATTCTTATTTTCCCAACGACCCAAAATGCTGTGGAAAAGTTATTTAATCTCATAAGTGTTTGAAACTCTCTAGGTGGGACTGAAACTGGAAAAATATCATTATCAGCTAGAGAAATGTGTGCAAGTGTGTATTTTAATCGATCTGGAATAGGTACGAAGAATTCCAATCCCCATGGGGCAATACTAAAAAATTCTTGTTTCGGGTCAAGTACAGGGTTGCCGTTCCACCGCAATTCCGGTAGATCTACCGGTATTTTACTTTTTCTACGGGCTACCGGTTTGAGGCTTGAATCAACCGGGATTTAGAGTTCTGAACCAAATCCAAGACAAAACCTTCCACATGGATCAACGAGTACACATTCTCTGAATCCTTTAGATAATAACTACCTACATGGAAAAGTGGACTTCCCTTCTTCCATGGTATGTACCTACCTACCAGTTTCGTCCATGTCTACTCTGTGGCCAACTTAGGCTTTTGTTAATACTTCAATATGATACATTGTAGGTTTGTATAGTTTATTAATTTGTATTACCTAGATACATGAATTTCACTTGCTCAGTGCTCACATCTTTCTTCGCCTTCGCCTCGTTGTTTATTGTGGTTACTTACTGTGCTTATTCGGCTAGTGTTTTATTTCATTTATTCAATTTCCGATCTTCAATTTCAGTTCAACGGTACGGTAAGCTAGTTTCCCTTTCCCTTTAAATATACTACCTATTTATTTAGATATCTGCTGGTTGCAGCTTCTTGTTACCTATTTAGGTATATAACTCTTATTGCTTCCGATTCTCCCAAGGTAGTGGAAACGTTGTGTTCACTTTTGAAAGACTGAATGTCTATCTTTGTGTCCGCGGATCCTTGTGACATGCATAACTTCCACAATTTTCATCCAAAATCGATGAAATTTATAGGGATTACGCGGAGTACATCCTGGAATTCTAGATTTTCCTATATAAAAATCATTGGTGACTGATCAAAAGGATGACGTGTCTAATATTTTTTCCTGAGCTGTTTGTATTTATTGATGAGTTTCAACCAAATTTGTTCATACTGGTACTTTTTGTACCGTTCTAAAGCGTTTTGATTTCACATATTTCGATATTATTACATATATGCAGATATTTCGTTATTAGATTAGAACAAATTTGTACCCACAAGTGAACTTCCCTTCTTCCATGGTATGTACATACCTATCAGTTTCGTCCATGTCTACTCTGTGGCCAACTTGGGCTTTTGGTATTACTTCAATATGATGCATTGTAGGTTTATATAGTTTATTAATTTGTATTACCTCGATACATGAATTTCACTTGCTCAGTGCTCACAACATCTTTGTTCGCCTTCGCCTCGTTGTTTACTGTGGTTACTTACAGTATTTATTCGTCTAGTGTTTTATTCTCTTGCGTAAGGATCAGCGTGGTTTCAATTTCCGATCATCAATTTCATTGCGGTACAGGTAAGCTAGTTTCCCTTTCTCCTTAAATATACTACCTACGTTTATTTAGATATCTGCTGGTTGAGCTTCTTGTTACCTATTTAGTTATATAACTCTTATTGCTTCCGCTTCTTCCAAGGTAGTATAAACGTTGTGTTCACTTTGGAAGTCTGAATGTCTATCTTCGTGTCCACGGATCCTTGTAACATGCATAACTTCCACAATTTGTATCCGATTTCGATGAGATTTATAGGGATTACGCGGAGTACACCCTAGAATTCTATATGGTCCTCTATAAAAATCATTGGTGACTGATCAAAAGAATGACGTGTCAAATGTTTTTTCCTTTGCTGTTTGTATTTATTGAAGAGTTTCAACCGAATTTGTTCACACTGGGACTTTTTGTACCGTTCTAACGCATTTTGATTTCACATACTTCGATATTATTACATATTTGCAGATATTTCATTGATTATTACATTACAACACATAGGTACCCACCTATTTTAAAATATTTCATTAAATGAGACTCCTTTTTTATAATTTCAACTGTTACACAAAGTTAAGAAGGTTTATATTTGTAGATCGTTGTAGATTGTGTTGTTAATTTCTTCATAGTGTGTTGTATGTACCTACCTTATTTTTCAAAAAAAAAAAAAGAACCTATCCAGAGTTTTACTGAGCTACTTCATTTTTTCTCTAACATGCAGCATAATATAATGGACTGAACTGTGAGTGTAAGAATCTATATCTGCTTACCCACGTACAAGAAGTTCCTTTGCTAGAACCTACTTGTGGACACTTAAATTCAAATGTTACCTACAAATTATACTTAGTTCAGTTGTTACTGATATGTTTTGTAAACTTAATATTATACCCTCAATATTATCTATTTGACACTGAAGTGCCTACCTATTACTACTTTTTTATGGTTGATGAATTTAATCATGTATTAATTATGTAGTAGTAAAAAATGATGGATTCACTGATTTAGCCCATACTGAAAGGAAAAATAATACCGTGGATTCGACCCAGAAGATTTTATAGTCGACCGTATGAGAGTTTTAGCCTAGAAAGCTACCCTAGAGTAATATTGGATCAATTGATAAAGTATTAGCTAGGTCATAGTTCGTTCAAAAAACTACCGGGAAATCTACCGAATTTCGGAAATCGTATTATCGGAATCTACCGGTTTTTTCGACCAGATCTACCGAAATACAGTGCTGGGCTAGCGGCAACACGGGTCAAGTATCTTTATTCAGCCCTTCAATATTTTAGATTTCTTTGTTGTACTCAAAAACAATACACGACTAAAGTTTGTTCCAATTGTGCTGCATGATATCAGCTCATTCTTCTTCACTACATTCCCTAAAGCAACCTGTTCGCACAATCGATTATCAAGGCAATAAATTTATCAATTTTACACCCATCCGAAGAGTTTTTGAGCTACTTGTATTTCCAAACAAAAAGTGGTATTTTCGCACAACCAATTTATTATATATGAAATGTATACAATTTTACGACAAAACAACGATTTTTTTTAAATCCATATTTCCAGATTATAAATAAATCAGGAGGATAAAAAAAGTTTAATTTTTAGGACGTTCCTCTGATGCTAGTTCGGGTAGGCAAGGTTTCACCATTAAAATGGATGGCTCGTTAGATTTGATCCAGGGAGATTTGCTCGGAACACATTCATTTAATATTCAGTTAATAATATTCAGTTAATAATGGTCGATACATTAGCTATTCTCACCCAATTCATAAATCGTTAAGTTAACTGTTTTTATTGGAGTGAACCTAATTAATCAAGATGTATCCAGTTAAAGTCAGTGAATTTGGAAAGCGGGGATATTTAACGCATACCTATTAGTGCGAACTTGATTTAGAGACGTCTTTGTAATGCATGCATTACACATCAATGTTTCTACGTAACTCCGAAGATTTGAATGAAACATGAATAGCTGTTTATGCGAGGAGCGGCTTCTAATGATTACCTGAAATAATTGGGTTTCACCATGATATCATAATGATGTCTTTTGTTCATTGATGAGCAATCTATCCCCCCTCTGCACTTATCTTGTTTAACAATCTGAGCTGTAATGTGAACTCTTCGTTGACACATACACCAGACTTCTGCATTGATAATGTCCAATCCTATCACTCGTATTTTAGTCAAAGTTCTGCGGTTAGGAAGTCCCCACTCAAAATCCACCTCGTCGTTACTACGGTTTGCGGTTCAATGCTCATCCATTACACATTCTCTCCATGAGCACGATCTGTTATGTTTATTCTGGAACTAGAGTACACATACATTCATATTCATGAGTGGGAAAACGCCCATATGACCGCAAACAACATTGTTTGCTCGTCCATATATCCCCTTTAGATGGAATGTAATCGGTTTTTCCCGCCGAGGAGTAAAGTTTGACAACGAAATCATTAATAAGTCCAGTCAATGGAACGAGTTTACCGTTCAATGAAACTCAGTAAAGCCTTTCATTCGTATTGTGCCGCATAATACGGTAAATATATTATTATAAAAAGCGCCAAAACATATATAGGTACAAAGGCTTTCTTCCGCGGTAAGAAAGAAGATGGGATGTTTGCAGGAGTCTCTCACTGCTCGTAGGTAGTAAATCAAATCGGCTGAACTTTATCCGCTTATCTCTCCCGAGTGATGGGGAGGTTTTCGAAGCATCACATGTCACATGAGCCAACGTAGAAAATCGAACGAAACAGTGCTACCAACCTTATCCTTGAATTCGGCAGACCCCTGGATTTATGAAAGTTTATCCCTAATTTATTATCTTTCTCCAGGTTAGTGGATTTATTTCTGTTTACGAGAGGCTTTGGATTTATTTGCTTTTATTTTTTTATTTTTGTACCTCTACTTTATGCAAGTTGCATAAGGAATGATCCTGATATATTAAACCTCGTAATTAATGCTTTAATTATTGCAGGTTGAAGTACATCTGTAATTATTGCAGGTTGGTTTTTGATCTTCTTTTTTCATCGTATCTTACAAACTGATCGGGCATCAGTAACTTCAATATTGTTTAAATTGTCCACCGAATAGGAACCTGATAGCTGCCATGATTGATTCGTAAGTGGGATACAGTCATTAATAAATTTGTGAATTGCAACTCGCGAACATCCCTTCGGTCCAACTTGACAAGTTTTAATTATAGTCTACAAAAACTTCTACAAAATGGTCTAAGGAGTAAATAATCTAGAGTCAATATCTTAGTTGTCATTATTATAATAACTGACGTTACTGGGCTCATGGATTGCATTGGTCGTTCCATTTTAACATGGAACATGTTTTTGCCATCATAACCCGGCAAAAAATGAGACAAAATTACTGTTACGTGACATTTAGTGCGTTACCTTCCTATTTTCTGATTATTATCGCTTACAAAACTGTACTACGGAACTGTATCTTAGGCATTTATCATCGTACAAAAATCATTCGCCAGTCATTAGAAAGCTTTCAACTTACCTAACCGGATTATGTTAACCAATGTGCAGTGCGTGGCCAACAATCTGAGGAATCGGCGCGGTTGTCTAAATAGTTGTTTACAAACAGGTGATCCTTATCAGTTAATTTTATAAACATGATTGAAAACACTATTAGACTGGAAAGAAACCTGGAAGTTGAAACTTGATTGGAAGACTCTCTCGGTCATTAAGAGACGATTGGAAGGATGGGCTCTTTCCTAATCAGCTGAGTGACCTTGATTCTCTCCTGTTCTCCCAAGATTTATTATTTTCTTTTGATCAAATTTGCGTCCGATGTGTGGAGGGGTTTAGCAAAAGACAATATTGTTGTTTTATTTTTAGCCTTAGTTAACGTGATTAACTGTCGTTACTAAAGATCGAGGTGTATAACATCGTCATTTATCGTTGCTTATGAGAATGACCGTTGTTCGATTGCGTTGAAATTCTTTGATCATCAGGGCAGTCTTAAATTTTAAACAAAAACAAATAACTCATGAGAAATTAGTATTCTATGAATTTCTCATTCATGCATACTCACAATCTAGCTTTGATCTAACTTCTTCTACCAATGAAACTAATGTCCTCGATTCTGAAGAAAAAAGAAATTTTTTTGAATCAATCTAGTAGTTTACGAGTTTTGTCTGTAAACTAAGTTACTCACGAAGAAGTTATGAAAACCCATTTTTGTGATGAAAAACCAGAAGTTAATTACAACTTTGACTATTTCCCAGAATTATAAGATTATTAATATTGAGTAAATTTATGAATATAGACAATTTTTTCATTTACTTTTGTCCTCTTTATCGAGTCTTCTCTACAACAAATTTACAAATTGGAGATCCACTCAATTCGCTCACATAGTTTTGCTTATTCGTCCCCGAGTTCCTTTGTCGAAGTTGTTTATTCCCTTCTTCGGAACGAATTAGCAACACCCTTCTAAGGGTGCATTCATTTCAAGACTCATATGAATGACTATCAATCACCATGTCAAAAATGTTTCAGAAATATTGATAATTTCTTCGTCGTATTCGCCTGATTGCCACGATCAGAAATGCAGTGGCTTATTGAGCTTAGAGAGAGCTTTTACGAATTCCTCTCGGGGGATGGTGTTATCCGTCTGATGTGAGCAGCAATTTCTTCTTCAATCCTCTCTAACTTGAAACGGGCAGGTTTTCTAATGGTCACCGGCCAGTGAACACTGTTCATGGTGATATGTGTGTCGGTATGTATTTCGCGCTGAATGTCCACAAATTGATAAAAATTCGGGTGCCAAGATGGAAAATGATTCACAGTGCATTCATGGGGCTGCCCATAGCACAGAGAGGAATGTTGCGGATCTGTTGGTGTAAGTATTTTGTAGGTGGTTGTAAAAGGCCTTCATTCTTGGGTAAGATGGAATTTACACCCATTGATTTGCACACTAGGCCATTGTAACTTCGCTGCGTTATGGGTGGCTTCTTCGAAAACGAACATCGTTGTTACTGAACATGAGGGATTGTGACGTTGGCAGTAGATTTGGACGAGTTGAAATGCCTTCTCATACGTAGATCGTCTGATCACAAGTAGGTACATCCCATGATGCAATTTCCCCAACCACTAGATCCTTATCTGAATGAACTTTCGTCGGGAACGAATAGCTATGCACTCTTTACCTAGGACTGAATTCAAAGTTTCCAGTAGCCAAGGACGAGGGGAATCGAATTGAGTATGAAAGTTAACGACCCGCCTATGGAACCCAATTACCGGTCTCTAAATCGAATTATATTAAGCTGGATGCTCAGGAACGAATAGCTATGCACCCGCGAATTTCATATGAGCAGTAGTATGTACTGATTAAATGCTGTCATGATGGAGAGTAGTTGGAAGCCTCAAGTTAAAACATGGGATAGTTTATTTTGATATATCACTGATGCAATTATTGGGTGGCAGCACCGGATTCGTACAATTCTCAAGTCTTATAAAAGTTTTCAAATATGGATGAAATCCTCGCGGGTCTTGTTGGAGCATACACTTTTTCCAGGATTTTACGTCTGCACATGGAGAAAGAGTTTGATTGATTCAAATGAAACGAAATTCATTATCTAGGAACTACTTACAGAAATCCAATATAAAAGTTATAAATCTCAGTTCACTTGCGGGCAGTAACTTTCAAGACGCCTCTGAGTTACTATTTTTGAATTCAATATACTCAATACCTAGCTAAATGACTAATTAACTTAACTGTTATGGAGGAAGGGCTTGAATTCTAGAGAGTTTTCGCACGAACTCACTTGAACAACTTAGCTATCAAGTTCACTTTGAATATTTTCCGATCACTCGATTAACACACAGGACCATTTCTCTTGCCCAATTGATTATGCATTCTCCCCAGTCGTTATTCAAATCCCGACTGGATCCATCCCTTGATTAATGGCAACTGATGGGGCAGAGAACCACGGAAGCTGCAATCAACACTCCAGCCTTACATTTCATTTGCAAATGTCCTGAAAGTAAGTTGGAGAACTTCTTGATTTTTATACTGAATCCAAATATAGAATTGCTCAACTCAGTATATTTATGAGAACAACGATGGAAAGTAAGAGTGAGCTGCTGAATTGTGGCATATTCAACGTGTTCTTTGACGAACTTTTCAAAGAGTCCAAGTATCTTCTTGATTAATATAATTAGTTCACCAAAATACGTTGTATATCTATGCTTATACTGGAGGTACAGCTTATCAATAATACAATATTTGTATGCAGTAATTTATAACCATCATTCAACTACCCTCCAATAAGCAAAGTTAGACCATTAGATCAGGAGAAAACATTTTTCCACTAAATCCAAGTTTGCTCATACGCACTCACTACGTATCAGGTGACGGCAAAATCTTTAGGAAACAACTTAGAAGCTTGATGGTTCTCTAATATGTTATCAGATTTGCAGATAAATAAAACGCTGCATGTGAAGAATACAGTAATATCTTCGGACAACTTAATAGTCATGATAAGAAAGTTCCAGTCATGCGGCATGATCGTATGAGCGAACTTTCGGTAATTTATTATCGTACTATGTTATGTTTCATTGTTTTGAAAATTAAGGACTTTGAGGGAAAAGAAACTGATAACAACCAATTTTATGGCTAAATACTCGTTCTAATTATAGTATTCTGCGACTGAGAAAGAGATTTTGGATTTTAAACTTTTTTGGAGTTTTATAGATTTTCTAGCACATATTAATGACATTTAAGTACATTTTCCAGCATTATTTTTAACACAAATTTTTTACTGTTCTATTTTATATTTAATAAACCTTATATGAGCAATATTCTGATAAAAATATAAATTTAAAGATTTTTAGACGTTTTTTTTTTGTTTAGTGATTTTTCCAGCACTTTTTTGAAATGTGACCAATTTAATGCGCTCAAAAAATTCTGGTCGACGAACTCTTCCTTTCGTTTGGAAAGCTTGATTTCTTGGCGCAAGAACGGAATTTTTATTTCAATCCTAATGAGAGTTATCGTCTGGAAGGGGTATATATATATATATATATATATATATATATATTCTATATATATTTTTACGTCCATTGTGGTAAAATAGATATATATATATATATATCAGAATATATATATATATATTTCATCTCATACATAACATCAAGTAAGTAAAAATACATTTATATATATATATATATAAAGGTTAAACTCTGGGATTCGTTTCAGAATGTCTCAAAACGGATTTCAATTTTGATTTTAAAATGTTGGGAGCCATTGCAATAGCTTCATTTTCTACGAAAATTTGCTAAAGATGAAGGAGAAAATTGGATAATGGGAAGAGGGTCGAAGATGTCGATCAAGCTTACACTGTACATCGAGGTTCTTAAACCTGTCTGGAACTAAGGAGCCAAATTATTACACAATGGTCTATTATTTCTGTGTTAGATAGCCCTTCTACGTAGATTATTGGTCTATAATTATTAAACCCCGTATTTCATATTTGATCAGAACATGGCGGGTCGTGCCTCTGAAGAGAGTACACACTTTTACAGTTCCAAGACCCCGCAGTTTTACGCTTCACGTTAAAGATGTTAAAAATAAGAATGGAAAATGATGCTTCAAGTAATTTACATTAGCGCATGCACGGAATGGAGTAATGATTTAAGAAAAATGAAATTAGTAGGGTGCAATCTACCGACTAAACCACAAATTTCCAGAAAATGTAATCAAAATTTGACGAGAACTAAACCTTCCTCATTGGAGCACACTTTTGCGCATGCGCTGGAGTTAATACGGATGCACTCATGTTGAAATTAAAATAGAATAATTAAACCAATCTCCCCTTACTATGCATCAAATTTGAGCGGGATCGGACAACTAGGACGTAAAAAAACGATGCTTGTAGGAATTTTCGTTTGCGCAAGCGCAAAATGGAGTAATGATTTGAGAAAAATGAAATTGGTAGGGTACAATCTACAGCCTAACCTACAAATTACCATAAAATGTAATCAAAATTTGATGAAAACTAGACCTTGTTGTTTGGAGTACAATCATCTTGAAACGTAAACCAAATAAATTTCATGGGGGGTTGAAATTGTTTTCCTTGGTCGATCACAAAGGTTCATTATTGAAAATAGTTAACCAAAAACTTACCGAACCGCCAACCGTATAAAAGATGCCAGAGAACCACTTAATTACACACTCAGGAAGGCTCTGAACTCAAGCCTTCTCATCTCTCCTGCATCCAAGCACATTATTCTTTTCAACATACTTTAATTTTTTTCCATTGAATTGTTAGAACGTCCACTTCACAATCTATCTTCAATTTCCTACTCCGTTAATACAAATTTGCTAACTCTCCACGAGATGAAAAAAGGGATTTTATTTTTATAAAGCGCGTTATAATTCTTCAAGAGGGAAGGAGAAATCCTAAAGCCAAGGACCAACAAAAAAATAAAATTAATCAAAGGAGCGAGGATTGCCGCCTACTACTGCCTCTCGTAGTTCAGGAGTATTTATATAAGCTGTCGCTTGAACAAGACGACAAGCCTGGCGCCCCTGATAAATTATTAAGATTTGGTCGAATCCTAAGATTTTCGGCATTCATAATGGTTGAATTTTTAAAAGGCAAATACGATTATAAGGTTATATTTTAGCTTGAATTTTGGAAGAGAAAGTACAATTATAAGATTTTATTTTTTAGCGAAATTAGATAGGTAGCTCCGCTAGGTGTCAGATGATATGTGGCAATAATTTTTCTTGTACAAAATATGCTTTTTCAAATCTTACACTTTCTCCGACATAAATATTTTCATATGGATCCATTCATGCCAGATCATATGTTCGTGCTTCGGTGCAGACGAGATCCTCGGGATCTCACTCCTGTTGCATTTTCAAACGGTCTTTACCAACTTCAAAAAAATATCAAAACATTGATCAGCTTCTTCATGGACTAAAATTTGCTAAATCTTTAACTAGTGCTAGGGATGCAGAAATCTCCTTATCTGACTGATCATCTTTACTATTGAGCTTTACACGTACTGTTCTGAAGGAAAAACCGCTCTACCTTCTACCGGAGCGAGTACTTCCCAGATAAGGCACATCGAATCACAGGAGCAGGTAGTTCCCTGAAAGGTAAAAACCCCTACACAGTGAGTAGGAACAAGTACTTTCCCGAAAACTAAAACAGCTTCACCACTTTTACAGAAGCAAGTATTTCCCCTTTCAGGAAGACCGTTGCTCTGTGTTATGAACGAGCGCACAACATCTTAGAGGTGAGGACGATCCAGCAGATTGCTTGAGCCAAGTGTGATTAGCCGAGCCTTTTTGGAACACGAACTTAGGCATTTGGGTCTATCCTGGCTCTTCAATTGGAGGAAGATTGGCCACTTGTGTCTGCTTCCAGTATTGTGTGGGTGCCCACTCCCCGGAGGAAGGTAAGAGTAGGGACCTCTGCGTGGGGACCTCGTTTTGTGGGAAAATCCTTAAATAGAGTTGAACCTGTTGAGGCATCAGAGATTAGGAAGCAGAGCGTTTGTAGTTGCTTCACATAATCGATCATTGCTGAGATTAAGGTTCATCCCCGCGCTTCCAGGTGGCGATATCTTAGGGACCCCGTTATTGGTCGATTTGAACTTTTCATCGAGAATGGGCATTCTGGGTAGCGTCCATCCCATTTGAGCATCAGCATCCAATACTACTTCCAAAAGCTGACCCATATGTTTCAATGCGTGTGGATCAGTGGCACGGGGATGTCCAGCACACTGCGGCTTTTTTGGTTAATCCACATCAAAATAAAGTTTTGGTTAATCTCTGGTAGAAAGTTTGTACAACAAAGCGTGCACAGGTGCAACATTTGTTTACTTGCAGAACCTAAACTCACTTAGGAGTGTCAGGAGCTCGCACTGTTTGGCCGCGCTTCTTGCCCGAGAATTGACGAAGGCGACGTTCGGTGTCTTTGGAGTTCACGTTCCTTAGCAAGGATACCTTACCTCAGATTGTAAGAACCTGAACTATCGCGCGTAAGGTTATGCTTCTCGAGTTCGAAACCCAGGGTTCATAGTATTTTGGGGGGTTAAAGCAAATTAGTCTACTCGCGCTTGTACTAGTAGGGTAGGTTAGGCCAGTAGATTCGGGAGCTGTCAATGTCTTTTTGGATTCAAAGGACATCAAGAGGTGGCTGGTGGCGGTTCAGGCCATTGAAAGCATCTTCCGTCGTAAGTCTGAATCTTTGATTTCTCCCAGTTTTTCTTATTTTACAGTCACACGTCTAAAGTCCTTACATCGCTGAACCATAACTACTATTCAACCGCAACGAAAAAATCAACATCTGTTTCAGCTAGGTAATTGATGAACGGATTAAATTGATTTAATTTCCATTTAACAATGTACAATTCCTAACCACGTCATTCGAACGGCTTGTGTCTTCCTCGACAAACTCATTGAGTCTCAATTATCCCTTTGTCAGGAACTGGGTCAAAGTGTTTAAAGTCATACATTATTTAGCGATATATTCACCAGGCGTCGCTTCGGTTAGCTCAAGGAGCGGGCTGTTCCCTTCATTAAGGACAAACCAGCTATAAGTTAATTCGCTACATTAAATCCTCTAGCCCTCTCCAAAGCGTTTCCGAGTTTAACGGTTATGGTGATGAACATTGTCATTTAAAAACGTCGGGAAGCGGAGAAAATTTTTCTAAGCCCCGCTTGGTTGAAACGGCTGAGAAAAGGGATTGTGGTAAACGACCCTGCAGATCGCAAGCCTTTCTGTTTGACAATTAGTTTGTAATAAAGTAGATTAGAACTGGCAGAAAAGGCAATGAGAAATACATCTTCATTCAAATTTCATGATTTGATAAAGTACGTACGGCAATAGTCAATTGGATGAATGAGCAATAAGAAATACATTTTCAATTCAATTTCATTATTTCATAAAGTACCTACGGCAACGGTATTATTCTGTTAATTTTAGGTAAATCAATGTTCAGTACACGGTCGAGGTGAACCTCCTTACTTCCGTTTGATTCTTTCCAGGAATGATGACAGGACATGTTTTACGTGTCAAAAATCTTTTATGCCCTACCTAAAAAGTATAAGAAACTCGGATTCTGGCTTCAGGGTAATCATTAAGGATAGCTTTGCAACATTGTCACAATATCCTCTCGGAGTTTAATTTTGGTCGCTCGTTATTTAGTTATTTTTTAACATTACTATTATTATATTACCACCGCTAGCAAAGTGATTAAAACTTCACTAATCATTTACTGATAGTCGTCTTAGCATAATTCAGTCAACCTTAAGGGAAGATATTGTTTTTCAATAGTGTTGGTTTATTATTCTCATTCTCAATAATATTTAATAGACTCCCAAAAAAAATTTTTTTTTTTTTCCATAATTATTATTATTATTTTTTTTAACATTCCAGCGATTCTCAAAGATGCTTTGCAAGTGACCAAAACAAATAAATTTACCAGGTTTCCCTTTCAAGATACGTATATTCCAACAACCGGAAAAAAAAAAAAAAAAAATCTGTCCATTGTCCAAAGTTTTTCTCCGAAACTAGTGGACCAAAACATTTGGCTAAAAATAATACATCAGCCGGGAATGTGCCGTTAGGGTAGAAAGACCATTAGTGGAGTAGGGAGACGTGGAATTAAGAAAATTTTTTTATGCGATCGCAATTGATAGCTAGACCATTGACAGCCAGCGTTTACTTGTTGATGTTGACTCAATATGGTAGGTAATAGGTGCAAATCAGTTCGCCCCAAACTTAGCCCAAAGCTATGCGAGATAGGGATTGGGTATGCTAGACCCGCATGACCGAGCGGTCTTGATGGAAAGGTTTGCCATCAGTGCCGTCGAGCTCCCTTGAGCCTCGGGGGAAAAAACTATTATAATACTATGTAATAATCTCCTAATTATAAATGCATTATATGTACGAATAAGAATCATTTGTGATACAATATAGCGACTTCAGGTCAGGTATTATTTTTTAATGTAGAATAGTTTTTACTGAGACCTTGCCGAAAATTGTAATGCACAACGACACGTACCAATGACACAAAACAGTGACAACTAACAATGACGGTACTAGTGCATTGTTGGGCGGAAGGTTCGATTATACAAATAATCGAAATATGCGATTATGTATCGATTGTGCTCAGTTCGAGGTTTCGTCCTTTTCCCGACAGTCGTTTTTCTAGTTGTCGTGTTAAGTGTTGTTTTCTCGTCGAATCATGGATTTTATATCTTTCAAATCTCTCGTGCGCGATGTCAATAGTGAATCCACTGCAGCCCAGTTTTTGCAAAAAGTCCGCGTCATACCAACCGAAGTGTTGTGCACGAGCAACCACAAAATGCGGTTGGTTCACGCAACCACAAAAATGCAGATTAGTTGGAAATGTAGATCAGAATGAAGTGTATAGTTTGGTGGTCTGGATGCTCGCAAGCTCGCATCTCAAAAATACATAGCATCAAGTAGTCAATCCCTACACTAGAAATCCTAATACCTAACCCTACAGTAGAAATGAAAAAAAAACACTAGAAACAGTAGAAATGAGAAATGATTGATTCCTACCAGCTAAAATGAAAAAACAGTAGAAATTATAAAACCGCTGGAAAACCGCTATTCAATCTATGAAGTCAGCATTTTAAATGGAGGTTAAACACATATTCTACACTCACCACTCATTAGCCTTCAGATGCAAGGTGTTTTTTCAATTAAAGTGACATATTCCCAATAATTCACCTTTCGTTGTAACTCCACGAAACAGCATTTTTTTTCGACCAGCATACGGTGCGCTACACATCCGCTTTGGTGAAAAAAGGTTGTCTGGGTTGAACGTCCAGACCCCCAGGGCAACCACTAAAAACCTCGAGTGAAAGGCTATAGTTCAGTGTCATGAATCATTTTTGGATCTTCATATCAGATTTTTTTTGTTGCTTGTCAATTTCCAGTATTAGTTTTGATATCTTACCTTACGCGATTTATCAGGATGAATCATGTATTTTCATTCGTTTCATGTTCTTCCTCGGAGATTCCATATTAAGTAAATCAACTCTCTACGGTGAGTAAGGGAGGATTTCGCACACTCAGCTGTTAAGTCTGAATTCTGACATTTCATTTGACTCTTGTCTTTAAGAGACCCTCTGTCAAATTTCAACTCCCTAGGGTGAACAGCGGAGATTTTAGCTCTAACAGCTTATCAGGATGGATCCCTTAATTTCATTCGATTCTTGTTCTTCTAGGGAGTTTCCCTATCAAATTTCAAATCCATAGGGTGATCAGGGGAGAATTCAGCTCTCGCACCTAATTAGCATGGAGCACGTATTTTCATCTCTCTTTTGATCTCCAAGGGAGACTTTCTATCAAATTTTGATTCTCTATAGTGAACAGAGGATAGTTTAGCTCATACAGCTGATCAGTCTGGATCCTGTCATTTCATTGGTCTCTTGTTCTCCGAGGGAGACACCCTATCAAATTTAAACTCGCCAGGTCGACTACGTAAACAGAGGAGAATTCAGTGCACTCGGCTGATCAGTCTGGATCTAACTATTTAATTTGTCTCATGTTGATTCAGAACGGCTCTCTATCAAATTTCATGTTCGAAAGGTGAGCGAGTCAGAATTTCGAACTGAAGTGTGAATTTTCCGCTACTTTTGGGTCAAATTTGCTCTTGTTAGCTTTTGGGCAGTTCAATTAGATCAAGTGCAAAGCATGTTCCATGCTTTAAAAAAAATATTAGTCTCAAAGAGTTTTGACACGAAAAATGCGGAAACCCCTTAATGAACGTTTTGGCAGAGTAAAGCCGAAAGAGATTACGAGACTAGTTGACGGTTCAGGCGACGCAACAGTTTCACAAGCCACCCGTTAATTGTTTGTTTCGGCGACCCTTATCAATTTGATTGGCAGTGAGCGGGATCGCATGTTGAGACTCAGGATTCCAATTTTCACTTGCGAGAACTGCTAGATTCAAGGAGTTTGAATTACCACTTGAATCGCTGAATCGAACTGCGATTACACTCTGACATTGAGCTCTCTCCAATTTCCCATGAATAGAACGTGAACTAGATTAGAAACGTTTGAGCTGATATCTGTCATAGCAATGAATGCAGGAACTACCAATGAGGTTCTAAACTAACTGATCGAATGGAACTATTCTGGAGAAGGGATCAAGAGCTGCATCAATCGTAGTTTTATTGTATGTTGTTTTCCTACATAGTATAACACTCCATAAAGAAGTAAGAGTGTAATAGTAATAGGTATTTATTAATCACACATTTTTGATCACTTTTCGCCAAGATTTGAATACCAATTGATTTGTTATGTACTTTCCATCCATGAACGTCTGTGATCGACAAGAAAAAAATTAACAGATAAAACAATAAAATAAAAAAATGTATATATTGAGATAATGGAAAAATAAAATGAAATAAAATTAATATAACCACTAGCATTCTTAGAATTTTTGCTTTATGGGTCACATAGCCATACTGAAAACCCCAACTGAGCTAGTTCGTATCAAATAGTAATTCGCATATTTAGTTCTATATCAGTTCCCGAAGGGACAAGAGGGGCGAAATTCGTAGAACGAGATTTTTGTCCCGTTTAATATATAAAAAGCTTTCTAACGAACGATGGCGGATCGGTGCACATGACGAACTAGTATATTTCGCTTACAAATTTATCTATAAGTGATAATATAGCATTATAAAGCACAATAAAGCATGGTTTCAACTTCCTGAAGATGAACAAACAATTGTCCTAAATCAAAATTTCCACTCGCCTTTTTGTTTTATTGCATTCTGAAGGACTTAATTTTCGCGTGACCGTATGTACTAGTAAGAATCTTACTTTCCAAAGATATTCTATTTGATTTTGAATTCGGTCTTCAAAATTTTTAACGGTGGGTTACACTTTTTTCGGTCGATTAAAAGTTTTTAGATCGCAAATGATAGGGATAGTTGTTAGATATGTATGTAGTACCTATCTAAATGATGATGTGCTGACACCAAGGCAGTACAGAAAAATTTCCTATCTGGGACACAATTACAAATCATAAATAAACTGTGAATCAGACCCAGTGTAGGGGGTATTTCATTTGGCGTGTGGATCGAATGGACAAACCCTCGTCATGAATGGTCTACTGACCCGTTCCGAATACATTGAAACACTGGTAGGGCCGATGTTCACATACAAACACCTTGTCAGTGTTTGTAATGTGGGCTCATCAAGCGCCCAATGTTGCACTGGCTGATGGATGTTAAACAAGCAAGCGGTCAAGCTGATCTACAGACAGGTGAACGTCAAAGGAGCGCATGACCAAAAGTGGCTATTGAACGTGCTTAGTCGGGAACTGTACATACAACAAACAGACCTTGAGAGAACATCTCACAAGAGGTTATCTTGAATTGAAACTACGATACTTTGAGCTGACGTGGGAATCGTGAATGGACCTGAATAATGCTACCAAAGAGCGGCAGTTTATAGAGTTGACAAACATCGTTGATTACTCCTTATACATGTTATTAATTGAATAAAAAAGTTCGAAATTTGACGGCTATATAAATGAAATTCTGGAACCTCTAAAAACATAACACGCTCAATTCTTAACCATTTGATATTGATTCGGCAGAATTATATATGAATTATTGATCCTCTTAGTTATAACATTGATATAATTTGAAAAAGAATCATCATGAAAGTACGTTTATAATAGTCTTTACAGATCCTCTTAATTATACCACAGACCACAGGTAGGTATAATATTAGAAAAAGTATAAACATAAAAGTAGGTAACTTTATAATATAAACATAAGAAAATGAACTCCAGTAATAAAAAATGTTGCCGATTATTAAAAACTAGCCGCTCTGGCTCGCTACGCTCGCCTACACGTTCTGTGTGATAGCGTACTGCACGGATCACAGACCTATAGCTGATGATTACTAAACAGAGTCTATGGTACTTCATCTAAATATAACTACAAGTACGTAGGAACCTACCGAAAGAAAATATATGAAACGTCAAGTACCCGAAAAACTGGGCGATGGAAGACTGTGCCCTAATCCCCTCAGGCGGAGGAAGATTCGGCACAAGTCCGAGCGGTCATAATCTCGCCGGTCTGTAAATAAAGCAGTTGTACAGCTGTCAGAGAGACCTTCAAAAGTACTACGATCCCTTTATTCTGACGAACAGTGTACCTACAGCATGTGATAAAATATTAGCGATCGTAATGTGTTAAATAATGTAGCTATAAATCTACGTAAATTGTGATCCAAAGAACATGTGATAACATTTGAGAAAACGAAGTGATCAAAAAAATTGATATGGAAAATGACGCACTTCTTCCGTGTGTGCCCAGTTTCTATTCTTCCATTTCTCTCTCTAGGTTTTCCATTTGGAGGAAGGGTGGAATGAAGGTTTGCGCCCCATTTTTCACTGCCTTGACCGGTGAGATGATGAACCCTCAAACTTGTGCCCAGTCTTCCTCCGCCAAAAAAATGTAATATATTATAATTTTTGTGATGAGGTAATAAATCTTCCCTACTCCATGATGAATCGAATCCCGGTTCCCCAGTAAAGCGGAGAGGGACGCTAACTACTGTTCTATCGAAAATTTGCGTAGAGGTGAAAGGTTTGCAAATTAGGCCGTTATGGTGCTCGAGTGGTTTCGGAGAAATGCTTCGAACGGCGGACCGACGTCTTTCGAACTCGTAAACTGACATATTTTGAGCGGGTGATCTATTTTTTCTTAGTTGATTACAAAGGTTAATCGTGTCAGGTGCCCCCTGGTGAAGTTCGAGTGGCTAAAAAAAAAAAAAAAAAAAAGATACTGTTCTCTATAACAAGGAGGAAATAGAGCAATTACCCCTTCGAAGGGTAGATGCGATTAACCTGCTTCACCCAGAGGATAAAGCTGATAGCCCAGGAACTATCCCTCCCCAGTTGCAGCATTTGCAAGAATCGAGAAGGAAGTACCCATATCGATCAAATTACTGAGCTTCAAAATGCACGGGGGTCTAAGTTATAGGTAGGGCATGAGTATGTGTTTATTGTATAAATTTGAGGGATAATCTCCTTTTTGCCTGTTGGTGGGGGTGATGAGGAGGGAGGGGGGAGAAAAAATACACTGCCAAGGACATGGCATAGAAGCTTCCTCGTGGTCTCCACAGTATGTCTCCATTAAATTTTCAGAAATGACCGTTTTACTATGGTCATGACGTTAGAGCGCTGAGCAACCAAAAACCAGGAAACCTGACTAAAATCTGTTCAACAATGTCGGATTTATGACTGTCACAAGAAAATTACATTCACCCATGCGCTGAGCTTATCGCTGATTCAATCATGATGAAACTGATAGAGGACTATCTAGGGCTAAATCCAAAGTTACGGCTATTGCAAGGAAATATAGAAACACAAACGCCCGCACATGCCACAGCGTACCGCTGATTCAATAATGATAAATGTCGTAAGGGGCTTCAAGGGACCTTCCCCGCATCATTATTGAAAATCTGACCAAGATCTTTTCAACATTGACGAACTTATGAGTGTAACAAGATAATCACGTTCGCGCATACCCAGAACGTACTGCTGATTCAATAATATTGAGACTAATAGGGGACCATCTAGGGCTACAATATTCCTCAAAATTTCTTTAAAATCCAATCAAAATTGTGGAGACGGACGGACGGACGGATAGGCGGACGGACGGACAGACAGACACGAAAATGCGAGTGGAAATTTTGATTTGGGAGCAAAAAAATTTTTTCTATTTTATTTCGAAAGTAAAAACAAAGCTTCCGCTGCCTTGCAGACTCAGAAGCAATAGTGGGGTTGTGGTAGGTTGGGGTGAAACCAAGCTCTGCTAACATATGATAAGGAGGTGATCAAAATTAAGTAGTTATCCCTTCAAAGGGTAGAGGCGATGCGATTGTCCTGCTACACCTATGTCCTGAAAGCTGATAGCCCGGGGACTATTGCCAGTTTGTAGCATTTGCAAGGATTGAGAAGGAAGAACTACCCTTATCCATCTCAACTTCTATACAATGAATATATATTATAGGAAATTATATACACACGGATGGTTCTGCGACAGAAGGGAGAGTAGCATCTGGAATGTACTTAGCTAATACTATTATTTCCGTAGGCTGAAAGAACAAAATATACAGCAGAAATAATTGGAATACAACCAACCACCAATAAATCTCAATATAAACCTTAAAGAAGGGGAAGCAAAATTTTTTGTCACCAAAATCAAAAATGCCTTTTGAATTTTACGTTTTAGACCATTCAGAACAACTTTGGTTCCGTGTCTGTCTGTCTGACAGTGTGTGAGTGTGTCCGTCGCATGTCCGCAAATCCTTTTAACGAGCTAAATTTCTATAGTTTTCATCCAATTTGGACGAAATTTTCCGGGAATGTGCGGGCTAGGGTGTAGGTGTTCCTCTGTCAATTTCATTTTCCCCATTTCCCTCTGCAAATGTGCTTACGTAAATTCTACCAAGCATAATTAATTTCATCACACCCTAGTCGTCGGATCTCGCTCAGATTCGGTAGATGGGAGAGGACAATTTGATCGTCCCATATCAATTTATACATGATTGTATCATTAATGGCTACTGCGCATGCGGCAATGTGAAATCCTTGTAAAGTCCCCAATTTCCACAGTTTTTGTCTGATTTTGATGAAATTGTCAGGGAATGTGCGGGTTAGGCTGTAGATGGGAGATAACATGGAGATTCATGTTACGCAAACGAGGAAGCTCAGTGCCACAACCAACATGACAAACTTTTTTTTCTTCGACCGAATAACTTATCTTCATTCTCATCATCTATATAATATATATATGATTCATAAAGAATTAGCTGTATCGCGATAAGCACACTATATTATTGTTCAGTGAGATACCGTGCTGGTTTATTAAGAATTATTCTAATTATGTCATTCTGTATAACTCGGACAAATATTACTTACACAATATCAATATTAGTTGAACATGTTCATTTCATAGAAAATAGGGGTAAGTACGGCGAACGAGAATCAATATATACGATGGTTCAGTACACCATCTGTGGGAGTTCGAATGTAATTAGGGGATGATATGGTTATGCTGATAGGTACATGATTACCTATTCATTCCACTAGACCACACAATATTAATATTCATCCTCTACAATACCTCTACTTACCCTTTGATACAAATCTTTAGGCTAATTATTGGACTACAATGCTTACTAGTTGGTTCGCTGCCCAGGTTCCTTCTCGAACTTTGAACTATACAGTTGTGCCATCAAAAACTATGTAGCCAATCCAGGAAGTCCAAGGAGTGTACCAACATTTCAAGTTGTTAGCTTCAAAAATATCTAATTTAACTTGAAGGTGACGCCTTGATGCAGTGGTGCCACCAAATACTATACAGCTAACTCCGGATGCCTAACGAGTCTTCCTACCATATTTCAAATTGATAGCTCCGAAATCGCTGCCACGTTGACTAGTGCTTGTCGGATCTCAGCAGAGACCCACTTTGTTTGCCAATAAGATAACTAGTGAGTCTGCTGACCGGGTGCATAACAAAGTTTGAGGTAATGTACACATTTCTGCTATCAAACAATATTTTTGATGATTTGACAATGAATGGCGACGAGATCATGTTGACTATAGTGGTTTCTGTCGAGACTGTGCAGCGAAATCTATTGAATGCGATACCAGCATTGATTTCGACTGATTTGACGACGATCGTGTCGCCGATAACAAGTTTCTGTCCTTGGATCGTCACCAAAAACTATACAGCTGATTGTGGGTAACTAAAGAGTCTATCTACCTAATTTTAGGTTCATAGCTCCAAAATTGGAGTCCGAAGAGCGAAACACTCGCACGGACGCACACACGCTCGCACACTGAAAAATATAATGCGATAATATAAATAAGTATTAAATATGACATCCTATTTATTCACAAAATACGTACAAGTAAGAAATAACCAGACGCGCTAAATTGATTATATATATATATATATATATATATATATATATATATATATATATATATATATATATATATATATATATATATATATATATATATATATATATATATATATATATATATATATATATATATATATATATATATATTAATTGCTATGCAATTCTTAGGCCGACCCCCAATAATTTTTTATGTAACGTCCCCATTTAAAATGTCCCATTTAAAATGTCCCGTTATTAGAACCCGCGAGGTCGTGGGTTCGAATCCCAGCCAGGCTTGAAAAAAAAATTTTTTTTTTTCTCGTGAGACGAAGGTTGCGGGTTCAAATCCCAGCCAGGCTTGAAAAAAAATTTTTTCTTTTTTTTTCTCGTGAGATGAAGGTTGTGGGTTCGAATCCCAGCCAGGCTTGAAAATGTTTTTATTTTTTTTTCTCGTGAGACGAATTGCATAGCAAATTATCCTCGTTTTTTACACAGTAGAAAAGAGAAAAGATCCGGCGAGGCGCGAAGCGCCGAGTATAGATTAGGGGGGTCCAGGGGGGCGAAGCCCCCCTGGCGGGGTCAAGGGGCGGAGCCCATTGCGAGGCCCGAAGAGCCGAGTATATATATATATATATGTATAACCCAATTTAAAACTTTAAAATAAAAAAAATAAAAAACTTTAGAAATCAAAGGCAAAACTCTTTATTGACAAGGCTTTACGCCTCAATGCATGGGGCCATGCCCACTTCAACAAAATTACTACTGAACTTCAAAATTGGTAAAAATCTCTGAGTACGTATATATGAAATAGATATAGTTGATAAACATGTAAGTTGAAAATAGAAATCAGTAAAGATACGTCCTTATATCAAATTAGAAATAACAAAACAAAAACTTTAATAATTCCTACAAATAAACCCTAGAAGAAAGAAACTCAATCAACTACAAAATTTCAAACAAGTACAAACAATCCTGGAGACTGCTGTGATTTATTTAATTGTTGGGCGTTGAGTACGTCAAAGGCTAGCAACCAACAATCTGGATTTAAACCTTCGTTTGTTTAGATATGAGAGAAAGAAAGAGCTAACCATCTTAGTTACAACATTACGCATACCAGTCGACAAATCATTTATACCATGTTCCCCTATACCTAATCGCTTGAACCCGAAAACAGTTCCAGTCATGCAGCATGATCGTATGAGCGAATTTTCGTAAATTATCACACTATATTATGGTATATTGTTTTGAAAATTGAGGATTTTGAGTGAAAAGAAATTGTTAACTACCAATGTCATTGAAAAATAAACCATTCTCAAAACGATTTTCTGTACCAATAAATAATGTATCATGTTCCTCTCGTCGTAATGCTGCTAGAAACCAAATTTCAGTTTCCTTCATCGATTAGGAGAGAGCTGAGCCCCCTTAGCTCACTCAGCTTGTCTGTCTGGTCCTCACTTTTACAATTGTTCACAGCAGGCCTACAGATGCTCAATACCAACTGCTTCTGTTACAACTTTACAGCTTCCTATTACAAGTTCAAAAACGGCTGCTATTGGACTGTATGCCATCAAGTCCAATGTACACAAGTGTATAATGTCACGAGTGGATGTATCTGGTGTGATATACAAAGATACAGGGAGAGTAAGTTTGTCATCAATGGTGGTTTCAATTACACTAATAACTTTAGCACCATCATGTTCTGTAGAAATACGGTTCAGGGCACGCACAGAACACATGAAGAATAGATTCGTCTTCTTTTGTATTACACAAAATGCATGGTTTTTTCTGGTCAGCCTCTAATTTTTCCCCTCTAACCCATCCTAACAAGAGGTCAGAAGTGGCCAACCTACCCGTGCAAGGACCCGTTTTTCTAGCTGCGGAGAGTCAGAATTACACATATTGTTAGAAACACTAATGAACACAAATACAAATAACACGTGTTTCCCCAACACTATATATATATATAGTGTGTGTGTGTGTATGTGTGTGTGTGTGTGTGTGTCTGCGTGTGTGTGTGAGTGTGTGTGTGTGTGTGTGTGTGTGTGTGTGTGTGTGTGTGTGGGTGTGTGTCTGCGCCCGTGTGTGTGTGTGTGTGTCTGTGTGTGTATTACATAGTATATAGCATTTCCGAATTGAGTTAAACTTTTTCCATTTAGGTTTAGTTCTTTTCCATTTAGGTTTAAACCTTTTCCACTTAGGTTTAGACCTTTTCCATTTAGATTTAAACCTTTTCCATTTGGATTTAGACCTTTTTCATTTAGATTACAACCTTTTCCATTTAGATTTAAACCTTTTCCATTTAGAAATAAACCTTTTCCATTTGGATTTAAACTCCATCAAAACGTCAGTAGTTAGCCCCATCATCGTAAGTAAGTGCCTACCTACTAAAATTTCATTAGGCTAGAAGTAAAAAAATAGAAAAAGGATAGTTATAACTTAATTTATAACTTCCGTTCATGAGAAATTCTTGTGTTCAAAAAACATTTGTTCATTATTATATATATTACATTTCTGTGTATAAAAAAACACTTGCATGATTTAATTTTCAAGTTGTGGCATAATAACGTCGGGTTAGAGGTAAAAGTACTGAAGAGGTAAATTCATATTGTGCAAAAATCAAATTAAAATTTCAAAAGTTAGTTTGGTAAATATGATTATTTTCTTAGGTTGGATACATAGTTTGATGATATTGATCACCAATAATAACAACAGTTAAATAATCATAATATTCTGCATTTGATTTTCCCACGTGTTGAATTTGTGACTTGGGTACTTTTACCTCTAACTCCACGATAATTTCCTGAGTTTAAATCCAAATGGAAAAGGTTTAAACCCAAATGGAAATGTTTAAATCTAAGTGGAAAAGGTCTAAATCTAAATGGAAAAGGTTTGAATCTAAATGGAAAAGGTCTAAACCTAAATGGAAAAGGTTTAAACCAAAATGAAAAAGGACTAAACCTAAATGGAAAAGGACTAAACCTAAATGGAAAAAGTTTAACTCAATTGGGAAATGCTATATAGAAACAACAGGTTCTATTAAACATAAAATGTAAACAATAAGACGGATGGGTTATAGAAGAAGTACGTGATCATATTCTTGGATGAGTCATAGATGATAATTTATTACGCTTGTAAAAGCTCAGACCTTCTGGCTTTTCCATGACGTTTTAAAATGTAAACAATAAGACGGATGGGTTTTAGAAGAAGTACGTGATCATATTCTTGGATGAGTCATAGCTGATAATTTATTACGCTTGTGAAAGCTCAGACTTTCTGGCTTTTCCATGACGTTTTTCATCACTCCCATTGATTTGTGGTACCAAGGCAAACTCAGCCAACGGTTTCATCGATCCGTCTTTCATTTTTGAATTTGTATCGTCAAACATGGAAAGAAGAAGACGAGAAGGAAAAAGTTAATGATGATGAAAGAGGGGCAGACATCGCAAATCACCAGCAGGGAGGATACAGTTTCCAAGAACTCTTGGCAGCACAGACTCCAATTAATCAGAGCTGAAACTTTGCGGGGCGGAAGCGGTTAGTCGGAGGTGGTAATGCAGAGAGGAATCGAATTTCGCAGGTTGAGCCATGAGAGCTGGGGTATGAGGTTTATGTAAACATGATCTGAACTGATTAATTTAGAAGTTGCGATGGGGATTTAGATTGAGTAAATTGAGAAAGCTTGTGATCTAGAAACACGACTAATTCAACTTGAAATATGAGCTGCGTGATTATATCTCATTGTTCGAATGAAAATTTGTATGATGCGTACGACTCGTTACCTCAACTAGTGCGAATTCTTTGTTGTTCTTTGGGAAGGTTACCGATTCACCCAAAATTTTCGTTTGAAATTTTTCACTTAAACAATATTGGTTCATTAAACCAGGTCCTTAGGTATGTTTTAGTCCTTAGCTATTAGTTAACAATAAAATGACAATCTACCAAAATCAGGTTGGCGCTTACCCTAGTTTTATATTTCATCTTAATTAATCTCAAGTGAATATGAATATTCATCGAAAGAATTTAGTTTCAACACTTTACAAGAAAGGTCTTTTTGTCCTAAAATGGGTTTCTTTCAGATTTAAAAAACCAACTTAAGGACCCTTTGTTGTAAAGTTCTGCAGTAGTTTGAACTGTTGAAATAAAGGAACATTGCAAACAAGTTATTTTCTACGTTGACCTGACCTGCATTTTCCTGCATGTGTCTTTGTATGCCTTTCTGTCTGTGTGTTATGTGTTAAATACAATTTTGTAGCTTCAGCTAGTAATTTGGTAGGTTGACTCTTTAGATACCTGGAATAAACTTCATAGTTATTGCTCCTCTCTGACACGTTGTAGTGGTGATGAAAACATAAAACACTTAGAATAGGAATTTTATATACATTTCGATAGTTTTGGATGCGTTTTGGATGTGATATTTTTTGACGTGTGACGACTTTCAGAACGTCAGAAACATATTTTAGTTATAAACATACAGTTACCAATATATAAGTTGTTCATAAGCGGTTTTAAATTATATTCAATACCGCCCATTCCCATTAACTACTGAATACAATGTTTGGAAATCAGTATGAAGCCTTACACTAGGTGTTTTCAACTGATTGTTTTATTCAATTTCCATAATCATCCAAAATTACACACTGTGGCCCGCAAGGAATATTGATTTTTCAGACCCCAAACCACTGTAGTAAACCACCTGCTTCTATCTCTGTAGCTCTAAATAATAAACGAAATTTTCTTGAAAGCCTTGTCTGCTTCAGACTTTTATATGCAAGACTCATCCTTAGACGTCCTTTTAGATGTGCCTACCACCTTATCTGAAACTCATCAAACATGTTTGAAAAGTTTGAAAAAAAAGAAAAAAATTAAGAAAGTTTTTGATTAATTCACGCCAGTGTGACTTGATGGCAATTTGAACATGATGTTACATTGTACGCTCAAAATAACCTAAATCAATTACAGACATCAAGATGCTGGATGCTTACAATAATCAACGGTAGGATTTAGCTGGCCGAGGTTCGCTGATGATGAAGCAATTTATGTTTGTGTGACAGAACCACACAAATGGGACTTCTTTATTAAGATGCCTCATAAAATGGCTATATACCACTGTCTGAGTATTTAGAATTGCGAAGTATAACGTAATGTGGATTTCCATCCGTGAACTTCCACTTACTGAAATTCCTTTTACCAAGCAAATTATCACGCAAATTTAAAATATTGGCTAACACCAAGTAGCTGCGTGTCATCGTTGAAACTTCCAGGCTATGATACTTTATAGTAAAAATGAGAATTCATATCACATGAATACCTGCATGGAATCAATCTACTGAAACTAATCTGAACAGTATTCTTCTTACCATCACCTATTGATAATAGGTGATTACGGCCAGTGCAGTCGAACTAGAACATAGTACATTATACAATAACTTCAAGCAATGTCTGTAGAAAAACTGTATGGTTCTGGAAGTGATACACTTTTAAATTAGATTTAAACGTAAATATAGCTCAACTAAAACTATAAACGGATATTGAGCAACCAGTATCACCATGCTCTCCTTTTGAGAGGAGGAAATCGGATAAACTTCTCATATCATAGCGCAAAGGTTTATCATTCCAGAACTCAAAAACTCTTCAGAACTGTGAGGAATCGCTCTTAAGCATTCCGGGATTATTGGAACTATTTTCAGCACAGCGAAGGATCATAGAACTCTAAAAACGTGCTCGTTTTCTCGAAGGACTTCTTTACGTTCGAGTTCTGACATTTCTGGAAAAAATGTGTACTGTCAGAATTATTGACTAATTTCTAGAATTGCGATGCAAACACAAAACTCAACTGCACTTGCACATAACTGTTTGGATTTATCAAAACTGCCACTGCGAACGAAGCTTTAGATACCTTTTCTACAAAGATCAGTATGCTACAAGTGCATTGATCAATTATTGGCATGGATTCGACAACACAATTTTGAACATTGACATCAAAATCTGGTAAAGAGTGAGGGCGTGGTGGGTTAAAGTGCTTGACTGAATTTTGCAAGGTTTTTACTTTCCGGGCGCGATGTTAGAACTCATTCAAGTACAATTAAACCTATACAGTAACATAAAAATGTTGTAATCAAAATCAAATTCCTTTCGAGAGTTTTGTTGCATGTGTCGTGGCGTTGTGAAAATTTACGTCACCCCTCTTCTTGTGGTTTTCAAAATGTCTGTGTTTGTGTATTACATCGTTTCTTTATTTGGACAGTTCAAATTATAACAAGACTTTACAATAACCAGGAGCTTTAACCAAAACCTTAAGGACAGAAAGACCTTTATTTGCAAAGTTTTGTTTGTATTATTCATCCGGTCTCAACCCAAATTTTGAACAAAAAGTAATTTATTTCAACAAATTTTATTAAATAAATCTCGAAAAGTCGTAAAAAACGCTAAATATGACCAGGAATGCTCGCGGCTCCCGTTTTTTTATAGGCCAATTTTCTATGTTTAAGGATCAAGTTGATCGAGCGAAAATATAAAATATCGAAACAATTATTTAGTGCTGGTGTAGCCCTTTCTCAGGTTCGTGTATAGAACTTGCGGTACTAGATTCAGAACAATCTTCTTCCAAGCTTTCCGGGACTGTCCACATTTCAAAAGTACAATTATTACCTTGATTGTTATCAACGCATTCACCTGACTTGTTCAATTAATGACTTACACACATTTGCTTAAGTCCTCCGTAATGTTATATATCAATTAATTATTGTTATCTTCCTTCAAATCGCAAGTATATTTTTCTTTTCTGTATGTTTATATACTTCTTGGTATTGGGTTTGAAGGTCGCTTAATGGTACTTACATTAACTAATGACGATGATGATGACTTGTAACGAATACTGCAAGGTTTGAACCCCTCAATTTCTACAACCCTGGGGAACTGTAACCTGTAACCGTTGGGAACGAGTATCGATCCGGATGTTCTCATCGCCTGTTTCAAGGAAAGCCGTGAATTGAGAGCAAAAACGCGATAACCGAATTCCCTGGCTATAATTTCAAACTAGGTGGCTAAATAGCGGGACGGACCTTCGCTGATTCCCAATTAACTCGCCAACCCTTTCCAATTTTAAAAGGGGGAACGCAGGTGTGGGATCGTACGTCAATTTGCTGGATCTCATTTAGTCGTTAGAAACTGAAATTAGGAGAGACCTTAGAAACTTATGAATATTCTATGAAAATTCTATTATACTCGTATGAAAAACAACTAACTATCTATCAATATCACAACAGATTACACCAATTTTCAGAACTATACGGTCCACTTAGGTATTTCTTACCTAGTTGAAAATATTCGGGTGATTGTTCTCTTCTTGTCAATTGGTCTGCTGAAAACTCTTGTTTGATAGCTGTGTAACGAGTCACATGACTTGTTAGGGAACTTATCCTTAAAGGGCCCTAGTAGTAGCGGAAGGGAACTCACCTTCAAGGGCAAATCACAGCAATCATCCATTTCATTTAAAATCCTAGGGTCTGACCCGTGTACTGTCTTATTAACTCCAAATTGAGTTTATACTAGGTTCACACCAGCAAATTGACCTAAGGTCCAAAGTTTAAGTTCCTTTTCGGGATCTTCGCACTACTTTGTTGCATTGCTCTGATTTCAACACTTACGTAAGAAGACCAAAGGGGTACGCGGGACCCAACGAGAGTAACAATAATTTTTTTTTTCATTTATTCATTCTTTATAGTTAATGGTCATCTCAAGTGACATCGCCCAGTTATATTTCGATACGAACTAAATCACTTGCGACGAAGTTGAGGAAACCCGTTTCAAAACAGAAGTTAGTGAAAAACGTTGTCTATTTCCACGAAAAATGAAGAGTTACACTGTTGAATCGATTTCGACGGTTAGGACATCATCAGTAACAAACAATAAACAAGTTATTGTTTGTTACTGATGATCGCCTAACCGTCGAAATCGATTTAACACTGTAACTCTTTATTTTTTGTGGAAATAGACAACGTTTTTAACTAACTTCCGTTTTTTTTTTTAAATATTTCGATAATGCACCATAGACTCAATTTGATAGGTAATTTTTTATGGATCAGTGTCCTGCGTTTTTCTTTAGGCATTAGTTTTAAGGCAAAAGTAAACTTTCAGACTACCAAGTTCCGAACACCGAAAGTTCGAGTGTGAGTGCATTAAATTTCATAGATAATTAACCATTTTACAAAAATGCAATCGATTAAGTATGATTCCCTTTGGTCGTACAGATGGTGAAAATATTTGAGTAGAATTTGATATCCAACAAATGCCTACAGTTACGAATCCGTTTAATTGTGGATATCAAATTCGCTTTGCATCTACTCCTCCCTTTGATCGAGTTAGCCGCAGTCAAATTAGTCCGCCAAACGCAGTACATACTGGGGGATTCAACCGACATTGTTGCCAGCACAAAGAAAAAATGAGATGCCAAAGGAATTCGGATTGAATTTAGGCCCGCTCGATATAAATCAGCAAAATTAATAGCCTTTGGCGCCGTACTTTGCTCTTAATTCAGACAACCGAATTGTCACTCAAGCGCATTCAAGTGACTCTGCCCAGAGACAGAAAAAAAGAAAAATCGATGATAGGTTTTTTCTTTACATCACACCCACCCTTTTACCCTATCCCACTCCTCCTACAACCACACTTCTTCTCTTCGTAATGAGAACGAGTGTTTGACATTCGGATTTATCTCATTTTTCTCATTTATTTTTCGGAGGCTCTCTCGAACCGTTTGAAAAATAATGTTTCGGATAAACTGACATTTCCCCGTTAACGGTATCGCGGTTGGTGTTCGATAGATTGCCTTTTAAATTGTTCCGCCACAAGACATTTAAGCGTTGAACCATTTGTATGAGAGTTTCATGAGAATAAATTGTGACAGGCTTTTCTCCATTTTATTTATTTATTTTTTTTTTTTTTACTGAGAGGTAGGCTGTAAACGCGGTAGAAAGGAATTCGATTCTTCTCGAAGAATCGAGATATTTCCGTGGAACAACTTTAGGTTATAAGGTAGCGAAAAATAAATATTATAACCAATCTATTTTGATGCTATACGTATTTTTGAGCTAAAATCAAAATTTTTACTAAATTTGGAGGCCTTCCTAGAGCTTCTAAGAGAATGTTGAATGTGATGAGATGGACCTAATTGGCAATTTCGTGAACAAGTGGAGATTTTATCAATATCTTTGAAATAGTTGATCAGAAAACGAAAAGCCATAGAAAGCTTTGTTAGATTTGCATTTATCCAATAATATTTACAACGATTTAAATTGACAAAAAATATTCTTCATAATACATTCACCCCTATTGAAGTTATAAAATTGTCCAGTGATAAGGGTGGTGGGGGGGTGGAATAGTCATAATATAAATTTACAGTTTCTAATGATATCGTATGTTCTTATACCCTCCCTTATTGATAAATTAATATTTATTATTTAAAATTGAAAAAACTTCAGAATACCTTTCATTTTAATACTCTCCGTTTAGAATAACCTTTCTTTCTTTGCACATTTTTAATTTTGTGCTTAAATTCTATTTTTCCCTGAAATTGGAGTTTCATTGGTTGTGCGTTAAATAGTTTTGCTCTATAGTTATCCTTGTTTTTATGTGTAAACTTAAAAGGCGTCTAAATTAACCAGCTATCATCTCTCGTTATGCTTTGTTCGGATTATGACTGTGAAAATATGATGCGAAACCTCACTTTCCAAAGTTCATTATTGCCGTAAAATATCTGGTGCAAGACTTCCTATCACTTTATTATTCCTTCTCTTCATAAAATATTGTGTGAGTAGCTAAGCTTTTTATTTCTTGGCTGTTGTAAAAGCAAAAACACTTCGTAGTTTGCGTAAGCGAACCAACTTTTCGAATAGAGATAAGTAGAATATAAATAATTGAAAAGAATTGAAATATGAATTAAAAAAATTATGAATCATTTGCCAAATAATAGGAAAAAGGGAAAGTTCACAAGTAGCATACGCGAAAGTCAAGTTTTTTCTGAACAAATTTTGGTGATTATTTGTCGCTTGGTAAACCGTGGTTGATAGTAGTTATGTCTTAATCACTAGAAACTTTGTTTACAAAATGCTTTCCTATTTACGTGCCGCTGGTTTGCGGACCATGTTGCAAAACACGCAACGTGACTCGGTCAGTTGGAGCTCAGGGTGGAGCCCGTAATTTCATTCGTCTCGTGATGTGCTAGAGAGGAACCCTTTCAAATTTCGATGTAATCTGAAGGACAGCATAACTTTAAGCACCCTCAGCTGATCAGGATGGAGCCTGTAGAATCCATTCGTCTCTTCTTATCCCAGAGAGATTTCCTATAGATTTCCAACATCCTACGGCGAACAGGAGAGATTTTAGCTCACTCAGCTGATCAGGATGGAAACTGTAAGGTCATTCGTCTTTTGTTATCCCCGAGAGGCTCCCTATCAATTTTCGAAGTCCGACGGTGAACAGGAGAAGTTTTTAGCTCACTCAGCTGATCAGGATGGCGCTCTTCACTTTGCCCGTCTCTTGTTGTCCCAGAGAGGCTTCCTATTAAATTTCGTCGTCTTACTGTGAATATGAGAGATTTGAGCAAGATTTTGTCATCATTATGATTGATATTACGGCTCGTGGTGGGCTGATCCTCACCAAAGTCAGCAAGGCACAAGTTCCGACATGGTAATACATCATATAAAAATTTGGTCCAAATCGGACCAGCGGTTTCGGAGGAGTAGTGAGCACACAATATTGTCCATAAATAAATATATAAACATATAAAAATAAATGAATAAATATAAAGAAATCTGAAAATGAATGTATTGGAAACGTGTTCTACGAGTACACCCTCTGAAACGCAACGAAAATGTATCCCCACCCCCAAGCGCCGCCGTGCCGACGGGTGTAATACCCCCTATTCAACGAAAAGTTGGGTAAAACGTTCAAGCTTCGAATGAATTATTGAGCATCCATTATGTTTTTCAGTCCGCTCATCAAAGTTTAATTTATTAATATCAAAATAACGGACCCATGGTTTCCATCAAACAAATTATGATCTTGTTTGCGATCCTTTTAACATGGAATCATGTTTTAGCGATGGATCCCCCGCCGAAAAGTGAGACTATAAAGTGAAATGAAAGTAGCGCCAATAATTGTGATGATTTCCGCTTACAACCGAGTCGTTGCTAGGGATATGATACTTCGTCGTTTTTCATCCCACAAAATTCGTTGACCATTCGTTCGAAAGCTCTCGATTTATCCAACCATACTATATTAACTACTGCGAAGTGCGTGGCCAACAAGCTGAGTTATGAGCATGGTTATATGAATAATATTGTTTACACACAGGTGATCATTCTCAATTATTGATATTGTGAACATGATTGCAACCGCTTGTTAATTTCTGATGATTTCATTGAGCTGGTGTTTCGATTATGTGATTCATAGCAGGTGATCCGAATATTGCGAGAACGGTTAGATTTGTGAAGCGGTGGTTAAATAATTTTAATAGGTAATTTCTATACTTTACACTATAGGAAGCTGTAATTTCGTATGTAGCCTCTTTAGCCTCTTTCTATAATAAAGTGAATGTTTACTCGCGAGTTTCTATTAGGATATCATCATCTCACAAGAGCTCAATCGTCGTGATCATTTCTATAATAAAGTGAGAGCGAGGAGCTAAAACATGATTCCATGTTTTAGTCGGTCGAAGGGCCGAGTTTGTTTCTGAATTGTTTCCGAAAACCCTGAGTCATTACGAGTTAATCTGTGCTACTTGCGGGTTAACCAGCTAGAGTGAACTGCCCAGTAGAAGATGACCAAGCTGACTTTTAAGTTGAAACTTTAGGGCTCGCAGTGCTTTCTAGAGGGCGCCTTACGCATTATTTGGTACCAAATTATCAGTCCTTGACAATGGTCAGGCTAACTGTCTAGGTGGTAGGATCGGGCCTTCACTTTCAGTTGTTCGGAGTCCTCAACTCTGCTCAAAGGCTGCTCAAACTTTGAGATAAGTGTAACCTCTTCTCAAAAATTGATGGTTTTTGGTTCTCCCCCCAAAGTACGCCATAAGTTTTTTTTCTTATTTTCCTCACATATCAAAACATAAAACCTTCTAGGATCAACGTTCAAACATGATAAATGTTGAAGGTGCATGATAATGAAATCTCGGACGAATCTTTATGTACTTTACACAGGAGGTACAAAAGGTATGTAGGTACTTGTTCATTTAAGGGCCTCAAACGTTCATGTATTGGAGTTTGCCGTTCATCCATCGGGTGAAAATCCTTTTCTCTTTAGCGAATTTTGTAGAAAGTGAAACCATTGCAATGGCTCGGAAAAATTTTAAATAAAAATTTTTGAAAAATTACTGCTTAATTCCTGAAGTGTTCGCTTTTCCATATGTATATATATATATATATATATATATATATATATATATATATATATATATATATATATATATATATGGACTCGATTAGTGATTGTTCCACTGAACTATATATTACATGAACTTAAATGATAGAAATTTGACAAGTATAAAGGTGAAAGAGTGATTTTGATATTTCGAGTAAATCTTTTTCAAAATTAGAAGAGTAATGGTTTTTTCTGAACTATGGGACTTGGAGTGTTTCTTGTTTCTTGGAAGCTTGTAACCATGTAAGCAAGTATGGCTTCATTACTTTTAGCTCAGTACATCTCAATCGTTTAGATTGAGACCAGGAGGCCTCATTGATCCCAATACCCACCTATGAGCCCGTTCAGACTGCTGTAGCAGTCTGTCGTTGGTTGGTTGTGGCATCTGCTTCAGAACTTTCACTCCGAAGCATTCGTTAAATGTCACAGTAGGATTGTGCGATCTCGCATGCAGCTTCAATGGTAGGGGTCGATCTTGGTTTAAGGAAGCTCTATGGTTATTTATTCTCAAATTTAGTTGAGTTGCTTTCCCAACATAGAAGCTTCTGTGTTGATCTTCTGTGCACTGCTTACATATCAGCTGGTAGACACACATTCGTGACTGACATTCTGCGTGCCCTTTACATACGTAGGAAATTGGGAGAGGTAAAGTGAGAGCCTTCAATAACAATGTCACACAGCTTACACCTTGGACGCTCACATCGGTGTAAACCAGGCTGCTGCACTTCTGAAGGCTGAACTCGTGGATGCCTATGAGACAGTATTCCTCCTATATTTCTTCCCTGGCGGTAAGTCAGTTGAGGCATATCCTTGAACAAATCGCGGGTCAGGGGACTGGAAGTCAGAATTGGTTGTAGTTCACGCAGGATCCCATTCATCTTCTGAATCCCAAAGAAGAAGGTTGTGACTAGAGGAACTCTGTCAGATGTCGGTCGCGTTTTCCGCCGGTATTTGACATGAGCTGGAACCACTCTATCACGGACAATTCTTCTCGGATATCCTCTCTTAATCAATTTATCGCCAATTACTGACAAATATTTTCCCAGATTTTCTCGATTGCTGCATATTTCGTGGCTTCTAACTGACAAAGCCCTTGGAATATATCGCTTTGTGTGAGGAGGATGACAGCTGTCGTAATGTAGGTATAGCTGCTTATTGGTGGGCTCTATATGCACGCTAGTCGTGAGGCTTCCGTTAATCACCGATATTTCCACATCAAGGAATGTAGCCATTGATCTTGAGTACGACCAAGTGAATGCAACAGAAAAGCGGGAGTTGAGATCTTGGAGAAACAATTCGAGTTCCTCTTCACCATGTGGCCATATGAGGAAAATGTCTCTATAAACCGCTTCCACATTAACGGGGTCTTCTCTCTAGATGCGAGAAATCTGGTCTCTAATCTGCCATAAAAGTGATGAAGCCATACTTGCTAACATGGTTACAAGCTTCCAAGAAACAAGAAACACTCCAAGTCCCATAGTTCAGAAAAAACCATTACTCTTCTAATTTTGAAAAAGATTTACTCGAAATATCAAAATCACTCGTTCACCTTTATACTTGTCAAATTTCTATCATTTAAGTTCATGTTATATAAATATATATATATATATATATATATATATATATATATATATATATATATATATATATATATATATATATATGTATGTATATGTATATATACAGGGTGTCCCTATGGGGTCCCTCCCCCCGTCCTCCCCCTCTGCTAAAATCGTTAATAATGGGTCAACAAAATAATTTTTTTCAGTCATGATGTTTTTTATAATGATCTCAAAATTGACAAAATTTTGCATTGCGCAGTGCGCAAACGTGCTCAATTGACATCAACATCGTTATTTTAAATAAGAACCCACAATTTTTATTGCAGAATGAATTTTACGTAAACTTTCATGAAGAAATGACCCATCACACGATTTTTTAAGTGCGCGCAAACGGGCGTGATTTCGCTCTAAAAGTGCGCATTTCCGCTCTAAAAGTGCAATAAGTGAGTTTTTGAAGATACTCAATTGCCACATGTAATTCATGATTTTTGAGTATTTTTTCGTGCTGAACCTCGTTATGATGTCAATTTATTGATATTTGCAACACCAACTTGGAAGAAGTCAGAAAATGGGTCACATCTCAAAAAGTTTTTCCCTTTGATAAATTCTCGGCTGAAATGTACTTTCCGAATCAACTTCAATACTTCGCAGGTGTTCACTAGACATGGTAAGAATAATGCGTATTTGAAGAGTGTTCATCTGAAAGAAGAAGACAAATGTGACTGCTGTTCACCCCTACCACAGACCTGGGAGTACTTGCTGTACGACTGTGAGAAGTTCGAAGCGCAGCGGAGCAGGCTTATACGAAAAGTCGTCTTAGCAGGAGAAAGATGGCCCCTCAACTTTACCACCTTGACTGAAGGATGGCTCAATGACCTCATTATTTTTTTCAATGAAATGGACTTTGACCAAATTTAACCCCCCTCCCCCCTCAATATTTTCATACCATAACATTATTATTAGTTTTCATTTTTCATTTCATTTTATTTTTCTCATTTTTTGTTTTTCTCATTATTTTATTTTATTTTATTTATTCTTCCTTTTTATTTATTTATATTATTTATTTTATATTTTTTTTAAATTCTTTCAAATCCTAAACTATTGGTTTTCTTATTTCAAGAGTTTTGGTTCATGTTGTCGTTATTGATCGTGTTTATTTGTTCGTTTTAATTTTATTTGTTGTTGATCATAATATCGTTTGATGATTTTTGGTTGGTTTTTGTTAATAATGATGTCTGCGCATGGAATAAATATATTTGAAGCATGGAAATAAACGGTCCCAGCCCAGGGTTACTGGTTCAATTTGGGAACTTGAGGAAAAAAAAACCTACTCCCATTTCCCTGATTCGGAATGATATGTTTTTAGTTTGGTTCCAGATCCATTCACCCAGAGGATTTTAGATGATTCTATTCAAGTCAGTCCCATAACTTTCCTTTGAATGTTTTGGGTGTTGGGGATGTACCTAAGACAAAAGTGGAATCATATTGATCTGTGTCTCAAAGATCCAATCTAAAAGCGCGGTATTTTAGTTCGAAGGGAAATGGAAACCTTCAACCTTATATCAACCCTTTCGCAGGATGTGTAGAAGACCCGAAGGGTTGCATGGTATTTTGCATTTTATCTCGGGCTCGGCATCTGAGTAAACGTGTATTCGCTGCACGTGCCTGTTTGCCGTTAGTTTGAAGAAAAAAATTAAATTATGCTAAAAATTGCTGATACGTTGTGTTCAGCATTGTTGACTCCTAGTACCAACCGAGAATCTCTTGGAATCGGTTAAACTACCTGAGAACAGTTTAATAATTTATTACGTTAGAGTAGAGTAATGTCGATTTGATAAGTCTAATCACCTATTACTACTTATAAGTACTGCTTGAATATTAAATTAAAATTTAATTTATAAAAAGCGTCTGCCAAAGTGGGTGCGGCCTATAGCTTCCTCGTAAACGTAACATGAATATATAGATCAATGGAATATTTTCAATTCGTAGGTAATCTTGAAAGATTCCACTGCGAGTTCCTATGGTTCGGAGTAATTGTAAATTAAGATATAGTGTAAAAATTCAAAATCAACGTATTGGCCTATGAGAAAATGATGCTTGATTGAAGTTAGTTTTCGCTTGCGTAAAAGCTACTACTTGGTAAGTAACGAAGTTCATTGAAGACCATCTACAGCCTAACCCGCTAACCCCTGAAAATTTAATCGAAATTGAATTACAACTGCGGTAGCCTTTAGACATTACTGTGAGCCTTTTCAGACTGGAGCAATTTAGTATTATTATCATTATACTTAATTTTTCGGAAGACAAAGAGATTTGACCGTCCTCCTAGAGGATTACTTCCACGCCAAAAAAGAAGATGTAAACTCTGTTCCCTGGTAATTGAAGAAGAACCGTTCACATCGCCTAACAACCCCAACACGTATCGTACAAGTACTCAGCATATTGCCAAACACCAATCTGTGTTTATGAGTTACTTTGCAAAAACTGCCCAACTTTTTGTGTTGGTAAGTGGAAACTGCGCTAAATCTGCGAGTAAACAACTATAGACACTCAGTAGTGGGACAAGACCAGGATCTCCCAGTAAGCCGTCATGCAATCACACATGTCGTTCCTTCCATTCGACGAATGCTTCGGGGTAAAGGTCCTCCGAAAAATTAAGCCTAATGAGAACAAGACTAAATTGCTCCAGTCTAGGAAGGCTCACAGTAAGATGTTGAGAGCTTATGAGCCACCAAGACTCAATATTAGAAGATGAATATTTCATCCGCTGCAATATATCCCCACAAAAACTCCATAGCTCCAGTCTTTAAGATTTCGTGACAACATAAAATTTCCCAACATCAACTTTATAGTTCTATATTTGAAAAAAGGCAAATTAGCCGAAATATAAACAATTTAGTTTGTAAGTTGCTTTCTGTTTCACATCTTATTTCTTTATTTCACATAAGTGTAGTGCGCTCAAGTAGGGCCATTTAAACCACATTATATATATCCTTGACATTATAATTGAAAAATCCGATCATTTGCCAAAAATTGGCATTTCAAAAGAAACGATGAGTTGATGGATGAGATAATATGCCTAAATGATTACAAAAACGGGCAAAACGGCTTACATTAAGTACGTTAATTTAATAACCAGAATATTACTCAATAAAATTTAAGCAACTAAAGTTTAGAACAGTTTAAACATTATGCGCATAGAATATGTAGGTATCTACTCAAATTTTATTAAAATGTGCTAAAAATTGATTAAAACAAAAATATTACAATCCCAAAATTCGTTTGTATCAATTTTATTATAAAAAGTTTGCTTGCAACACATATAACAATAATTCCTGTTCACACAAAGCGTTCAAGTTTTAAGAAAATGCAACATAAATTTAACTTAAAAAAATGTGACGAGTCGCTGATATGGTCATGCTACATGAGTCTGCATATCAATTTTTTAATTTTTTGTAAAATTGATCCATCCACCTTTTTTTCATGTTTTTTGTTTCGTTAGTACTATTAAACGAGGAGAGGTCTATTTGTTCAGCAGACCTCATAGTTAAAAGTAATTACAATGGAAGTTAGTATAGGTAGACCAGAGATGGTCTGCGTTCCGAGGGCGCGCCCTATGTGGCAGAAAAGTGAACTACTCGTTGAAGCAACAATTGGAAGACAACCCTGTTAGGTAAAATTACCGCGAAGAGAAAGGCAGTGACTGGCTTCCCAACGATTTTTAGTTTTCTAAACTTCCGCTACAGCGGCGCCTCAAGTTTTATTAATCTATGTTCGTTGCTAAAATATAGATTAGTGGGACAAATAGATCAGAATGATTTGTGTTGTTAGGTGGTCTGGATGCTCGCAAGCTCGCATCTCAAAAATACATAACATCAAGTAGTCTCCCTAAGTGAAAATTCAGATTAGTTGGACGAATAGCTCACCGACTGAAGCGCCACAATAGCGGAAGTTTTGAAAACTAAACATCGTTGGGGAGCTAGTCACTATCGAAGCGAAATTTGGTATTTGAGGGTTGGCTGCCTTGCTTTCGGTGAATGCGCTATTTCGAGTTTCCTTATCATTTCGTGAAATCTGTTTTCTACTTCCCATAAATCGTTCTTCCTTCATTATTTTAACGTTTTCTTTCTTTTATATCGCTAGTTATCTTTATCTTATTTAATTTCATCTTTCGTTATGAACAACACCACTAAAACAGGATGTTCTTAGCCCTTTCACTTCGGAAAAACACTTTATTGGCAAACTCGGGAGATTGTTTACAATTACACTGTCGCCGAGTAGGTACTTCTCCTGAAAGAAAACTGAAGAGCATTCTAAGGTGAATATTTGTCACTTGAGTATTTATTTATTTATTTGAATACGGGGCAAGCCCAATTAACAACAACATATTATATGATCGGTTCAGAATTTACATGTCATAATGAAAATATAAGATAAACAAGAGAAAAAAATATATATATCAGCAAGAGAGATTTAGTTTATGATATCAAAACAATACCGGGGACGTAATAATAAGTGACTTGAGAGAATTTAGAGTTCGTGAAAAATTCAAAATCAGGATGGATGTTCAGAAGGAGATTCGCAGAGCGAGGGTTGCGGAGCAAAGGACGATTTTGTAGATAGTTTGTTGCAGAAAACTGAATGTGGAAGATTGCTGACTGACGACTGGAGATGCGAGGGACTGAGAGGTTAATTTCTGCAAGCAGAGGGGGGCAGTCGATTCCACCATTCAGCTTGCATATCTTCAGCAGCGAACGGTAGTCGATGTCATCCGAAGGAATCCCGAGCTTAAAGGCCACATAACGCAGAAACTTGTTCTATACTCTCTCCAGCAAAAGTATTTCCGCTAGATCAGTTAGAACGATTATAAGTGAAGGCAGGCGGATGATGGAGACGAATGGGCAGACTTTCTTCATCACTCTAACAAGAAATGAGTAGAAGGTACAGCTCAATAATATAGGTGAATGAGTAGTAATGTAATTAACTTATCATTTCATTTAATGGTACCTAAGTGTAGGTATACATTTCGTAACTAAGTAGGTAGTTACTCGTTATTTGTTGACTACAATCGAGAAGTAGGTACCTACCTATATTTTTTATCAGCTTCGAGTTCCGAGAATTTCGGTGACAACAATCTATTTGTATCTGTACGCGTGAATAATGTGAAGCTAAAACCATTCCTAGAAAGTGAATGTTTTTAGTTCTTTCATTATTGATTCATTGGTAAGTGATTCTTAGAAAAAAGGAGTGAGATGTTTTTCCCTCCTCATATTCCGGAAATATCGTGCAGTCTACTGTAAGAGAGTCTACTGTATTGAAAAAAAGTAAGAAGCTGGAATGAAATTCACGCATAATTTCATTTAAAAACATAAACGTTTAAGTTTGAGCGTTTGAGGGACGATGCTCCCATTGAGGAACGGAGGGAAATAGTGACATTCGTGAGGGAAAAGATTTTGAAAAAATAGCGTACGCGCCAACAATTTTTAAATTATAGGAGATAAGCAGTTCCTTTTTCTCCAGCAAAATTCGCCCTCGGAACGCAGACAATCTCTGGTCGACCTACAGGTTCTTACTTTTCCGATTGAATATCAACCAGAAATATTTTTCTGAAGTGAGTTGATTACGTGGGTCAATAGCGTCAAGCAAGTGTGGAACTAGCGCAAGTTTACAATAAATAGAGAGTTTTAGCTGATACGAAGGCGTATTTAGCTGATACGAAGACAATCAAAAACCGGACCGCAAACTCGAAGCTCCACACGTCGCTGCCTCCACGGCCTTCGAAACCGTAAACGCCAATTGACCTTGTGATAAGCCTAGTTGTTTATTGGGAGCGGGATGAATATGTCAGGTTATGATAAGACGCCGCGCAGATAGGTCTCGTGACCGTAGAGTTTAGCGTTCAGGTTAGCATCCATCTGGTATTATCCCTAGGTTTACGTTCTCTGGCGCGGCGTTGCGGGGGACACCGTGGATAGCAAAAACTCTATTATCCAAGTGCTGAGTACGGATATGCTGTGTCGATTGTAATGCAGCAAGCAGTTTACCGTAGTGATAAGTTGAGCTCCCCAAGAGCCCTTTTCGGCTGGCTGGCTCTTCTAAAAATAGTATTTAATTTTTTCCGGCACCAGCAGCTATATTGGGAGTTTTTCTCAACTTTTCGAAGGTATCTCACTCAAACTTTAGTCAGTACTGACTAAAAGAGTACTTATACAAATTTTATATAGGTACATATTACTTTCGAGTTATCAATATATTTTGGAAACAGGGCACTGCATTGAGTTCAAACCAAATTCAAGAATAGTTCAATTCAATGCATGTTGTGCCATTCATTCAGCGAGTGTTCGTAGTAAATGAAGCTATTGAAATGGATCCAAAAATTTTAAATACAAATTTTCTTAAAATTTCTCTATTGAAGCCCGTTTTGAGACATTTTGAAACGAATCCTAGAGTGTAACGCTTTTTCATGTATATATATATATAAATGCACTTATTGATTGTTCGGTTCTACTGAACTATATGATAGATTAATAAATTTAGAATAGAAATTTCACAAATAAAAGATGAAAAGTAAGTAAATCTGATATTTCGAATTGTATTCTTGATCACAGAAAAGTAGTTAGAGAAAGTATTTTATATGTATATGTATATATATATATATATATATATATATATATATATATATATATATATATATGTGTGTGTGTGTGTATGTGTGTGTGTGTGTGAGCGTAGCCAAAAGAAAAACCCCATTTCATATGCTAGGGTTGCATGATTCCCAGGTAAGTAGTGTAGGTTAGGCTCATGAGTTTTGCAATGGTACCCTGATATCGGCATATATGAGATAGTTTAAGTCACTGTTAAAAATAGCTTTGTGCTCGTTAATATTACATTATTTCAATTGGTTAAGACGATTACATGCGGAATAATTGTTAAAATCAATGATAATGCTTATATATATTTATATATGCTCCCTTACTATATCTTTGGCGAGGCAACGGTGACTGAGTTTGGATTAAGCATAACGAATATTATGAGGAACAGCCGCTATATTCCCCCTCTCGATCCAAACCTACTAGAATATTTCGTTATACATTATTATGCTATAAAACAGTTCCTGTTTAGGTAGAAAACCTACTACATCTTCCTCCATAGGAAATGTCGTCTTTTACCACTTTTATGTAGTTTTTCGTTGTGGATTTTCTCTGAGCAGGCTCCAAGGGGAAGAAGTGCTATGTTCCACATGCCATAGTCTGGTCCCTATGAAATCAAGAAGGCAATTTCATAGTAGTGCAGGGCTTTACCAGTTAAGCTGAGAGCCAAATATTCCGCTCTTGTCCTTTCATCGTTCCAAAGATTGATGTTTGCAACCATTCCGAAATGTATCATATATCCCGAGAATGACCCGCCTTCATATTTATTTGGTAGCACAAATGGCCACAATGGCTGTGGCAGCTGTGAAAGTGGCAAAGGCTCTGGCGCAATAGGTTCAAGAACTGGTTGGTCCGTTCCAGACCGTACACTCCTCCCAACAGATACCTACAGTTGGACGTGTCGGCTCACAACAGTACGGGTTGACCATCGGGGCATGATGACTACCGCTGCCATCAATTGCAGCGTATAAACTAAACGTCGGAATCTCGGTTAACGAGATCTCAATTGAAATAAACAAGCAGTCAATTTAACTCTTTTACATTAAAAACACAACTACGAATGTTTCGATCTAACAACCAAACACATGCCTTTCCTACCAACTCGTAATCAAGAAACTGTTCATAATTGTAATAATTGGAGATAACTTCAGATACGTTACATCCTGCTGTTTACGGTTTGATCAGTATTAAGCATACTCTATTCTATTACAGAAGATCATCGTGTTTTTTCTCCCGTTTCCAAAATTTCAGAATAACCCTAGTCAAAAATATATCTATATCATCAAGAGCACTCCTTCATCTTACCTCTTCGATTTCCATTCATCCGAACTTCGTCTTTTCAAGTCTCTTCGCTATCAACGAGAATAAATCTTGATTGATGAAATTTCCCGTATCCCCTTAGAAAAATATGTCACGTCGTTTACTTCAGGAAGACCTTGTAATTTTATAAATTCAAAATCACAGAAAAGTCACGTGACAGGGCGGATAACGACTATATTAATTAAAGTTTTTTTTTTAATATCAAAAAGAGGGAAACAACGCGAGAGGAAAAATAATTTTATGATATGAAGCATCAACACATTGACCAAATTCCAAATTCCCCACTTCAACGACTTCGTTTATTGTATTTAGTTTTAATATATTTCATTGATATTTTCTCTTTATTACCTCTTTTTATCACATCGACTGGCCTTTGTACTCGACATCCCTTTCACGTCGTAACTATTGCATCAAGTATATTGGTTCGAAATAGCCTCTTAGGTGTGTACATCTACTTTCTAGATTGGGACTACTCTCTAGTTATGTTATAAAACAGTTCCTGTTTAGGTAGAAAACGTACGTCTTCCGGCATAGAAAATTTCGTTTTTTACCATGTGGTAGTAGTAGGTAGTTGTTTACAGTTTAATCATTATTAAGCATACTGCATTATATTGCTGAAGATCATCGCCTTTTTCTCTTGTTTCCAGAATTTCAGTATAACCCTAGTCAAAAATATATCTATGTCATCATGAGCTCTCCATCATTGAACATTCATCTTACCTGCTCAATTCCCATTCATCCGAACTTCGTCTTTCCAAGTCCCTTCACTATCAACGAGGATAAATTGTAATTATGAAACTCCCCGTATCTCCCTTTGAAAACTATGTCACGTCGTTTATTTCAGGAAGACCTTATGATTTTATAAATTCTACACAGAAGAGCCGCGAGACAGGGTGGATAACGACTATGTTAATTCAAGTTTTTTTTAATATAAAAAAGAGGGAAAAGCGCTAGAGGAGAAGTAATTTTATGATATGAAGCAATGAAGCATCAACATGTGTTTCCGATTTTCTTTGTTATCTAGAACGTCATGTTAATTTTTCATGATGGGCGCTGGAGCGACGTGTGTATTAATTTTGTCCGTGTTAATTAGAGCAAAAGTTTACTTCGTGTGTTCTCTTTTTTCCTTGATGTCGTTACGAGGTAAAGTTAATATTGCGGCGACAGCGTCTCACCCTCGCCGAGAGGGTGGCGCAGATAAAAACCGTTTTAGGTTCCTTGGATATCGACTTCTTCCGAGTCCGATGGTCCTCGCCGCATTCCACCCGGAAAATTCCTTCTCTCGTCGAGAGCATTTGGTTTTGAAGGGGCCCATTTTCGAATGGCCGACCTGCCGATTCCGGATAATAAACCGAAATGGCCGAGAGGGATTTCTATTGGTTCGGTTTAATCATCTCTTCAGGGTCGGCTGACCGCTTTGCATATCTGCCCGGGCCCGGGGGTTCGGTCAAATTGTCCGACCGTTCATTATTCACACCCGCCACTCGATCCGGGACGAACGGGACAGATGTTTTGCGAGTCAGTGCGTCCCATTTAGTTTGGTCAATTTCACGAGTAGAATGTGTCATCCAACTAACACTAGACATTTGTTGCGGTATGAGGTAACGTCATCTTTTCTCTTAATGTAATATTGAATTTACTATTCAATAAGTTTTAATGCACAATAGTGCACAACTTTTAGCTTCAACCCTTGGGAACGCCGCACAGTGTTTCGAGTAATGCATCAGGTGGAAAGAAGTCAAAATGAAAGTTTTCGAAAAAACGTCTTCAGTATTTAGGGAAGTAGGTGAGTGTCTCAAATCGATTATATTTACTTGGAATAACCCTCTCTGGGCAACTGCGTACCCAAACTTCAACGCACCAAATAGAGAAAACTATTGTGCGGAACCCCTAAGGACATTATTCCTCTGAAATCTAATATTTAATTTTTTCCCTTCTTCTGATCATATTGTTTGGATGAAAACGATTCTCTTGAAGGTTTCAACGCATAATATTATCAAATTTTTGAATATTAATTTTCAATTTATATCTCTTCTAATCAGAAAATGGAAATTGAAAATCAGTGGTATGAAGTTGTTAATTAAAAAAAAAAAAAAAAAAAAAAAAATGAGTACCGGTCTTTCAAGTCTTGAAACTACAAGCATTCTTTACAGAATTTAATGCAGAATTAAAATTTTCAACTCGTTATTCCAATTTTTTACTCGCAGAATTTCTTCAATTTTCGGTAGCAATTTACACAATTTTAAACAGTGAGTTTTTGACTAAAAATGGCCGTGAAACCGAGTGAAAGGCGGTAATTTATACCTTCCTAGTTTCTAAATATAACATAAAATTAAATATTCCGTGGGTTTCAACAAAAAAAAATTGCAAAATTACCATCCATTAGATCAAAATCACCTTATTCATTATCAATGAAACGATTAGGCATCAATATGATTTTTTCTTCTCTATTTATCTTATTTATATTAGTTTCCGCTACTAGATAGGGTAATAGAAGTGCAATATTCATTACTATCGATTTTCGTGGTTTCGGAATTTTTTCCACCAAAACCCCAAGTATCGAAACACTGTGCGCCGCTAATTTCAGGACACAGGAGTTTGCGGTGTATCTTAAACATAAAACATGGGGGGAAAAGCCTTCAAAAATGCAACCACCCATAAAAATGGGGTTGTCTATTGCAAAAACTAAACTAAAACCTGTAACCTGAAAACGCGCAGTATCTGAGAGATAAATCTTAAATTATTTTACTGAAATGGATATTGTAGTCATGCTTATGCAAAATCAAACGTACATCAGACCATAAATTGTACAAAAAAAAAAAAAAAAAAAAAAAAAAAAACTAAGGTCCGTTTTTACCAAAAAACTGTGAACTTGTTTTACCAGGACACACGTTCAACGTAAACGACGGATTGATCACAGTTTGAATTAGTTTTGGTTTTAGCTAATTGAACTAAGTTTGTTGAAACGAGTTTTCAACTGAACTCAGATCATTGAAAACCTCAGTTGAACTACTGTTGATCAAAGGTTGAAATGCCAGTGACATCGAGGAGAGATTATGCGGGAACGGGAAGCTCGGTATTTTAATTTGTTGAGACTTTTCGTTCGCTTGTCTGTCCATTTTGCGAACGCGTGATCGGTTTTGTGTGTTGAATGCACCTTCTCGACTCAATCCATAGTCATTTTGACATTGTGAAATATATGAAAATCGACGCCCATTCGGTCCATACAAAGACCGAAATGGGGCAAAACAAGATTGCTGAGGAATTCAATTCCTTCTCTATCAAAATTGGTCGACATTAAAAACTCTGTGAGAAAATCTCTGTGAAGATTGTCGTGCGCATGGCAAGGCGATTTATTTCTAAGGCTGATTTATTTTCTATTTGACCTACTGAGCAACATTATTTTATTGAAATAGAGGGGTTTTTTGTGCGGTACAAACATAGTTTCAAATCAATACAAAGGCCGCGCAATCCTTCTATATGGTGGGAAAATGAATTTTTGTTTATTAATGTTTTCGAAAAAATATAAATTGAAGGGTCCCTTTAGAGAGTCGCAGTGCCTCGAGTTTATGTAATGTACTAAATAAAGGGTGCTATAATGATAGAACATTGATCTGTATAAAAAGGTTATCTAATACAGTAATAATGAAACTTTTTATATTGCAGCGTTTTAGGGATGGGTGTCACTATGCAAGCGCATACAAAAGATTCTCTAACTACTTTGCTTCCGTATTCGTAATAATTATTATTAAATCATACTTCCTCAAGTTATGTTCTTGTACAACCATTGATCAATTAGTGAATTCTAAAGGTGCTGGCTATAGGAGCTGTCCGCAAAGATCATGCTTTGGGGCACTCATCTGTTGCCTTCCTTTCCCTTTCACCGATCGCGTGTTCTTATTGTGTAAAAGTGATGTATAGATGAGCGTGGAATTATATTTTCCACGAATTATGAGGTTGAAAAAAAAAGAAAAAAAGTTTGCTGTTTCGGATCCTCTAATGAAGTGATATTTAATACTGAGGTACGCGTTGTTAAACGAAATGAGGGATCGTTGCAATGATGATTACTTCTCGACCCATAACCGCTATAATGAGCTCGAAACTAATTGGATATACTTATATAACAAGAAAAACGTCTACCAAGTTGGGTGGGCAGTATAGGCTTCCTCACATATTGTAACATGGACACATATAATTAATTGAAGGAAAAAGTACGAGTCGAAATGATTGAAAGATCGGTGTTGTAAGAAATTTTTGTTTGCGCATGCGCACATACTACTACTAATCCCACGGTAATGAAATTTATAGGGGAACGTCTAGGAGCTAAACCGCACAATCATTGAAAATTTCATAAAAATCGGTCCATTAGTCTCGAAGTTTTGTCTGTCTCTCTCGATCAATTTTAGTTTTGCGCATGCGCTATAGTTATTACTCCACTGATCGCGATAAAATTCATATGGAACTGTTCAGGAAAATATACCCATCTACTCCCCGAGTTTGAACGAAATCGGACCTATAGATGATAAGAAATTGGCGTTATAATAAATTAACATTTGGGTATGCGCGCAGACTAAGTGACGGCAATGAAATTTATAGGGGACCGTCTAGATGCTATCCCGCACAATCTCTGAAAATTTGAACAAAATCGTTCCATTAGAATCGGAGTTATGCCTGTGTCAATCGATATTTGTTTCGCGCATGCGCAATAGTTATTACTCTACCAATCGTGATATGAATCTTAGGGCATCTTTCTAGACCATATAACCAATTAGCTACCGAATTTGAACAAAATTTGACTAACATATGATGAGAAATCGACGTTATGAGAAATTCACGTTTCCGCATGCGCACAGACTACTGTTGATTTGACGGAATTGAAAATCATAAGGAACCGTCAAGGAGCTATCCCGCATAATCCCCGAAAAGTTCATCGGAATCGGACTAAAACTTAGTACCTATAGTTTTGGGCGTGACAAGGATTTACCACAGACAGACAGAAAGACATCAGACAGACAGACACGGAACCACAATTGATCAGCAGGCTCTGAAACGCAAAAAGCAAATGGAAATTTTGATTCTGGAGGACAAACATTTTTTCGACTTCAATCACGAACACAAAGTTTCCCTACCTTCGGTAGTGAGGAAGCAAAAAGTTGTGTCGGTTCGTCGTATACCGCAATGGACCATCATCAAAGCAGCCTGTCTATTAGTCATTTCTGTAATGAATTCTCTAAACTCAATTGCGCGCTCAAAGAATTAAGTTTACGCCTTCGGGAGTCGAAAGTTTCTAGCAAGTTTCAAGTCTCTCACAGTGAGTTCGGAGGTAGTCGAAGCGATCCTTAATATTAAATGGACATTGTGCGGCTCTTTCCATTAAAAGTTTGCTTGTGACCGCGTAACGGCCAGTGTCCTACAGTAGTTGCCACCTTCTTTCAGCTGTTTCTGGAAATTTTCACGAGCGGCATTGTTTACAAACTGTGCAGTAATGGGAAATTTATGTTGAGGTTGAGATGGGATTGCATACAATACATTTAAGTTCTTACCAAAGAATGAAGTCGAATATTCCTGTGAATTCATTACGTATACCTATTTTAATATTCCAAACGTGAAGGTTGTTTAGGACTAAAAATTTATTTGGGGAAGAAATCTACCTGTTAATAATTTTAATAATAACATTCTCATGATGTATCCGTTATGTGCTAAGAAGCCGTGATAAAACAGGAATATAAGTATACTGAGTGTATACTGAGTTCGAGGATCTGGAAAACGGTACGGTGTTATACATAAAACTGTACATACGTCTGTACTACGAATCACATAAAGGCGATCAAATACTGAAACAATAAACAATTTTGTAATAATTTGCTGCGTTTTGGTCTTTTACAAGCCGAAAAGCATTACGGCAAAAACACCTTGCCCCTTACCTACTCTTATTTAACTCCCTCCAAAACAACTTTTGGATATCTTAGCGAAACTCGCATCGGTTCAAACCATTTCGCATAGGTCGCACATTTTATAACGTATATGATGAAACAGAAGTGAGAATTTCCCATTTCAGAAAACTTGGGATCAATAATATGTCCCATTGCAGTAATTTGAAATGTCATTGATGATAAACACAGAAATATTGTCAAAACAAAAGGCTAATCGGGAGTTTTTTCAGGTTGTATCGAATTTCATCATCTTAGGGTGAACAGGAAATAAATTGATCTCAAAGCTCAATCAGCTGAACTGGGTAGAGGCGTTGAGATTGCATTATACCCACCTTTGATAGGTTGAAATTTCAGCATCATAGAGCGACTGGAAGCTCACTCAGCCGTTAAGGGTGGTTTTTCACATTATAGTTCTTTTCTTCGTGTCCAAGAGGGGCTCCATTGGGGATTCAGCGTGATAGGGCGATTACGACATAAGTTAGCCTCACAGCTCACTCAGCTGATCAGTGTGGTTTTTGAAGTTTTAGTTCTATTCTTCGTTTTCTAAAGGGGCTCCGTTGAAATTTCAGCATCATAGGGCGACATAAAAAAAATTAGGCTCACAGCTTACGCATCTGATCAAGTTGGCTTTTCACGTCATAGTTATATTCTACGTGTTTTGATGGGGCTCCATTTGGGATTCAGCGTGATAGGGCGATTACGACATAAGTTAGCCTCACAGCTCACTCAGCTGATCAGTGTGGTTTTTGAAGTTTTAGTTCTATTCTTCGTTTTCTAAAGGGGCTCCGTTGAAATTTCAGCATCATAGGGCGACAGAAAAAAAATTAGGCTCACAGCTTACGCATCTGATCAAGTTGGCGTCATAGCTATATTCTACGTGTTTTGATGGGGCTCCATTTGGGATTCAGCGTGATAGGGCGATTACGACATAAGTTAGCCTCACAGCTCACTCAGCTGATCAGTGTGGTTTTTGAAGTTTTAGTTCTATTCTTCGGTTTCTAAAGGGGCTCCGTTTAAAATTTCAGCATCATCGAGCGACAAAGAATAAAGTAGGCTCACTGCACACTCAGCTGATCAAGTTGGTTTTTCACGTAATAGTTTTATTCTACATGTTCTAATGGGGCTCCATTTGGGATTCAGCGTGATAGGGCGATTACGATTTAAATTAGCCTCACAGCTCGTTTAGTTGAACAGGGTGGTTTTTCACGTACTGATTCTACTCCACTTGCTTCTAAAAGGTTCCTTTTGAAATTTCGGCTTCGTTGGATAATTAGGAAAATATCCTCTTATCTTACTCATAAAAAAGTTCCATTTTTTGTAACATGAAATATTAACCGCTCGAGCAATATTACTGTAGTATATACCTGGACCCGAGGAATCTTGTCACTCTTATCTTGCCTGGGGGGTGTCTCCCCTCACCAGGCCAGCACCTATATAAAGAGCCAAGAGGGCCATTAAATATACCATTCTCAACTAGGACTTCTTGGAGTTATTACTTCTGATATCCTGCATCCCATACGAAGCAATCATTACGATGACATATAAGAGAGTTCCTGGTTACTGCGTACCGATCAAACGGTGCACATGAATCACGATCAGCTGATCTGGTAACAACCGATAGCTGACAAATTACTACAATCGTGCGACGTGAACAGAAGACCGCTTGATTGACAACGAGAGATCGAGTCTTAGTGCACCTTCGTTACCACGTCTTCAGCACAACGCCCTTAAATGTATAAACCAAAGGAAGGTTTCTGTGATAAGCGTGTTCAGTTCATATTTTTTATATTGAAACGTTTACTTCATATATCACATAATTGTATTATTTGAAATATAAATTAAATGTATAATTATATTAAAACATACTAAATGTATTTATATTCATATCATTTTCACTCGAAGCAGTCCATTCATCGAGTGCCCAAAAACAACTTAGTCAACAAATCGGAGGATAAAGGGTTGTCGAAAAACGGATAAAATATTTTCATTCCAATCATATCTACCTTTTTCAAGATACAAACATTAAACTACTAAGATACTAACATGTATTATTTTACTGATTTTCTCCTCAAAGTGCATATAATTTGCACACTTATACCAACCTCTGTATCTAAATTAACCAATATTAATACTAACAATGTTGGGCAAGAACTTACTTGAACGATCGCTAATGTTCTTGATGGATGTGCCTTCAAGATTTAAACGGAACAAGTCGTAGAGCTCGTCTCTGCTCAATAAACTAGCGTGATATATTATATAAGCTTACAAAGTCTTACACTTCTCGCCGAATTTCATTGCACAAATGAAATGGCGGGCCGACGGACGACGGACTGATTCGATTTGTGAAATCTACGTTTCTTGAAACGTAACCAACAAATTTTGAGAGGGGGGTTAAAAAAAATTTTTTCTGGCGATTACAAAGGTTGACTTTGCAAATATAATTACGAATTGAAAAGAAAACAATAAAACCACACGGTGATGAATGATGGAAACTGATTTCAGTTTGAAAAAAAAACAGAGTAGGGGAATTCAAGATGTCGGATGTAAGAATCAGCGTCAGGTTACAAAACATTTGATAAGAGACGACGTGTGAAGATGCCTTGAAACACCGAGCTTGCACCGTAGTAACAGCCAGCGTGTTAGCAAAATTTTATTTCTCCCATGATTCGCGTACACCGTAGTAACCAGGAACTCTCTTATCAACTTTAAAACATATTAACGTCAAAAGATCTACGTTGTGAAATTTGAAGAAAAAAAAAAAAAATATATATATATATCCATAGTAGTTGGTTCCATCCTTTATTTCAAAATGCGCTTTACGGTAGCTCTTATCCGGTCTGAGCTATTCTGTGAAACGCGGTTTTTCATGTTAACCGTCGACGCGTGAAATTGACGCTCGGAAGAGGGAGAAAAGAAAAGTTGGCTTTAGCAAACTTAACTCGGGCATCGAGTCGTCTAAACTAAACTCTCGCAGCGAGTGTGCCACAGTTTCCGCTCCCAACCCTTAAACAAGGAGCCGCCCGATGTGGGAGTTGGAGTTCTTTAGAAGCTCTCTGCTTCACTCTGAGACAGAGACGGGACAACGCACGGGGAGTTAATGAGTCTTGCAAAGGAGCGACTTCTTGTTAAGTACCATCACAAATCCACAGTAGTTTAGAAAAGGAGATAAGGAAAGCTGGAAGCAGGGATTCGCTAAATCGTTTAGAATCGGACTCAATTGTATCTTCTTGCACGGAATTAATTCTTATGCTCTTGGCAACTTCTTAAAATTGTTCATTAGCCAATGATTGAGTTTTTGCTTCTGAGCTTACCAAGATAGCAAAGCATTATTTCCACTTTCTACTGACAAAATTGTTTTCCCCGCCAAAATAAAAATGTCCACTGTTATTGACATTTTATGTCTTTACTTTGGCACATAGAATCGAAAAGTGTTACTTTTGATTTTCTGATGATTATCGCTTACATCCAAATCGTTGCTACGGAACTATATCTTAGGCATTTATCATCGTACAAAAATCATTCGCCAGTCGTCGGAAAGCTCTCGATTTACCTAACCGTATTATGTTAACCACTGCGCAGTGCGTGGCCATCAATCTGAGGTATGAGCGCGGTTGTTTGAATAATTGTTTAAATACAGCTGATCCTTCTCAGTTATTTTTGTAAACATGATTGCAACCACTATTAGACTGGGAAGTGAAGACATAAAATGTCTCAATGTCTTGCACACTTGTATGCGAGATTTTCGGCATTGATCATCGTACAAAAATCGTTCGCCAGTCGTTGGAAAGCTCTCTTTCTGATGATCATCGCTTACAACCAAATCTTTGCATGCAAAAGAGATTGACGCCGACTGACGCTGATGCATGGGGCAACGCGGAATTTCGTTCTACCAGTGGTTGGTTTTAGATCATTCAGACCAACTTTAGTTTCATATCTGTCTGTGTGTCCGCCTATCATGATCCACCATGGTCAATTTCGACAGTTTCTATAAGATTTCGATGAGATTTTCGAGTTGGGCTGTATATAACTCCATAGCAGTTCGAATAAATAATTCACTCTGCGCATCCGCAAACGTAATCCCATGAAACATAATTTTCTTTCAGCCTAATCGACCGACCTCACTCAAATTCAATGGGTAGTCGCAGGAAGACGATTTAATCACACCATAATTCAAACACGATCGCATCAACATCAGCCTTGTATGTAAGAGGATTGCTTCTTCCTCTAAAGTTTTAATTAGATTTCAATACAATTTTCTGTTATCAGAAGGTTTAGGCCCCGTCCTTCTACCAATATCATGGCTTAAAAGCCACAAGTTTTCACCGCACAAAAGTAATCGTGAAATCCTGTTGGATTGTATGGCATTTTCTCATCACCTATTTGTCTCTTACTCTTCGGATGGTTGGAAAACGACGATTTGATTAGCCCATAAGATTATCATCAATGCCGTATCATTAGTAAATGCTGTGTATGCACGAAGCACTTATCCATGAAACAGGTATGACTTTTCTAGTTTTCATCAGATTTTTAGGGTTTCAACGGTTCATACTACAGATACCTCTCAATGAACTCCCTTGCTCTCGACTGGCTACTTCCTGCGCATGTGCAAATGAAGCATCCATCAAGTATAATTATTTAAACATTTCAATGATTTATACATTCGTGCTACCTATATAGATACAAAGAAAGCTATATGTGCCACACTCCACTCAATTCGGCAGATTTTGTTTTTTGAAAACATGGAACACGTTTCAGCCTTTATCTTTCTTAGTTTCAGACCCAAAAGAATCGCTTACCACCTGATGGAGTGGTCTTTATTAAAACGTCGTATTCGTTTACTAGAATGCCCCATTTAAATCGCCGTTCTCCTTGTTTTCATACCTGTCATATTTACCTTTTAACCCAAGATTCTAAATTTCGAAACGAGATCACCTTTTGACTGATGGATAGATGGGGAAGTGTGAGATCAATCTGATCAGCTTAGGAAGCAAAAGCAAGTTTGATATTTGAACATTTTAGCCGATATGCTCTAAAAAATTTTAAATGGTAATTAGCCTAAGACAATTTTATAAGTTTCAAGAAAAAGTATATAAAAAGAGCCATGGAACATGGAGTTTTTTTCTCGGCACTTATCTGCTTCGTCATGAAGCACCGGTGTGCACATATCCGTATGGAATATCTGGTGGAACCTGGGGTACCACCGTTCTCCTGGGAACATTCAACAGTGGCTCCCGAAATTCCAAATATTCCTGGAGAGGGAGCAAAACTTGTTCATTCCCAGCTCTCTCCAGTACCTCAGCAGCTACACGAGCCAGATGCTCCTTACACAACTTCTGGACCCACTGGCATTCCCGCCTCATTGCTTGCTTAGCATCACTGAAACCGCCACGGGGCACAGAAGCATGGGAATTTCCTCCCCGATACGGAAACGGGGCTACGGTCGTTTCTTCAATCGCATTTTGGTGTTTATGAATTTCCGAGTGAGGTATCTTTTTCACTTATTGCGGATGACCTCAAAATTTTCTGCACCATCCGGTCCCCCAGTGACTCGTTGGTGTTGCAATCTGCCCTTGACTCATTAAATGATTGGTGCTACCAGAATACTTTACACTTGAACCTCGGTAAATGTGCAGCCAGCAATCAGTTTCTCAAGGTGCAAAGAGCCTGTGCACTATGATTACAACATAGACGGCCACGTTGTAGCTAGGGTGTTGACCATCAGGGATTTGGGCGTGGTGTTCGACGTTCGCTTGACTTTTAGCGACCACATTATTGATATGTGCAAAAGGGCTATATGAGGGCTCTGGGTTTTCTGAAACGCCAAACAAAGATTTTAGGGATGTCCGGGTACTGGTTGATTTGTACAACTCACTCGTTCGCTCGATTCTTGATTATGTATCCATAATATGGTCTCCCTTCTATGCGAATGCAGTTGATCGAATTGAGCGCATCCAGCGAAGGTTCTTACAAGAAAGGCATCCCTTGGTCTGAGTTTATCTGTGACTAGATGTTGAAGGTTTGTGGACCTCCGTCTCTTGAGAGTCGCCGTCGTGCAACAAATGGTATTTTTATTTTTAAACTCATTCATAGTTTTGTTGATTGCTCCCAGCTTCTTCAACAAATTAATTTTCATGCCCAACTGCAATTCACGCGAAACAGTCTGCCATTCTATTGACAGACTACAAACTACTTATTGAACAATCCTCTGATTTCCATATCGTGAAAGTTATGAGGATGGTGACGATGTGCATTCCGTGTCATTGAGTAAACATAAGAAGCTCCTAGTATGAGTTCAGTGTTGTTTTGAAATATGTGTGTATGCTCTTAATCGTGTAGCCATCCCAAGTTGATCCCTTATTATTTTCAACGATGTGAATCGAGAGACTCTTAGATATATTTTTTATACCTTTTATATTATTTTTCACCCTCACAGCTCGTGTTATTTATTTTTTGGACTGAGAAATCAAGCTTGTCACATAATATATTTGTTATGCCCGTGTATAAGTAAATAAATTAAAAAATATATAATAAAATGTCCAACTAATCTGAATTTTTACTAAGTGATTGTCTACTTGATGTTTGTATTTTTGAGATGCGAGCTTGCGAGCATCCAGACCACCAAACTATACACATCATTCTGATCTGTTTGATAGCCGGTCTTCGCCCCAAAACCATTGCATCCATAGTTCCCTTTCACCGCCCATTTCCCCAAAGTCATTATCCTACACACATACACGCGCGCACGCGCACACACACACACACACACACACACACACACACACACACACACACACACACACACACACACACACACACACACACACACACACACACACACACACACACACACACACACACACACACACACACACACACACACACACACACACACACACACACACACACACACACACACACACACACACACACACACACACACACACACACACACACACACACACACACACACACACACACACACACACACACACACACACACACACACACACACACACACACACACACACACACACACACACACACACACACACACACACACACACACACACACACACACACACACACACACACACACACACACACACACACACACACACACACACACACACACACACACACACACACACACACACACACACACACACACACACACACACACACACACACACACACACACACACACACACACACACACACACACACACACACACACACACACACACACACACACACACACACACACACACACACACACACGCACTAACACACACTTTCAACATTGCTTTTTTCAGGGCTCGGTTGTACAATCGGGTGATCGGAAAGCTCAAAGTTGAAATTACTAAAGTACTCTAGTACTTTAGTACTTATTTCAATTACTATCGTTGGAGCCTACATTTTCCACTTCAGAAGCATGTTAATGAAAGTTTTGTATCAGTGATTCAAAAATGAGGTTCAAGTACTTGCCAAGTACAAGCATAATTACTTTACTTGTTTCAACTTCAAGGACAAGTACAAGTACATGTATTGTATCCGTCGGGGTCATGTTTCAATTACAATTATTTGTTTTGCGCTTATACAATTACAAGTTCCTTTACTTGTAACTTGTAATTTTAATTCAAGTACAGCAAGTACATTAAAATTTTTGTTGAAAATCAATAATAGTCCGCTTCGGAACGTCTTCCAGTTTCCGAATGAAATCCATCGGAGTACACCTTTTCTTAAAATTGAAGTTCAATTCACCAGAAATCTCCCTAAAATCAAATTTTGAAGCATTCAAATAGCTCATGTTTTCCTTCGAAAGTGCAATGATTACCACCGACTAGCTCATCATCAGAAATTCAGTGATTCCGACTTATTTTCAAGATTTGAGAGGGAAAGCGGTGGTACTTGAGTTGCTTAGAGTACAAGTATAATTACAAGTACAAGTGCCTAAAAAATTAGCAAGTAGGTACTTCATACTTGTCTTATCTATTCAATTACAAAGTATTTGTAATTGTATTTGCCGCTACAATTTTAAGTACAAGTACTTTTGAGTACTTGTATTTGCAATTAATTCTCAATTACTTGCACTCGTACTTTTTACATTGTACTTGCAAGATCGATTTGGTCATCTCTGGGAGAGCTCCGTTATTTGAAGCGGCGGATCCGACGATTGTGTTTTAAAAAAGTTTTTATACTCGGTTGTAACAGCTGTCCTGAAAGCTCGAATTTCCTCTCTGCAGATTGGAGGGTTACGTTTCTTTCTCAGCTCATGAGAGCTTTACATTTTTCATTTCCACGGTCGATGTGAGCTTGTATCAATTAAAACAACGCTACGGGTGGACGTCATCCTGCTCATCAAGTAGGCATGAGTGGACACCTAGCTCTAGTTACGTTGGTTCTGACGTGCAAGTTCAAAAATTTCTACTCAATTAATTTCATTTGTTCGTTCCCGATTTGCCCAATTACATAAATTACAACAAACACGCGAAGTAATGGTTATGCAATGGAGTAATGCTACAATAAGAGTAGGTATAAGGTAAAAATAACGATGTATAATCCTCAAAATTATTTCATCAACACATACAATTAAAAACAACAAATAATTGTACTATCAAAACATAATTATTAGTGAGATTATAGACTTATAATATAAGTGATAAGATTATAAGATCAATATAAAATTATAGTGAAGTTGTCCGTCAGTTCGTGTCTTGCGGTTTTCCACAAGTTTGTGAAGTGGTGTAAATATGGGATCAGATGTAGTGTCCCGTAAGTTTTTATTTGTGATGCGTCTGTGGAATTTACGTAATTTACGTAATTTATAGATTTCAAAATGTTCAAATATGTTTAATCGACGTCCGTTTCATTGTGGATGTAATAGATTGATGCAGTCTTTTAATTCAGCGCGTTTGTGTTCGTGATCTTTTAGATGGTAGGCGTTGTTATATCGACTAATGTTGAGTCGGAGTGACCTCGTGTGCTCAGCAAACAGTTGAATCCCGTCCTTTCGGTCTAATGTAGGCGTGTTTATAGGGGCGAGTCAGTAAATTCCGCTCCTGTAATATTGGACCCTTATGTCAATATAAGTATTCATGAAGTTTTCAACTGTATCTTCCGTATTTTGAAAAGGTTTGTGAGTTGATCAGTTTTAGGTCCAGCAAATGTAAAAGATGGTTCTTTGTATAGTTTGTTTGTTGAATTTTAGGTCGTTTTTAGTGTAAGAAGTAGTCTATCGATGGTATTGTTGGTAGATCTGTCGACTATTTTGTTCTGTTTAAGTCATTTTTTTTCTGTCTATGGATAATATTTATATCCAAAGGCTTCTAGTTCGTGTTGCGGATGGATTGAAGTTATGTGTAATGTAGTATCAGTTGCAGTTGGGTATTTTTATTCCGTATTTTTATTGTATTGTTAGTCCACGTAATACTCATGACAAGGTAGTTCAGTGTATTCTGATTTTGGATCCCTAAAGAATGTTCGAATTATGGTCTGTTGGAATCCTAGTATTTTAAATTCCCTTGTTCTATGATGCTCAGAATGTCGTCTTCATATATAGCATAATGCATTATTTTATGGTTGACCATTAACATTGGCACAAAGCTATTTTCCATAATGCGTGTTGCGTCGGCCGTGAAGTAATAAGGTATAGTCGGGGTTCGGCCCAAATAAATAATTACAAAATCCTTGCGATAATTTTAATTATGTCCTCAACGTTTCGGTCAATCCATGACCGTCATCAAAAGGTTGAAACGCTTTGCCCTCAAAAAGGGCCGCGTCAGAACAGAAGGAAGCACATAGGTATAAAACTCATCAGGTGGCTAGAGCCAAAAGCAAAAATTACGGTTGGGCAAACCTCATAATTGAAATCCAACATTTTGGTGAGTAATTTCAGCCCTAAAAACATACACAGGTCTTACTTAAGATTAGGTACAACAAATTTGCTCCAAACTGGAAGAAAAACCCTGATTTCTAGACGTTGGCTTCCCTTCTACTGTTTCTAATGTGACTATACCTATGTGCTACCTGTTGTTCTGACTCTGCCCTCTTTAAGGGCAAAGGGTTTAACCTTTTGGAGGTGGTCACGGAGTGACCGTAACCACAACGACAATATTAAAATTATTACAAGTACTCTGTAATTATTTCTTCTTCATTGGGCCAAATCCCGACTATATATTTTACTAATGGTGAAACAATTTTCAGTTAGTAACGAAGAGGTAGGCTTCGTGACGTGTTCATCCAAATGATACGAGCCATGTTTTTTTTTGTTATGTGTACCTATGTCCTAGAGCTTAGTGACGATTTCTTAGGTATTGCTATTGTGAATGTATTGGGTAGGTACGTCAAGCGTGTCTCTGAGAATGGAAGTGAGGAGTATGGAAGTTTGTATGCTAGAGCAGTGATTGCTCTGAATACGAAATATCACATTCCATTATGTTGATAGAAAGGGGCTATAAGCCAATCAAGAGAATAATTGGCGTATTATCCTCTATTAGAGGCCTTTGTTGAACATTGCCGTATGCACCAACGCCGCTAGTACAAGCCACTGTAAATTATATTCTACTAAATTCTATTATTCCAGTCGAACAGACCGTGAAATTTCCATGAATCTTTGATGTATGATCCGTTACTAATACGGCCAAAGAAAGCACCGTATCAGGATTTCCACAAAAGTTGCAAATCCCGGCATGGAGATATCTCCAAGACTCCTGATAAAGGACGGGGGAGCTCGATATATTTCTGATACGGAAAAAGAGCTCTTGTCACTTTATGGATGCCTCCTCATATTTTCCTTCGAACGAACGTGATTCCTTTCTTCTGAATCCGTCTCCCAAAAAGCTCCAACCTACTACCCAATCTAACCTTATTTCACCTCCTTACCACCCTTATCTCCTCCGTTCCTTTATTTTCCGAACGTCTCCTAATGATTCCCAATCCATTTTATCTTGGTTCTTCCTTTTTCCCTCTTTTTCTCTTCCTCGAGCCTTTTGTGCTTTGGGATTATTTTCTTTTTTTTCGTTCAAAGTCTATGCGTGGGAAGACATCTCGTGTTTTCTCATTGTCGAAATTAGAAAAATTAGGTAGTGGACTGAGGGTAAGTACTACGAAATGTTCATTTCGAGTGCGTTAGATTTGTTCTATTCCTCATGCACATTTTTCTAATCACACCATCTTGTGTCGTATTCGTATCGTATTTGAATGAGATTTGGAGGTGAGAAGGGAAATCTCATTTACTGAACCATTGTCCATGATTCTTGGACAAACCATGATGAACCATGTTCTTGATTCGTGGTTTTGACGTTTTCCTCTGAATATATCATACTAGAGTACATGGTAAACACATTTGTCATTAATCCCTCCAAAAAGACGCTCGAATGCAGTCAGCTTAGACATTTTTTGAGGAATAGAGATGATTTAGAAATTGATTTTCTTAGTATTGACAAGTCCCGCTATTCATTGAATTACGGAGGGAAAAAGTTTTATAATGTTCTCCCAGAGGATGTAAAAGAGCTATTGATAGGTCCATTTAAAAAGACTGTGACGAGATATTTGCAACTATATGAGTTTTAAACATTTGATGAATATTTTTCCCATGCTGTAAAAAGTGTGTTATTTAAGGTCTAACATCTAGTTTTGACACGGAATTGATGCTGTATTTTGCTTATTATTCACGGATACATTTTGAGCCAATAGACCTATGCAGAGAAATAGTTTAAACAAATAATGTATTTTGCAATAATTATAAATAATTTTTATATATTTTATAATAATTTATTTATAGCATAATAATTTATAGCATGGGCTTATCATCCTAGTCCTGAGTTCCTTATTTACGTACTTACTTTCCGAAAACCTCACACATCCCCCAGGGCCATCTCTGAAAACTAGCTTGCGAATTAAGCTCTGCTCTATGAACCATGAATGTCTAATCAATATAGAGAAGATAGGTGTGGCAAAAGGATTTAATCATGTTCAACCTGCATTGGAGAGAGATGTAAGCCATCTAACCCAAGAGCTCAATTAGACTCATCATACCAGTTTTTCAAGATGATGAAGATGTAGTTCCTACTCTCCCAGTGAGTTCACCCATAGTTAATATCCCAATGATGATCGAACGAGTAATTCGCCCAAGCAGTTTCATAATGGTAGAGGAATGCCTTCAGTAAAATCAACAGGCTCGACAAACTCTTAAAGCATTGCTCCATACACAAACAGTTTAGGTACATTGGAGGCGAATGAGTCAACATTCCGATAGACTGGCGCTGTTTTTGGCCCTAAAGGTAGTAAACGATTTATATCTACTAGGTACTGAATAACAGTTCTGAATGACTACAATAAATTACTGAAATGATTATTAATATTGATAACATAATGTGCTCTTGACTCGTACAGCTGTATTCGGCGTACATTTTTGAATGTACCGTGTTTTTGAGGCAATGAGCGATTCCCTCGCTAAATAATGAAACCCTTTCATAATCAACCAACTTAAAATACCAGGAATGACTGCCGTAATTTCGTTGCATATTAAATTCGGTTTCGAGAGATAAAATTCAAATTAATTCATCAACGAAGGTGCTCTTAATCAGGTTACTGGATCGTACAGCGTAATTGAAAATCCTATTCATTCTTTTGAAATTTTTCCTTCAATAATTCAAATGCATTGCATTGATTCCACGCTAAAACACATGGTTTTCAATTCCAATGAAATAACATGAGATCAGTTCATAAAAAAGATCGGAATGAGTAAATCCTTCAACTCGAGCACTAGTATAACTCCATAATTTTTTGTGGAAGTGGCCCTTGTTATATCACTAATTGCTTCGGTCATGGCGTAATAATGGAACAAGTAGGAAGCCAGCCAGGTTAATATTTACCTAATCACGTTATTAGTTATTTACCTAGAGGATTAGTTTTACTATATAGTTTATCAATAACATTGCGTGTTGCTCAGCTGCTTTTATTTTCAGAGCGGTTTAGGCAACGTGCAACGTAAGATTTCAGCCTTTAAATTGATGTTTCCGAAGTGTGGTGAACAATTTCCCTCGGATAAGAACGCTGTAAAAACTGTCGATTTTCAGCTGTGTACCAAAGTAAAGACATGAAAATGTCAAAATCGTTGTCCATCTACTAATGAAAGTAGTCCACTCCTTCCCTTCATATTCTCGGTCGAAGAATTTTCACTGACTAATTTCACGAAAACTTTGTTTTCAGAACACAAACTCATCGTTTCTTCATTCATAATTACGGGAATACGGCGAGGTTGTCATATGAAGAAAAACCAAATGGAAAAACAGTGTTTAGTGCACAACTTTTAATGATGGCGAGCTGGGAGAAAGTTGCGCTGATCCGTGGGGTAACCCACGCCAATGGATGGATTCCGGAATCCGTGCGCCACAAAAAGATTCCGACTCAAGCGTTGGTGGAACGATGACTTTATAATACAGATGTTAAAAATGGGCAAGCAGACAGCAATTCCAGTCTTGAGTGCCCCCCTCTCAATTTTCAAGATTCAAGATTTATCTATTGGCAATATGAAGAAATACAAAATAATCTCAAAATTAATACCATCTAAAAGTGCACAGACATTTTTTCTTCAAAAATCGTCCACCGAGGAATGAGTTCCAGTGACCCCTCGGAGGAGTTCAGATTTCCTGCAGTTGATAATATAAATACAGTTCACAAAATTGGTACCTAATTATACTGGACCAATAACTTCTAAATGAATAAACATTGAATTGAGACAAAAATATCAAAAAGCAAAGTTATAAATATACATTTAACAATTTTTTGAAATTTGAGAGGCTGGAGAGCCATCATAGAAACAATATTCATTTCATGATGGTACCCTAGAGTTCTTAAAGCAGTCTGGAATGATATATATACGACGGTGGAGCTGCTGGACTACTTGGATGAATGCTGGGATGGGAAGTCTTCCAAAAAACCAACGAAGATGTTGTGCTATACCTTCCAGATGGCCAACCGGTACAATCCATCTTCTGAAAGAAATGATTAAAAGATGCCTACTCCATATCGACGCAACCTAACTTCAAGCCAAGAATTTCCAAGGTGAGAGTTACAAACTTGACTTGTCAAAATGTATCCTTCCCTCCGCAAGAAATGCGTCGAACCGTATTTATCCTGCGATCGCGCTCTGTGTCGAAACGAATTGTTTTTAATTGCCGAATCGAATTGAAACGTCTGTCCTATTTGTCGAAAGGTATTACGCTCACTTAGCACGGGAAACCAAATATTTAGTACAAGCTGTTTCTGTTGTGGACAGTCTCAGCCAATACCAATGACAGACAGATTTAATTTGTTTAAAAAAGTAATTATGTACGATTTTTTCACAATTTTACTTTTTTTCTTCTTGCGGGTAATACCTAACGAGACTCCAACTCCGTATCTCTTCACTAGTTATTTGTAAAGTCAACAAAGTCGCTTAGCATTTTTGCTCAATGAAGCCAACATTCATCACGACTAGGATGATTAGATTGAAAGCATGTTCAATATGTTGGGTTTAAAATTTTGAGAGAACAAACTGCGCGTACCTACTTACCTAGTCATCAATTCAACCAATAGGGTTCGTCTTTAGCTAACGGTGTAGCACCACAAGAAAATTTGTACGAATTCGGCCGCTTTTTTTCCGGTACAGGTAGGAATATGGCGATTGCGAGGTTTGATTACGTCCAAAATTAATGGAAAACGATACCTGCCCACGTACCCAGGTAGAGTTTCATTAAGTGGCCACAACATATAGGGTACAAACATAACGACGAAACATTGAACTTTCAGGGATTTCTTCCGAAATTTGGCTACAAGACCTTGGTAGCAGGGTTGTATATTTTTTTTTCGTTTAATCAACCCTGAACATAGAGTAGCTCGCTCTATAATCCTACGATTGAAACTCCGTACTGATATGTAGTTTTAGTTTGGGCGGTGGCGTCCACGAGGATCTAATATTGATTAAGAAAAAAATGAAGGCGAATGTTTTTTTAAACGTTTTTGTCTATTCAAGGGGGCTATTCATTTTGTGCTGGACTAGATAATGGAAAAAGTTTCGAAACGCTGGTCGGCTAACCTGGGAATAAAAATTTACGGCGGAACGGTGAAAACACTGATCGCGGTTGTTATCTAGATTCAGTGCTACACGACTCAGGAGTTAACCCCATTGATGGAACTGGCCATAATAGTGATAGGTTCTGTTTTATGATAAATAAATCGTTTTCATGAAATTAATCATAATCCTGTATTTTATGAAACTGCAAACGTGTTACCCAATTTTTCGTAGGGCACTTGGGGGTGGGGAAGCATTTTATTTACGTTTCTGAGGGTATAGAATACGTTCACAATAGTCATTCATTTTCAGATTTCTTTATTTTATTTATGGACGACATTTTGTGAGCACTACTCCTCCAAAACCGCCGGTCGTATTTGGACCAAATATTACGTATTTTTAATATTACGTATTTTGATACCTGTCGGAACTAGTGACTTACTGACTTATGTGAGTATCCGCTGACCACGAACCGTAGTATCAATCATAAAGATAGCGAAATCGTGCTCAAATCTCTTCTCTTAGCTGACATTATAGCTCAATCAGCTGATGAGTATGGCGCTCCTCACTTTGCTTGTCTCTTGTTGTCCCAGGAAGGCTCCCTATCAAATTTCGAATTCCAACGGTGAATTGGAGAGATTTGAGCACGATTCTCCCATCATTATGTTTGATATTACGGTTAGTGATCAGCTGACCCTCACCAAAGTCAGCAAGAGGCACTATCTATAAAAACTGCATACAAAATCTAAAAATCCAAAATATTTTTCAAATCGCCGAATTTTATTTAGTATGAATTTTTTAGCCATGAAATTGGGTTTTAACAATTTCTTTTCACTCAAATTGCTCAAATTTCAATATAATTTAACATATTCTATAGGTACCTAATACGATAGGTGGTAATTCAAGAAAATTCGCTCATACGATCATGCTGCATGACTGGAAAGTTTCGCTGTTTTCTGAATTATTAGGTAAGCACGATCGGTGAGCATATTCGAGATAATGTGGTGTTCCTTTGGGCACTTTTCCGATGTAGAGGCGATGTAGATGTCTCAAAAACCTTACACAATAAGAGTAGTTTTGGTTTATTATTTTCAATAATGAACCTTTGTCGACCAGAAAAACTAATGTTAAAGGGGGTTGTTTACGTTTCAGGATGCGTTGAATCCAAAAATCGAATGTATTAAAAAATAAGTGAATAAAATAAATAAAAAATCCGTTCATCCTCCACACGAAGCTTTTCTACGAAACTATTGGACCAATCTTTATTAAATTTGGCTCGAAAATCACTCATCATCTGGGAATATGGCAGTAACATCGACATACATTTTTATCACTCCTAAAGGCTTAATTACGAGCTATTACGAGGCTTATTTACAAGTGATTAGTTAATTACTCGTACTATCCTAGTTCTAACATGGTAAAACATCATATAAAAAGTTGGTCAAATATCTAAATATATGCATGAAGAAATCTCGAAATAAATAACTGTCTGTGTCATTGAATAAATTAATCTCGTTAAAAATAAGAAAATTAAACTCGCATTTCGTAAGGAATGCCAGCAGTTTTCATAAACAGGTGTAGCGCGCAATTTATACTGATTAAATCCTGACTGGGACTGTGAATAGGCCTCGCACAAGCGCGTCTTTATCTCAATCCCTCGAACTAGACGAAATTAACAGCTTTTAAATGTAAAATATAAATATTTCATCCACTGAGACAAACACTTGAAAAAGGGATTATTGATACTTCCCAAGTTTCCAGCTTTCAAGATAATATATTATCCCACGCTCTTCGCGAACGTTGGTGGGTGTGATGACGTGGCGAAAAAGAATTGTTCGTTCACCCGTGTGTTCACTCGCCCACGTGTCGCCGAAGTTGGAAGTCCTTCAGAACGCATTCCCACCTCCACGTGTAGGTCGCACCTGACCTTTATCGAAATTACTGGTGGAAAGCGTTGCTATGTATTGTTTTGCTCGAGTTAGTTTCGCCTCATATATGAGTTTCTCCCAGCACAGTGATCATAAATTGAAATGTTTCTAGTCGAAAGGAACATCAATCGTCAAATACGAATGAATTGCGAATTGAAGAGTCGTACTGATCTAGTTACAGTGATAATGCCCACGTTTAAGCAAAATTCAGAACAAAATAAAACTATTGAAATGACTCAAAAATTGTAAAATATAATTTTTCAATTTGCGGAGTAATATTATCATGGAGTAATGAAGATATACTTTAATTGTACTTTGGTGCTATGTAAACTATATATATGTCGCAGCCTTTTTGTGAAATCAGTCTTTTTGTAAAAAGCCTTTTTTCAATACGCCGCCTTTGCGTAATAAAAACTTTGGAATGACAAACTATACACATCATTCTGACCTATATGTCCAACTAATCTGAATTGTTACTAAGGGATTGACTACTTGAAGTTATGTAGCTTGCTAGCATCCAGACCACCAAACTAAGCGCGGATCACGCTAGTCTTTTTGTCAAATTTGGTTTGTCGGTTTCGGCAAAAAGGCTGAGCTCTTTCAGCTTCTTTACAAAAAGGCTAAAAAATAGCAGGCTGATTTTTCATTCCAACGTTTTTATTACAAAAAGTTTTTTTTTTTTTTTTTTTTTTTTTCCCTACGCCGAGCGTTGTATTAGCGTTTTGGCAAATATAGTTTTGATATTTTTGACCAATTGGTCTTTTTACAAGGCAAAAAGTTGGCATATTGTAAAAAGTCTTGACTTTTTACAGAAAGGCCGATTTCACAATACGGCTGCGACATATACATAGACATATACTATGACTATGACGTACAATTTGTTATAATAATTATTTAGTAAAAAAATATGTTTTGTGACATTCTGAAACGATTTACGTACCTGTTATTATATGCATGCATATTTCAAACCTCGATTGAAACTAGAAGGTCGTGGGTTTTAAAATACGACTGTACATTTAGTTTATTGTTTTCAAAAGTAAACTTTTTTAATCGACCAAGAAAAAAATAAAAATAGAATGATAATAATAATAAAAAACATTTTAACCTCACCTCAACTTTTGTTGGTTTAAACTTAATTCCTAGTCGGATGCCACATTACTTCCTTGTATCCATATAATAAATGTATAGATGTACCTATAGATCACGTACGTACAGATGTATGTAGATCACTTAAATGTATCGATCATTGAAATGTATTAAATAATTTTTAACATTCTAAAGCGGGTTCCTATGTGTGGGTTAATTGTAAATCAGGATGTCGGGAACGTAAAAATCTGTCAATTAGGCGAGAGAAAATTATGCTTGATAGATGTACATTTGCGCATGCTTATTAATTTTTTTAATTGAGTATTGTTGTTGATTGACTCATATGAGGTCCTCCCGCTACAATCTGTGATCTTAAATTGGAATGTTTTTAGTCGAAAGGAACATCTATCGTCAAATACCGTCAATTCAAAATTGTGCGGTATTGGACGACTAGGGTGTAAAAAGGTTATGCTTGAATGAATTTACGTTTGTGGATGTGCAAAATGAAGTAATGATTGGAGAAGAGAATGGAATTGATAGTGGATTATTTACAGCTTAACCCGCACATTTCTTAAAAATTTCATCAAAATTGGATGAAAACTGTTGAAGTTAGGCTCGTTTAAAAAAGAATACATATTCATGCATGCCCAGTAGCTACTAATTATAGGATTATTTCATTCCAATCTTGAGCGATGTAGAGAAGTAGCTGGTTATTCCCTCACTCGATCCAAACAATTGTGTTAGTTGTTGCACCTCCGTTTTGTTCAGTATGAAATTTGCTGACAAATAAATACCATTCTGTTGCACTTGATGGAGTCAACCAGTTGACTGGCAAGTTTCTACAAGCAGTTTATCCCTCAAAACCCAGTTGTTCAAAGTAGAATTAGATTCGTTTAAATACCGTTGTATCGATCTTGTGTCAATAATCTCGTTACTATTGCTTCATCATTGGGTTTGAGTTGGAAAGCACAGATGTAAGCTCTGTTTAAACCTTTTGAGAACTAACAATGACCATAATCCACGATGTGGTTCCGTCTCGGCTTTGATCGCTCGAAGCTGAAGCCGCCGAAAAATATTGCTATCGCCCGAGTGATTGAATCCCTTCATATCATACAACTCTTTAATCGATACAAATGTGTATTAGATGCAGCACCTACGTTTTGTTCAGTAAGAACTTTGCGGTTCAACAACTTATATTTTTTGCACTTGATGGAGTCTTGTGATTTTCACTGATAAGTTTCCACAAGAAGTTTATCCCACAAAACTCAATTGTTTAAAGCAGAATTTGATTTGTTCGAATTCCGTTGTATTGATTTCGCATCTAAATTCTCGTTAATCACAGCTTCATCATTGGGTTTGAGTTCGAAAGCGCAGATGTAAGTTCTGAATGACCTTTTGAGGACTAATAATGACTATAACCCACATTGTGGTTTAATCTCGGCTTTGATTGCTCGAAGCTAAAGCCACCATTAAAGATGTTGCCACCGCCCGAGCGATAGGAGCCCTTCATATCATAGACGCGGCAAAATGATCGTGGAACGTCTGCTCTAATGTCTGAAAGCTGCATTCAACCCTCGACTAGTCCCGGCGTGGTCACAGAGGGACGGGATATGCACCGTGAAGTATGAGCCTGTAGATTAGTGTCGCAGACCTAGATTGGTTCTTCCTTTGACGATGCTGAGCGGTGGTGGGGTGGGGGCGGCAGGGGGGGTTCTCTCGGCCAAATGGAAATTGAATGGAGGATTAATGGGCTCAGCCCTCAGAAGGCCATAGCGGGCCGGGAGGTATCGCCCCATTAATAACTTGCGCTCCCATTAACTTCTCTCACCGACTGACGCTGTCTTTCTGTGTTGCTCGTTCCCCCCTCACCTCTCCTTACTCACACACTCTCTCTCTCCACGGAATTTTCTAATTTAGTGGAGCGGAGAGGTAGTGATGCGGGCGTTATGATTCAATCAGTGGAGGTAGGATGCCAAGCGCCAGCTAATCTCCTGTTAATGTGATTCCTCTTCTCTCCCACCCCCCTCTTCCTATTTGACGTCATAACAAGGGTTGTTGATCAAAACTAAGGACTTGGAGGAAAATAATTTTAATTGCTTTTAATATAGATAACCACCATTACGGTTAATGAATGGATTTTTCACTGATTAATTTTCAAACTTTAATGACGTTGAAAGACTCGATGGTATGAGTATTCACAAAAACGCTGCAAATTATTACACAATGGTTTATTATTTCTGTGTTAGATCGCCCTTCTACGCAGAACATTGGTCTAAAATTATTAAACGCAGTAAGTATGTAATATATGATAAGAACATGGCGCATCGTACATCCCAACAGGTTACAGTTCCAAGACCCCGCAATTTTATGCTTCACAGTAAATGTTGAAAAAAATGGTCGATAGGTAAGGAAAGAGTATAGGTTCAGAGGTCGCTCTACTGATCAATGCGCCTCCATACCTCGTAATTGTTTCCGAGGGGTCCCAAAGGAGCTCCATCTAAATAACAGCACCGTGAGTCGATTAGGAAAGAAATTAGCCTCAGAGGTTCCGAAACTGATCTGAGTTCCTCCATATTTTGTAATTGTATTCCGAATCTCCAAAAGGAGCTGCATTTCAGGTTTTTGTATCATAAGCCGACTAAAAACAATTTAGGCTCAGAAGACACACAGCTGATCTGTGTGCACTGATATTAAACACTTGCTATTACAAAGTAGGTGCATTTAAAATTGCAGATCCGTAGGTTGACATCAATATGCCTGCGTGGATATGGGCACCTGCAGAGGGAAAATTAATGTAATTAATTAAAATATCTACATTTTACTAGTCCCCCTGTTCTCAATATAACGAAATTCATGTGAGCAGGTAACTACCAACTGAAAATAACATAAATATATATAGATCACTGAAATGGTTTTAATAATCACGAAAACTCCATAGCAGAATATAGTCATTCAAGATGTAGATAACGTAAAATTTCGAAATCTGTCATTTAGGAAACGGGGAAAATGATGCTTGAAGTAATTTACGTTAGCACATACGCAGAAAGGAGTAGTGATTTGAGAAAAATGAAATTTGTAGAGAACAATCTACAGCCTGACCCGCACATTTCCAGCAAATGAAATAGAAATCTGATAAAAACAACAAAATAATCTTGTTCCAGGGATTTAACTTTCGCGCATGCGCAGGAGCTACTAATGATGGAATAATGTTGAAATTGATATGGAATAATCAAACCATTGTTCACCAACTATGCACCAAACTCGAGCGAGATTGGTCGACCAGGGCGTGAAAAAATGATGCTTGAAGTAATTTACGTTTACGCATGCGCAGATTGAAGTAATGCTTTTAAAAGTATGAAAACGACCACGTACAGCTTAACCCGCACATTGCCTGAAATTTCATCAAAACCGGAAAAGCCGTGGACGAGGGACGGACGGATTTTTTTTTTTAAATTCGGCTTATTGATTCTACGCAACTTGAAGCGTAAACCAATAAATTTTTAGTAAACATTATTAATTGTCAATCCAGTAGATATCTCTCCAGAAATAGAAAAATCCATTCTTTCTTTTTTTTTGGAATATTTGATTTTTTGGCGAAAGAATGGATTTTTTATTTCTGGAGAGATAATGACTACATCGACACTTGATTTTGTTTGAAAAGTTTTGAACATTCAGGAAATATTTAGGAAAAATCTAGGAAAATTACAATAGTTTGATTCTCTTTGAATGATTTTTTCAATATTATTACCTCAAACCCCATGTCATCAAGTTACTAAGACTGAGCTTAGATTTTCCAGGTCTCGAAGATTTTCGGGACACGATAGCTAACTCTAGACTTGCCGGAATCTGCCAGATTTCCACCAACGAGCAGATGAAATCGGGCGACATATCTCGGGCCGAAAAGTCGGACAATAACTTTTCTACGACCGGGGCGACCGTTTCATCTGTCGTTCCAGATCTGGCAGCTGGATAGAGTCTGGTAGATTAAGATATACATGTCTAGGACACACAGTTCCGTCTGATTAGGTCGGGTGTCAACCCTTAACGAAGGTATCTTTCAGGTCTAGTAAGGTATAATAATATATAAATAACAAGTAATAATAAATAACAAGCTATTTCGATTTGCGGATTATGATTTTCGATAATGAACTTTTGTAATTGGCCAAGATCGACATTTTCAAACCCCTCCACCCACAAAATTTGTTTTTGACATTTCTAGATGCTAATACCGAAAAATGGATGAGAAATCAATGGATAAGAAATCAAAATTATCAAAATCATCAAAATTAATGGATAAGAAATCAAAATGTGAAAATCGTTTACGGAAAGGAGTAATGCAAATCGGTAACAAAATTTCATTACGCGTGATCACTAATTTCTGTCTCAATCGACCTGCAATGTTGAAACTTGAAATGATGCTCCTTTGGGACATCAACCCACGCAGACCTTTGAAATGGAGGTCCTTTGAGGCAGGTAGATCACAATGCCTAGGTATGAAGGCGCACCGTTCAGCTCTGAGACCTCTGCGGCTAGTTTCTCTCTTCTAAACGCCCTGCTATGCTGAAATACAGGTTGCACAAAATAAACTTGAGTCATAATTAATCTGCTTTACAAAACAAGAAGTAGTAAATTTTGACATTTGTTTCATTTGACTATGTTGTAACGTATGCGGTACACGCAAGTCTGTTAAGTAATTTTTTTATTACGACAGAATATCATTAGTATAATGGTAATTATGTTCGGTGATTCCACTCCACAATAGTCGGTAAGAGTGATGACTGGAGGTCCTTTGGGACGCGTAGAATACAATACCTATGTATGAAGGCGCACCGATCAGTAGAGGAGCTTCTAAGGTTAATTTCTTTCCTAATGGACCCACGGTGCTGGAATTTGAAATGGAGATCCATCGAAATACGTACTGATTACAGTAAAATTACATGTACTGATCAGCTGTGAGACCCCTGAGGCTAGTATCTCTCTTTTAGTCGTCCTGCAAAACTGAAATACAGGTTGCGCGAACTACACATGACTCATAACTAATTTGCTTTACAAAATAAGAAGTAGAAAATTTTAACATTTTTGTCATTTGACGATGCTTTCACGTACGTATATCATCACCTAACTGGCCAAAAGCGTCACGTTTTTATGTGACGAAAAACCGTTACACAAATTTTCCTATGTGTTTTACGTTTTGGTTGGGAAATCGGACTTTTTCATCGTAAAAAAAAGCTCTCATTTTATTGAAGATTAGTAACTTAACATTGTACCATTACATTTCAACGGAAGATGATTTATACTCATTATACTCGCTGTCCATTGATTGGAAAGTGCGACCCCGAATTAGCGGGAATAAAGCATGTTTCATGTTTCAGCATTTTAGCCGCAGGCTCAAAGCGGAAAGCAGCTGAAGGGTCCAGGGGAGCGAAGCCGAAGGGCCGAATTTATTTATTTATTTTTATTACGACCGAATATCATTAGTATTATGGTTATGTTGTTCGGTGATTCCACTCCACAACAGTTGGTAAGAGTGATGACTGGGGAGTAGCTTCGCAAATGATTTCTCCCACTCTGCCTCCCACAAGAAACAAAACGAAAGAGAATTTTAAAATACCAGCCTGCCCCCCCTTTATCTCCACGTCGCCCGCTAGCTTTATGCTCTCTTTTTCTCGGATATAAACGTGACACAAAAAGATGTGATCATAGCACCCACTGTCGACATCTTTCGTAGCGGAACTATAAGATAAACCTAAGTGCCCGTACCCGTGTCATAGAGGAACATAAAGAGGAAAACTCATTTTTCACAGTCGCCGAAGGCAGAAGTGGCAAGAAATGTCTCTGACTCGGGCACAACAAAGACTCCCATGTTCTCTCAGTAATTCTGACACATCTTTTTTCTCTGGGCTCAAGTCCGTTTCATCTTGGTAACAAAAAAGCTGAACGTTCTTGGCTGGTGTAATCACGCGTTGTGTAGTTCTCATTGGGTTTTTGTTTCTTCTCGTTTTCTTGAGCAATGGTGTGTCGACAAATATTCCGACCAGCGCCATTCTTGTTTACGTGACAGGGCCAACGACCATAAAGCAGAAATCTGATATGATAAATACACCTTACGTAGGATGATGGTGTTACGAGTATTTACCATATGTGAATAGAATAGCGTTTTATTTTCTTTTCGAGGAAACGCAGAAACACGGACATTTACACATCTTATTTACCCCTCAAGTTCTACGAGTATAAGCTTATCTAGTTTCTGCTGAGGTTTTTGGTTTATTATTTTCAATAATGAACCCTTGTAATCGACCAAGGAAAAAAAAAAAAAAAAAGTTTAACCCCCTCCGAATTTGTTGATTTACTTTTCAAGATGCGTAGAATCCAAAAATCGAAAAAAAAAAATCCGTCAGTCCGCCTTACACCTTCCGAAGCTTTTCTCAAAAAGTTATTGGACCAAACTGAGGAAATTGCTGAGTTTTATTTATTATGAGTTTTTAGCCATAAAATTGGTTTTTAACAAACTGCAATTCCACTGAAGTTGCTCAAATTTCAATACAATTAAACATATCACAATATGACAGATATTTAAAGAAAATTCGCTCATAGATCATGCTGCATGACTGGAACTTTTTTTTTGTATCTGATACATTTTTTGGTAGGTGACATCTACAATGTAGTTTGGTTTGGATAATAATGATTAACCTCGTGTTCCATTAAATAATCATCTATAAAAAGTTTATTTATTTATTTTTTACTTTATGCAACAATTTTTATTTAATATTTTCAGAGATATGTTGTAACATGTTCAGAAATACTTGAGGAAAATGTCCAAACTTGATGTGATACCCTGCCTCATTTCTGCAGCCATCCGATTCCGGCCTCATCTTCAACCCCGAGGCTTCGAATTTTCGTTCTCGTTCATCGAAGCCGCGAGCTAATTTCTCGAATGAGAGAAAACTGGACCTTTGTTTTCACCCATCCTAGTACATATTATGTGAATAAGGCTTTTCGATTTCTCTGCAACTGTGTGGCCATCCTTTTTGGAAATACTTCAAATTCTTTATGAAGGGCGCCGTTACAGGAGATCACGAGCGGAGTGAACGAGCCACGGAGGTCTTCAGCTGCTCTGTCGTACTTCACATGCTTAGAGATTGCTGCTGCTCTAGCTGTGGTTTCCCAGTCTTGGGCGCAGTAAGAGGCGATGTCTACATTTACAGAGCGAAAACGCCGCCCTCTCACTGTTCCCGACCGCCTGGATATGAAAATCTGCTATTAATGCTGGAGATCCTGTAGTAGCTTCCCTCGTAACAGGTTCAGTCGTCACTCCCACCCATGACAATCCTGCTACCTTAGCGCGTGTGTCCCTTAAATTGTCATGCCCTCTCTTAACTAACCCCACCTTCACACAGTTGAGAGCATGATTGAATTAAATTTAGAGCACATCAAAGGGAGCATCACAACCATCACATCGATCTGGCAGACCCTTGGGTATTACCTTATAGACAAAGCATCTTGAATCATTATAAAGACCAGCACCATGCGAAAGGGTATCTAATATGGAAATGATAAACTTTTGTATAATAAATTGCAGAGTTCTTTTTGCGCCTGATGGTAGGTAAAATTCCCTGCCATAATTCGTATGGAAATTTAAGTTATAGAGATGTTTCTAGCAATGTAATGTTTTGATAATCCAGTCCTTACAATTTCAAAGAAATTCAAAGCCCCAAACAAACACCCTACCAAACTTGGAAAGTTGTTGAGTACAGATTGCGCGCCGTAACCTTGCTGGGTTCTCCATTAAAACTTCTCAGAGTATCCGGCCAGGTTATAACGCGCAATCGATGTATATATATCCCAAAGCGTAATTTGATTTCCTTATTACTTACTTCTTCTTTAAGCTGTCATTAAAGCTGCTCCTAAGTTGCCAATAAAATCCCTTCAGCCTCCGAAGAACGCCACTAACTAAATTAGTTATTAACTAGTATGATCTCGTTGTATGAGTTGCAAACGCGGTAATTCAGTCGAGACTAAACTTGGGAGCTTTAAACAAGACAACTTTGTTAAGTAGACATAAAAAAGGGAACTTTCAAGGGCGTACAAAATGATGGTCCAGTTAAGTAAGTATAGCTCGTCCGTGTGCAACTTTGTTCGTAGTCTCTTATTTTGTTTGCTCCGTTGAGTCGACAAAGAGCAACTTTTGATAATACTATCCGATCGGGAAATTTTATGTAAACATGGGTTGGGAAACCGTGGGTTCCGGAAAGAGGGAGTTGAGGGCATCTTTAGGTCGGGCTTGTCGGGAGGGAAGGCTGTTTTTATCCTTTTCCTATGTAAATAACAAAGTGGAAACTTTTTCTAGTTATATTCATGGGGACTGGGTTCAATAGAACGCCATCTATTGGGATGATATCCTGGTCTCGAGAGCAATTCAGGCGACTCATATAATAGAATTTCAGACTATTTCACCTTTTTTTGGGTGATTTAATCTCGATTTGGTTATTGAAAAGTTCGTTAGAGTACAAGTAATGAATTGCAGTGAGTGAAGTGAAGTATTGTTTTCACTTTCGAAAGATTTAAAAGTTGTGGTCTCTATTAAAATCGGTTTCGGTTGGAGGTGTTACGGCTAAAACACATTCTGTGTTGGAACAGTCGTGAGCAGGGATGTAGTCAAATTCACAGGTATTTTTCTTGACAAATCCCAATACTCGTTGCCCGGGTGGAGATGGCAGACACATGGTCAAGAAATGAGAGCCAACAACTCTGTGTGGCTGATATTCTTCCTCCTCACGACCTTCTGGTAGCAAAAGCTGTGGTAGCCAACAAAAAATTATCTTCAGATTGTAGTAATTTAGCTCATAGCATAATGTTTTTATAGAGTATAGGATAGATTTAGCGAGGAAGAATGTATTCATCTGATGATCGTCACATAGATATTGGTTACGATGAATCAAACATGAGGTATTCTATGGTACCCCTCCCCCTACCCGCCTCCCAACAAGAGGAAAATCCTACGGTTCGAAAGAAAGATTAACGAGACGCCCTAGTTCTACTTCTTGTGCCACCTCCAGCGTCCGGCTCTCACTGATTAAATTAACTGTAATCTAACGCTTGCTGATTCCTCGATGTGGCAAAGCTGAAAAGCTCTGGAGTGATAATAAAGAATGATAGAAGAAATGTGAGAGGGTGCTGATATATTATGTGCTTACTATCGTAATATATTGGAACGATTGCATTCCTACTGGTTTTAAGACAAAGGGCTTTCGAATATTCATGTGAAGTTGGTTCCATCTAAACCCTAAGTATGCAGATATTTCTGATCAAAACTAGTTATGTATTTATTTTATACAGATATGAATCTGAAAAATGGCCAACCGAACTTGCCAGGTTTTCGGTTCTATTGTCTTACATAATTTACTTAATAAAGTTTAATTAACAACTTACAATCTTTTTATTTACCAATGCCCTTCATCAATAAAAGTGCGTTTATGAAGACTTTTAAGTATAGTTTTTAAGCGTCCAGAATTCCGACTTGTGGACGACGAACATTGGTCAGAAAAAGGCAAAAACCTCAATTGTTGAATGATTTACATAAAGAAATCCATTTATTATAATTGTTTTGATTTTGCATGATATTAAACAAACATTTCAAGGCATTAAAATATTTAAAACGCTATTAATGTTATTCTGTACCTTTGGAAAGTAAGGTATGTTTTTCATTACTTGGGTTCAATATTATGAAAATTGGTTTATTATTTACAATAATGAACCTTTGTAATCGACCCCTATAAACAATAATTGTTGGTTCATCATTACTATTTTTTTTTTAAGTTAAGGTTTAAGCCGCACCTTAACCAGAAGGGTCATTAGCGGGGCATTGGACAAGGTGTCTAAAGGGACACTGGAAGTGGTACGATTCTAAGGGTAGCCATGTTGCCATCCTTGACCAAAAAGGAGCGCCATCATGTACTGTCAACTCGGAGTGGGACAAATGAAGGGTACAGTGACGACTAATGTTTAGCCCCCAAGGTGGAAAAAAAAAAAAAAACCAAAAATATAATAATACAACTAAGACTACACGTAAAACAGGCTAATAACTGTATACGTGCTACTATATAGCAATCAGCTAAGTGAAATAAAACTATGAATAGATGTATATAATTATATCACAGATTAGATATCACAGTTCGCAGTACCTTCGGCTCTCAGGTACAACAACTGGAATGTACAACCTTGTCTGGTCCGGATAAAACGTCAACCCTCTGAGGGGCTTGATGCTGGACTCGGAACTCCACAATGGCTGGGTAGTCCTCCAGAAAGTGGCGAATGGACAGATCACCCTCACACCTCCCACACACAATACCCCATGCTTCTGCACTAAGCAGATGTCTGTGAGTAAGACGGGTGTGACCAGTGACAACCCGGTTGACCACTATTCGATCCCTCCTTGGAAGTAGGGTTACGAAATAGCCCACCGGGCTCAAGTCCTGAAGGACACCCACGCAGACCAGTGACATCACCCTGCCATTGCTCAGGATATGAGTCCCTAGTCGCCTCGATGTACTTAGTGAAGCGCTACAAATCACATAGTTTCCAACTCCCAATAACTGGCCGTGTCGAACAGCCAGTGTCACTGCCCTCAGCTCTGCGGTGAACACAGACGCAACTGGTGGTAGGCGTCTAGTGACTTGGAAGTTGGTGCTCCATAGAGCAAGGCCAACACCATCAGGTGTCTTTGAGCCATTAGTGAATAGAAGAGTGTGCCCAGCATATCGCTGTATTGCTTCAGTGTAGCGACATCTGAGGATGTGTGGGGGTGTATTGCCCTTGACCCCGACATTCATGCGAAGGTCAACACGCATCCCAAACAAGGTCCTGGGAGGGGCAGGGGGCACCTCATATGGAACCAGAGGGTATCTCTCTATGCTATCCCACCTAGTGAGCTCCTGAACACGAATACCCAATGGACGAGTTCGTGTTTGGAGTCAGGAATATGTCTCATCTAGAGGAGGGAAGGGTGCCTTGGAAAATAGCTCAAGCGCTCATCATTAATCATCATTACTATTATTAACTTTACTATTACTTCAATTTACCATGATTTTACCGTTAACCGTACGCTAAGATTTTTCATCATTTTATTAATTTCAATGTTAAATGTCATCATTCTATGTTCGGACTGATGGAAATTGTAATAATGGACGATTGTGGAGCAGTCATATCAAAATTTAAGGGTCATACCGTCTACGCTTCCTTGAAGCATTACATTTAAGCGCTGAAATGATTTTAGGTTCAGATGGTTTGGTTTTCAAAAACATTTTTTGTTTCACTTAAATTTATAGGGAGCTACTTCAAGAGGTTTAGCTAACCAAAACTGTTTGTGATTAATAACTGAAAGGTAAATAATCATTTACGCTTAGGTAGGGTGATTATAATAATTCACGATTCATAAATGTTTCGTCCCAATTATCCCTCGTTAATTAATTACAAAACGGAGTGCGCTTTATAGCGGTTCTTGAGTCCTACTCGAAAATTTGCATGTGAGAATATTCAGTCCCGACACGCGCTGGAGCTTAATTTAATTAGGGCAAAAGCGATGTAATTATCAGTGCTAACGTCGTTAGCAGAAGGTTGTCACGGGTACCCTCTATGGGTTAACGGAGGTATGATGGGCTCGGAGGTAACTTACCCGCTACCTGTAGGAAAATTCAAGGTTCCTCATTACTTCATTTCACGAAATTCTCTAAATATGATCTTCTCAGGTTCCTTATTATCGATGGTAAGCCTTGATGTGTATATTTGTTACGGGGTATTACATTAAATTTCCATTGGAAATAATTATATCTGCTGATAAGGTCGTCGAAAATTATTAGGAGAGTTTTATTTCGTTCCGATTAAACAATCCCTTGCACTTTCTAGCGGGCATTGATGAAATTTAGCGTTTCGCTAAGTAATTTAAAGATGTTGCTACGGACTGAACGGAACGGATTAACATACAGCGTTTCTGGTGGTTTCATTCGATTCTTCGAGATTGTGTCTATCAATGACTACTGAAAAAACACTCCTAACTTTATTTTGAAAGTTTTCTAGATCTTGATTCTGAATATTTCTGGACTCAAGTTCAACCCTTCGTGGTTGATAAATAGTAATGCCCAAGTTACTGGCACATCCGTTTTGTTCACCCCAGGAAGTTGAAATTGATTAGTGCGACGCTCTGGGACATGAAGTCGAATGAAATGATGGGATTTTTCTCATCAGTTGAGTGAGCAAAAATCTCTCCCATTCACCGTTGGAAGTTAGAATTTGATCGGAAGACTCTCTAAGACAATAAGAGACAAATAAATGACGGGTTTTATACTGATCAGCCGAGTTTGCTAAATTCTCTTCTGATGTTCACCTGAGGAATTAGACATTCGATAGAGATATAAAATGATGGTCACTTCAGTTGAGTGGGCTAAATTCTCACTAGGACCTTAAAATTCGACAGGAACCCTCGATAGACAACTAGAGTCGAATGAAATGACTCACTCTATCCTGATCAGCTGGGTAAGCTCAATTCAGTAACATACCTGCTATCGCGAGAAAGCATATTTTTCTTTTATATTTTGCAGGTATTAACAACTAATTTGTTCTTATTCATCTTGAGGTGCTGACTTTTCGAACGAGGCCTTGCTGGGTATACGGTAGAATATAGTTGCAGCTTGAGGAGCACTCTAATCATATTGAGCAAACACTCACTCACTCACACTGCACTCTGATCATATTGCTGTAGCGAATTCGGTCCCTATTCAAATTAAGATGCTGATCTTTAGAGAAGGGCTTACCTGGGCGTGGATGAGTATAATTACAACTTTAAAATTCTGTTTAACCAGTTAAGGGAGCTCTGTACCTAACTTCGTACATATTCTACTTGAGAAGCTGAATTTTGGAGCAGAAATTGTGAGACCGGTAGGTAATTTTGTTCCTATTTAACTCAAGATGTTGAACTTTTGAACGGGGTCGCTCTGAGTGAGGTAGAGTGTAATTACAAAACTGTTGAATCACTTTAATTAACTAAGTGAGTTCTGTAACTAAATGGACAAACGATGCATCCACAATGTGGCACAGCAAAGCCTGGCATGGTGCAGCTAGTGTTTCAGTATATAGTAGGGATCAGTGTTGAAGGGCTACCTAAGTATAAGTACAAAAAAAATATACCTTTGTGTGAAAATTTGCGGTGTTTTGAATTACACACATCTTGAAACTAGAACTAACAAATTTGGAAATGCGTTCATTTTTTGACTTGGAAAAAAATCGTTGATATTTATGTTGAAAACAACAAGTGATATTCTGTTAGGATGTAATACTTTTGCTTCCTCTTTACCGAAGGTAGGGAAGCTTCGTGTGCGGGCAGAGTCAAAAACAGGTTTGCCCGCCAAAATCAATATGTTCACTACTTTTTGCGTTTCAGAGTTTGCTGATCAATATCAGTTCTATGTCTGCCTGTGTCACTTCCTTGTCACGCCCAAAACTGTACTAAGTTTTAATTCGATTCTGATGCAATTTTCAGGGATTGTGAAGCTCCTAGACTTTTACCAAATTCAATCGCCGTCAGATCAATAATGGCGTGTGCGCAAATGTAAACTTCTTATAACATCGATTTTTAACGATCTTATTGTCCGATTTAGTTCAAATTTGGAAGGTAAATGGGTATCGGTTTCAAGAAAATGCCCTATTAATTTTATTCCGAATGGGTGAGTATTAACTATTATGGTTGACACACGTAAAACTCCAAAGGAAATGTTTCGAATTTTATGAAATTTTCAGGAGTTGCTTGAGTTAGCTTCTATATGTACTTGTATAAAATTCATTGATACCGAATCTTTACACGCGTGTGTGCATGCGTGATCAAGAATTTTTGAGAACGTCGATTTGGTCGTAGGTACTTGTTTCTTTCAACTAATTCAATGAGCCTTACCCACATATTCATGTTATATTTTTAAATGAAAGAAAATTGCATTCCAAGAACTTTGATACCATCTGCACTCTCCTACGTTGATTAGTTTTCTTTCTTTGGTTTTTCAAAGTTTGCACTGGTGGCGTTACACTTGGTGGCTGGGGGGTCCCGCCCAGACGGGAGGGGTGCTTTGACGTCACCAGTGCGCGAAACTTTGAAAAATCATAGAAAGAAAATTAATTATCGAAGGAGAGTGCGGTTGATGCCAAACTTCTTAGGAAAGAATCTTTTTCCATTTGAGATTAGTTAACAAACCTTTTTCGCACCCACGGGTACAATACACTGTTCATGTTGCAATAAGCGATGAAGCTTTACAGCCCACCCAACTTGGCAGACTTTATTTGTTGACGAAGTAATTATTGGTCTTGATGATTCTAGCGTTCTTTACCCGCAATTATTATAGCGCTCGGTACCAGTGTTTGGAAGTGATTCTATTCGTATAAAATACGAATATGGTACACAAATAAAAAAAAATCACCAATATTTTATCCAAGGTATCTAGTTTGGATAAAATTTGGGAAGGGAAAATCATGTGGGTACCCCAAAATAACATTTTCATCAGCCTTCGTAAGTGCCTATTTAAATTAGCTAATCTCCGTACTAGAGGACCTGGAAACCACAACACTCGAACCTAATTGAAAGTCTAATCCAGACACCGCGGCCATAACTCGATAACTTAGTTAACGACGGGGACGAACTATGAGATGGACACGTTCACAAAGTTTCTGAAGGGCCTGTGAGTGGGATATCTGTAAAGGGTAATCCGTCTTGACATGAAGTGTGAATGTCATCCCGCTCTTGCTGGATATTATGTCATGTGTCACAACTGAGTAGAAGACCTTACAGCTGCGTCTGTGATATAAATGTAAATTCCACTTTCCCAGCACCCGAGGGATCTAAAGAACGTTATGTAATGGGCTTGAAATGTTGTGTGAATCGATCATTTCTATAAAAATTAAAATAAATAAATCTTCCAGAATTGAAGAAATGTGTGTTTTATAGACTGTACTACGATTATCGCATAAATACTAATCACTACATTTCTCAGGATTTGCTAACGAAATCATCTACATTGTTAGCGAATTTCCATAAAAATTGAAGCTAATGTAATAGATAGAAGAAAAATAATAAAAAATAAATTAAAAAAAATAAATAAATAAATAAATAAAAAAGCATAAATAAAAAAAGAATTAAAATTTTCCTAAATTTTTGATATGGAGATTTGTTTTGAGCATTCTGAAACGATTCCTAAACTTTGCGTAAGCTTAATAAAATGGTCAAATAGGAAATAGATGTGCTAAAGAAATCATGAAAAAGGGCCAAAATTCAAAATAAGTAACAACAACAACAACAACTAACTAGAACAATGAAGAATGTATACACAAAATTATGTCGAAAATGTAACTACTTATATATCATTAATAGGAATATGCTGAAAAATCAGGAATAATATTCAAGAAAAAAAGCATGAAATCTAAAATCTTTAGTAGAGGAGCAGAATACTGTTGAGAATTAATTTATTTGCTATACAATTTATATTTAACCATTTCTTTGCGCCCAAAGTAGGTACTCCAATTTCAAAACATTGTAACATGAATTATTCTAATCTAATTTAAGAAAACTCGCTCATACGATCATGCTGCATGAATGTCAATTTGCTTTGTTCTATTATTTTCAAGAGACATTTTCGAGAGACTGTAATCCTGATTTTCAAATGGTAGGTCAATGAATGCATTAATTCCAAATGGTGAAATGTTTAGATCCATAGTAACTACACAGTATCTGGGCATGAATTTCTTCCAATATTTATAGGTTACTCGCTCCACTAATAATATTCCTGCTCTCATGATATGTCTAGATAATCAATATTCAAGAACTCAGGTACTCCACTAGTGTTGTCGGAAATAATATTATTTCCCATCAATATTTTGAGTCATTGTGGCCACTGCAGGTGAAACCAATTAGCGCTTATTTTGCTCCTGGAGGTTGACGAATGCGGGATACGGGGAAAAAAGTCAATCAACGAGGAAGAACTGAAGGGAAAACTTGCAATCAACCTTTGACCTGAATAGCTATGTCACCAGCCAATGTTCGATGATGCAAGCTGTTTCACCCAACTCGATTAATGTCCTACTAAATTCCCAGTACACAATGTGTTTTAATATTGATGAATGACATATAATATGTGTGTGTTACCGTATATATCTACCGCAAATAGTTCAAGTATTCATATCGAGGCTGATGGCGAATAGATTTCCGAAGTTTTAACTTTGGTAGGGGTCAGGGGCGCTGGTGTCGATGAGGTTTGACCTGCATAGTTTCTTGAACATCAAGAATAATAGTGAACACACATACACACACACACAATATGTGTGTGTGTGTGTGTGTGTGTGTTCTTTCTCCAGTCCTTAATCTTATGAAAAGAAGATGATCTCCGACATTTATATATTTTAAAATGCGTTCTTTCAAACCTCAAACCGCTTGTCTCTACCATTTTTCGTTAATTTTATATGAAAGTTTAATGATTTCAGAACAGTGCCAAATTCCATTAAAAATTGAAACATTATAAAACTGTAACTCTGAAGCTCGGGAAGAATGGGAGAAAAAATCTAAAAAAAATTTCCCAGAGGCGGGTAGACAGAAATGTGGTTTTGAAAAAATTAAAAAAAAAAAAAAAAAAAAAAAAAAAAAAAAAAAAAAAAGCGCTGATATGCCTCTTATTTTTTTGCGAGTTCTGACACTAGAAGGGGCTGACGTTTGAGCTATCTAGTGTTGAGGGGCTGTGACTTGCCAATTCCAAAAGTTGAGTGAAATTTTTCAAGTTAAATTTTTTGGTAATTTAATATGATCTGAATAATGTTACGCTATAAAACTCAACTTTTGGATTTCATTTCACAATAAATTAGAGTGATTGCATTATAAATTAATCACAAAAAATTGGAATTTTGAATTTAGGATGTCGATAATTGATGACCTCAAGTATAGAAAATACATAGCGTTCTCATTGGGGACTACCCACTAGTTTAATAGTTTTCATTTTGAGTAGTATTTTGTGTGTGATCATTTTTATGAAACTTGTTCCAGGATTCGCGCTTGCAGCGGGTAGAGCGAGAATCATATCGCGATAAATTTACGGTAAGAGTCTTCATGTAATTTTAGAAGTCTTTTGTTTTGATCTTGGATCTCTTTCACTCTGATTTAAATCGTAGAACTACGTATTTTTAAAACCATCATGTGGTCAGAACCAAGCGCTTAGTTTTCCTTCTCGATTTATGAATTTCCAACGCCAGGGATTCAGGTTTTTCAGCCTTTCTTTTGGGTATTGTAGGATAAGTTTCTCTAACGATAGAACAGAAGCTCTACAACTCTATCAATTCTGATAGTTATGACTTTGGGATCGTGTCACGAGTCGGCTTTGGAATCACAGAGATATGTCGCAGTACTTGGGTGAGCGTTGGTCGAAATATGCTACCGACCAGGATATTGACAGTTTCCTAACAAACGTGAGCTGCAGAACCAGTCCAAATCATGAGTCTGACAAAGAAAATAAGCTCAATAATCGACGACGAATTTATTTTACAATTTCGATTATACAGGTACGCAGGATCATTAAAACTTGTTCTTACGCCATAATCCAAAACCCGTTGCTTTTCATTATACCATGATCCCAAACCCGTCGCGTTTTGGCCTCATGATCCCAAACCCTTTCAATTCTCTCACATAGTTGTAGAGGGTTGTTTTGATTCACAGCCTACCCTCCCTCGACACCCTCCGACCAATAAAATTAATAAAAATAAAATATGATAGTAAGTTCATGGAATTAACTTCCGTTGTTATGTTTACTCTGTTTTTTTTTTATATTTTTTATTTGGCAAAAGAAAAATAAATGTACATCCCATAATAAATGTACATCCCAATGTTATGTTTACTCTGTTCTTTGTTATGGGCCACAATCGTGCCACAATCATGGGTTCGGGTCAGCAGCGAACGAAAAGCGCTAGAAAAGGCAGTGTTTGGGCTATAACTGTCAGGGTTTGGACCCTTCCGAGCAATATCCATGTATACTAATGTTTGTATCAAGATAAGTGATATCCTATGGACTGGAATCGTTTCTTGTATTCAGCAATTTATTCATCTACTGGAGTTATCGATATCAATACCGCCTGCGAATTTCTAAGCCACCGGGGGAAATATAATATTAAAATAATCAATTTTAATTTTTCCGAGTATCGTACATTAGAGGACGGGAGTGTGAGGTTCAGATGTTGCGATATTCGTTTCTAATTGCCCACCACTTACAATTTTACAGGATCAATGGATGTACCAGAGAAGAAGACACGAGACATGCATAATACATTCAACTTAATCTGAATTGCCTGTGGTACCTACTGATTCTGATCTCAGATTCGTTACACTGCAATGTACTCACGAATTCTGCAGTTCAATCCACGGGCTCAAACCCGTCGTGTTTTCACAATCCGCTGGGCCTAAGCCCGTCATGTTTCGGGCCCAAACTCTGTGTATTTTCATCCCAGCGAGCCCAAGCTCAAAGCTCCCTGATGTATATATGCATTGTTTCTTCCTTCTCAATTCTTGAAACTGCCACTCCGAGTCAATACCTGGAGCCTATTCGCGGTCAACCTCTAGTTGTACTAATCAGCCACTCCCGTCTGCAAATTCTAGAAGTTCACTTGTCAATGATCTGCAGACATACCTGCATATATTCACTAGACCAGAAAGGTCAAAAATAAAAAATGGGAGTAAAATTTCGATCTCGGAATAAAAAAATTTTGGAATCTCCAAATAATCACAACGCCTCATCCACGTTGGATTGGAAAAGTCACGAGCGAAGCTGATGTTCCCCGTACTTCAGGTCTTTCTATAGGTTAACGCAATTACTGTTCCCTAGGGTAATGGAATTGCTATCGAATTTCAGAGGGCTGACTCGCTCAATGAGTGTATATTTAATCAATATATTTCTATGAGAACAAAATGTAGGTAAGGCTTCTCTGAGATAAGTAATTTGTAAAGAAAATCTCGAAAGATATTTTTACAGTGTAGACGAATAAAATAAAACGAAACCGTGATTGATTTCCTTCTTGGAAAATTGAGGAGTAGAAAATGGGTTCTGAGAAAAGATGGACGAAGAATAAATTAGTTGCTTGGATTCAAAACTGGGGTTTCAAGATGATCCCAACAAAAAACGTACTTTTAATTCTATTTGTGATATTTTTCTTCTCTGTTGAAAATAACTAGAGCGTTCATTGAGAAATTTTAAACGGCAACGCAATACCACATTATATACCAGAAAAGCATAGCTATTTATTTATTATAATATGCTTAGGGCATTAACAATCAGATTGAGAAAGAAATTGTATATATATATATTGGAGAATGTTGAGAGTCGGTCAAAGAAAACGTCTTATTTCGCCAAAGTTTCGGGAATGTATTTTTCATCTTCAGGGCAATTTCATTAGTGTAGCAAGAAGATCGTCTTTAACTAGTAGGTACCTAACTCGTGTTCACCACAGAACTGTTCGGTACAAATGTACAAAACACATAGATGTGGAGTAAACAACTCCAGCAAGAGTTGTCTAATATTTGTACATTTTTACCGTACAGTTCTGTGGTGAACACAAGTTACCTACTAGTTTAGGACGATCTTCTGGCTCCACTAATGAAATCGCCCTGAAGATGAGATCGTACATTTTCGAAACGTTGGTGAATTAAGAAGTTTCCTTTGACCGACCCTCAACATTCTCGAATAATAAATTGTAGAAGAACGGTCAACAACAATCCCATATATATCTCTGTATGCCATGTTCGTGCTGAGAATTTATTAGTGATTCAATAAATTTAATTAGGAATATGCTTTTTCATCCAAATTATTGAAGGTGAATCACATACCTGCAACCAATGTTCGACATAATTAGCTGAGTGAAGAAACCAAAAAGCTGGTTTCCTTCGTGGTTGGGAAGGACTAATTATTTTGGATAAATCACTTTCGAAGGCAATCGAACTGGAAACTTAATTTTATTTACTACTTTCAGTATTATGAAGTTTTCTACTCAATACGAATGTATTATGCACTTGGAAATAGATTAAGTAGAAAATACACAGGGACGCGAGCTTCTCCGTTTACATAGAACGAAGAAGCATCCTTCTAATTGGTTGAAATATGAAAGCATATCATTGTTTGCCTACTGGTCATTGGCTGAGCTCTCAAGAAACAAAAAAGCTAAGTGCCGTATCGGCTTAAATAAGACAAATGAAATCTCTAACTTAATTTTTCCTACTTCATGCGAAACTTGAAATCATATATAAGATTTTGGGCACTGTATTCTGGATATCTAAATTTCAATGGTTTCCATTAAAAAGAAGAAAATTAGTATGTTTCCACGCTTGAAAAAACATTGAGAAAACCAACCGCCAAAACGTCAAAATACAGATTTACTGATGAGGGTAAAGGAAACAAAAAAGTATCTGTGTTAAAATACAATTAATGATGGACATTGCCTATGTGTTGAAAGACGTGATTATTGTAGTGAATGTTATTGTTAAATCGTGATTAAGGAAGATAGGTACCAATTTGAGATACCTTATACGCGGAACACGCTCTTATTGTCGGTAGTAGAGGTTCTCTACCAAATTTCAACATCCCTGGGTGAAAAGTGGTTAATCAGTTAGGTAAATCATTAGTTTATTTGGTATTAGTTAAACTATCAACTTTGTTTTCCAACATCAAAATTGCCGTTTGCTCTTTACCTTCAACAGGCTTCAGCAAAAGGAGGATCTCGATTCAAATGGACTGGGACTTTTGCTTTAACTATCCATGTGCCCTTGAGGCCTCAAATTTTTCATGATTTCATTCAGAGTAAATAGGGGAGGTGAAAATCCTTTCAAGGATTTTCAGGGGTTCGCTCATGAATTTGGCCGTTTTAATAGCATATGCCACATGTCTGCATGCGTGAACCGACCCTACTCGTACTATCATTTCGAATGTCTAAATTCAGTGACAAGAATTTCGCTTGTATCGGATGGTACTGCGAGGTTTTGAACGCAAATACAATCTTCTGCGCATGCGAGGATGTGATGTCAAACGGGTACATTACTTTAGAGTAAATGAGTCTAGTAGATGAAGAACAAGTTTAAATTATCTGTTTACGGTAAGGGATCTGGAAGCTGTAATATGTTGTCCTCTAATAAAAATTCTTCTTACAGTAATGAAATATTAAAATTGGTAAGGAAATTTCGATAATTATTACTGTTTCTATTATTTCGATTATAGAAACAGTTTGCGAGAGGTTATGGACGCTTTGTTTTCAGAAAAATAGACAGAAGCCCAAGGTCGAATATGATCAAATTATGCCTTTTTTGGCTTCTCAATAAAATTTTGATGTGTTGCAAAGTCCTCAAGTGTTAAAAGATTGCTGTAGTAGTAGATCCTAAAACAAATCACTTGATCTGTTATTCGGACAGAAGTACCTACTTCCGATTGGAAAGTACCAGTTATCTTCGGTTCACAATACGAACTAAATCACTCGCGACGAAGTTGTGGAAACCCATTATAAAACGGAAGTTAGTGAAAAACGTTGTCTATTTCCACGAAAAAAAGAGTTACAATGTTAAATCGATTTCGACGGTTAGGCCATCATCAGTAACAAACAATAACAAAACAATAATTAATCAGTAAACAAACAATAATTATTGTTTGTTACTGATGATGGCCTAACCGTCGAAATCGATTTAACATTGTAACTCTTTTTTTCGTGGAAATAGACAACGTTTTTCACTAACTTCCGTTTCGGTTCACAAACTTTCACCAGTCTCAGGGCCACTTTCACCATTTGAGTTAACCTACAATAATAAACGTTAAAGTGGCATTATTTTTGGATTTGATCAAAAATTAAAGCAACTATCCTTTTACACACTCGCCTTGCTGGTTAAATTAATCGTAAGAACTTGATATTCCAATTACGAACGCCCTTATAATCCGATCCTCGACATATTAGGAGTCATGGATTTATTAAAATGTTGTCAGTGTATGGTGCCTTCAACTTTCCCATTTTTATTACAAGAGTAATGATGTATAAAGGGTGGATGAAGGGTGTATGATGTATAATTTGATCTCGCAATAAGACGCTCCGCGTACAGAATGTTTCAAACCACTAAAAGCATGATGTCATCCAATTTGGACCAAGCCAATAGTCGTATCAACGTAACCTAATGCAGTGCATTCATCCGCTCTCTATTTTTGACTTCGTTTGGAAGTGAGACGCTTCTTGAAGTCTGAAGAAGCATAAACCTGCCTTGATATAAAGCCAAATTTGATTACCCAATTTATGGGTTTCCTATGGAAGAGAATTGAATGTATTTACTTCTTTTCCGATGGAATTTCCAAGGTTTCCTTTTACCACCCTTCTTTTTCTAGTATCCTCTTACAAATTTCTTGAGGGGAGGTAGGAGTGATACCTTCAAGTACCAGTAGCAGCTAGGCATCAAAGAACGCCATGAGCAAAGAAATATATTTCTGCATTCCATCTCACTTCACTCCACTTCTTGGTGGTTTTCATTGGAAAAATTTTTCAGACACAATGGCTAATAAACTTCCCCTTTAGTTAGGCATATTAAAATTAAAAATTTCAACGTGTGAATTTAGAAGAAATCGTTGTTGTTGTTTAGAAGATTTATCTATCCCCCTGAGGGTCTGCATGGTCGCATCTCTATGATTCTTAGACACAATGATAATTTCGGCATTTCTAATCAAACCGTAACCGCCTGAGTTAACTTATTTACGTCTGAGATAACTTGGTGAAAGACAATTCCCTAGCTTGGCTCTTAATCTCGGGTCTCTTGTTATCATTAGGTTGAGTTGATGGGGAATTAACGCAGATCGGTTAACGTGGCCCTCATTAAGGTCTTCAAGTTTTCGTTTTGATGTAGTTGTTGTTTTGTAGAGTTATTTGAACAGAAAATTACCAGGAAGAAGAAAATCCATGTTTAAACTTTAAAGCCTACTTATCACAGCTAGTCTCTTAAACTGATAGTCCCGCTGAAACCTGAAATTCAATTAAACCAAGGTGATACATCAGACCGAAGATTAAAGCTAATTATGGTCTTCACTCCTCAACGTGCTCGTCTAATTGACGCGTTAATATTGCCAGTCACGTTGTCATATTGCTCCTCCAATATGCTTGCAATTAACTTGGTCCCTTCAGCCCAAGTTAACTAGCAACTCAGATCAACGTCAACAATCTCAAAGCAATAGTTCAATAGTTTATACAGTTTGACACAAATTATGGGTACCTAAGCAGTGATTTGATTGTGACAATAGTACGAGAATGGGCATGCATGGTATCAAGAATTACATAAATCTCTATTATTGCCATCTTAAAAGGGCCATGAAGAGCAGTTACTGGTAGTTATTGGTTAAAGAAGTCTTCGAGATGAGGGCCGGCCGGCTTATTTGTTTTCAGCTTCGTGTGAAAAGACTTTTTTTATTTTGGTCGAGTAGGGATTTGGACGTAAGATCCAATTTTTCATTTAAGAACTCGAAAAATGTCCTCTTCTTTCACTTAATTTAGACGACTTTTAGGCGTTTCCCGTTTAATTTCGGTAGGGTTTTAGATGCCCTTCCCTAAAAATCGGAATCTAGGAGATTTACAGAGTAGGTCTGCGATCTACTGTCTCCACCTTTTCATAAGAGGTGTCTCACTTTTATCTGTCTTGACCTTCCCCCTATTTTCAAGGTTTTACCTTAGTGGATTAGTGGACGTAGACCAGTAATGATACGGAGGTATTAACGCCTCTGTGAAAAAAGAGCTATAGCACTAATATTGAAGGTATAATCAGCCGTTTTAATTGACTCATGCCAGGCCAGGGGTTCGTAGGTACAGATTTAAAAATTTACTGAACAATTTTAGTAGGTGGAGATGAAAAAACTCTGCAAATTATTACACATAGGTTTTTTATTTATATATTAGATAGCCCTTTAATTAAATGAAGTCTATTATCCATTATCTAAATATTTCTGCTGACGCATATACGCCTACCGAGGAGAAATTAAATTTAAAACACCAAAATTTTGCTAGTCTTTTGAATTTAACACAAGCTGACCCACCAACTGAAATTAATTATTTATAATATATCTCCTACCTACGCTTCACAGCTCCATTTATAGGTGGCAAAAGTTATAATAATCCGAATTCCTTCGGAATTATATCAGCTGATACGATCGTCATAGTTTATTAGGTCATTTTTACTATGTTTCACATGTTCTGATTCATTCCACGTTGAATTTTTCCCTGTTAAAGTTTCCCTTAGAGAGGAGAGCAAACCTTAGAAGTTTCAGTAACCTGGGTGGTTTCTTTCGATTCTTTGGGATGATATCTATGAATCATTATTAAACCCCGTATATAGTAAACCTGTATTAGAAAGCCCTTTACCACTGAACACTGGTCCAAGAGACGTAATGGTAAAATGAGAGCATTCCAAAAAGTGGCGAACAATTTTCCCGCTATAAAAACTGAGGGAGTTACACTTCGCTCATAACGTATTGGTTGTACGTGAAAATTAATAAAAATAGAAACCATGAGTGAATGAGCAGATTTTTTCTTCATCAAGTTAAAGGCCTCTTATGGCACGGACGGTGGGCAGGGCAGTTTTGGAATCTACGCACCTTGAAACGTGAAGTGACAAAGTTCAAGAGAAAATAATTTTTTTTCCTATACGAATTATTATTATTAGAAATAATAAACCGAAACCTAAGTATGAGGAAAAATATGAGGAAAAAACCTCGTTTTTGGCCCATTTTCGGCTCATAGCATTGATGCGTGTGAAGCGATCGGGATGGCTAGAATCTAGTACCAACTAGACCCCATGTAGACTCCATGTGCGAAAGAGCGGATTTTTTTTTTCCCATCAAGTTAAAGGCCTTTTATGGCCCGGACGGTGGAGGGACATTGAGTTTTGGAATCTACGCACCTTAAAACGTAAAGTGACAAAGTTTGAGAGAAAATAATATTTTTCCTATACGATTACAAAGGCTAATTATTGGAAATAATAAACCAAAGTTGAGTTCATGAAATGATATGTCATATCATTTCATGACATGCCACGTGGCATAATCCAAGATGGGAACCACGAGAGCCCTGTTAAGAGCAGTCAGAACTGGCATATGGTTGAATCCTCGTGTATTCCGTTTTATGAAGCCTAATACTCTCATTGCATGGCCTGTAATTGCAGAGATGTGATCAGTAACTACAGGTGGTCATCAAGAAGCACATGCTACACACTTCAGCTCCACCGTGTCCATCCTATGATCATGCGAATGTGGAATATTTTAAAATATGTGAGGAATAGCTTAAAATGAAGTGCCAACTGGACCAGTTCTGCATGAGAATCATGAGGTGTCATGATGCGATTGGCTGAGCTAAAGACATTCCATTGCGAGTGCTGTACTACGTTGTTGTGAAACTGTGAATCCATGGGGCACCTTCTATGCCACCTTTCAGGCCTCCACACAGCTGCATTCGTTTGTGACTTCATTGCCAGTAGCCTCTGCCGTGCATTTTCCCAAGATTTGCCTTAAGAATTCACCTACACCAATTGGTTGTACTCCTGGGCACTTGTCAAGCGCTATTAGTCAATTTGCCATAAGGGTTCTTATGCATTACCATGGAACGTCTTCATTTCCAAGGCTATTTGCCAGAGCAGCCACTGCCTTCCATAGATGAATACTTGAGTGCCGTTTCCTAATATAAAATCCACCCATTGATCTGCTTTGAAGCTACTTGAGCTACCGCCTCCATGAAAGTTTCGAGCTACACTTTCGACTAAATCAGTAAGTAGTTATTTGTACCTGAAGTAGAGGGGGAACTTCTATTTGCTCACGTGAGAGTTGTAAACACTCGGAATTCGCCATTTCTGGCTCCGGGTGCTTTGCTCTCAGATCATCTCCACCATGTTGAGATCCAAAACTGATGAGTTCACTTTTTCAGACAACTTCCGCATCGCCTCCTTGACCTTCCCTCGTAGCACCAAAGAGTGAAACTTCTTAGTTCACTTATTCACACTCAAGTAGCCGATTCTTGAGCTTACCGTCCAATGATCGGACTTCCTGAACGAGCGAATCATACTGCTATTCTGCCAATAGCCGAAGGCGTCTTAATGGAAGAATTCTGTTGTCCTACCAATCTTCAAGCGTTTCTTACCAATCTATTAAGGTGATGATACCGTCCCTATTTCCCCGGAATGAGTTTCGATGAATTTTCGAATCGGTCCCCTGTTGAGCCTCCTTGTAGGTCGTACTGCAATCCCCCGAACTGGGAAATTCTCTACCCTTGCTCATACCACATCCCGGTAGCTATTGCCAGGCCGTTCAATTACAAAGCTAGGTAGTGTTTCTCCAATTTAGATATTACCATATTTTCTTCATCGGCCAATAGACTGCTCTGGATGTTCCTTCAGTAGTGCCCGGTATCACACAGATCGAGGGCAACTTTCCTTGAGTGATATTTTTATAAGCGCCAGGATCGGTCGGTGCCAAGACAGTCATGTCATCCATGGAGTGTCTGGAGTTACCTATAGATATACCAGGGTTGCTTCGTGTTAAGCTTCGATGTAAATGCATTATGCATGTACGTATTTTTATAATAATAAAGATTGTTACAAAACGGGTTTTCTGATTCTGCACGAGATACATCTTTGTTTAATAGAGACCCATGTTCTAAAAATGTTCCGGAAATTCGTATTCGGCCCCAATACATAGATATATACCTATTTTTTGTTTCATTTGAACGTAAAAATAAGTCTATGAGAGGGATAATCGGCGTGCATCTTGAAAAATGTTCATCCACAGCTTTTGAATGACTTCAAAAATTCTTACGCGAGCGTGGCTAAAGAGAAAACGCTATATTGGGTGACGACTAGAATGAATAAAGTAACGGCTCTCGAGGGCGTTCCACTGGGACGGGAAGACATTCCGTGGCAAGGCGCTTGAGTTAATGAAAAGAAAGCACGTTTTTTCTGAGACGAAGTAAAATTCCATCTCTTGTCAAGGTTTTCCAGCCACAAGTTATTTTGTGGATATAACGAAGTGAAAAAAACTATGAAACTGCATGACACAGTTTTAAAGTTGCGGATCTTTTAACTTTTTCATTCCAAACCTAGTCTTCTGAGTTGACAAACTTGCACGGTGTATTTAACTATTCATACAGTTTGGCCATTAGAGCTGCTCGTTTTTCACAACACTCTTCATTTTGAGGAGATTGTTCTTCATTAACCGTAACTGTGGACAGAGTACATTTCAGAGAGGGACAGTGTACATTTTCAACCTTACTTCGTGCAGAAAAATTCAGAGTTCCACGAGAACCAACGAGGGTTTTTAAAAATTAATTTTAATATTTTTGTGAGTGTTTTCAAAACAACCAACGATTGTCCCCATTCATGCTCACAAAAAATCAAGGTTTCAAGGGTGCCAAAACGGATCCGTTTAGTCTTACCTAATCCATCCGGCTGTCATGGAAATGTCACTGGATGATTTATTTACCCATTAATTTCATTCACTTACGATTCAACAGTTGATTTAAGTGTAAATCAATAGATAAAAAAATAATACAAAAACATGATATTATGACATTAAAGTGGAAAATACATTGTTTGCTAAGAAATATCATTGACAGAGAGATTTATGACACACAATTGTTTCCTAAACAATATTCCTATAAGAACTTCTTATGAGTAATATTCTGCCTAAAAAAAACTCTCAGAATGTTATTTGCCATTTTTATTGTTTTTTTTTTTTGCACATTTTCTCAATTAAATCACTTTGAAGTGCTCAAAAAGTGTTGGCCAACAAACTCATCTTTTTAAAAGGAATGCTCGATTTTTAGGCAAAAGAAGAGATTTTCAGAGATTGCCTCAAAACGTATTTCTATGATTAAAATTTGAAGTCATTGCAATAGCTTCTTTCCTTCAAAAATTCTCTAAAATCAAAGTTATGGTTCGGGTTGAGTAGCAAATTAGCATGGATATGAAATTTGCTGAGGAGCTGGAGTTACAGGTAACTTGTAGGTGAGAAGGAAATAGAAATATAATTGATGATTGAGCAGAAAACCCAAGAAATCAGAAAACCAACATTGGGGAGCAAGGAAGCACAATTCAGGTGTTCATTCAACAATTAGTAGAGAAGGGCTATATATATCTGTTACATATCTTCTCACAGACAATGCCTGAAGGTGGCAGCGCTTCATGAACTGAGCATAATTCGAATCCAACGCGAAGGCAACACAGCGAATATGTGAACCTATTCAATGGTTAGCCTATTCAATGTCATAACTGAAATCACGAGACGAGAAACTTATTAAACAACTTCACACTTCTATTAATCAATGTCACACGCAAATTCACCCCCCCCCCCCCCCCCAAGAGCAGGGTTTGGTGGGGTAATTGGGAAAAAGAGGAAATTGGGAACAAACGATGTCTGCGCCGTATGAAATTGAAGATGTCACTATGAGTGTTTGAATTTGGTTCCCGCGTTTTCCAGTCATCAACTGACCGCGCTGACATCCTCCTGCTAATACGAATGGCCACTCCTAAAACTTGGCGTTTTGTAATTATTTCCAAATTCATAAAATCATGGGTCTTGTCGGGACTTCCTATGTACCTCAAATTAGGTCGGCTCTACGTTTTTCGGAAAACCTACTAAATGGATAAATCGCTCCTGTGTCTAACAAAAAAGGTGTAGACCGAGATACGTTGGCTGCAGGCGTAGGCCTATAGGTTTGGGAGCCAGCAGGTTGAGTGGCACTCGAAGAAATTCTTCCACGTGCGGCTCAATATTAAAGTTTTAACTAATAGAGGTCAGCAACAAACAATCCGCATGAAGTCCCAAAGTGGACAGCCCGTGGTGGGACCAGAAATTCAAGACAACCAAAAAGGCGGGAGGGAAGAAACTAGACAACAAGAAACGGATATTGGTCATTGGAGCTTCTAGTGCATCCAAACAAGATGCGATCAACATTAGTAAAGTCCATCAATAGAACCTTCAGCCAGAACTGAGGATAGTACATAATTTTATGAAGCTCGGAATCTAAAGTGCAGATTTCAATTTACTTCACTACAACTGCCTAACCCGTAGGTAACCTGAAAGTGTCATCAAAATCAGATGAAAACTGTGAAAATTGAACTTGTTAAAATGATTCAACATTTGCGCATGCGCAGGAACTAGTAATTTTACGATCGTGTTGAAATTAACAAGGATTACTCAAATTGTCTGTTCCACCTATACAATCCAAATTTGAGCAAGATGGGACGACTAGAAGATGAGAAAATGATCCTTGATGGTGGAATGATCCTGTGTGCATGCGCAGAGTGAAGTGTTAATTTGGGAACAATGAAACTGACGAAGAACCATCTACATTCTAATATTCTCTGGAGTTTTCATCAAAATCGAGTGAAAACTGTGAATATTAGGCTTATTTCAAAGATTCATGGGCACACTACAGGCACAGGTACGTACCCCCGCACGTACAACCGCAGACAGACACAGAATGAAAGTTGTTCAGATCGGTCCGAAACGTAAAATGTGGGTGGGAAATTTAATTACGGAGACGAAAAAGGTTCATCTCTAGGGAAGGGAAAACGATTATTCCGCTGCCTACAGGTAGACTTAGAAGCAAAACATTACTCTTACCTTGAAAGTATTCGATATCGGTTTTCGAACATTTCAGCTCTTAAATTCTACCTCTTATGGTTGATCGGTATTGATGCCGAGCTTCAGACCTCAAATTTGATTCAAACCAAGTCTCATAAACTGAGGTCCGAACTAAATCACTCGTGACGAAGATAAGAAACCCATTTCAAAACGGAAGTTAGTAAAAAACGTTGTCTATTTCCACAAATAATAAAGAGTTACAAGGTTAAATAGATTTTGGTGACGCTTTTCGCTACTCACACAACAAAATTCCCGAACGTTTTCCGTTACGCAGTTAAGTGTCCTATAAAATGAGATAACTTTCTCTATTTTAGACATAAACAACTCAAGGTGTAATAAACCAGATTTCCTGCAAGTGAGTTCCATTTTTATTACATAAACTGATCTAATCGTTATAATTTAAAATGTTATGTTGACTATGGTTTTCCACGATAATCCTTCTCTCATTCTCAGTCTTGTTGAATATGTTTTTTTCCATCCGTAAGCGTTCAACACCCTGGTTAGTCCTTGGACATTACTCTCAAGTAAAGCTCATTGATATATGGCTTGGCGAAAGATCCTAGTTTGTCGGAACATTTATTTAGAGATGGGAGCTTAATATATATAGGTTGTTTTCCTTCATAATGGTTGGGTTGTTCAGCCTTGAATATTTTTATTTATGAATATTTTCATTTTCCAAGCTAGGAAAATATCATTCGACCTGATGTGCAATCTAAATGCAAAACTGACGAAGCGTTTCCATGCAATACCAGAAATGGCCGTAACCTTGGGAAATGCCTTTTATTCATCTCAAATGCATAGGTGACAGTAAAAACGCTCCATCGTAAACTGATTTCGATCACATAAAATGGAATGCAGAATATGACTGCGAATGTTGCAGCTATAGGTTACGTATGTAATAGTGGTGGCTGAGAGGCTTTTGTGTATAATAAAGTTACAGTCATGCAGCATGACCGTATGAGCGAATTTTCGTAAATGATCGTATTGTATAATGTTAAAGTGTTTTGAAGTTTCATCTTTTTGAGTGCAAGGAAATTGTTAACTATTAATTTTATGGCAAAAAACGCATTCTAAATAATAATCTGCTATTTAAAAAGTGGTTTTGGATTTTTAGTTTTTTGTTGCTATTTTTACCGATTTTTTCAGCAAATTAAATTTAAGTAGGAAAATTTTCAGTATTATTTCGTTCATAAATTTTTGAATGTTCTATTTTATAGTAAGTAAACTCTATTTGAGCAATAATATGCGAAAAAATATCATTTTAGCGATTATTAACCGTTTTTTAGCCATTTTAGCGAATTTTTGAAGAAAATTAAGCTATTGCTCTCGCCTCAAAATTTGTAGAATATGAATTTTTGAAAACATTTTATGCAGAAATCCGTTTCAGGCTATTCTGAATCATATTCTGAAGTTTAACGCATTTTTTTATGTATGTATGTATGTATGTATATATGTATGTATGTATGTGTCATTCCAGACGATAACTGTCCATAGAATTGAGCTAGAAACTTCAAACAAACTTTAAAATGTTAAGGACACAAAACGGAAGTTCAAGTTCGTTGGCCAGCATGATCGGATTACATCTTCGGGTTGGAATTTTCAAAAATGTAGTCAAAATTTTCAAAATAGCCTGTTTTTTGCGATTTGTTGTGCGAAATAATTTTTTCAGCATACTAACATGTGGTATATTCGGAATCAGCGTAAAATTTCCTATAAGAATATGTATCAAGTTTTCAAAAATTTCAAAGTTGAAAAATCAGTCAAAATCGAAATAATGCCGTTCGCTAGTTGTAAAAATCGGTAATATTTGCATGAAACATTGTCCAAATTCAGATTGAACTACTCTTATGGAAGTATCCCTGTATAACCAATCCTATAACCATGCTGTTTAAAACGTAGGTAGTAGGTGCTTGTTGAAAAAAAAAAAAAAAAAAAAGCCACAGTTCCTTTGAGCCTGACGGCTAAAATTAAAAAACATGAATATGCTTTAGCCGTACACGTCTCACTCCTCGTCGATTCTCTGAACCCGACCCCCCATCGGCCTCTGAACTCTGTTTATCATTCTGCCATCAATCCTAAAACATGGAATCATGTTTTAGCTCCTCGCTCTCACTTTATTATAGAAATGATCACGACCATTGAGCTCTTGTGAGATGATGATCTCCTAATAGAAACTCGCGAGTAAACATTCACTTTATTATAGAAATGATCACGACGATTGAGCTCTTGTGAGATGATGATCTCCTAATAGAAACTCGCGAGTAAACATTCACTTTATTATAGAAAGAGGCTAAAGAGGCTACATACGAATTACAGCTTCCTATAGTGTAAAGTATAGAAATTACCTATTAAAATAATTTAACTACCGCTTCACAAATCTAACCGTTCTCGCAATATTCGGATCACCTGCTATGAATCACATAATCGAAACACCAGCTCAATGAAATCATCAGAAATTAACAAGCGGTTGCAATCATGTTCACAATATCAATAATTGAGAATGATCACCTGTGTGTAAACAATTATTCATATAACCATGCTCATAACTCAGCTTGTTGGCCACGCACTTTGCAGTAGTTAATATAGTATGGTTGGATAAATCGAGAGCTTTCGAACGAATGGTCAACGAATTTTGTGGGATGAAAAACGACGAAGTATCATATCCCTAGCAACGACTCGGTTGTAAGCGGAAATCATCACAATTATTGGCGCTACTTTCGTTGCACTCTCGTGGGACATTTTTCGGTAGTTAGGTCACGGCTAAAGCATATTCATGCTAAAAAAAAAAAAAAAAAATGTAATCACAACTGATGAGTTTACTCTGTGAAATATTCCGTCCTCCGATTCTATCGGTCGCTCTCTTTAATGTTTTACGCTCAACTGTTTTAGGACTTGATGTAGCTTTAATACTGGCTGTGGCTTAGAAAAAAGTATGAGTACTTCTGATTATTTTTAATAATTTGATTCCATGTTTGTCTATCAAAATCATGACCTAAAATTTCTCTACACGATCAATAGCAATTTCTTCTAAAATTCGCTCATGGGGTCATGCTGCATGACTGGACTTTTAGTGATTTTTTTTATTAGCGAATTTTTGAAGAAAATTATTAAGCTATTGCTCTCGCCTCAAAATTTGTAGAATGTGAATTTTTGAAAAAATTTCATGCAGAAATCCGTTTCAGGCTATTCTGAATCATATTCTGAAGTTTAACGCTTTTTTTAAATGTATGTATGTATGTATGTATGTATATATGTATGTATGTATATATATATATATATATATATATATATGTATGTATGTATGTATGTATGTATGTATGTATGTATGTATGTATGTATGTATGTATGTATGTGTCATTCCAGACGATAACTGTCCGTAGAATTGTGCTAGAAACTTCAAACAAATTTTAAAATGTTAAGGACACAAAACGAAAGTTCAAGTTCGTTGGCCAGCATGATCGGATTCCATCTTCGGGTTGAAATTTTCAAAAATGTGGTCAAAAATTTCAAAATAGCCTGTTTTTTGCGATTTGTTGTGCGAAATAATTTTTTCAGCATACTAACATGTGGTATATTCGGAATCAGCGTAAAATTTCTTTTGGAGTTATGTGTTATCAACCTGTTGCCTACAATATTTATAATATTGTTATGAACGTTATGCTTTTATGTCATGTGTTGTGAACGTTGTTGTGTTGATGTAACTTGTCTAAAAATATATTCTCTTGCTAGTTTTTCCTACAAACATTCTACTGCGTAAATTCAATTCACTTTAGGTTATGTGCGAAGCACGCTGAAGTAGGAAACCAAAATAGAAAATTCATTTTAGGTAGCTTCCAAATTTGTTCCTGTTATAATAGCTGAATTGGCTGATACCATGAGCGTTAAGATACAACAGCTGAACAAAGAAAATTATGATTCGTGGAAAATTCAGATGGAAGCCTTATTGGTTAAAAATGACCTATTCGGGTATGTAAATGGACAAATAAGAAACCCAGTAAATGTTCCATCAGGTGATGGACAAAGAACAACCACCCAAGATGAGTGGGAGACTGGAGATCAGAAGGCGAAGGCGGATATCATACTCGCAATATCACCTTCTGAAATCAGGCAAATTAAAGGTTGCAGAACATCCAGGGAATTATGGCTAAAACTCGAAAGCATATATGAGTCGAAAGGACCAGCTAAGAAGGCCACACTTCTAAAACAGCTCATGCTGAATAAATTAAGAGAAGATGGATATGTTAGTGAACATCTTTCCACATTTTTTGAGGCCGTCGACAAGTTACATACCATGGAAGTTGATATTAATCCTGATTTACTGGCCATCATCCTTCTCTACAGCTTGTAGTTATCAAAATTTCAGATGTGCAATAGAAACTAGAGACGAGCTACCGACCCCTGAAGTATTGAAAATAAAAATAATCGAACAGGCAGATTCAAGGAAAGGAAATAAATATGACGATTCTGAAGCTATGATGTCTATGAAAAAGAAGGTACATCAGCAGAATAATGAACAAAGATATAATAATCAGAATCGACCACCAAATAAGCCGGAAAACTTTTTCAAATTCACCTGTAACATTTGCAAGAGAAAAGGACACAAAGCATCGCAATGCCGATACAGAAATCAATCAAGAAATGTAGAAGAAGGAAGTTTTCTTCTTACAGAGGACGACCTAGTTGCAATGACCTTATCAGAAACTGAATGGTGCCTGGATAGCGGATGTTCCGCCCATATGTGCAACAAAGAGAGTAAATTTGTAAAATTAGAAAAATTTAATAATAATGGAATAGTAAACCTAGCCAATAACAGTTCAGCTAAGATTAGTGGACGTGGAATAGTTAAGATTGAAGGAAATCGTATGCCCTTGGCTCTGAATCATACCTTACATGTACCAGAGTTGCGTACGAACTTACTGTCAGTAAGCAAGATTACTGATTCAGGACATACGGTTACTTTCAGAAAGGAATCAGCTATAGTAACTAATAATACTGGAAAAACAATAATGACAGCAAAACGTGTAAACAATTTGTATTACTTAGAAGGTAAAAATGAAAACTGTAATAATACGTTATCCAAAAACAAACAGACATATAAAATGCAGAGTATTGAGAAATGGCACCAAAGGTATGGACATTTAAATGAAAATGATTTAAGAGAACTTGTAAGGAAAAATAAAGCACTACGTATAGAATTCAGCGGGAAATTACCTGCTTGTGGTGTTTGTGCAGAAGGAAAGATGACACAAAAACTATTTCCTACAAAATCCAATAGATCTACAGAACTATTGGAAATAATTCACACAGATTTGTGTGGTCCCATGAGAGTTGGTTCAATGGCTGCAGCAAAATATTTTTTGATATTTATAGATGACTATTCGAGATGGTGTGAGGTCAGGTTTATTAAAAACAAAAGTGATGTACTAGCAGAATTCATAAAGTATAAAAATCTTGTTGAAAATAGAACTGGAAGAAAAATTAAATTCCTGCAATCCGACAACGGTACGGAATATTGTAATAAACAGTTTGATGATTTTCTAGCAAAATCTGGAATTTCAAGAAGATTGGCTGTAAAATACACACCAGAACAAAACGGGCTTGCAGAACGGAAGAACAGGACGTTAGTGGAAACATCAAGATGCATGATGATTCAGGCCAAATTATCCCCTAAATTCTGGGCGGAGGCTGTAAATACGGCTAATCATTTGAGAAGCAGATAACCATCCAGAAGTATTGGAGGAGATACTCCATACGAAAGATGGACAGGTAAACCTCCTGTAGTATCGTATTTTAAAATATTCGGCTGTAGAGCTTACGTTTTGGATAAGAAACCAACAAAAGGAAAATTTGAACCTCGTAGTAGAGAATGTATATTTATCGGGTACTCAGAACAATCGAAAGCCTACAGAGTTTGGGTAAAGAATGAAAGAAAAGTTGAAGTGTCAAGAGATGTAAAGTTTGTTGAGGAATATATAAATGATGGAAAATATGAAGATTTTATGAATTTTGAAAATCAAATGAATGAAATGAATTTTGTGAAAACAGAAAATTTCAACAAAATGTAAGAGAAATAGAATCGGATAATCACGAATTGGAAGAAAATAACGAAAATTATGAGGATGAAAAACGCCAAACATCAAATATGAAAACTATTACATGGCGGACCAGGGGAAGACCTCGTTTTTTAAGAACAGGATCAAGAGGAAGACCTCGTAAAGTCACGGAGAAGAAGATAGATCAAGAATCAAGCGAAGCTGAAAATAATATTGAAGAATTTGCTTCTGTTGCTGAAATTTCTTTAAAGGATGCTCTTTCAAGACCGGAATCAAAGGAATGGCAAGAAGCGATAGAGGCCGAATACACATCTATAATTGAAAATGGAACTTTTGAAATAGTCGAAAAACCAATAAATGAAAACGTCATAGGTTGCCGACTAATACTTTGTGAAAAATTAAACGCACAAGGAATTTTAGAAAGAAGAAAAGCAAGAATAGTAGCAAAAGGGTATAATCAAAAGTATGGAGTAGATTTCAAAGAAACATATGCACCAGTGGTGAGAATGAGTTCAATTCGAATATTAATGGCCCTCGCAGTTGAACATGATTTGGAAATTGAACAAATGGACGTTGTAACAGCATTTTTAAACGGAGAACTAGAGGAAATAATTTACATGGAAGTACCAGAGTTATTTGAAGATGCACTAAAATCAATAAATCGTAAAAATAAAAAATTGCAACAAACTAGCTACAAAATGATTCAACAACTAAAAACTGGAAACAAAGTATGTCGTTTGAAAAAAGCTCTTTATGGATTGAAACAGGCTGGAAGGCAATGGCATTTTAAATTAGACGAACGTCTGAAGAAAATGGGCATAATACCACAACATAGTGATCCTTGTTTGTACCACAAGAAACGAGGGAAAGGCGATATCCTATTAGTGGCTATTTATGTAGATGATTTATGGATTGCATCAAACAAAACGGAATGGATAAAAGAAACGAAACAAGAATTGATGAAATCATTTAAAATGAAAGATTTGGGTAAGATTCATTTTGGACTTGGCATAGAATTCACTCATGATCGAAACGAGGGGAAGATTTTTATGAGTCAGGAAAAGTACACCAACGAGCTGATCAAGCGTTTCGGTATGGAGAATTTGAAAGCAGTGAAGACGCCGATGGAAACGGGTACAAAATTAAGAAAACCTTCTACACCACCAACAGAAGAAGAAATGAAGCGTACACCTTATCAACAGCTCATCGGCTCATTATTATACTTATCAGTTTGCACCCGCCCTGACATTGCTCACTCAGTAAATTTTCTGAGCCAGTTCAATAACTGTTTCAAAAAGGAGCATTGGTCTGCCGCTAAACGTATCCTGCGTTATTTGAAAGGAACATCAAACTATGGATTGACGTTCAGGAAATCAGGAGATGCATTAACGGGGTACGCGGATGCCGACTGGGGTTCCTGTATAGATGACCGCAGGTCTTACACTGGATATGCATTCATTTTAGGAGGAGCCGTCATAACGTGGGAAAGTCGGAAACAACAAACAGTTGCTTTATCAACGGTTGAAGCAGAGTATATGGCGATATCAGAAGCGACAAAAGAGGCACTCGCATTGAAAAATCTGATCAGAGCAATAGGGTCTCCTGTTTGTCCAGACACTATCGTGATTTATAATGACAATCAGGGAGCACAATGCCTAGCGAAGAATCCGACACAAAACTCACGAACAAAACACATTGACATTAAACACCCCTTTATCAGATCCCATGTTGAAAACAAGAACATAAAAATAAAATATCAGAAAACAGAAGACATGATTGCGGATGTGCTTACGAAAACGTTGCCAAGCGCGAAGCATCATCTACTAACCAAGTTACTGGGAGTTGGACAATTGGAAACAGGTTGAAGGGGAAGTTTTGGAGTTATTTGTTATCAACCTGTTGCCTACAATATTTATAATATTGTTATGAACGTTATGCTTTTATGTCATGTGTTGTGAACGTTGTTGTGTTGATGTAACTTGTCTAAAAATATATTCTCTTGCTAGTTTTTCCTACAAACATTCTACTGCGTAAATTCAATTCACTTTAATTTCCTATACGAATATGTATCAAGTTTTCAAAAATTTCAAAGTTGAAAAATCAGTCAAAAATCGAAATAATGCTGTTCGCTAGTTGTAAAAATCGGTAATATTTGCATGAAACATCTTCAAAAATTCGCTCATGGGGTCATGCTGCATGACTGGACTTTTTTAAGTACATTTTTGAAATTTGACCAATTTAATGTACTCAAAAATTGTTGGCCAACGAACTTATCCTTTTGTTCGGAAAGCTTTTTCGGCGCAAGAACGGGGTTTTTATCTCAATCCTAAGGAGAGTTACCGTCGGGAATGATATATATATATATATATATATATATATATATATATATATATATATATATATATATATATAAGAAAAAGCGCAAACCACGAATTGTTTCAAAACGGATTTCAATGAAGTAATTTTTCAAAAATTTTTATTTTAAAATTTTCCGAGCCATTGTAATAGCTTTATTTTCTACGAAAATTCGCTAAAATATTATACCAAACCATTAATCTCTTTATGGCAGTGCAAATTTACTTTGTAACTCAAATTTGTGAATTAAGGTTCTTTCCATTTTTAACTATTACTGGTAAAATTTGGTAATTGTTTCATGAATAAATAATTTTATCCATTCAAAATCTTACATCAAGCCAATTTTGCAATCGTGATAATCAACCAAGCCTTACAATTATGAAATTAGGTTTCAAATAACACATTGCTCGACCAAGATCTTGACGTCCCGGCATAATATTCAATTAAGTTTAAAGTGGGTTATACAAAGTTGGAAAATCACATAAATCACAACGTATCTGTGTCAGAAATATTCAATAATAAAGTTTACAATTTTTGTAGATTTAATTTTCACACCCAACGTAATAGGTACTATTTGATGGATTAATAACCATTTTCTAGATTAAGATGTCGTCGCACAAGTGTAATGAAAAAACTATGGGTGTATTAGAAAGATCATTACAGTATATTCTGATTATAACGACGCTCAAGGAAGTGTTGCATTAGTTATAAGTTGAAATCTCAATACTCGAAACAGGGAAGACAAAGGGTGGGAATCAGATTTTTGCCTGGATATATGCAAAACATAGTTCAAAATTCAAAATCTTGGTTTGAATTGCAGATTATTATGTAGATAAAATTTATTACTATAAAACTCATTGTTGAGAATTTCATTGTAGGTACGCAAAGTGCTCGAATTTGAAATTTCACGCATTTAGGTAATATATGATAGTTTACAAACATTCGCTCTTTCGCCCATGCTGCATGGCTGATTTTATTCTATCATCTGCAAATAAATGGAGAGGAGGAATCCCAACATTTTAAGTTTCATGTGAACATTTAAGAAAACAACAAGCAGGTTCGATTGAAGAAAGGTTGGCCGGTACAGGTACCTAAACGTAGAATAGAGGGCTCGCTGCTCATCAAATCAATCAATCAATAATTTTATTTGCCTTCACATGAAATGCACAGCAATTGTCAACAATAATAAATACCTACTTAAAATACTGGAAACACTTAGATGGTAAGGAGGTGCAATTTATACGGTGAAGGAGTTTGTTACCTGCAGAAACTCTTCAAATGAATGAGGAGCTAAATTTATAAGTGAAGAATGTATATATCTTTTAAACAATTTTTTTTAAAGTCGCTCTGGCGCAGGTGAAACATTAAAAAATTTATTACACCACCAGTTCTTACTATTTCTTAAGGTATTTAAGCGACAAAACGTAAGCGCTAGAGCGGAGGTGCTTCTTGTGATATGAAATCGTTCGACTGCCACAAACTTATCCATATGATCAACAACGTAGAATAAGCATTTACATATATTGTAAGCATTTTTGTAATATTGTTCTCTGTTTTAATAATCTTGTACTTTGTTCGACGTTTTCTACTCACACTTAGTTGTGATCTATGGAAATGAAATAAACATTATTATTATATAATACGCTGGAATAGTCAATATTCAAAGGTCGGCAATCGCTTTTTTCCAATCGGCTCTGTATGGAAGTCCTAAAACTGCCCTAATGGCTAGCCGTAGTACTCTAAAAACTAGAGAAGGTGACTGCCGCAACACAAAAGGCATAACAAGCCTTAAACAAGACAACCGCTACTGTAGAAATTCACGAGATGTCAAACCCCAGTCAAACATGGTTCCAAGAAGGAATGGCACGTATGGTGCGGGAAATTCCATGTCATCACTTTATAGAAAACGATTATAATTTTCATGAAAGGTCTTTATTTTCGTGTTTATTTTGGTGCGGTATCGTTATACTCGGAATATTGCAGAGCGGCATACAAATCAAAACTTCCGATACACTTCCCATCGTTATATTCCACATTGTTATAAACGGAATCTACGGTATTTCGTTTTGGTGGTATCTTCCTTGTTCAACTGTCAACAACTACAATAAATAAGTAAAAGTCAAGATTCCCAACTTTTGGGTTGCCATGCCTCCCTGCCTCAACAAGCTGTTTAACAAGCTCGACCCCGCTTCCACTTTATTCGAAAAATCGCTCATAATATCTTGCTGTAAGACGAGGGTTTTTTCATTCTCTAGCGTCTTTGTGGTAAAGGGTCAAGCACGGATAAGCCCAGGTGAGTGATGTATTTTTCCACATTTAAACGGTGGCGGTTTTTAGATGTAGTATTGAGGAAATATGAAAACCGTAACTCTCAACGGGAGATCAGAGAAAATTGTGCTGTGGTTTTCTAAGCTTCAGGGCCCCTAAGAATATTCAAAGGTGTATTATAAAGATTTATTTTTTATTCCTTACACTAAAACGATCAACTTGAGATGTGATTGGATTGTGGATAGAACCCACTTGAACGGGTTTAATTTTGGGTTATGTGCCTACTTACAAATACTACTAGCTTAAAGACGAAAATATATACCTAACAACAGTTTGGTTCTCCCAAATAGTGCTGGAGTCAGTTAGCATCATCATTACCAAATCCCGTGCCATTACTCTGATAATTTGTAGTAGGTACCTATGTTGGGTGGCATCCTAATGTTGTAGGAGGGAGGGCAAACGCAGAATCATCCATCAACTCGTCCCAGTTAACTGTTTGATTCATATAACCCCAGTTTGGTACCCCGAACTGCGACTAGTATCGCTACTATTTGGCCTAATCCACTATATACCTACTAATAACATACATTTTTAACATTTTGCCGATTTTTTTTCGGGAGTGGAACGTGATAGGTACCCACCAATTACTCATCCGTGGCAGCCACAATGGACTATACCGTTTTTTAAGGACTATACCGTTCACTTGTCTCTTCTTTAGAATAAATTGATTCTAATTATACTACGTAATTACTCAATAAAAAGTAACACTTCAAATCAGTAGTAATTTACAGAAAAATATAGTTTTCTCAATAACTCTCTGAAATTTTTTTTTAATTCTTCATGAAATGAAATGAAATGTTCATTTGTATTAGCCTTCCGGCGTTACAAGGTTGGTGAACAATGTTTACAAAAATAATAATCAAACTATTAAAGAAATATTTCCCATGAAATAGTAATATCCAGAATTAGCGGACAATGAATGGTAAAAGACCTGATGAAAGCGAAAACCTTCGTTCAAAGCGAAAACTCTTATTCGTATACAATTGCTAACAAAGCAAAACACTTTTTTTACATGTGGCCACATCTTGAAGAAACAACAGAGAAGATAGTTCATAGTAGGACAATTCCAGTGGCGGCCGGTGGTCTGAAAAAGGAGTGGGGCACAAAAATATTTACCTATTTCACAGTCAAAAAGAGCATCCCGGTTTTTCATCCATTTGTTTTGCTTTCAGTGTAAATTAATTTTGATCTAAACACATGAAACATTAATCCCACTTGGGTTATGTCAAATTCCATGGACAATAAATCATGATCATTAAATATTATTGATAACTAAATATTAATTAATTAATTAAATAAACGAAATTAAAAATATTAGCTTTGTTTCCACAACTGCCCCAGAGCAGGTTCAGTTCAGAGCAAGTGCAGAGCAAGGGCACCTCCATGGCTGTTCAGTTCAGATGGCAGCGGAAACGCTCAAGGACATATTCGGTGCAGTAACCATGGATACACGAAGATCCATGAAATGGAGTCCCGTTAGCGGTACTTTAGCAAAACCATGAGCAAAACCTTGTGTCTCATTCTTATTCTTCCATTCTTATTCGACGTCGACATTCTCGTGATTCACTCCCGAATATTTAGTTATTTTTATTTCATTAGTTTAGTAGTAGAAATAAGGAACATAATAAAGGAATAAACAATTATAATTTAAAACTTTTAAAAGTGCGAAAATCGCAGAATCACCTGAATAAATACGAACAATTGACTCGAAAATAGGCACGAAATCAAAGGAAACCACAATTTGTAAGGTGTAAGGTTACAGAAGTTTGAGGAAAGATATATCGAGTTATCTCAAGTTCCAAAGAGCGCATGCGCGGAGCAAGCTGCACCCTCTCTTCTGGCGGAGCAGGAAGTTCATGTTCGGATCATGTTCCTTGAGCAGCGGAAACACTGGACATCTTGCACCGAATATGAACCGAGGGACTGCGGAAACGCCATTATCTTACTCCTTCTTCACTGCGCAAGCGCAACTTGACCTGAACCTGTTCGGGTCAGCAGCAGAAACAAAGCTACTATCTTATAGGGACCTACTTACTTACTAAAGCCGGTTTCACATGGAGCAGTATGTCCGGAAGACGGAAAGACTGAACGCAATCTGATTGGCTGTTGGGACAACAGTTGAGGATGGTGGCTGCCATGTTGCCGGAATTGGCGGTCTGCGGACGGCGGTAGAAATGTTTAAAATACCATTGCCGCGTTCCGTCGAGCGGAGCGCAAGCTCATTGGACAGGAATGTTGATAACCGCAAGTAGAGGTTTCAGATCAGAGAGGGTTTCAGTAGGAAGGTTATGATTCCGTTCACCAAGGTGCCGCTTCATGTGAACACCCTGCTGCATCCCGCTGCCCCCTCCAATGGGTTTTCCAGCCTTCCTTCTTTCCGGTTGTTACGCTCGTACTGCTCCATGTGAAACCGGCTTTAGGAATGACGATAAACAGCCAGTTTTTTTATTGGTCCTATTGCAACGTTTCTGCGTATTTGTTGGTTGGTTGTGGCTTAGATGCTGGTGAGGATACTATTTTATTGGGTTACGATGGATATTATGTTGATGGAACTAGGTGTAACGAACCAACATGGAAAGAGTTGAGAAAAATTATTATGGACGTAGGTACGTTGCAATAGGACCAATAAAAAAAAAAACTGGCTGTTTATCGTCAATCCTAACAAGAAAAACACCTACACTAATTTATTATTACAAGTATTAAATATTATCAAGGCTTCGATTGTATTGCACAAGTCAACTACTTAGGAGAAGTAATTCTGAAGGAATATTAAAGAACTCAAATTAAATTATGATGAAATGATAGGAGTGTGACGTCATACGTCAATTAAAAATTGTTTCAAAAGGCTATAGAAATGTTGTCTAACCCCACAACTACCACTCACTTATGTATAACCTTTTACTTCAATGCAACCATGAACCTAGGAGGGGGATGGTTCATGAATGCAACACATCCAGAATGATCAATATTCTACTGAAAATATTGATCAGAGACGTTTTTGTTACTCATTCTGTATGGTTTTGGAGGTGCCTTTGAACACTGTTGCTTTTTCCAAATGTGACCTCAAAATGTTGTCAGTTTTGGCTGATTTTGTTACTAAGCCCAGAAAAATTTCTCGGTTCAATGAACCATCTCTCTCATCGTGGCCTCTGAAACCTACTTCATAAAGACCACGAAACTTGATGCAATCAATAATTTCAGAAAGTATTTATCGATTTCTGTCAACTTGCTCATTGTGTTTCTAGTATAGCAAGTTGATGAGCATAATCTAACTGTTTAGAGTGCGGCCAATCAAAGCTAATTCTGTGACGTTATTGAGATTTTTTTAATTAGATTCGTGAGATTTAATCCGATCTGTCAGATGTTTTATATCAGTCACACCATTCTGACTCCACAACCCATCTCCACCTAATATTAGTATTAAGCAATGGAACAAAACAAAGCATTCTTTCTAGAGTACCAAGTGATCCATTCGTATTTGCTATAAATTTCAGGGTTGAATTCATGAGTTCCCTTCCCGTTTTTAGCTACTTGTGTTAATTTCAAGTGAGGGGGTGTCTCTCCCCAAACTTTTAATGAACACCCTAATCCCCATATCCTCATAATTACCATCTGTAGAGGATTTTGATTGCAAATTCGCCACAGTGTTTGACTGGGGTGGAAATATTGCTACCTACTTCTAATAATGTAAGTAAAAACAAAGCTAATATATATGTACAAACGATAATGTGGAATAAAATGTGAAGGAAACTTACCTTAAGTCCCAAATCCTTATTCTGATCAGGCGCCAGGTGCTGTTGTTCAACATACTAACATACAATCTATCGATCCTTATTCAAAGGTTAGACGTGCATATTATAGGAACTGGGAATGTATTAGAGAAATATGAACACATTTTCACATTTAAAAAAGCAGAATACCTAGGATTCTAGATTATAGAATAGAAAAGTAAGGATGTAACGTAGGAGCTGAATCTTACTTCTTCAACAATTACTTGTTGTTGTAGTTTAGAACTTTTAGCATGGATGGTAGGGAAGATATCACAGAGTAAAAGAAAAAATGAAACTAGAAGTAGTTCACACCTCCTTGAATCATGGAATGACCAGAAGAGAATCAGTTTGGCTAACGGAATAAACAGAAACCCCTCTAGTGAAAACCACTCATGACGTACATATCACGTACATCACAAAGTTGAAACCCTGACTGGGGCATGGACCCGAAAATGATGAGAAATTTACCGTTATGACCTCTTTTTCCCGTTCCTTGCCCCTTAATTCCCGTTTCTTACCCTTTATTTCCCATCACAGTCTAACCTGAATTGACGAAATTTCTCTCTTGATAGAGTGATTTTATGGCAATCTACGTACTTTTTCACTGGTAGATGGATCTTAAACCTCCTTGGATGGAGCGTAAACCTGATCCTTCTAGCATCCACCTTGGAGCCACAGTATGGAGCTACAGACCACTTTTCGTTCTAATTTGAAACGATGAGTTTTGTTTGTAAAGTCTTCGTTCCAGTTTGTTACTTTTTTCCCAAATGTACTGGGGCAATGTCCCGATGCCCCCCCTCACCGGCCGCCCCTGGACAATTCATTTATTAGAACAAAGAAAAACGCTCACAACGAAGGACTGGACATACACAAAGAAAATGAAACATACTATCAGACTCAGAAAGGTTATCGAATATTACAGTAAACTTGGGTATACTTGATATAGCAAACAGGATCCCTGATAGCCGAACCTTAGCGAGAAGTCTCTTAGTGTGAATATCTAAGTCACAATTCAGATAGGTGGGGAGCATGTCCCAGAGGGGCAATATATTTTGTAGATAGGGCTAAAAGACGATGACTTCACACGTTCCTCGCCTGATAGCCTCCAAAATGACTGGACACGCTGTAAGAATATATTTCTATTACAATTGGTTGGGTCTTGAGGAGACCATGACGGGCTCTCCTCATATTTAGAAAGTAAAACATCCATTTGAGAAGCCCAATTGTATTGTTGGTCGGACCCGAACAGCGTGGAGAGCAAAGAGACAGGAGAAACTTAAATTCTTCTTTAAATGTCTCAGTCTTTAATTCTAGATTGAATAGTTCAACATTGTAAACTTTACATGCCTGAATTACGAATGACCGTGCCATCAATTCCGTACGGTGTGCTGGTGTTCTTAGTTTAATTTGTTTTTGCTTCGAGTTCCATTTCCCTTGATCCTGATAAGAAACTAAACTGATCGCAAAGGTATTGTGGTTGACAGAATTTCAGGTTTTTGAAGATCATTGTTGCAACTTTCAGTTTCTCCTTCTCTGCGATCTTCAGCCAATTCAAGCGAAAATAATAGGAAGTTACAAGCTCGGAGATCCTCAATATCAATGCAAAGCGGAGAGCTGCGTTTGGGCTTTCTTTAGTTTAGTCTGTCAGTGACGCCCGCAATTGCGTAGTGATATGTAGGTAAAACAAGGTTTAGCACGAGTTGCAATCAGACATTGCTTGGAAAATCGATTGCTCTTCTACGGCCGAACGGGCGAAGATATCCGAACGGGTTTTGTTTTATCGTGACTGGAAGTCTCCCGGTCAGACTATAGGCTATTTTAAAATTTTATAATCCCACCCGAACCTTGGGCTGGTGGGCGGGAGAGGAGTGGGAGTCTCTTTTAATGCCTTTTTTTTCCCGAGCGCCAGATCTTCTATCCGCTGCTACATTAAAATATGATCGAGATCACTCCGTGTGTCAGCGACAAAGTTACGTTTCAGGACCCTTAGAACACGATGGTAAAGTCAAAATCGATGAAAGATCCTGTCTTCCAGGAGAAATCAGCGAAAGAATGCGGAAAATACCGAAAAAAATGCGTTCCCCGCTATGGTTGTTTCCGCGTTAGACCGAGAAAATTTTGACGGGTTTTTCTCGGGTTGGTCTTAAAATGTTTGTTGCAGTTTCAATTTGATCCCATGCGAGTTTCTTTTTTCCGATTGTAGTGAACGAAATCGTAGACGAACACGATGGTTTTGTACCTTATTCCGTCGAAATGTAGTTGCTCTGAACTTTGCCTTCGGAACCTCTTGAAGGAAGGAATCGCTCCGTTTGAAAGACATTTCAACAGAATAATAGACGGGGATAAGGAGAGCCTTTCTACGCTCATAAAATAATGGCCTATCTTTATTAAAACTAATAAACTTTTCGTGGTTCCACATAGTTTTAAGATTTAAGATTTAATTTGTTTGCAAGTAATTTCCAACACAAAAAAAGTATGCCAAGTTGGGTGGGCAGTATAACTTCCTGACATATTGTAAAATGGGCTGTAGGTCTTCATGGTATCCCACTATATCCCATCGCATCTATACATCCCATATCGAGCAAGCGAAGCGAGCAACATTCCCCACCCACGTTGGGTTTCAACGAGGTCTTTTTTACACATAAACAGCCATACCGAGCGAGCGAAGCGAGCAACATCCTCTAAAAACGTTAACCTACCCTTAGTGATCTACCGTTTCCAATCATTATACAAGTCCCACTCGACAGAAAAATCGCATCTATTATAGCCACACCGAGCGAGCGAAGCGAGCAATATCCCCTACATGTTTCAAATTGTAGTACACCTCGACGGTGGGGTCCGGGGGGCTTGCCCCCCGCCTGGACGTGGAGGCGAGCGAAGCGTCGTCGGCTCATGGTAGTACCTACCATACTATGCTACTTTGATGTATATTATTTACTATATTACTTGTAATTAAAGGATTTTACCAAAGCTTGACGAAGACAAGGAATTTTGGAAATCTCCCAAGTCAGAATCAGCATAACCCTGTAGCGACCTACTCAAGGAGAACAACTTGATGGATTCCTTGCCTCCTATCCCCTTAAAAGTTATCAGAACAGAAAGATTCAAGTCGAAACTTTGAAGAACTTTTTTTATTGCAGGTCTCTAGAAGAAGTCTCCATCTAGAAACAAATAGGATAAGTTTAGGATTTCGAAGGACCATAATATAATTCGGTTTGATAAAGTACAGCTATGCTTCTGGCAGTTTGCCCAGGAGCACTTAAGACTTGAGAAGTAAGGCCATCTGGAGAGAACGTAATTTTTTCTATTCGCCCATCTGGGTCACTAACATTATTCTCATCGGGATGAATGTATAATGTGTTGTTAGGCCTTGAGTAGACTCGAGACTCAGCCTGCTCTTAATCATTTATAGTTTTGTTCGTCTCTGGGTGTTTTCTTATTGTGAAAAAGCCTCATTCGGGTGAATCGATTGTTATATACCGAAATACGTAAATACAATGGGAATTTTGATCAATTGATGAGGACTTGTTCGTAAAATAAGGATATTTTACTGATTTATTTTAATTATTTTACAGATATAATATTATAATAACTATAACATATAGGTTAATCATGCAGTTAAGTAAGGATCCCTAGTAGTTTCCAAAGTATATAACAAACGTTTATGATCATCACTGATTTTACCGATGCTCTTGTATTGACTGGCTGATCTACCGGTATTAGGGTATCAATGAATGAATGATTATCGTGCGCATGATATTTAGATATTTATGGTAACCTCTTTTTTGATCCTTAAACTGCAGTCAACTCTAATGAAAGAAATCTCTATTAAGATTATAAAAACCAAATTATCATGCACTAAAAGCTTTAAAATTAATGAGACAGTTGAATAGTTTTTTTAACAAAAATGATAACATACTTATTACGTTTCTTGAACATTAGAGTTATAACATAATGGAGATTAGGTTGTTGGGTCGACATTAGTATGTCTCATTTCATGCACATCCAAAACGTCAGAGGATAAATAGGTATGTCTTAGAACAGGCTTGGATAACTCATTACCAGTAAGCGAAGAGAGTTACAAGTTATTGATACCTATTTGATATCTGCGGTAACGTAATTGTGCTCCCCAATCGATTGTATTAAGCTTTTTGATTCAGCGATATATTATTATAATACTCTTGAATATGGAAACCATTGTAACAGTCAGTTGAGTTCGAACAGGCCTCAAATAATGGAAGTTTTCCGATAAAGGTGAGTAAGAGGATTAAGGTCTCAGGCTTTAAGCTCGCACCCCATCGAGCCTCTGATAGACGTTTTTCTAGCACATGAAGTTATACCCTGAAATCCTACAACAAAACGATGGGTGGAAATCCGTGCAAATGAAAGGATGGAAAGTGAATCACCAATGTGGAAAGATATAGAGCTAACATTATGTGGACTAATGTTTCCAGGACGCATTGGGAACCATGGAACAATTTCTTAATTTCTAGTGGATGTCCATCTGCAATCTGTTTGGAATTTTCATGTCAAACCGCAATATTTCAAAAATAAAGTTGAAAAATATTAGTAAGTCAAATAATTGATATCTCAGATTGTATTTATGTCAGAATTGGGAAGATCCTGTCCCCATGGTTTTGCTAAGGCAACGGTCCCTAACCTAGAGTATGCTGTGACCTAGTTGGAGGTACGTAAAAAATATTAATGGGAGATATAACATAACAATTCATTGTCTAAGTAGGTTCTAAGTGCGTACAGTAGTCGCCGTATACATGCGCATCCGTGGATGCACCTATATGGTGACTGTGTGACTCTGACACCAATCTCTGAACTACCATCACCACTACTACAGCAGTCAGTCTGTAGTGTCCACTTGTTTTGGTCACTTGTGTTCTTTGTTCAAAGGCACTTTGTGTGTATCAGTTTGAGCTGTAGAAGGACTACCCTGTAGCGGTACATATATCTAATGACCAACCAAGTAATTCCCAGGAAAAGACACTTCTAAAACTTCTGAATGTAATCTCACACTCTATGTGTATTCCATTCTGGCACTTTTATACATATATATTGTGATGGGTAGCACTTTAAAATTTAAACTGTAATATTTATCTAAGCATTCTACGTTATTTGAGGTCCTCAATTAAAAATTTGGTGTTCAGCAGAAATTATCGTGTTACTATTTTATTTCATTAGCTACATTTCCATTAATAGTTGTTGACCTGTTGTTTAAATATTGCAATAAATGTTTATTACATCCTCTTTAATACTGCTACAGTGCTGTAAAAAAAGTAGGTAGAACTTTGGGGGTACTATTTCTGTAAAATATAGTTTAAGGGGTACGTCGAAGGGAAAAGGTTGGGAACAGCTGTGCTAAGGGAACACTGTCAAATCCTTGAGGGTTTTTGCTAATTTTGAGTGTGAGTCACTGATTGATAATTTAGTTGACCAGCCAAATTCCAGGAAGGAAAACTTGAATAATCACGTTGTACCTCCTAGTTCAACGACGGTTTGTGCAAAAGCTACGCACTCATCGGGGAATTGCTGTATTCTTGTTGCACCAGCCGTTCGACGAGAAGTCAATAACAAAACCATGTACTGAATGACCAACTTTGTAAAATGAAAAGTTTTAGGATTCCACGATTTTGTTGTTTACTAAATTTTGATTATAATTTCTCACTTTGTTGTTGGATACGTCAAAGAACCTTTTAAGGAGTCATCCAACAATCCATTAGCCAGATTTTTACTTGGTCAATCGTCATTGCTTCATCTCTTACATGACTTAATTAGTTAGTCAACGTATGGGTACCCAGAGGCCCACTTATTTTGTATTTGAACTCAATTTCCTGTTTTTTATATTTGTTAATTTATAATTTCTCTCTTTCAGACATAGTAAAACCTTTGTTCATACACTTACATTCATATCTGTGATATAGAGCTGTTATGAGATTCCCTAACCCTAATAACCTGCAACTGATTGTTCTATTGGCGAGCTCTTGTCGTTCTGCCACGATGATGTTTCCAGGATTGCCAATTAAGCCACTCGTGTTGAAATGATCGGTGATTGGTTTCTATCTTCTACTCCTCTTCACTTCTCAATAGAATTTAAGCTCACTTTCATGGGAGAAATTATGTCTAGACTTGTTCTACTGGACCTTCTGTCATTGATTGAAACAGATGATGAATTCTCTAAAATGCTAACCGCCAACAAGAATTTTATAGTCCTGATACCTTTCCCGTCACATATAGTATGACACAATTGGAGCTAAACCTGATCGAGAATATAAGTAAGCAATTCTACTATCTTGGTAGGTATATAAAACGTTATTCTTTCTTGTCCCCTGCTATCGAAAAACATAATAATAAATATTACACAATACCTAAGCTTTCCTTCCGCCTTATAGATAATATCTCGAGCCTTGTTGTTAACGTCTTTTGAGTCCACAAATCCATTTTCCTTCACCTCGTCTCTGAAATTTCTATACCCGTCGGTTATTGTAACTGAAGACCTCTGGGATTAGACGATAAGCCGACACTGTTATGGTAATTCCTGGGGCAGGACGGAAGGCCTATTTAACCTTTCACGGATGAAAAGGTAGGTGGGTTACATGATGGTTACCTACATAGTTAGGTAGGTATCTAACCCGTCATCCGTTCATAAAATATTGAGAGGGAAACGTTGGGCGGGCCTCTGGTTTCTTGACTGAGGAATTTTGTTTTCAAAACAGTCTAAATAATTAATTGCAGCTTTCAGAAAGATAAGTGAGTAGGCGTTGTGAAACATTCCTAAGTGAAGAGCAGAAGCATTATGGTGAATTTATGGAGGATTTCCTTTCATACTACTACTTATATTAATAATAAAGCACTTGCAGCGGATATTAGCGTTTATTCGTATTTATAACACAGCAATAGAAATAAATCATTTGATACATTGTTCATAACTTGAAGGAATCGAAGAACTGCTTGCAAAGTTCACTGTAATTGGAAGACGCTATCATGGCAGAAGCTTGCGAAAATCGTCGAAATTGCAATTAGGAGTTCTCAGTGTTATTGAATCGGGGGTCGCCCATCCGGGTACTATGGGGCAAAAAACACAGGAGGCTTGACCCCGAGCTGCCTATGCCCCACCACTAGCTCTACCTCGGGGTTACATGCGGAATCACTGATAAAGAGTATTCTTTCCATGAAGCCGATTATAACATTTTTGATACTTATTGAATGGTAGGGTAGGTAGGTAGATGTCCGTGATACCGTCTTTCGGCATGTGGGTGGCTGCGTCTATGTATTTATAATATTATGTAGTATGTAGTTATTGCTATACGCAATATGACCATTGTACTGCTATATAATTCTGTGTTAGCTCTTGCAATCTACATATAAACTACTGAAGTGTGGAGCGAGTTATTTTTATTTCATTTATTTTCTTCCGGTAGGTTATTTATTTTGATACCTACCTGCAAATCGTTTCATTGATTTAGTTTAAAACTAAATGTTTGCTTCTGAGTCTACTAAGGTAGGTAATAAAGAGGAAGCTTTGTTTTCACATTCAGAAGACAAACTTTTTTTTCGCTTCATAATCAAAATTTACACTCGTTATTTTAGGTTTTCTGAATAACTTTTTTTCGTGGCTGTCTATTCCCAAATCATTGTAACAAACCTAATTCTTGCTGTTTTTGTTCTTATTTAATGAAGTTTTCTGGGAATTCGTGGGTTAGGCTTGAAGATTGGGCCCTATCAATTCCATTACTAAAAATTAATAGTTTTTACTGCGGCATGCGCAAACGTCTAATCCATCAAGCGTAATTTTTTCATGGTCTGTTCGACCGATCTCGCCCGATTCGGGAAATGACGATTGGATTACTCCATATGAGCTTTATAATGATCGTATCATTAGTAGGTAGCTCCTCAAACCTTAAAACATTGTTAACAACATGATTTCTATACCAATTTCTTCCACAAACCTAACACTTTTCAAGTGTTCAAGAGAAAGTTCGTGAGCAAACGACTGTACGGAAGAAGAGACTTCTTCAGCGAAGACAGGTAAACAAAATAGCTGTGTTAGAGGTGATAACGGATGAAAGGGTTGACCATCAGGACGCTTGTTGCGCCAGTGGCGGGGCTCCAGGTCCTCGGAGGCAGCTCGGGATCCAGTCTCCTCTCAAAAACACCTCCCAAGTGTGTACAGAAATAGCGCCTGACTGGGTACCGCTCACTTAACCACCGACAGCCCAAATAGGTACCTATTATGGGCATATGTGACTAATTTTAAAAATAGTTCAAATATATCAAATAATTGTTTCTGACATTCATCAGACGGTTTAGGAATGACGGGCACGACTTTCCTACGAGCTGAATACATACTATTCCGAATACAGGTATAACTAACGTGAGAGAGAGTTGTTGCAGCTGGTGAGCGTTGCAATTCCATTCGATTTAGTTTATTCGGTTTAACTGCAATGTCGTCCACAGCCTTCCATATGACTTGGAAACACGGTTTTTCCCGTTCAATTTGTCCTGAAATTGAAGAAAGAAGAACTAGGGATTCGCGGAATCTTCGAAAAAAAATTAATTTCATTAACTACCAAAGAACCAATTTACAAGCCCAATAACATTTAAATTTACACGAATACAATGTACCTGATTTGGGGGGGGGGGGGGGGGGGGGGTGATTTTGTTCGTTTTTCGTTGATAAAACCCTTGACATAGTCCACAGCACAACACCACACTTTCGGTTTGAGCAATGGAAGGAGATATATCTATCCTAATTGGTTCTGAATTCATTAAACTTGTATCCATGCACGACAATTAAATTTTTTTTTTACTGGCTCAAGTATTTGACTTGAATGATATCCGTCTCATAACACACTAAAACACTGCTGGAATGAAGACCGGGACCGGAGTGGAACGGCTTATCTGATCGGATTCAAAATAGCTCGAACCTTGCACCCAGTCGGGCTGTCGCGACGAACGACCCCTGTACCTGGTTACGGTTAAGTTACACAATTTTTTCAAATACTCCAAGCTAAAAGACATATCCATGTCAAAAACTACCTTACCTACTCCTGAAGGCTAAAGAAGGGTGAGCGTATAATTCTTTTTTACGTTTTCGACGTGAAAATGTGCTATTCATAGGTAGAATAGGAAAGAAATGAGCTCCGGAGCTCACACTACTGATCTAGGGGGCTTCATAATTTCTAGATGTTCCAAGAGGCCTCCATTTCAAATTACATCTTCATAGTTCGAATAACAAAGAAATTTGCTCCATAGGTTCAATTTCAGTAGATGCTTCTACATCCACGATCATTAGTTTGTAAACAAAACATGAGAACTGTTATGGGCATAGCTCTGCTAGTTTTGCAGTCGCAGAGTTATAGTGAACCGGTAGTTAAATCGAGATGTTTTCTAGGATTGGTGAACGATTCTTGTGGGTTAAATAGGGAAGAAGGTGAACAAACGTAACACGAGTCTTTTTATGTGAATATGTTCAGAAAGTTTTCCATTACTTTACGCTTTCCTGTAACCCTATGTGTGATGCAAATTTCAATATTTTCCTACCGAGGGGGGCCATAGTGAAGACATGGAAATTTAAATAAAAGTAATCTACTAATTGCTAACTGATTAATGCACTGTGAACAATCCTCGATGTAGAATGACGTGATTTGGTAGTAACCAGGCTTATCACGAAGGTAAGCGGCCATGAGCTCGCACCAGCCACACTGTGGGCCAGAAACCGATTCTAGGTGGGCAAAATATTCCATGAGCTATTCTTATTGGATATTTTGTATTGATTCCAAATATACCCCATGTCTCTATATCTTAAATAGCTATTTCGATCCAAGAAATCGATTTTTGGCAATAATTCTCGCTTTTTGACCTTTGGAACTGGCCTAGTTTTCTTGTACGGAAAAAACTGTAGAGAAAGGTATTCTACGTCGAATGAGAGCACCGCCAGCTCTCTATCATTCTTTCTTGATGTTTGACAATATTTTTCAAGGTTATCGTGGCCTACCCACTTCCATGGAAATCATTGACAAGTGAGTGGTGAAACAAGAACACATATAAATATTATGACCATACGGATTGGGGTATTACTGGTCATATTAGATTCAAGAAGATGATATTTCATACGTTCAAGTTACTCCCCATTCCACTTTTTGGGTAACTGTGATAGGCCCTAAAGATCAAGGCAAGAGGCAAGGGTCATTACACAATGAAAAGGGCCTCCCTTAGAGACACAGCGTCGAGAAGAATAGAGAGATTTTTCGACTTGAACAACAAACTCGGAGAATCAGAGCACCCTTAGAATCTCCAATTTATTAAGGGGCCTATGACGGGGAAATGTAAGCCTTTAGGAAGCTCCACGCTGCCAGTCAGACGCGCCTTCAGGTTCATTATAGCCATAAGTAAATACAGAATAAAAAAATCTCCACCCTTGGAGCTCCTTAAGTTAACTCAAACCAATGTAGAGTAGAAAAAAGTCTTTAAGACGAGATTCCCATCAACTTACTAGTAACTAAACTGATATTGACGTATCGATACTGGAATATGTTCCACATCTTACATCACAAGTCCACGTTCAAATCAGAAAGTTAGATCCAAACCAAGCCATACCGTTCAGACTATCGTTGAGATTCATCAACGTAATGCCTTCTACCAGAAAGAAACATACGTTAGTCGTTTTTGTAAAGGCCGGTTAAGATATTTAGTAGGGAAAGCTCCGAGAATATAAATTATTATTTATTTCTTCTCTTCGCCTAAAGCAAAACCTTCTACTTCTAGTTTGGAACCGGTACATGACAAAGAGCGTATTGCAACTGCACCTTTGTCTTTTAAACAAGAAAGTTTTGATTTTTATTTATTTTCAACGAAAGAGAACCTACTCGTAAATTAAAATGCTGTCCAAGAATAGCGGGTTTGAATAATGCTGAGATAAAAAGTTGTAAACACAATTTATTTGAGAGAGATTCAACGTAATTCATGGTTTAACAAACAGCCGTAAATTGCTATAATGAGGTCAAGCCACCTGGAGGATTCAAGACTTTCCTCCAGCTTTTGGAATGTAAACACAATATTTCTCGTTCTCATGAAAATTCCAGTTAATGTAGAGCCCTTAGAGCATTCTAAAAATGATTAAAGCGTATAACCAGTTGCAATATGAAATTAAATTTCTTCCCGATTCATTTGGTACTTCTTGACTTTCTGGAACATGGAATCGAATCATGCAACGGAATTGATAACGTAGTTATCACGTACGTAATTGGTAATTGGAGTTGTTGCTAAAGTTGGGATCGTGTTATTGTTATGAAAGAGATTCGTTGGAATCCTGGAACAGTGAATCACACTAGCTTTAGTTTATTTATTTCACATTCACTCTCAGTGAAAATTATGATGTGAGGTTTCACTATCTGAAAAATGGCCTCGTAAAAAATTTGAGAGTTCAATCTGTTCGTTTTTCACGGATAAGTACTAAATAAAGCGCTAAAAAGGGTTCGAATTTACGAGGCCTTTACAAACCAATTACTCGTATAACATCCCTACAATCTTTTTTATTGGTCAAGAGTAATCAATAATTTGTAATATGATTACGAACATGCGCTCATAATTTCACATAGAATTATAATTATTATTCTTTTTATACTTCGTGGCAATATTATTTCTTATTTCGATTTCTGTTGGTTAATTGAAAATAGTACAGTTCTAGAAGGGGTCAATGGGAGTGTATGAGGTAAATTATTTTTCATGATTATTATGATTCATGTAGCAACTCAGACCTCGTCAGAGGATGCTGGGACATACTTAATACTTTCGTAAAAATAACTTTGTAAAAACAGTAGCGGATCTGGTTGAAGGTAAAATTAATTGAGTCAGAACACATCTTAGGTATAGTGAGATGCTTGGTTTAAATTGTTGTGTGGAGTCGGGGAAACAAAGGGTAATGGGAAAACACCACGTTACAAAACTATGGGGAATGAGTGACACTAGCAACCAAAGCTTGGGTGCTCTTAATCTTTCTTGCATTTACTAGACGAAGCTATTCCTCTCCTACCCTTTAATCCACCTCTCTTATACAATCGTCGATGATGACTGCGATTCCATATTATACTCAACAAGTCTTAAATATATTTAATAACTTTGACGGAAGACTACAATTCACCATTGAACACTCCCATAACAATGCGAGCATTCCTTTCTTGGAAATTCTTGTGATTAGATGCCCCCACAACACTATTAAAACTAAATGGTGCCAAAAACCACTAGACTCTGGCAGATACCTCAACTACCATACCAATTGTCCATACAGTCTTAAGATCAAAACTGCTAAAAATTTAACCTCCAGGATGCACGAATGAGATAACTAATGAAATTGTTGATCTTCTTCTACTTAACAACTATCCACATATACTAATATGTCAACTAATCAAAACCATCACATCATTCAACATTAATCCTATCAATCAAATACAAATAACCCTGAAACCTCAAACAACAATGCCAACAACAATGGACAAGTATCTAGATACTATTCCTTCCCCAACATTTAATCACTTTTGGGACAAATATCAAAAACTCTCACTTCAGAAAAACCTGATTTTAAATTAGCCTTTAAATATCCCAAAATCATTAACACCCTTCTGACGAAAACGAAAGACTCCGATCCTGAAACTTTCAAATCAAATTTCATTTATTCAGTACCATATGAAGAATCATGTGGAAAAGTCTACACAGGCCATTCAACACAATACCTGAAAGGCAGGACATACCAAATATATAGCTGCACTTCAATCCCTAACGACCATAATAAAACTGACCCATCCGCTCTTACTTCTCACTTCCACTAAACTCGCCATCAATTTCAACTAGAAAGAAAGAAAGAAATAACTCAAAGAAATGATACATATTGAAAGAAATAAAGACCGAGCTGTCAATGAAAAAAACCGACGTTGACAACAAATACGAATAGTAATCTCATAATCCTCCTATTGTGCATAACTCCCACCACATAGTAATTTCATAATCCTTTTATTGTACATAACTCCTACCACGCCACACCAAACTCACCTACACTCTCATAACAAAAACTGAACTGTATACTACTCCATGTAAGTAACTTGAATAATATTTCTAATTTAAGAATCATATCCATTCAATGTAATGTACGTAACCATAGATGAAATTCTAATCTCATGATGTATATTCCTTGGACCTTGAGAATGGTAATAAACATATGACTGATCCTCAAGAAAACCACCTTTATCACATATAATACTATATACCAGTTAATAACTTCAACTTCATATATATATATGTATTTTCTGATTGCTCCGTAGTTTTAAAATCTCTTAATTACACCGATATTTTAGCAAAATTATTCAGTTATTAGCCATTTGAGGATTTATCGATTTGGGTGCAAACGTGCGTTTAGACCTTTTTGTCAATATCTTGAAAGCGGGCTAATGACTCTAGACCGTTACCCTTCCACCCCGTGCCTTGCATTTTTAATTCATTCTGTTCGGAAGTTTAACGAAAAAAGGAGGGGGGGGGGGGGGGGGGAGGCACTGGGGAGCTTTTTTTCCTTTTTTTTATAAACACAAGCTTCCGCCCAATTCATTTGCGAGCTCCAGGCACGGACGACCACGTTTGCAGCTTCCCCTCCGAGCACTCCAGAGCCAGTAGCTTTTAGCCCATCTACTCTCTTTTGTTCGGTTCACTGGCAAAACACCTTTGTAGAGAGACAGCGTTTTATGTTCAAGGTTCACATCGCCTTGTGGAAATCCGCCGTTAACGAGGGTCGCCGCGAGCGCTTTTAAAAATAAATTGGAAACTTGAATGGCTGAAAATAGTTCACCAGCCAAAGATCCATATCTCTGATGGTTATGGGACATCGAGTGCTAGCTAAGAAACGTTAAAACGGACTCGACATACGTACAATTCAGATGCTATTAAAAACGTTGAAAATATGCACGGAAAGATCTCTGATGCATCTTTTCAACAGTAACGTTATTAAATATTGGGTTGATTTGGGTAATGTTGTTTGGAGATATACGCACATAGGTATGTATCACTACTTCCCTCATTTTTTCTGGCCATAGTGTACTGTGGGCCTATGTGGCCCAAGGGCACCGTGACTCGCAAAAAAATATCTTCCCCTTCCTTCTTCCGAACCAAGGGACAATTTGTAAAACAAAAAATAAATAAATAATAAAAAATAAATAAATAAATAAAACTCGGCGCTCCTCGCCTTGCCAGGGGGCAAGCCCCTGGACCCCCGTTTATCTCTTTTTACATACTTCGAATGAAATTATTGAAACACAGAAAGTGATTTTTCATTCCCACATATAAGAATGACTCAGATTTTTCGGTGTAATTAATCACTACTATGTCAAGTTGTTTTATTTATTTATCACCAGCGCAACGACTCACCACCAGCTCAATGAAAACATCAGAAATTAACAAGCGGTTGCAATCATGTTCACAATAACAATTATTGAGAATTATCACCTCAACCATTAATAATTATTAAAATAACCATGCTCATAACTCAACCTGTGGGCCACGCACTTTGCAGTAGTCAACATAATATGGTTGGTTAAATCGAGAGCAACGATTTCCCTAGCAACGACTCGGTTATAACCTCCCCTTATTCAGTGGCGCACCAGAACGATGACCAATACTTTATCAAGTTCAAAAATAGTTCATGAAAATTCAGCATTAGAAAAGGTTACGCATTTGGTTACACATTTGGAAGGTTCCGCTTAATCAGTTTGTAGACCGGTTCCGCCTATTGCGAAAAATTATAAATTGATTTTACAAACCCTGAAAAATAGGTTCGTTGATAATAGGACTCTTGCGGCTACTTATTTTGAGAAGGTCTCTAATTTCAAGCCACTTAATTCCGTGTGTGAGCAATCGTTAGACAATTTTTTGTCCTATTTCGCTGAACCAGCAAATGCATAGATGCACGTGGATATCGGAGATTCAGCTGATTATTCATTTTTATACACCTTGCTCTGAAAATCTTGTTACCAACACTACTAGGTTGTTTGAGAATTCTCACCATTCAGATTCTTCAGTATCGAAATTTAAAAGTTTAGTAACATTTGTGACTGAACAAGCCAAAATCGTGGGTAGAGGAAAATCCCAGAACACAACAGACATTGCCCGAAGATCCTACTCAGACGGTCTGCTCCACGGATGTCACGTTGAGTGTTAACTACTGTACTTTTGGCTACTGTTACAGTTCTTACTAAGGTGTTACACATTACACAAGAACTCAGGGATCTCTTAGATCGCGGTTTTCAATCAAATTTTCTTACTCACAAAGCTTATCGTAATCTTGGTCTACCAATGGGATCCCATTCGCCCAGTTGTAAAGGGTATTCGGTCTCCTTCAATGAATGTTCCTGCCAGCGCTGTTCTGAATTTTCATTCCCGCATCGATCCAACCCATCGATATGTGCTCATGGTCTAGTTGTCAAGTGTCTGAGCGATAGTGTTCTTTCAGTAGAAGTGTGTCATCTACCTATTAGGGCTGAGCCCTACCTATGGACATCGATTGTTGGTTCCAAGAAAGTCCTAGGGATTGCTGGTACTCCAATAGCACCGGAGACCAAATTGGGTTATGTAATGAGGGGACGTGCAACACTAGCTACTACTCAGCAAATTTTGGAATCGCAATGCTTCCTTGCCCAACCTACCTTAGATTTTACGGTCCAACAATTCTGGACATTGGCGGAGGTTCCGACTCGCAAGCTGCTCAGCAGGGAGAATGCACAGAGTGAACGTTTCTTCGTGGATACCTATGTTCGAAATGAAGACAGTACTTTCACAGTACGCCTTCCCTTTTGTGAGTCTCCTGATACATTGGGATCTTCAAAGAATTCTTGTACTGCAAAATTCGTTTCCCTTGAACGCAGGTTCCTTAAGAATCCGGATTCGCACAACTTTTATTCATCATTGATTCAGGAGTATATTGCTGAGGGTACAGTCTCTCGTATTATTAATGTTTTGGGTGTCTCAGATAGATGTACCTATTACATGCCTCACAATGGCGTGAGAATCGCCCTGAGCATCCCACCACACCCCTACGCAATGTTTTCAACGCATTTCATCAAAGTCTCTGAATCAGTTGCTCTTCATTGGGCCAAAGCTACATGTAGACATTTTCCGTGTCTTTCTTTATTTTAGATTGTGCAAATTTATGTTAACTACTGGTATCAAACGGATGTATTTACTTATTAACGTTGCAGAGGAAGTTCGATGATTTCAACGCTTCGTTTTTAGATCAGGTGTTGGTCAACCGCTTAACAATTAGGAAATCTAAGTACTATTTGGCAACACCAGTTCGCCCTACCTCGCAAATCCAATTGTCCGGGTTCTACTTTCCACTTGCTGCAACGTGATGCGCGAGTTAACGATGCACAGTGTTTCGTCTAATGTGTTTCAGGTGGGAAAATGTCAAAATAAAAGTTTTCGAAAAAAATGTCTCTAGCTTGTAGGGTGGTAGGTAAATGTCTCAAATCGATTATATTTACTTCGAATGTAGCTCTGTGCCCACACTTGAACGCACCAAACAGTATAATACGATAATAGTATAAATACAAGTATAACATAAAATTGAATGTTTCGCGGGTTTTCATAGAATTAATGCAAAATTACCATCCATTGACCAAAATCACCTTATTATTATTTTTAGCTAACTTACGTATGAAGCGATTAGGCATCAAAATAATTGTTTGTTCTCTATTTATCTTATTTCTATTAGTTTCCGCTATTAGCTAGGGTAATGGAACCGCAATATTCATTACTATAAACTTTCGTACTTTCGGAATTTTTCCACCCAAACCCCCAGGATTAAAACACTGAGCGATGTGGCGACTTCAGTGAGGGATGAGGCTGAGCTCATTGAACTGCACTATCAGCTCACAGATATGTTTTTACCCTCTCCAAATGGGCATCAGATTCGCCAAAAATGCTATCACAAGTTCCAGAAGAATCTCGTTTGCTGCCGTCATTGATTTTTATAATGACTTGAGTTCAAAAGTCCTTGGAGTTCAGTGGTCTCCTACCAAGGATTGTTCCACTTGTGTGGTTGAGGATATTGACCTGCCATGTACGAAATGCTACATGCTTGAAGTCACTGCAAGGATATTCTATCCTTGAAGTTTGGTTGCTCCCGTTACTTTGGTCGCTAAACATGATTAAGGAACTCTAGTGCAGGGGTACCGATTAGGACCCTTCCTCAGAAATATCATATGATTAGAATGAATTCAAAACTGCATTTCTGTTGTTGAAGCATATTTCTTTATCTAGACATGTTGGGGTTATTCAAGAGGCTCATTCTACACTTGTTGGTTTTGCTGATAGTTCTAGCAAAGCGTATGGTGCTTGTATTTGAATAGGAACACAGATCCCTGATGCACTGCCAGAAATTAATCTTCTTTGTTCTAAATCGATAATTGTGCCAGCAACTGTAGTAACGATACCGCGTCTGGAATTGTGCAGCATTGTTATTGTCACGCCTTATGCACATTGTGATCGAGAGCTATTGTTCACGTCATGAATTTGATTCCGTTATTGATTTTACTGATTCAAAGTTAGTACCACATTGGATTCAAACAGATGCATCTCGTTGGAAGATCTTTGTTGGGAATCGAATCGCACATATTCAGGATAATCTGTCTGTACATCGTTGGCGGCATATTTCCAACTCATTCCTTGCACTCCCGGGGCGAGGACGATCATAGGCTGTCGGAATCTTCCCCAAACCTACTTATTGTCGTCAAACTGGTCGCCCTTCGCAACAGGTAAATACGAGGGAAAATAGAAAAACTTCACAATAAAAACGCTGCTAAGTGTTACACAATAGTTTATTATCACTTAGTAATGATTAACAGGACGTTTCCATTTGTTTTCGTCACGTCACGAGCTTCACGTCACGGTGGGGTTTTCTATTGATTTTCACGTACAACCAATGCGTTACTAGGGAAGTGTAACTCCCTTAGTTTTCATAGCAGGAAAATCGTTAGCCACTTTTTGGAATGCGCTCATTTTATCACATCATCTCATAATTCCAAAGCCTCTGTAGTGTCAAGGAAAGCTGATTTATTACGCTCAGTTATAAACTAATATTGCTAAGTAACCATAATCTTAATATATAATTCTGAACGGTCTTTGAAATTGAGAAGAACTTCGCGGTCCGATTTCAGTGTTAGACGGCTCATTCAAATCAGCACGGCCCCAAGTTTGTTGCAAAAGTGTCGCCGTTCGTCTCTATACCCGCCTTGAACGTGTTCTAGGCGGTCCTTATCAACGAGAGTTTATTAGGCTGTGGCGGTAACAACAGTTGCCATCAATTCGCGGTAAGTAAGAAACGTAGTGTAGTTACTAACATCTAGGAGAGTTATTTCTGAACGAAGAAATTGAAACTGAAGAACTTAGCGGACTTTGTATATAATTCCGAACCGTCTTTATATATCAGCACGGCCCCAGGTGTCGGTAAGTAAGAAACGTAGTGATGGGGTCTTTCCTGATCAGCTGAGTGTGCTATATTCTTTCCTGTTCACTGTAGGAAGTTGAAATCTGATAGGAAGACTCTCTGGGACATTAAGAGACGTGAGAAGTGATAGGGTATTTTCTGATCAGCTGAGTGAGCTAAACTCTTTCCTATTCACTGTAGGAAGTTGAAATTTGGTAGGAAGACTCTCTGGAACATTAAGAGACGAGTGAAGTGATGGGGCTTTTCTGATCAGCTGAGTGAGCTAAATTCTTTCCTGTTCACTGTAGGAAGTTGAAATTTGATAGGGAGACTCTCTGGGATATTAAGAGACGAGTGAAGTGATGGGGTCTTTTCTGATCAGCTGAGTGAGCTAAATCCTATCCTGTTCACTGTAGGAAGTTGAAATTTGATAGGGAGACTCCCAGTTTATTAGGCTGTGGCAGTAACGACAGTTGCCACGGTAAGTAAGAAACGTAGTGTAGTTACTAACATCTAGGAGAGTTATTTCTGAACGATCTTTGAAATTGTGGAGAACTTCGTGGACCGATTTTAGTGTTATACGGCACCAAGTGTCGCCGTTCGTCTCTTTGCTTATCTTGATCGTGTTCTAGATTAGGGCTTTCCAAGCCCTAACAGGCCTCTAGTGAACTAATAATGTGTAAAATTAATCATTATTAAATGATCTGACTGTAGAACCGTAGGTCTATTTTTTTCTTGATCGATTACAAAGGTTCATTATTATTATAATTTTTTTTTAAATCAAAAGTAATAAACCACAAGTGGTAGGTACGCGTTATTATGGCAACTATTTGGAGGAACAATATATGGCAACTACTTGGAAAAGAAGTGTCTCCGTATCTCAACCAAAGTGAGGGCGAATCACAGTAAGTAGCGGTTGTATGTTTTGGCGCATTGTTGAATATTTTAGTCGGCGATTTGTTTTTACGGCTGCAGCGTGCCGGGTAATTTGCTAGTTAATAATATAATCACCTATTCATACACCAAACTGATTCATATACCTACCATTCATATTCCACATTTGACCAACATCCGACCCCGCAACTCCAGGAAATGACCGATCACCCAACTCCGTCATCTATTGAAAGTCCCTTGAAAAGAACAAAGGCACATCGTCGTACTGCCAACATGTATTTTAATTGTTCAAAAATGAACTGTGCGATTTGCAATTATAGAAATTAGTCATCTTCATGTATATTTAGATGAGGAATGACACTGGTCATGACCCTCTAACAAGTTCCTTGTGAATAAGTGTAAGCTACCAACTATAATCTCATTTTCTCAAATTAAATGTATTTATCCACTACAATAATGTTATCGTTACATATATAAAAAAGAAAAAAAAGAATAAATACAACTCTAAGAGTTCCATTCTATTCAGACTGAAGAACTTCGTAACACGTATTAACTCTAAAGGGTTATTTCCGCTGGTAGTAAGAGTAAAATGATCATTTGCATACCTTTCGGAAGAGTCCGTCGTCACTAGCAAGTCGAGTAAAGGGGGCCAGCGCTTTTGATGAAAGGACATCATCATCAGATCGTACTGGAGTACGAAAGCGCTCGCCTCCTGTTTGTAGGTAGTTTTTGCAGTTTTCCATCTGAGTCGTTCAGCTGAGTAGGCCAAGCAAACCAGAAGCTAACCACTGAATCGTACTATACGAATAGGGAATCATCGTACTATTGAATGAAACGATTCAAAAGTCACACAACGTCAATACACTACTCCAAATCTCCATAATTAAGCCCGAGTCATAGATTACCTAACGTGTAATGTATTCTATTTCTTTCATAAATTAGCTTCAACTTTATCTACCTATGTAGTTTAATTTTTTCACTAGAAAGGAAGGGAACTTGGAAGGGTACCTAGTTGTTAAGGCAACATGAAATTCGCCTTGGGTTAAGAGAATCTCGTTTGGGAACTTCAACATGATCAACGCTCAAGATTTACCAATTTATAAATATGTACCTGTACCTATTACCTACATATGTACCATATTTTATACTTTTTTCCTTAGGAAAATTACGTTTTATTATTGAAAATAACGAACCATTTTTGAAGATCTGGATACCACCTAATCCGTGACAAAGGGCGAAGACAGCAGTTTCTGTCTGGGTCTAGATCTTCTCTACACACAATCCCTACCCGCTTAATCGAAATTGATCTATCAGCATCTATCTATAACAACCAATTTCAGGTTTGACATGTTTAATGGTTACCTATTTCAACAAAGTTAGTAGGATGCCATCCTGAGACTTGTATCTACCCAATTACCCTTGAGCGAAATCGGACTGATGGTAGATCTTGAAGCTTCAGAATCCATTATGAAGTATCAGCATAATTTAAGTGAGGATAATTCCTACAAAAAACCATATTTTTTGAAAATCACAAATATTACGATGTCCATGTCATGCCACTTTGAAATAAGAAAAAAAAAAAAGATTATAGGTTAATGCCATGGAAGGTTACATGCGTATTCGGAGCTGTATTCGGCTTCCCTTCAGCTCCAAACAGGATTTTTCCATTTGTACATGGAATGGATCGCTATACGTTAGCATTTTGCGCGCATGCGCGATGCTCCGTTTCTATTCGTAGTTCCTCCCACTCGACTACGACTCAGCGTTGCAAAAACTCCCTAGTGACGACGGTTTCCTCCGTAAGTTATGCGAATTATAACTTCACAGCATTGCTATTTGCACAACTTGTTATTTCCTAAATGTTTGTCTGATCTCGATGGAATATCCAGAAATTAAACGAGTTGAGTCATCTTCTATGAGTCAGGTTGCCTTAGCAACTGCATATACGAAAACGTGGAACTCATTCTTGATATTTATCTTTCTTCTAGCGTTATGACAAAATTTTAAGTTTCTGAAGTTTTCTTGGTTATCTCCAATGTAATTCCAAACTTCAAGAACGGTGAAGCTATTGTGAAATCTTTATTACATTCATAATCCTTGAATTTGCTATTCAATTTCACTTGAATTTGGATGGTAGTTGGAGACAGACTTCTTGTAATAATTGCATTCAAATCATTTTCATTTGAACCAACCACTACGATAGCACCAACATAAATCTACATTGACATAGGCATAATACTTATAAATTTTACTCTCCGGAGTGTACAATCGATTCTCTTGTGATAATGGTACGTTAATGCATGTTGTAAAATAGAGTTGAATTTTGAATTTGATTAGGATGTGGCGTGAACTAAATCAACTTACTTTTTTCGGATATGAATTCAAAAATATTGTGTTCTCCTTCTCTCCCTCCCAATAACTATACCGTTTCACCTTTTGCTGTTATACAAAAATGTGAAGTCCATAAGTGGAACTATTGTCCACAACTTCTACTATTATTTGTTCTTTAGGATTCCTTCGTTCAATATAATTGATTAGCTTTTACTAGGTAGGTACTAACCACGATCAAGGTTTTGGATGTACTCCGAAGTTGCCACGAATTTGGAGAAGAGGTTGAAGAGCATTCTCATTGTTTTTATCAGAGTTGGATAGAAAAGAGAGAAAAACGAGCAAAATGTCTAAGACAAATAGCATTGGTATATACCTGAGAAAGGTTGATCGCTTTAGAATTGCTTTCCAGCTAACTCAACCAAACTACGGCCAGACTCCCTGGAAAACCATTGATTGAAACAAGTAATTAAACCTTTCAAAAGAGGAATGGCCTTCCGTTTCTTTTCCAATTGGAACCTCTTATACCAACAGTTCGTTTCAATTCCTCTATTGGTGTAGGAATTATTTCGAAGAATATTTGAAAACAACATTACCAACCTGCCAGAACTTAGTAGTTAGGTAACAGTGCATTAATAAAATAAGCTCTGAATAAATTGTATAGCTAAACTATTATAATATCGTAATGCTTATCGTTGAGGGTAAGGTCATGAATTACATGGACAGTATCGTTTATTCGACAATTAATCGTTCTTAAGAACTAAACAGTTTTTTTCAAGAGGCCAGAGTGGCCTTTAACTAACAAGTGTACATATAAGGTAACTAAAAGTTATATTATAAGGTATTATAAGCGAACGAGTTCACCTACGCATTCGACAGAAGAGGAACTCAACGCTGTCCACCTGTGATGTCAATGTATTATCTTTTTAGTGGCTTTTTTTTTCCAAACCATATTTGGAATTTCAAGCTGAAAATTTCTAGTCAGAAGATTTCAAGGACGCTCAATCCAATGTTTAGATCAACAATGAGAAATCCTTACCACAAATGTCTAATTTGAAACATTACCACTGTCAAAAGACACAGAAAAAGCGTGTACGATTCCGCGAAAGGTCTTGAGATAGACACATTCATGGTTGTGATGAAAACAATGGCAAACAAAAACTTTAATAAAACCTTTTAATTTATTCTGCATTCTGAATGATAAGTACATTTATAATATTTCGAATTTAAGAAACAACATGTTCCGACTCCGGAAATCCAAAAACCAAAACGAAAACTGGGAGATTAAAAAGCTTTACCCTCCAATAGTTATCCTAGACAAATAAATCCCTGAGTAAAATTAGAAAGTAAAAATATGAAGCGGGTGAGTGTTACATCGCTGTCTCAAATCCATGGCATGATACTTCGAACCGGTTGGAGGACCAATTCTAGAGTGTGTAGGATATATGATATCATCATGGTATAATACAACTTTTGTAAGCTGACGCAAAAATATATTTGAGAAGAACGTTTAGTTTCATATGTGACTGATTTTTCAACCCCAAACTCGTACAATCTCTAAGAAATTCAATGATGAATTTTACTACTGCTTCCTACATTTCTTACCGTTACTTTCAATAACATAACAACAAAAATCTATTGGTGTACTGGTGAAGGCCTAACTGTTGAAATCAATCTTACATTGTAACTCTTTATTTCCTCGAAACAAAAAACATATTAAATTATCGGGGTTTTTTCTTTTTATTGGAAAGGGTTCCCATCTTCCACTTGTATACCAAAATTGGATGAAACGGTAAAAGTTTTGGTCGATAAAACAAATTCACGTTTTTACATGCACAGAGGCTGTCCACAATCCGAGAACAATGATTTTCATGCAGGACCACTCATCACTTAATACGTACAAGACAAATAACTTGCCCCATCTCAATTCCCAGTCCCATCTCAATTAGATTAAAACTTAAAATCCTTTGCAAGACTCAGTAGCGATTATACTCATCAGAAGGAATGCGACCCTCGAAATCGCTGAAAGTTTCTTGATAATTTATCTCTTGAAAACTTGTTTGATTGGCAAACGGGTTGATTTACCGTTTTGATCAACAGAATACCTCCTACTTCCGTACGATACACTTCATCCTAATCTTTGACAGTCTACTTATTCATAATGAAGTCATTCAGCGACCTTTACTCCGCATTTCTTACCATTTCCAACCATCTTCGTGATCTTTCAGCTGATGGAGTGAAATAAAATACCTAGGTAAAATTGCCCATTTGGGATGTTCTATCATTGTAACCGAAGAAGGGATCTCCTGATCGCTGCAAAATATTCTAAATTAAGATTTTAAAGGAGCTTTTACACTCCTCTATGCATAAAATTCATTCCTTCGTATCTAATTCACCGTAAGTTCTCTTCTAAGGATTTTTCTATCAATAGCAAATTAAATTGTGATGAGGACCTTCCCTTTTTATTTCAGTCTATTATACCCTCGACTTCATTTCTTCACTTTAGTTCGCTACTCAAAATTAAACTGACTAACCATTCTTGGCAACGCCCTAGGGCCTCAACTTAGGATCGCTCGGCTTATCCGTAGCGATGAAGAAAAACGTCGTTTCGAGCTGAAAGGGTAGTTTGACGATGTGGTAGGAGAAGTGGTGGGGGAGGAGGTCTTCGACCGCACGACCCAATAACGATGCAAATTACTTCGGATTACCCCCACCCTTCCTCGCATTCCTCCCCTCCTCACCACCCCGCAGTAGCGTTTAGCTATGAATTGGAAAGGAACGGTTTTCGTTGGGCATCGCCGAATAAAGCAGCGTCCCGTCAGCTGTTGCCGTTAGTGAATACACTTTTGAATCTACTGAAATCGACAGATTCAATATTCAGTGTTATTTAATGTTGATTTGAACGCCATTCAATTGGTTCTTGGTTATGAGTAAATATAACTAGAACTTAGAAAAAGCCTTATGTGGTAGGTTTTTAAAATTAATTTAAATTTAAATTTAATTTAAAGCGTGGAACGCGCATTACCCAGACCTAACTGCCAATTAACACACAAAAATGACGTTACCACGAACGCCGGTAACCAGGCTAGTGAGTAATCACATTCATCACCCTGTTAGTCTGTAGTTACTAAACAGCGTAATACAGCTGACGATATCCACGCAGTGTCCTACGTGGATTTACCGCACGCGTCAATGCGTTCAGGCGTTTACGCGTTCCAATGGCGGACCAATGAAATTATTGGGAGTTGTCACGTGACCCTGACCGCGCGGCGACGCGGCGGCGCCGGCGTTGAACGCTTTGGTTTGATTTTCAAACAAGTTTGATTTTTATCGCATTCGCCGCGCGTCAAACGCGTTTATATGATGTTTTCGAACCTCTTTCGACATTTTGAACTTGTTTTAGTACTTTTTCCGCACGTTTTCTTCTGTGATAATGGAGTTAGCTGATTTATTAGATTACAGTTCTACATTTATTACATTTATTATTCACCTTTATCGGGAGATGCCCAGTTTCGAAGAAAATTACAATATATTGTCTAGTGTTTTTAGACAATGGTAATAACAAAATACGAAGGTTTGAGACTTGCTCATGTGAGTAAATTTCATTAATAGTGCAGAGTATAGTATTATGTTTGATTGTTTTGAAATTTGAGCAATTCTTCTGGAAATCTTTCTTGTAGGTCCTATTATTCTGCCATACAAACAAACTTTTGGATTCTACCAAATATTTGTAGTTATCATTTTTAAAATCATTGTGACGAATTAAAAATTCTTGTTGAATATAAATAGTAAAATTCTTGCTTAATTTTGTTCACGATGTAATCGAAGGGTTTTACTGTCATTCTTGCATATGATTTAAAGTTTTATTTAGTTTCCCTCAATTTGGAGTATAAGTAGGTTTTAGCATACAAAAAAGACCTTTAAATTATCACTTATCTAAATTAATCACTGAAATTAGTGGTAATTGAAAGGTCTTTTTTATATGCATGATAAAACCTCATTATGGAAGATTATCACACAAAATCTTCAGAAACTCTTCTAAGATTATTGGCGTGTAAGTGATGAAATTCACCGAACTCGCTTTGGCTTTTAAGAACTTCCTCTGGCCGGTCTCCTTCTTTTTCTTTATAATTTACAGCTAAATAATACGAAAGAGCCGTTGAGCTGGTCAGCAGCTCAAACTTGATGATCAACGGCATGATTGCAAAATCAAATTAAAAAAATGAATTTGAAAACACAGGAGATGAGAACAGAACAGGTTAACTAGCTAAACTACTAAACAATTTTGCGGTTCCACCTAGGACACACTTTTTTCTCCCGCGCGGCATGACGCGGCTGCGCGCCAACGCTCGTTTTTAACGCGCGGCTTGAAGCTCGCGGCGGAGCCACGTAGGACACTGCCTAAGCATTATCGTTCAATAATGTTCCACTTTCTTCAATGTTTAGCCGTTAAAAAAAAAATAGTATTCTCTGAAGGAGAAAACAGCTACTCTGTATATTGGAGGAGAAGTGCGTACTTCCTCTACATGGGAAACCGTTTCATTTCTATAGACAAGTGCAAATGCTCCTCTGAAGGAGAAAACGGCTACTCTGTATATTGGAGGAGAAGTGCGTACTTCCTCTATATGGGAAACCGTTTCACTTCTATAGACAAGGGCTAATACTCCTCTGAAGGAGAAAACGGCTACTCTGTATATTGGAGGAGGAATGCGTACGTCCGCTACCTGGAAAACAGTTTCACTTCTATAGACAAGGGCAAATACTTCTCTGAAGAAGAAAACGGCAACACTGAATATTAGCAGAGGAACGCGTACTTCCTCTACGAGGAAAACAGTTTAACTTCTACAGTCAAGGGCAAATACTCCTCTGAAGGAGAAAACAGCTTCTTTATATATTGGAGGAAGAGCCCGGACTTGAACAACCGCTTTACTTCTGTGGACTAGAGCTTGTACCTACTTCTCAGGAGAGAAAACCTTTGCACTGATGGAAAGGGCCAAGTCATTTCTAAGTGGAACACTTGCATAAGGGGAAGGTGGAGGACGACGGGCCCAGGTACACTTCTATTTTCTTGAAGATTCGAGAATTTAAAAGTTGATTGGTTTGGTTTTGAGCAAAGTGACAAATCAAGAGGTTGGGATTGGAATGATGCTTCCTTTTAGGAGGCTAGGGTTTACGTTTTCATTAATAAACCTGGGTTAACATAATTAAAGTTTGGTCAGATATGATTTGGTGAATGATTTCTATAAATAATTCCTAACAATTTTTAACCCTCCGGAGATCAGGTCGTTCGATCCAACAGCATAGATCAAGCTGATACGCTGTGCACGACCCATGTTTTCAGTGGTATAAATAATTTGGAAACCAAAAATATCTATTTTAAATCAGTTTATTTCTGAATACTAGTTTTTCAGAAAAACGTAACATTAAAACGAAAATCAAATTACTTCAACCACAAATATATATATAGAGTGCCAGATTGGCTCTTAAGTACTCCGCTGTCATTCAATAAAGTACGAAACATCCAAGTGTGAATGACTGAACTAACCAAACTGGAGATCGCTGAAAATGAAATGAAAATTCAAATGATAAACTAATTGCAAAATAAGCAAGACCAAAAACAAATAGATTCTCCAACGACTTCCCATTCAATACAGTTTACATTTTCTGGAAAAAAGACCTATAATACTCTAGTGGGTGTCTGCCAGCTTACATGGAGAGGTGATGAGTACGCAAGGCAGGCAGGTGGGGGGGGGGGGGGGGGGATATTATGGAACTCGTGCTAAGAAACAATGCTTCCTGTTTTGGGGCTGTGAACTGCGAAGAGTAATTTTTGTTGATTATAACCTCAAATCCAAAAATTACAGAAACATGATCCACCGACGTATATTTTTTGAGCCAATCTTTGTAACTATCTCCCAGTGGTTTCAGATTAAAACAGTGGACGGGCAGACAGTTTTTTTTTACTTCAATTTCTGGAATCCGAGTATCTTGAAACGTAAACTAACCAATTTTAAGAAAGTGCTGAACTCTTTTTATCTTCGTTTACAAAAAAAGTTCATTATTGAAAATAAATAAACAAAAAAGTTCCAGTCATGTAGCTTGATCGTATGAGCGAATTTTCATAAACTATCTATCGTATTGTAATGTGTTACATTGTATTGAAATTTGAGCAATTTCAGTAAGAAGAAATTGTTGAAAACCAATTTGAAAAAAAAAAAAAAAACTGATACTAACTAAAATTTGGCGATTCAAAAGAGATTTTGGATTTTTAGACTTTTCGCAGTTTTTATCGATTTTTTAGCAAATATTAATGACATTTAAGTACGGTTTAATACGGTACGGCATAATTTTGAGCAAAATTTTAAATGTCCTAGTTCATCTTTGAAAATTTAGTATTGACTAAATCTGCTACTAAATCTGCTAGAAAATATATATTATACGATTTTTGGCCGTTTTTAGCCATTTTTAGTGATTTTTTAGTGCTTTTCAGAATTTGATCAATTTAATGTGCTCAAAAATTGTTGGACAACTAACTCGTCCTTTCGTTAGGAATGCTTGATTTCTTGGCGCTAGAACGGTATTTTTATATCAATCGCTGAGGTTACGCTCATGAAAAAGAGAAAACTTCAGGAATCGTTTCAGAATGCCTCAAAATGGATTTCAATGGAGAAATTTTTCAAAAACTTTGATTTAAAACTTTTCCGAGCCATCGCAATAGTTTCATTTTCTATAAAGATTCGTCTACCAATAAATCCAAAAATGTGGGAAGGGGTTATAAAATCCGAAACGCTGCATGTAAATCTTCAATTAATTGTTGAAAAATCAGAATACTTAACACCCAAAGTTAACCGTGCACATTATTCAAGATGAGTGGGTTCTTGAATGCTTGCCACCTGTTTATTATCAGATATAGTTTTTTTCTTACTGACTCCATTCTAAATTTCCGGATAACTCGCTAAAACCATCGAAGAAAAAAGCCAGAAGATGGAGAAACCCAAATATTTGTTTTTACCGACCCAACATAATTTATCGGAAGCTTTTTGCTCCCGATCGGGTCAGTAGTCCTTCTTATTTTCAGAAATCTCTACCTCGTAAAGTTGGGAGCGGTTGAGCTCTTGTCAACGAAAACTTTATTCGAGCCTTCGCAAAAGTTGTCAGCATATCATCAGGAGTTAGAAGGATTTACTGATGACAGTTAGATGGTCTTTAAGGGGCTCAAATTTCAACCCTCTTATCTTCTAGGAAAACGAATTATAGGTAGCTTAAAATCCTCCATCACTTTCAAAGCTGAGGTAGATAAGCCATATAATTGTTATGCAAAAGATTAAAAAAAAAAAAAATAAATAAAAAAATAAATAAATAAAATAAAATCTGTGGTAAAAACAACGTCCTGTGATTAGGAGAATGGAACGGTAAGTTCTAAATACAGCACTGCCAATAGCAGCTGATTTTTCTAACATTTCAAAAACTCAGTTCCAGAATGCTCTAGCTCCTTATTAAGGCATTGAGCTGGGCGTTACGAATCTTTCTTCTAACTGTGATGACTGTGGTAAAGCAGCGGCTGACTAGTATTTGCTTTCTCAGCTAAGTTGGCATGGTCTTCATTGGTGCAGTCCTCCTAGTAGGCAAGCAAGTTCCCAACCCTACACTAAAGGGCTGCGTGATGACGGCGTACTTCGATGTTCGCATAGTGAATTCTGGAACCACTTCCTATATTCTGTTACCCCTTGGGACGTCATCTCATGACGAAGAATAAAACAGCTAAATACGACGGAACTGCGAAAAATCGTCATGAATTGTTTACTCTGGCCGTGTCAACGAGTGGGGAAATGACTGTTTGACTCATTTTCTCGACAGCTTGCAAACATTAACTCTTTCAAAAGTAATAAAACGGGTTAAGTATACGTAATTTTGAGCTCAAATTTCTTTCTATATGTCGGGGTTCTTTGTTATAAACATTTTCCAAGTTTCGTTCGGCTTAAAAAAAAAAAAAAAAAAAAAAAAAAAAAAAAAAAAAAAAAAATCATATTGGTAAGTAATGCATGTATGAATGAATTTTACAAAATTTTGGTGAGGCTTAAAATAAGAGAAAAAACCAAAATATCATGACTCCGAAATTATCCCCCCCTCCCCATTAACACCCTCCACCGAATTCCTATCATAAGTATGAAATTAGAAACTCCTGACATAATTTCCAAAACTTGACCAAATGATAATTGAATTACACAACTGATCGGAAAATTTGAAGATAATACTTAGAACATCACGATTTATCACCATTACTCCCTACATTCACCCTCTTCCATAATGAAATTTTAAATTCCTGATACGCGATCTAAAGTTAGACCAATTCATAGTTGAACAAAAATAGAATCACGAAAATCGGACGAGAATTCATAAAACACCATGATTTACCAGTTTTACCCCTTCCACACACCCTCTCCCATGATGAAATTTAAAGCTCCTGGCATACGTTCCAAAACTATATTGAGTTCTTAATGAAACAAAATAAGAATCACGAAAATCGGTCGAGATTTGCAAGCTTGTACAGCACCTGAAAGAATCAGTAATTATCCCCTCCACCCCCCACCTAGACAGTAAATCCGAAATTTCCAAGGTTAATAAAATAAGATCATGAAAATCGGTTGAGAATTGTAGCCTGGGTGGCCAACTTTACGGCGGCTTTACCTCCTCCATTTCCCCTCTTCCATCACGGAATTCCACATTTTTGAAGTTTTTTGCAAAACTAGACTAAGCTCTCAAAGGCACACCATCACCTTGTGAAAATAAATAAATAGATAAAAGAAGTGGGGAGGACACCCAGGCTTACCCGACGCCGGCTTTAGGATAAGGGAAGTTGCAGAAGGATGAGGAAGAAGAGTGGGATGAAAGGAAGTGCCCCTATAAAATAACCACCAATTCAAGTAAGACCCCCTAAGGACGCGGGTGGTGATACCACGGAGCACTCCCGCTGAGATGCCCAACTCGATTAACTCCGTGGCACTTTTCCCGCACCACATGCAGCGCCATGAAACGGTCGCGGCCATGACCTTGATGTTATTGGTCGCCACTCCTTTAGCTCGGAAATCGCTTGCCGGAGGCCATTTCTGTCATACATATTTATATTAGCCCACCAGGTCTGCTCCATGTCGACGCTGCCACTAACAACTTGGACATCCAGAATTACTGCAGACCAATCGGGCTTGACGGCAACGATATCCGGCTTCTTCCCCCAGTCACTCGGCATGTGATATATAGTATCTCCCTTTTGACATTCCAACCGCTGGATGACAAAGCGTCTGCTTTCTGATTGGCAATAGCATTGTGGCGTAGAATGCGGCTTGACACAAACACACTCCTCACACACATACACACAGACATACACCTATGGTTTTTTCATGGATTCGGTCTTTGAATGGTCTGAAACAGATTTGTAAGTGGTTCTTTTATTTATTTTTTCTCATGCCCCCTGGATTAATTCCAGTAGGTCGCCTTTCTTAAATAAGGACCCTTGCCTGTATGACCTAGCTTCTGAGGGACGTCCTAAAAAAACATAACGATTTTAAACCTTTTTTGCCGTTGTCAGTAATTTTTGTAAACATCAACCTTTCTTTTGAGATGTTTGACTTATTGAAGGAAGAACGAATTTTTTCTTAAAATATTCTTTTAACATTGGACGTCAGATGGCTCCATGTTCTTTTGTGTCATCCAAATACTGGACATTTCTGCGACACTGATGACACACTGTCCTGGAACTCCTAATATTGAGAAAAAGATTAAATTAAGGCCACTTATTCTTACAAATAGATTGATTTTTATGATTCTATGTTAACGAATATATTGGATAAGTAATAAGGGTTATAAGTAATAACTTATTAGGCGGATTCATTTCAGCATACAGTAACTTAAACCACTGATTTAGCGAGAAAAAAATCCATTTTCGGGAAGAAAATATGAGAAAGAAGAAAAATGAACGAGCATTTTCCCTTGGTTGAAGTTCGGGTTACAGCGAAGGAAAATTCAAAAAGATGAACGTGGGTCTTCGCATCTCCGGTTTTTCTTAAGTTACAAAATCGGTTACCCGGGCGAATTCGTTAGAAAAATCCGAGTTCCCGATGAAGGAGTAAGTCTAAAAAAATGTGATATAGCCCAACCACCCCAAACCATCCCTGAAACTTGCTCGTTAATTTGCGTCCTCTCGCATGGAAATCTGTGAAACCGTTTGGACATTTCTAGCGGGCAAACATAAAAACAAACTAATTTTCTCTTTTATGCGTAGAGATATCCCAAACGACCGACGGAATATTATTTGGCGTTTGTCTCAACAAGTAGGAATTAAGATTTCAATCTTTGCTTAATGTCTAATAACTATTATATAATAACTATTCAACAATCGAAAACATATCATTTGTTGTTTACATTTTCTACTTGGAATACGATTTTTCGCGTTAAATTGGTGGCTTGAATCATTGTGCAGTTGTTGATTTGTGGTGGAGCTATTGCTACGTCCTATATATCAGAAAATGTCACACTATGTGAAAAGTATATTTAAACCTTTTTTGCTCATATACCTTTTGGATTATTTTAAACAGAAAATGAAAGTTAACGATACTGAAAGGAGTCGCTGCCGCTCTAATCTGTAATCAGATTTGTGAATGGCTTTGAAAAATGGTTTTGTCCTGCTGCTAACAGCCGTTGTCAACTAATCCTACATTCCATTTAGTCAATCCAGTCTCTATCCCATTGCCCCATTCATCGTTACCGGAGGTTTCACGTACGAGTAGCTTTCATAATTAGTTTTCAAAGTTCTCCGCCCTCTCAGATTCCGGTTTCAAAGGCCAGACCTCTAATAATTTCACTCCTGCTTCACGAGAGCAAATATAATGAACCGCGGGCCTCCATTCAAATAGCTCGCGTGTCGTTCGCAACATTTTCTGAACACTGAAGTACCTTTGTACTTGGCCTACTTATGTTCGAGAGTTTTACTTTCATGACTCTCGGGAACAAGAGAAAATGTGGTATAAAATCCAAAGGGTTGTTTTTGCTAGTAGTAAGAGCAAAATTATCATTTACTCACCTTTCGCGGGAATCCGTTATCAAGCAAGTCAAGTACACGGGGAGAGCGCTGTCGATGTAAACAGTTTACAATACTGTTCCGACGGCCTGATGGTAATGTTTTTACATCGGAAGCGCTTGCCCACTGTACACGACATGCAAGTGACGACGTCATCCTCCGAATGGTCTATAGTAAATGATAAGGGAATAATACATATATACACACACACACACATAGACACACGCACACGCGCACGCACGCACGCACGCACACGCACACACACACACACACACATACACATTTTTTTTTTTTTTTTTTTTAAGAAACCTCCCCTCAAAGACGGAGGGGGCACGCCATTAAATTGGAAAATAACAAATAAAATAAAAAAAGTGGGGAGGACGCCCAGGTTTACCCAACGCCGGCTCTAGGGATAAGGGAAGTTGTAGGACGAGGAGGAAGAATGGGATGAAAGGAAGTGCCCCTATAGAATGACCACCAGTTCAAGTAAGAACCCCTCAGGACGCGGGTGGTGATACCACGGAGTACTCCTGTAGAGACGCCCAACTCGAGTAACTCCGTGGCGCTTATCCCGCACCACACCCCGCGCCATGACACGGTCGCGGCAATGACCTTGATGTTACTAGGTGCCACTCCTTTTAGCTCAGATATCGCTTGGCGCAGATCATTTCTATCATATTTACTTTTCTTAGCCCGCCAGGTCTGCTCCATGTCCACGCTGCCACTGACAACCTGGACATCCAGGATTATGGCAGACCCGTCGGGCTTGATCGCAACGATATCTGGCTTCTTGCCCCGGTCACTCGGCATGTGGTATAGTCTCTCCCTTTCGACATCCCAACCGCTAGATGATAAAGCACCTGCTATCTGCTTGGCAACCGCATCGTGACGTAAAATGCGGCCACCGTGAGTACGAGGACACTGCTGCACCACATGATAAAGATTCTCATTTTTACCCCGACAGGCACGGCAAAGGGTGTCTACTGTCCCGCGACTACTCCTCGAACACCTCACCGAGGTGGCTAACGTAGCCACCCGGACGGCGTGAAAATGGCGATAGTCGCGGGCCCCAATGCCCTCTGAAGCCCATTCCACCCACTGGGTTGAAATGGGGGATTCAGAGCACTGTCGGAGTTCTTTACCATCTACTGACTCATGCAGTGCAGCAGCGAACTCAGCAGATGAGCTGGGTTTTGGAGCAGTTGGTGTTGCTCGATCGCACCACAACAACTGCTGCCGGACAAAGTCCAGGTCAGCAGCAGTGCGGGCGACCTCCCAGCTCGAGCCCCTAAGGGCAAGCAGGCGCTGGCGGCGTAAAGATGGGATGCTGGCAGAAAGAGAGACAATACCGAGCCCACCGGCCTTTACCGGTGCGTGGATGTAAGCACTTGGGACACCAGGTGGAAAGCCTAGCCAAGAGCGCACAGCAGAGCGAACTTCACAATCTAACTCAAGCAGCCTCCCCGCAGTAAGCCTGCCAAAGACTAACCCATAGGTTAGCTTTGGCAGTAAGTACGTGCGAAGGAGGCGCAGCTTCTGCTGTGGCTTCAATGGAGCCTTGGTGACACGAGCTAATGCTCCACCAAGGTTCACACGGCTTGCGGCTATAGTGGCCACACCCATGAAGTCGACCCCAAGGTACCGCCAGACCTCCAACACGGATCGAGCAGGGATGGAAGTTTGTCCTCAGACAAAACACTCCTCATCCACTACCTTCACCCTATGCTGGCGACCCGACGGGACCAAGGAGACCGACGCACACTTAGCTGGGTTGACCACCAAACCACACCTGGCTAGCTGCTCAGCAAATGCGTTGAGGGAGATCTGCAAGCCCTCACGGGTTTCTGCGAGTAGGATGACATCATCAGCAAAAGCTAATGCACCTACTCGCACCCCAGGGGCGAGATCAAACCCTATTTCAGCTGGCAGCTTACCCAAGGCCGTATCCACGACCAGGTTGAAGAGGAGTGGCGACAGAGGATCCCCCTGGCGTACCCCACGCCCAATAACAGCAGGTGCCCCGACACCACGAAGACAATCGGTCAGGGCAAAGTGGCTAACTGTATCAAAGGCCTTAGCGACGTCCAGAGCGGCAAGATGGAGCTGCCGTTTCTTGATACGGGCCAGCGAAATGACAGTTTTGAAAACTGTTGGATTCTCTGCTGTGCCATCCGCTGGCCGGAATGCTCTCTGGACGTCACCTATGACACCAGCCACTTGGAGGCGAGATGCCAGAACCTTTTGGAAGTGGCGGACGAAATAGAAATTGGACGGTAGCCTCCAGGCCCACTTCCCCCTTTCTTTGGGATGAAAATTGTCCGGGCACGGGTCAACGCTTTCGGGGGTCTTCCAGATAGTAGCAACAGGTTGAGGATGAGCAGCTTAACATTCTTTGGAGCTCTATTCCAGCATCGAGCGGAAATATCATCGGACCCAGCAGAATTGCAGTTTTTGACACGGCACTTATGTGCCTCGTCATGAAGCACCGGTGTGCACATGATGCTGCGTAAGGAGTCCCTGGTGGAAGCTGGGGGTACCACTGGCTCACCAGAGTTGTGGCTGGGAGCACTCATAAGTGGCTCCCAGTAGTCCACAAACTCCTGGAGGGGGGGCATAACTTGTTCTTCCCCAGCTCCTTCCAGTACCTCCGCAGCTGCACGAGCCGGATGCTTCCTCCACAATCTCTGGACACGCTGGTATTGCCGCCTCTTCGCTTGCTTAGCTGCTCTGCGACCTTCACGAGGCACCAAATTAGGGGGAACTTCTCCCTGGTGCCTCGCCACGGTCGCTTCCTCAACCTGCGGGAAGATCCTCTGTACATAGGCCGCGACCTCGTCCTCCAAGCCATTTGGCCCCTCAACAGCCCGCCTCGCCAGATCCTGCAGGTAGGCACTCTCATAACCAACAATATTGCCCACCTGCTCCCCGAGCCTCAATACTTCAGTCTTCAAGTCTGAAAGAAGACCGGAGGTCACGGGGGAGGATTGCTGAATGGCGGGCTGTTGTCCCACGTCTGCCGGAGATGCGGGAGAGGCCCCACTGCTATTTGCCAGGATTGCATCCTGGACAAGCTGCTTGTAGTGGGGCCTCAGGCGAAGAGATTGAATGGCAGAAAGCGTGCGCATGGGAAAACGGGCTTGCAAGAAAACATTTATATTGCGTACCCCATTACGCACTGCTTCCGCCTCCTCTGCTGCCATTCGCCGCAAATCCTCAGAAGCATACCTGGGCCGCTCTCACTCTATATCAATTGCAGCGTTGGCCTGTACAGGATGCTTCTGCCAGACGTGGGCACTGAGGCCCCGCTTGGAACTGAAGGCTCTCTCACAGTGGGCACACTGATGGACATCTCCAGGGGCATTGGAAGAGGAAGAAGGATAGGAAGAAGAGGAGGAAGAAGAGGGAGAGGAAGACCGACGCCCCTGCCTGGGGCGCCCCCGAGCGCCTCCCCTAACCCCGCATGCCAATGGGCATGGGGGGGTTATGAGGCTCGGCTGTGTTTGAATCCATAACAAGGGAGACGTAAAAATGGGTCGGGAGACCCGTTGACACGAGCCTCCCCCCAGATCGCCATTGGGTCATTTTGCCACCCTCTGTTCACCCAGAGGGTGCCCGGGTTGCACGACGGGGACGTATGACCTTGACTTGGGTAGGGATTTGAAGGAGCTCCGAAGAGATAAAAACACCAACAGTTACCCTACCCCAGCAACCCACACACACACACACACACACACACACACACACACACACACACACACACACACACATACACACACACACACACACACACACGCGCGCGCGCGCGCACACACACATGCACACTCACTAGCACACGCACACATATATTCATCATATCATTTTCCTGAAATTCGCACTCATTCTGAAGACGAATTCACGCTACGTAGAGGTAGGAGGTCCCATTTAATTACAAATTACGAGGCCATTTCCGTATTTTGCTAAAATTCCATTTGTCCAGCGTTAAAAAATCGTAACGTCGCTAATTAAAACTTTTGAGAGTTCCAGTTGGTCTCATTCGACGCAGGAGAGTCTAAACTTTTGAATGGTTGCCTTTGATATTTTTTGGTAGGTCCATTGGAGTCAACAAAAACGAAAATGTAAGTGAAAAATAGGTTTAAAAAACTCCCTTTTTACAGTTTTTTAGGGGATTTGGAGGGTTTGGATCAATGTGAAAAAAATTGGGGCCACATATGGATTTAACATGAAATTTCCTACAACTCTAGCTTCATAATAATTTTTTTGGACGAAGAACGTGATGACCAGGAAAATACACCGTAAAGTTGTAATAAAAAACCATAAAAACGTCGAAAAATTGGAAAAATTGTCCTTTTGGAAAAAACGGACAACGAATTCGGATTCAGCACCCTCGAAAACTCCTATCCATGATAAAATGAGGCTGGCAACTTTCAGGTCACTTTTTTTGTAGAACAGTAAAATTATTATAGATCAGTGAAAAGCATAAGAGATATTTATTTATTTGCCTTCACACATGAGTGTTTGACAATATTGTTGGAACAAGTAAATTAAATATGTAAGTATACAAGTTTATAAATAAGTCCTTATCAGTAGCCATACATACGAGTATAAAACAATTTCTCCATCTTAACATAAAATCCATTAACAAGAAATGATCGTCAAAATACACAAAAAACAACAATAAAATAAAAATTTGATATATCTTGAAGAAAGTTTCGACATTATGTAGTACGCTCTTTATTGATAATTTCTTCATTAAGCTTCTAAGTCGCTTTACAGGTAGTTCACGCATGGACTGAGGAAGGTGATTGAAAAACGAATACCAGTTTGTACATAGGGTTGGTCTTCAGTGACCATGTTGGACGCACCGGGGGGACGCATAGATAGGGCGAGACGCTTCTCGTAAAATAACCGGAGGATGTCTATGCCAACCATAATATTTGACAAGCATGAATTTACACATATATAGGCTGGTAAGGTGAGGATTCCCATCTGTTTGAAGACAGCTGTCACTCCAGTCCTGTCCTGCCATGATTCTAATCGCCCTTTTCTATAATTAGAACAATTTTTTAGCATGATACGCGTTGTCCCACATTAATACTCAATCGTTTGAGCGTTTTTGACAAATTCTGTATGTGGGTAGTCCAAGACAGACGATTTTCAACTTCCAATCCCAACAATTTAACTGGATGAGACGGACGGTCATTAAGATGAATGTTTAAACATTGAGTCTTATCAGTGTTCAGCAATAAAGCGTTATCAGAACAGGGGTAACAGATGGTAATTAATACACAAATAACAAACCTTTGTGTAATAATTTGTCGTTTTCGTGTGATCAACGCACATATTGGATCAACAATATGACATAGTATAAAATGTTATTGAGTTATATTGAATTCCCTTCAGCTGAGTATAGAATAGTGGTTTCCAAATAATCTGTAATTGCGTTAATGACCGTTCTATTCTATAGTTACTATGCGGCATATGAAATCGGGGTTCGTACCAAATCTCTCGTGAAGTTTAATTTCCCATGCGTGATAAACAAAAGACATCTGGGGCTGAGAAAGATAAATCTTGATAAATCTTGTTAGTTGAAAACGTTATCCGCCAAAGATGTAAATTTCACCCACATCCCGTGCAGACAAAACGTAAACAAGCTGGGAGGTTCATGAAAATGCAGAAGTGAATCGAGCTTGGCCCTAACGTAAGCAGCGCTGTTACTTGCCAGGCTGGGGTCGCTGGTAGGTACATATTCAAATGGTGTTTGCTCCCAGAAAACTGAATCATTGCATCCGACAGCGTTATGGCTCTTCGTTCAGCACTCATTGAAAAGTGCAGTTATTGTGTCATGGATATATTGGTCACACATTTCTCGACAGAATAGGATAAAGACATATTAATCATGAAATATTACACTTTTTTTGTCAACTAACTGGGCAAAACGTGACTAAGCCGTGATACGAAAGTAGCACGGGATTTTGTAATGATTTTCACTTATAACCGAACCGACCCGTTTCTAGGGAAATGTATCGCCGTTAGTTTTCATCCCACGAAAATCGTTCGCCACTCGTTGAAAAGCCCTCAATTTATGCGTAAATTATATACCTACTGCCAAAACCACTGTAAATATGGACGAAGCTGAGATGTACCCCTGATTTAAAAGAACTGTAAACAACATTCGCATTTCTTTCGTACTTGTTCTTCTATTCATGTCGTATTTTTATATTTATTTATGTTATAAATGGATACAGGAAACAATGTCGCTTGTTTTTTTGTCACTTGGTTGAGAAGTTAATTTTGGTTATAGTAATTGTAGACGCGTACCATAACAGAAAATTACATACTTAGGTACTCTGTTCTAATTTCGATTTGTAAGACATTTGTGTCGTAGTTTTAAATTTTTTTTACATTTACGAATTAGCGGGAAGAAAGCATGTTCCATGTTCTAGCATTTTAGCCGAAGGCTCAAGGCGGAAAGTTACCGGGGGTCTAGGCGAGCCCCTTGCGAGGCCCGAAGGGCCGTTTTATTTATTTATTTATTTATTTATTTTTTTTTTTTAATGGTTAAAGCCGCACTTTAACCAGAAGGGTCATTAGCGGGATTGAACAAGGTGTCCAAAGGGGCACTGCAAGTGACACGATTCCATGGGGGGCCATGCTGCCCTCCACCACCAAACGGAGTGACATCACGAACTCCATTGTCAAATCGGAGGGGGGGATTAGGGGAACAGTTATGACCTCTGTTTGCAATGTATAAATATTATGAAAAAGTGTTCAACTCTGGGATTTTTTCTTACCTATGCTTCAAAACAGATTTCAATGAAGAAATTTTTCAAAATCTTTCCGAGCCATTGCAATAGTTCACTGTCTGCTTATGGTATATGAACCAAATCCCAGCGATTTTTTTATGTCGATCAGGGTGGTCGTTCCGCTCATCACTTCACAGACAGACTGACAAACACTCATGTGCTTTCAGGATTCGGGCCCCATAGAAATGGGAGTTCTGGAAAAATGTTTTAGGCCGATTGCATAACATCCCTTTTTGACCCTTACGGGATACTGGGGAAGTAAAAATGGTGCAGTGAAGCATGGCCAGGTGTTAGGTAACTATTTTATCTAATCAATGTTTCATTGCTTACTTACTTCATTGGTTACTGTCATGCAGACCAAGACCATATGAGCTTTGTTTTTTACTTCATATTATGTCAATTTTTTTCAAACTTTGAGCTCAGGTTGCTTAGAAATCCTAAACTATTGAATTATGTTGAACTATTTGATTGTGGGAGGTGTGGGGGTGATCTGTCCATCCGCCACTTCCTGGAGGACTGCCCAGACCTTATGGACTTCCGAGTCTAGCGTCGGCCCCCTCCGTGGGTTGACGTTTTATCTGGACCAGACAAGGTCCGATCCCTGTTGTCGTACCTGAGAGCCGCTGAGCTCTACTACAAACTGTGATATCAGATGTATTTTTGTAGGTACAATCTAGTAACAGTTTTATTCATTTTGCTAATTATATATAGTGACATATATATTTAGTTATTAGCCTATCTTGATCTAATCTTAGTTGTATTATTTTGTTTTTGAGGTTTTTTATCCGCTTTGGCTAAACAGTGGCCATCACTGTTCCCCTCCGATTTGCCAGTAGAGTCCATCATGTCACTCGGTTTGATGTCGGAGGGCAACATGATGGCCCCCTTTGGAATGTGCTACTTGCAGTGTCCCTTTGGATTATGTTGAACCATACCCGTACCGCCATAAGGGCAGTCCTGTATCTGAGGTATTTCCCTTCCTCGTCCTTATTATGGGAAAAGAGTTGAAATAATCTCAATTAATAGCATTTTGTATAAATACGAAACCCCTATTATGGTTCATTTTATGGGATCTATGCACTACTTTTAGTGGTTAGCTTCATAATGTAGCTTAGGACATAACTGCTATAAGTAATAATTTGGTTTTCAGACTTTTAGCGAATTTTCAAATAAAAAATGAACAATTTAAATGGCTTGGCCATTTTAAAAGTGGGTTTGAAGGGTCGGGGTACAATTAATTCCGTTTCGTACATCAAAGAACACAATCATGATTTTAACGTCGTACATATAAATAAATAAATAAATATATATATATATATGTATATATATATATATATATATATATATATATTAATGTGTGAAAACAAATTTCACAGATATAAAGAACAAAGAGAAAATTTTGATATTTCGCTGATTAAGCTTGATCACAGAAAAAATACGACTGGGCATTGTTTGCATGACGATGCTTGTTAACAGTCTTGTTGCCTCGTTGCTTGCATTCATGGAGATGTTAACATTATGATCTTCATCCTGATGCTTTCATTCAGTCTTTGAGACCGGGTGCGCGGTTTGCACCCAAGATGGTCCTGTGGGCTCGTTCTGAATGTTGCAGAAGTCTATCATTACTTTTCTGCATGAATATTTGTTTAATTAGGTATGTATTTAATTATTATGATTAAGTTTATCATTTTATGATTGACCTAGAACAAAGAATTTTAAACTAAGTTCATTAGTTTCTAACTTCATTCAGTTGGTTGCTGCGTTTTATGAACCAGTGATCTATTTACACAACGCAGAAGGACTGTCGATTAGAGAAACAATAAACCTTTGTGTAATGATTTGCAGCTTTTTGGTATTCGTACCGATAAAATTAACTGATAAATCATTCAACTGTCATAAAAAAAACTACCAACGATATCAATAGGTTGGAACAGCTTCTGAAGAGCATCACGCACTCACATAATATATCACTCATTTATCGCACACGTGTATTACATTTTCTTCCTCAAATGTGTAAATTTTAATTTTGGAAACAACAAATTTTTCATCCCCCGAAAGTGAAAAAACAATCCTTCCGCTACCTATAGGTAGACTCAAAAGCAACAATTAAAAAAATATATATTAACATCTTCAAAACCTAGCTAAATACTTCATTGTGCAAAACTCAGAATCCACAGAATTTACAATCAAGTTACAAAACCTTTTTACCGCTACCATTATTGGTCACTGTGATTACCACAATTTGTAGTAATTTTCATTGTGTGTTTTTCAAGGAAACATCTCCTTTCCTCATTCTAAATTAAGATGATAACACACACATACATCGTTTAAAATAGTCTTGAGAAAGGGACATCCTAGAGCAAAACGGATTTCAAAATCGGATTCCGCGTGTCAATTTACCTACTAGAACTTATTTCGGGGAATTTTGATCAATTTCCATGGGCTTGCGAGGGACGGGAATTCTTAGCTGTATCTGCCGAGGGTCTGTACAATCTCTATAGGGCTTAGCTAAGGGTAACTAGAGGCATTATTTCTAACTTAATTTGAATATGAAGACTATCATCAATGTTTCAAGATTTTCATTATCGGTAGTTCAAAGACAAAGCATACGCACCAAGGTACCTTATTTGAGCATGATTTTGTGATATGGCACACCTACATAATTCAGTTATACTGAATATATATATATATATATATGTGTTGTAATTTTCTGTTATCTTTTCTTACCAAGTGATTTATTGAAGCTCTTGTAGAGTCATTATTCAAGTGATATATATATATATATATATATATATATATATATATATATATATATATATGTGTGTGTGTGTGTGTGTGTGTGTGTGTGTATATATATATATTATATCCCCTCGCATCTATACATCCCACAGAGAGCAAGCGAGGCGAGCAACATCCCCTACATATTTCAAATCAACCTCAGTGATCCACCGTTTCCAATCACTCTACATGTCCCACTCAACAGTGAAGACCTACGGATCTATACAGCCATACCGAGCAAGCGAAGCGAGCGAGTATACTATAAACGAGGTTTAATAGTTACAGACCAGCGATCCGCGCAAAGGCCTATCTAATACATATATAATAAATCTTTGTGTAATAATTTGCAGCGTTTTTAAAATGTATTTTTTTTTAATTTATTGATGTATTTATTTATTTTATTTTATTTTTTTTTCAAGAAATTGATACAGCAATATAATACATAAATGTGATTGTACATGGGACGCTTTGTGTTCTTGCAAGAAGTCGAAAAAATTGATACCTTCAAAAATCAAAATTTCTCCTAGCTTTTTGCGTTTCAGAGCTTACTTATCAATTTTTGTTACGAGTCTTTTGTCACGCCCGAAATTGGGTATGACAAGTTTTGTCCAATTTTGATGACATTTTCAAGGATTGTGCGGTTTAGCTCCTAGACAGTTCCCTATAACTGTCATCAACGTCGGAATAATAGTAGCCCGTGCGCATGCGCAAACGAGAGTTCATTATAACGTCGATTGTTCATTAGCTATTGGTCTGATTTTGTTCAAGGCCGGGGAGTAGTTGGGTATATCTTCCAGGAATATGCCATATAAATTATATCGCGATTGGTTGAGTAATTACTACTTTGCACGTGCAAAAATAAAATTCGTTGACGGGAGGCAAAACTCCAAAACTCTTGAATCGATCTTTTTGAAATTTCCAGGGATTAGGGTTAGGTCCTAAATGATGTCCTATGATTTTTATTGTCGTTGGATTAATACAACTTGAATTTCGCAACGTAATTCATGGAATCAACGGAATTAATGCAAACTTGAATTTCCTATAACGTCGATTTCTCATGGCCTATCTCTGCGATTACCGCCTCCGTTCAACCCCTTTCGTATTGAAACTAGTGACATAAATGTTCCAAATAAGACCGAAGTTTTAATGTAATATAATGAGATTCACGAAAACCAGAACAACCAGCGTAAACACCAAGATTTATCAATGTTACCCCCTCCACTCACCCTTTTCCATTTTACCCTTCGTCTCATTCCGTTTCCTATTTGAAACTTGTAGAAAAAAAAAGAATCACTAAAATCAGATGAGAATAGTATAAACATCACGGTTTATCAGTATTACCCCCTCCGCTCACTCTTCCGTAATGAAATTTGAAACTCCTGGTAGACCAATTTCTTAACTAAACTTAATTGTACCAATTGTATTACCAACCTTTCTGTAAAAATTTTGCAGAGTTTTTGAATGTGTATGATCTATGTTTGTTGAAACGGAGAGTAAGTAGACAGAAGTAAAGTAAGTTGAGAACTGACGGAGTGTTAACGAAGAGTAGGTAAGTTGAGAACTGAATAAAATATGTTCTGCTAACAAAGTACGAAAATCCCAGTGTAGTAGTACAGTATTAACTTTTTAATTGCCGGAGAACGGAACATCGTAGAGCAAAACGGATTACAAATTCCGATGCCATACCTCAATTTACTAACTAGAACACAATTTGGTGAATTTTGATCAATTTCCATGGTCTGGCAAGGGACGGGAATTCTTAGCTGTATCTGCCGAGGGTCTGTACAATCTCTACAGGGCTTAGCTTAGGGTAACTAGAGGCATTATTTCTAACAAGGTAGTAGACGGTACCTTATTTGAGTATGATTTTGAGCTATGGCACACTTACATCATTCAGTTATACATAGGAGCAAAGCGTAGGTGTATTGCGGGTTACATCACCAAAGCAGGCCTCTGTCTGGTTGTGTTTAGTATCCATATCTAATTCTTCTTGACCTTTTCGACGCGGTTGATCTTCGATGCCGCTAACCCCCTTCCGTTTTATACTGGAAGTTTATACGCCTGTTCTTTGGCTCTAGTATCCCCTATTTTATACACGGTTATTCTTCGATGCGGTTGTACACTACATTGAGATATTATTTGAAAAACCTCCTTTTTATACGCGGTTACTCATTCGACGCGGCTGTTCTTCGACACGGCTGTGCGTTCCCTATATATGGTAACGCTCAAGTAGAAAATTTGCCCCTGTTTTAGACGCCGTTCCTCTTCGATGCCGTTATATGTCGCATAACCGTGTCGAAAGTTTTAGGTATGAAAACTCCACGCGTGTAGCGCCGTCGAAGATCAACCACGTCGAAAAGGTGAACAGGAATAATTAGAGGTGGATACTAAACACAATTAGACAGAGGCCTGCTTTGGTGATGTAACCCGCAATACACCTACGATTTGCTGCTATGTATAACTGAATGATGTAAGGTGAATGATGAAGTGTGCCAAATTTCATTACGGAAGCTGTTCTTCGGCTCCAGTATTCCCTATTTTATACACGGTTATTCTTCGATGCGGTTGTACACTACATTGAGATATGTATGAAGGCGCTACAGGGTTGTTTAGTAATGAATTGACCAACCATTGTAATAGACCGAGAAAAACTTTTTTTAATCCCTCCCTTCAAGATTTGTCGGTTCCCACTTAAGGATAGGTGGATTCCATAAATCTAATAAATTGAAACCCGTCCAAATCTCTTTTTCCGAATCTACTAGACCAAAAATCTTACAATGGCTGGGGATGTGTCTGCAACATCGGCATCATTTTCGATAAACCTTGAGCGGTGAAATTTAAGGAGTGAAAAGTAAAAAGTTCCAGTCTGATCACAGCATGATCGTATGAGCGAATTTTTGTAAATTAACGTACCTACCTACTATATTATGTTAGATTGTTTTGAAAATTAAGGACTTTGAGGGAAAAGAAATTGTTAACTACCTACCAATTTTATGGCAGAACTCGTGCTAAATAATTTTCTGCGATGCAAAAAGAAATTTTGGATTTTTAACTTTTCTGCAGTTTTTATCGATTTTTTAGCATATTTTAATGAAATTAAGAACATTTTTCAGCATAATTTTGTAAATGAATTGTTTAATGTTCTATTTTATATTTAATAAACTTTATCTGAGTAATATCCTGCTAAAAAATATAAATTTAACAATTTGTATCCCTTTGTAGTCATTCAGTAATTTCTTTTAGAATTTTTTGAAATTTGATCAATTTAATGTAGGTACTCAAAAAGTGCTGGTCAACGAATACATCCTTACGTTTGGAAACCTTGATTTTTTGGCACAAGAACGGAATTTTTATCTCAATCCTAAGGAGAATTATCGTCTGGAATGAAACATAAATATATAAAAACATTTACAATGTCTAAATATTATGAAAAAGTGTTCAACTCTGGGATTTTTTCTTACCTATGCTTCAAAACGGATTTCAATGAAGACATTTTTTAAAAAATTTCCGAGCCATTGCAATAGTTCACTTTCTACTTATGGTATATGAACCGAATCCCAGCGATTTTTTATGTCGATCAGGGTGGTCGTTCCGCTCATCACTTTACAGACAGACTGACAAACACTCATGTGCTTTCAGGATTCGGGCCCCATAGCAATGGGAGGTCTGGAATAATGTTTCAGGCCGATTGCATAACATCCCTTTTTTACCCTTACGGGATGCTGGGGAAGTAAAAATGGTGCAAGTGAAGCATGGCCAGGTGTTAGGTAACTATTTTATCTAATCAATGTTTCATTGCTTACTTACTTCATTGGTTACTGTCATGCAGGCCAAGACCATATGAGCCTTGTTTTTTACTTCATATTATGTCAATTTTTTTTCAAACTTTGAGCTCAGGTTGCTTAGAAATCCTAAACTATTGAATTATGTTGAACTATTTGATTGTGAGAGGTGTGGGGGCGATCTGTCCATCCGCCACTTCCTGGAGGACTGCCCAGACCTTATGGACCTCCGAGTATAGCGTCGGCCCCCTCCGTGGGTTGACGTTTTATCCGGACCAGACAAGGTCCGATCCCTGTTGTCGTACCTGAGAGCCGCTGAGCTCTACTACAAACTGTGATATCAGATGTATTTTTGTACAATCTAGTCACAGTTTTATTCATTTTGCTAATTATATATAGTGACATATATATTTAGTTATTAGCCTATCTTGATCAAATCTTAGTTGTATTATTTTGTTTTTGAGGTTTTTTATCCGCTTTGGCTAAACAGTGGCCATCACTGTTCCCCTCCGATTTGCCAGTAGAGTCCATCATGTCACTCGGTTTGATGTCGGAGGGCAACATGATGGCCCCCTTTGGAATGTGCTACTTGCAGTGTCAGTTTGGATTATGTTGAACCATACCCGTGCCGCCATAAGGGCAGTCCTGTATCTGAGGTCCCTTCCTCGTCCTTATTATGGGAAAAGAGTTGAAATAATCTCAATTAATAGCATTTTGTATAAATACGAAACCCCTATTATGGTTCATTTTATGGGATCTATGCACTACTTTTAGTGGTTCGCTTCATAATGTAGCTTCGGACATAACTGCTATAAGTAATAATTTGGTTTTCAGCCTTTTAGCGAATTTTCAAATAAAAAATGAGCAATTTCAATGGCTTGACCATTTTAAAAGTGGGTTTGAAGGGTCAGGGTACAATTAATTCCGTTTCGTACATCAAAGAACACAATAACGAATTTTAACGTCGTAGATATATATAAATTAATGTGTAAAAACAAATTTCACAGATATAAAGAACAAAGAAAAAATTTAGATATTTCGCTGATTAAGCTTGATCACAGAAAAAAATACGACTGGGCATTGTTTGCATGACGATACTTGTTAACAGTCTTGTTGCCTCGTTGCTTGCATTCATGGAGATGTTAACATTATGATCTTCATCCTGATGCTTTCATTCAGTCTTTGAGACCGGGTGCGCGATTTACACCCAAGATGGTCCTGTGGGCTCGTTCTGAATGTTGCAGAAGTCTATCATTACTTTTCTGCATGATTAATTGTTTAATTAGGTATGTATTTAATTATTATGATTAAGTTTATCATTTTATGATCGACCTAGAACAAAGAATTTTACCCTAAGTTCATTAGTTTCTAACTTTATTCAGTTGGTTGCTGCGTTTTATGAACCAGTGATCTATTTGCACAACGCAGAAGGACTGTCAATTAGAGAAACAATAATTATTTCTGTTCTAGAACCAAAAATTTCAACCATGTATCATGTTTTCTCCTCGATATTGATTCGAAATTCTATGAAAACATCAGAAATTAACAAGCGGTTGCAATCATGTTCACAATATCAATTATTGAGAATGATCACCTGTGTGTAAACAATTATTTATATAACCATGCTCATAACTCAGTTTGTTGGACACGCACTTCGCCGTAGTTAACATAATATTGTTTGGATAAATCGAGAGCTTTCGAACGAATGGTCAACGAATTTTGTGGGATGAAAAACGACGAAGTACCATTTCCCTAGCAACGACTCGGTTGTAGGCGGAAATCACTGTAATTAATTTCGTGCGCGGAAAAAAATTGACTCGCAAAATTCGCTAGGACCCCAGGGCTAAAACATGATACATGTTAATAAACCTTTGTGTAATGATTTGCAGCTTTTTGGTATTCGCACCGATAAAATTAACTGATAAATCATTCAACTGTCACAAAAAAAAACTACCAACGACATCAATAGGTTGGAACAGCTTCTGAAGAGCATCACGCACTCACATAATATATCACTCATTTATCGCACACGTGTATTACATTTTCTTCCTCAAATTCGTCGAAGGAAATTCCAGGTTTTTGTCTCATCAACAGGTTTAATTTCCATTTAATGACAACACAAGTATATCTATATTCAATAAATTTGTTCAAGTCATAGGTATGCAACAGTAACGTAAGACCATGTTGTGTGCAAAGCTTAGAGCTTATCTAGCGGTTAGAACGATTTTCAACATCTCAATCGATGTTAAATGAATTTCAACATCCCAATCGATGATGCAATGCATTAAAACTTGAAATTTCCCGCTTCTTTCTCTGTTTTATTAGGGCAGGATTTCCATGGCCTAGAAGCTAGAAAAAAAAATTACATCCTTTTTAGGTTTACTTGGTATCCCCCCCCCCTCTGAATAAAATCCTGGGCCCGCCCCTGCAACCTTATGTATGGCGTCTTGTGGCGTACTTAAATTATAAGCAAAACTAGCTGCTGATTGTTTCTAAATTCCAAGGGAAATAAAATAATTCAGAAATGAAAAATCACACATTAAATAAATATATTTTGAATCTTTACATAAATAGCATTGATATTGCTAACAAGTCACCTATGTATTGTAATACATTACTAGGTAGGTAATTTGTGAATTTTTGGAGATCTCGATTTTTGAATATGTTGGCCCTTAATTAGTACCCTTTAGGGTTGATCAAAACTGATGCCGATGTTACTGGCACATCCCCGGCCGATGTATGATTATTGAGCCATATTTCATAAACTTTGGTCCTGTAGTTTTGGAGAAAAGCTCTGGACAACGGGGCGCGCAGACGGATTATTATTATTATTATTTTTTTTTGTGTGGATTCTACGCATCTTAGAACATAAACCGAAAAATGTTAAGGGGGGAGGGAGGGGGTTAAAGTGTTTCTTGGTCGATTACAAAGGTTCATTTATTGAAAATAATAAACCAAAAGTCTGTCATGTTGGGTGTGGCACAGCTTCCTCGTATCCGTAACCGGAATGTATAGATCATAGAGAAAAAAATTATGGTGCAACATCAGTGTGAATATAGAAGATAATTTGATGTTACTCAAGAAATAGCAGACCATTCACAGCCTACACCACACACTCCCTGAAAATGTAAATGAAATCTGATGAAAACCGTGGAATATACTTGTTAGAAGTATTTCAAATTCGCGCATGCGCAGCAGCTACTAATGATACAATCATGTTAAAATTGATATAGAATAAAATCGTGTTCATTACGGTTTCAACATTACAAGGATCTGAGGGCACACGACAGACACGCAACAGAACTTGTTTAGAATGGTCTAAAACGTAAAATGTGCTTGTAAATTCTAATTTTGGATACTTACAACAAATTTTTCATCCGCCGAAAGTGAAATCACAATGCTTCCGCTACCTATAGGTAGACTCAAAAGCAACAATTAAAAAAATATATTTATATTAACATCTTCAAAACCTAGCTAAATAATTCATTCTGCAAAAATTAACTCAGAATCCACAGAATTTACAATCAAGTTACAAAAGCTTTTTACCGCTACCATTATTGGTCACTGTGATAACCACAATTTGTAGTAATTTTCATTGTATGTTTTTCAAGGAAACATCTCCCTTGCTCATTCTAAAATAAGATGATCACACACATACATCGTTTAAAATAGTATTTAAATAACCAATGATATCAGGAAATGGGTTTTTGATAGAATAACACTTTGTTTAAAGAATATAGAAACATTTAATGGGAGCTTGTAACTAGGGAGAGTGTTTAAAACGAACTGAAGCTTGCTGGGACGCCTCGGGAAGCCACTGGGCTAAGGTATGTGGGGAGGAGAAGGGAGGGGAGGGGGGCTTAAGACAATGGAGTCCCATTGATTGATTTCCAGGGGAAGATTTGTTCCCATTCGGGAAATAATTAAAGAACCTATTGGCGAGGCCGTCCATTTACATTTACCGTAGAGAAAAATCTTTACCAAGGATAGCCCGAAAAAGGCGGTCAAATCACAAAGGGGGTTGATCAACCCACCCAGGTATTCCGACAGTCCAGCGGAAGACATCCAAGAAAAGATGAAAAAACTCTACGCCTAAACGCAATGATTCTGCAAGTAGAATCAGATTACGATTAAAAAAAAAAAAAAAAAAAAAAAGCAAAGCAAGCTCAAAAGACACATTATCCCAGTTTGACGATGGAGGTCATCGTATGAGGGTGGAGGAAATGTTTTAATCCCATGCCAGAAGTACAATTAAAATACAACGGTTGAATAATATCCACAATTATAAAATAAAGAACAACCTTAAAGGGAGGTATGAGATATGTACAGAGGTAATGTATAAGAACTGTAAAACGAATCAGTGAGAGTCTGATAAAAATTGTCAACGATAAATGAAAAATAAAAAATTAAGACTACGAAAAAATTGAGAAATTATAAAAAATACTGGAAAATTGAAATGTAAACGCAGAAAAATATTACAAGTAAGTCATGAAATTAAACTAGAGGTATTAAGTGAAAAAATGGAATAAAGAGTATTAAAATTCAAAGAACTTCTACAACAAAAATGTGTACAGAGCTCAATACATCAAGTTCAATGGAGATTATAAATAATAATTGCATGGTAAAGAACTATAAACTGACAAAATATTAGTATTGATACAATATTCAACAATTAGACAATTCAATAAATAAACTACTATACAGGTTGGGTGTGACATTAATTTGGGAATTGGTTTGACATGTTGGGACCCTTTGGAAGAGGATCGGTTCTTCACTTCCACCGGGGCCATGGCGAAGACTTGCCCGAGGGACAAGGAAGCCCAACGGTTCAGGATAAAGGAAAGGAATCCACCCAACCCCTCACTATATACATTTATATGACTTATGTTAGGTTGTAGGTAACGGACACAGTCATCTCAGGAGCAGGTGTAGTCCACTTGTCCACCAATTATACCGGTATTCCTTTACTTTGAAAAAATGTTAGAACGTAGACAAGAGCTGGGGAAAAAATAAACAATATTGAAGAAACATATATGTTTCAGTTAATGTAAAATCGCCAGTGCATATAATAGCCCAATCAAATTAGACCAAAAAGAGAGAAATAGGAGAAAAAATTCATAGTAAAGAAATTTCTTCACCACGCTCTTCCTTCACACGTAGTAAATCATATCTCAAAAGTCCCCTAGTATGGGGGGCTCGACGAGGGGGGGGGGGGGGGGGTTCTCCTTTCTTTCGACTTTTTTCGGTTTTTTGCCTATAACTCGAAAAGTAATTAAAGTAAAAGTAATTCTAAATCACCCAGAAGCTACATACGAATGATTTCTGCGTAAAAAGAGTATAAAGGCCTTTTTGATGAGTTTTTGAAATTATACCTACTTTTCAACGCGCTCTAGCGGCGGAACGCCTAATCGTACAGAATGAAGTCAGGAGTGAAAATTGTAGGAAATTTTATACACTTTAATTCTGGTAATAGTAAACAAGTCGCTAGAACGCTTACTTTTCGAGTTATAGGCAAGAAACCGAAAAAAAGGAGAACCCCCCCCCCCCCCCTCCCTCGTCGAGCTCACCCCCCATACTAGGGGACTTTTGAGATATGATTCAAGACGTGTGAAGGAAGAGCTTAGTGAAGAAATTTCTTTACTATGAATTTTTTCTCCTGTTTCCTCTAATTTGACTGGGCTATAAATAAATGATAAACTATAATCAATTCTTACATATAACGGACAACAAGATTCTATGTCCAAAACAGCTCCACAATGGAGAATCTTTGCCTTCAAACACCACACCAAGGGTGGCTGCTTGCCAAAACTGCTTCGGCACAACGCAAGCAAGAGCTAGAAATCAAAGTAAAACAAATGGAATTAATTAAAACCGTTGAATGTATGTAAATGAATTGTAAATCTGTAACTTATTTCATAAAGGTTGAAAGTGTTCGGAATTCACTGTATTTCCATAGTACAGCAAACATTTTTGTCTGCATTTAATCACAATACTTTTTTAAACTACTTGTCGGAGAAGATTTCCTTCAATCATCATAAACATTTTCATATGAAAATCATCAATTTATTGCAATGTTGCTGTTTGAGCAGCAACTACGAAAATGCTGTGCACAGTTACCTAATACAGTTCATAGTATATAAATTATATATATATATATATATATATATATATACAGGGTGATTCCCTCGCAGATGCAAAAAAAAATTTGGGTGAAATGACATAAAAAATGGAGTAAAATGCTGCCCACTGCATATTTTTATCTCAATCCGTTCTCGAGATATGATTTTTTAAAGGTTTTTTCAGGAAAACCGTGTTTTTTTCCTTTTAAACTCAGATTTCTCCACTTTACTTCATTCAATTTTAACTTTTGACCACATTTTCGGAATCGGCATTTAATTTACTATAAGAATAGTGTACTTGGGTTCTTAAAAAGTACCATCCAAAGGCCCTCACATCAGCTCAAACATTGACGATTTTGAAAAAAGAATATTTCTGAAAATCTTTAAAACTTTACTACTCTTCCAAAACGAATCCTGGAAACTGGCAAATCTCATGAAAACTGCTTCGTTTAATACTGTTTCCAACGGTATAATCAAGTTTACTTTTATTTTGTTATTTAGTGGAGAAAATTATGTTTTAATGTTGAAAAATGTGGGTTTTTCAATGAAATTGTTGGTTTTCTCGAAAGATGACCCTCCATGAACCTACGAGTATGGGGTCGGTTTCTATGCATTTTTTCACGCTGTATCGAATGGTAACATTTTTAGATCTCTCCAACTCGTTATAACCGAGTTTTACACTTAAAATCGCAAATGTTAAATTTGTTTGTTACGATTAAATGTATGTGTGTTATAGGGTTAAACTTGTTAATTAAAGTGTAAAACTCGATTATAACGTAGTTGAGAGATCTGCAAGAGTTTCCATTCGATCCAGTGAGAAAAAATACATCGAAACCGACCCCATACTCGCTGGTTCATGGATGGTCATCTTTCGAAAAAACCAACAATTTCATTGAAAAACCCACATTTTTTAACATTAAAACATTATTTTCTCCCCTAAATAACAAAATAAAAGTTAAATTGATAATACCGTTGGAAAGCATATTAAATGAAGCAGTTTTCATGAGATTTGCCAGTTTCCAGGATTCTTTTTAAAAGAGTAGTAAAGTTTTAAAGATTTTCAGAAATATTATTTTTTCACAATCGTCAATGTTTGAGCTGGTGAGAGGGTCTTTGGATGGTACTTTTTAAGAACCCAAGTACACTATTCTTATAGGAAATTTAATGCTGATACCGAAAATGAGGTTTAAAGTTAAAATTAAATGAGGCAAAGTGGAGAAATCCGAGTTTAAAATGAAAAAACACGGTATTCCTGAAAAAAAAACCTTTAAAAAATCATATCTCAAGTACGGATTGAGATAAAAATATGCGGTTCGCGGCATTTTACTCCATTTTTGATGTAGTTTCACCCAAAATTTGTTTTGCATCTGCGAGGGAATCACCCTGTATATATATATATTTCGGGAAATGTTAAAATCCAGGATTGTATTACGGAAGCCCCACACGTGTTTATTAGTAGTCATTTTCATGAAAATTAAGATGGAACGAATGGTACAGCTTCTAAGTTGACCTTGGTTAAGAAAGTAAACTTCTTACACTGTTTCCCCTTCAACTACCAGTTTCCCTGAACTTTCAATTTATTTTCGAATTTGAAGTTGCTTTCAACATTCGCTAAAATGGAATTAGTAGGTCCATGTGGAAAATAATCGCAGTTCACAAGGCAAAATTTTCGTAGGAAATTTCACAATCGAATCGCCAACTAGGTGACAGAAACTGAATGTAATATAGAAAAACTAGCCCTTATAGTTAATAAATAGATAGTAAGTAGCAAAGGATTTTACCACTTCTCTAATCTTATTTCACGTGCTACTTACACTAAATGTCGGCATGGCATGTTCAGGACATTCCTTGGATTCAGGAGACATATATCGCATCTCAACCGTCTGTTCATTACTTCTAAATCCATCCTGTAACATACATAAATGGTTACTCACAAGTATGATAATGATCCATATAACACAAATGCAATCAATTGCTGAAATGTAGGAAGAGAGAAAAGGTATTGCATTATTGAGCGATTTGGAATCATTTGGATGACAATAGGTTTGGTTGAACGGTCACTTCAGGTACATATTTTATTTCACAAAGTCAAGGGAGATAGCACCGATACTTTTTGGAGTGAATATTAGACGTGCTACGTTTAATCTGCAATGCGTTGGACAGTACAGACAAAAAGTTGAGGGAAACGTAGCATCTGGACCACCCTGCACAGCCTGACACACACACACACGCAGGCACGCACACACACACACACCCTCTCCTACAAAATGTCATCAAAATCGGATGAAAACTGTGGATGCTTGATACAAGGATTTCATAATCGTGCATGTTTACACGATTATGAAACGTGCATGTTTACGTGTGTTCTGAACTTACTCTTCAGATGAAGGATTCTCCACATTCAGATTTGAACTGGGAGCAGCTGATCTCTCCAAACTTGGGACTGGCCTGTACAAAAAAAGAAAAAATACGACACACCTTGAAAATTTTGTGCTATTTTATACTACTTACATGTTTCTACATTCGCGTGAATGTGAAAGCAAGCGGATAAAGCGAGCATGATCACATGCTTACCTTTTTACGTTCATTTTTCGGCAAGTTTCTCTGAGAACACGAAAATGATAACTCCTACACAGACTGTAACGTGACTCCTACGTAACGGAGAAAAGACCAGCTGGTACTCACCTGGTACACAGCTGATGTCCTATCTGCCTAGAGGAACTCGTCGTTGGGTGTCCAACCGGCTTCCGCTTGAGGCGCTCGAGCACATGTAGCACAGTACCTAATGTGATTGTTCACACTCTGATGAGGTCCACCACGGTCTAAGAAGTAGTTAGCTTAACCCTTTGAGGACTCCACACGAAATGGTCGTCCAAACTAACCGTGCCTGTAGGACTCCAGAAGATATATTCATTCGCAAGCGGCTGTTCCCTCAGGACTCCAAACGAATTTTTTGTTCGACATTAATTGAGGAGTTTGTTTCCAAAAGGTACTAAACGCCATTTTAGTCGAAATTGAGATAACACTTCCATGGGGTTTTAGGGGGGTAGTTCTTCACAAAAATGCAATCAGTTTGGAGCTAAAGATTCTCTATCCACTTGAAAAACGAGGTTGAATATTCGGTTTCATTTCAAATGGTACTATATCCAACGGTCGAAGAGCGCTTCATCTGTTTGGTTTCAAAAAGTACTTAATCCAGCATTTTTTATCTCAAGCTTCTACTGTTTTGAGCAAAAGGTACTATATCCATCGCATTGTCAAAATTCGCTACTTTTCTAGCTATTTTTAGAGTTTTCAGGCTGTAAATTCCGTTTGTTTTTAGTTCTTTGGCATGATTTTTGATAGTTTGAATGTTGGTAGCACTGGTATAACCTCCTCAGTTGCTTCCCTCGACTTACAAACACTTACAACAAAGCCTTGTTTATGTCGCGTTTGTTCAGTATTTCCCTTCAGTATTTTGCTAGTTTTTGAAAAAATTTGTGGGTGCATCGTCACAGAAGTGCGTGGAAATTAAACTGTGAAGTTCTACGAGTGACTGGGGAAAAAAATGAAGGACGAGGCTGGCGGCAGTACTTCTCAGCAGCCTACCAATGTAGACCAGCTTCCACCAATGCACAGCTGTTGTTTACCATTATTCGTCGAGAATAAAAAATACTGTCAAGATCTAAATATTTTTTAAAAATAAATAAATAAAATATAAATACAGAACATACCAGTATTACAGTATTTCCATGATTTCGGAAACTCTCCCTTTGGCCTATTCAATAAGATGTATAACTACTAAAAAGTATTGCCTATCCTGCAGAAAAGTTCTGCATACTGTTTGGATACTTTCTTTCATTGAATCAGATACCATGACATCACTAAACACCAAAAGGTATTAAGTTTTGTTTTCAAAAGGTACTATATCCGTTTTGTTTCATATCAAAAGGTACTAAGCGCCACGTTTCATTTCAAAACGTACTATATCCAGAAATCTGAAATTTCAAATCTCAGCCTAAAATATTCTAAACAAAGAATTAACACGCATTTTTTCCAAAATTTTATATTAAAGTTCAGAGAATAAACAGAAAAGAAAGCGGAGGTACATTCCAATCATAATTTCTCCCTTGAGAGGGAAAAACATTAAATCATGTTTAATGTTCACTCAATGAAATCATCAGAAATTTACAAGCGGTTGCAATCATGTTCACAATATCAATAATTGAGAATGATCACCTGTGTGTAAACAATTATTCAAATAACCATGCTCATAACTCAGCTTGTTGGCCACGCACTTCGCAGTAGTTAACATAATATGGTTGGATAAATCGAGAGCTTTCGAACGAATGGTCAACGAATTTTGTGGGATGAAAAACGACGAAGTACCATTTCCCTAGCAACGACTCGGTTGTAAGCGGAAATCATCAGAAAAAAACGTTGCACATTTGCGTGTCGTGTCGGAATTCACAGAATGACCCCCAGCCCTAAAACATTAAACATGTTAAAATTGTCGAAAGGCAGGTTTTTCAGAATGTAATGGTTTTTTCATTTTTCTCGCATTTTTGTAAAAATGGATGTAGTACCTTTTGGAAACAAACTCCTCAATTTTCAAATAAGGGAAGGCGAAACTCACTCTTCTCTCACTGATAGCGCTTCCTACCGGCAACCTCACTATCTACTTGATTGTAACAACATCCGCTAGAGGTTTTATCATCAGTTGAAGTGTATTTTCATTTGATAACCTGAGCTGTTACGGTGTGAACCCTTTTGGGAGGCACGGTGGGCCAAGTTTTGATCATTTGGTAGGTATATATGGGGCTTGATAATAATTGTAGACCAATGATCTGCGTAGAAGGGCTATCTATCTAATTCAGAAACAATATACCTTTGTGTAATAATTTGCAGCATTTTTGTAATTAGTTCAATTTAATGGGCTCAAAAATTCTGGCCAACAAACTCATCCTTTTGTTTGGAAAGCTTCATATTTTTGCCTAAGAACAGAATAGCTTCATTTTCTACAAAAATTCGCTAAAAGAATATCGCATAGTACACACATAGCTAAAAATAATCACAATCATACGTTAAAAATTTTAAACCGATAACTAAGTTATGAAAATGATATATTAATATCGAAGTAATAATACAAAGGAAAATAAACAGAGGGAGGGCTGGACCCACGAACTGAAAATTAATTAAGTATCTACCCACCTAGATAAAATTGATTATAAACTCGATTTCGTGGTTACAGTAAAACGCCATTGTTTGGTAAAACTCCATTGGTTTTATAACGCCATCACTTGTTTTCCATCTTGTATACTCAACGTTCAAAAGTGCCACTCCGTTGGTCGAGCGCCACAAGCAGAAGCTAAAATCGACACCCAACGTATAGTCCCAGAGGAAGTTGGTTACGTGGTTGGTTACTAGTGGAAAGAGTTGTTACAAAGAAAGGCTATGTTGCCTTCCCGTGATCATGAAATTGATGATTCCATGACTGGTAAAGTTTACACTTCCCATGTCAGAAACTGGAGCATACGCAGTAGCTATTATTGATACAATCATGTTTACATTGATAGGATATGATCAATTCGTTACTTCCCCAATATCTTCAATTTTTCTATTGAGCGAAAAAGGACGACGACGAGGGCGTGAGAAAATTATGCTAGGTAGAATTTACGTTTTCACATGCGCAGAGTTAAGCCTAGTACGCACTGGGATTCTTTGTTCAGACTCTTTGTCGCGGAGCTGCGTCTCGGACTCATTTTCTGGCATCCGGGAAGCTCAGCGACATTGAGTCTTGCATCTCGTGTGTTGCGTTTTAGTAGTTTTTGAGTCCCATGCGGAATGGGATTCTTTACACAATGTCGCGCAACATTGAGTCAGAGCGTACGTGAATATCGAACAAAGTGGGCCTCTCACCAGTGTATCATCGTTGTTATCGCTTTGTAGTTATCGTTGTCATACTTATAGCTAAAAACGGGTAAAAATTGTTAATTTTTTTAAGCAGAATTTTAGTCAAAAGAACTTTATTACCAATAAACTAGGAAAACTGGAAATTTGCGCTGAAAAAAGCAGGTACTTAAATTTCATTAATATTTGTCAAAAATTGATAAAAATAGCTACAAATCAAATACTTATAGCTTCATTTTTTCGAAAAATTCGCTGAAACATTTTTTGAATTGCCGAAAATTATTTAGAACAAGTTTATTTGCCACAAAATCGGTAGTGAACATTTCTTCCTAGTTAAAATCCTAAATTTTCAAACAATTTAACAAAATATACTAAGGTAATTTACGAAAATCCGCTCATACGATCATGTTGCATGACTGGAACTTTTACTAACTTATTAAGTCGTCTTATAAAATCGATTTTACATCAAATAGCCGGATTATCCAATTAACGCTGTTTCCAACGGTGGTCATATTTTTGATTTTACAGTGATCTCAAGTGGAGTTATGGTCGTTTGAAGGTAGAAAAAATATCTTAAAAATGAAATTACTCAGAAAAACAAAGCATTGAAATAAATCTCTAACAAGTACTTTCGATCAGAAATGAGCTCTACAATTGATCCATGAAGCACCATTACACCCTTCTTAGTGGTTGGCGCAGATGGGCTATCTAATGCAGATCTAATGAAATATCATGTAATAATTTTTTGCTTTCTTCTTCTAGTCTTCTAAACAGTTTGCTTCAGTTCAGGTCACACTCTCATCTCTACTCTAGACACTCTCGGAACCTCTTCCCCCCTTGTCTATGATGTCCTGTAGGCTGCAGCAGCTTTGTGGCTCCTCCACAAAAGATGATAATGGCCTCACGATATGGAAAAAAACCGTTAAAAAAAACCGAGTGTTAATGAAGGATCCACGCATCCACCAACGCGCTGGTTTTTTTTTTTTTTTTTTTAGTAGCATTTATTTTACTCCGTAGAGCTATGTAAAGTGCTACTGCAATCCCCGAAAGCACGACCTCGTTCGACACGGCTCAGGTTCAAACTAGATGCGTACACGATTTGCAGAGCGACAATGTCGCGGGGCAAAGAATCTGAGACATGAATCCGAGCGTCTACAACAAAGAGTCCGAACAATGAATCCCAGTGCGTACTAGGCTTTAAGTATAGACTGAGGAAATATGAAACTGATAGGGGACTGTCTACACCATAGCCCGCACATTCCCTAAACACACACGACACAGAACCAAAGTTGTTCAGAATTGTCTAAAACTATGCTCTAAAATTTCTATTTTGGAGACCAACAATTTTTGTTACCCACCTAGAGGTAGATTTGGAAGCAAACAAATACGTATTCATCCAGATTCTGAGGATACATTCATAACTAGAGTTTCCAAGTACTCCACAATTCTTCTAAGTCAGTAAACATACCCCGGTTGAAGCGTTGAAATTTCTGGAGGGGAAAAATTGCTGTTGGCGGTAGGGGAACTCCGTGCAACTCCCCTCCTTGATGCTCTTCGATTGGAGAGACCTCCTCGAGCTCTTCTGCCTCTGCCAGAGAAAACGCCGCGTGTCCCTCTGCCTCTGCCACGGATTATGTCGAGGGCCTCTCTGCCTCTCCTAACTCTCCTTCTCCCTCTTGAGGTGTCTGGTCTTGCTGGGATCTCATCATTTCCAGAGTTATCTAAACAAAAGCTGCTATGTTACAAACACCCTAAGAAGTCTTAGTGTCATTCAACAATTCGAGGATAGGTATTACTACTTTTTAGCGAATTTTCAAAGAAAAAACGAGCTATTTAGATTAAGTTTTAGTTTTACAGGTGGGTTCGAAGGCAGTACGGCTGTAATAGACCCTTCTCTACGATAATGGGTTGAAGATTAAAACAAGATTTAAGGTACTGACTGCAGTGATCGAAACTGAAGCCTTCAAACTCGGTTTTGCGAGATTGATTCATTGTGGAACAACAGCATGAACTCACTAACAACTTTCTTCATTTATTCATTTAGAAATACGCCAGTCTAGAATAGAGCTGTAAAACCCCTTCTGACTTTGGTTAAACAATTTTATTGCTACTGTGGTGAATTTACTGTGGTGAAATAATGGGGCCTGAGCAGCCATATTTATTCTACTCGTGGTGGGTGTCCCGGGGGCGAAGCGTCTTTTCCCCTCGCGGTTTCAATGTCGTTTGTTATGAGGCAGTCCGACGTCTTTTGTAATATATTATTTGGTGGTAAATTCACCACAGCTACTTTTCCTCGGTTCTGGCGTAAAAATAGTTACTCTAACACCCTGAAAATTCAAACTGCAGCAGACATCCTAACAAGCATTCCAATAGTTAAGTACAAGGCCAATATTGCTTAATCAGCCGAAAGGCTGAAATCGAGAATTCCATCAGCGAAGTCATGAACAGATTTTGTGCGAAATAGCTTGAAGGCTTGGATTTCAAGTTTTAGGAATGAATAATCTCACGAAAAATATGAAAAATGATATGTTGCTACTGTGTAAAATAATGAATATTAAGAGTAATGCTTTATTATTAAAATATTATGCCTAATTATTACTACATACTTATTCCCCACTACTTATCAGCATGAGTTTTCTTACAGGTACTTCAGTTTCGTATAAACAAGGTTCTAATTTAGGTTTCAGTGTGTCTGTGAACCAGCAAGATTTTACACTATTCACACGTTTAACTAACTGCTGAACTGCAAAACAAAAACAATGCTTTGGTATTGTTTCAACCACGGTATACATGGATACATCATGGAGCAATGCATCCCTTACCTAGAGCCATACTTTTTAGCTTTCACATACCACAGGTTTTCCCTCACTTTTCCAGTTGGGGGCCACCCTGTGCTGTCATCCCCCCGACTTCTTTTTGGAAAAGCCCTTCCTAATGTTTGCTGTGAAAAAGCTTGTTTAGACTTAACCATGATTACACCTCTCCCACTTCCCCTTATTTCACCACTAGGCATTTCTCCACAGCTAAATCAGCTGGGTGAAAATAACAATTATCACTTAACTAAGGTTTGTTCAGGATACAGCAAGCGCGATCATCATCCTTACCATTTCCACTTTCAACATGCTCCCGTAAATTACAATTTATTGTTTTGTAATTTCATTTAGTTCTGTGACCAGGACTCAATGTATTTATTACAAAAGAAACTGAAACTAACATTTACCACTTCCTCACCATATGTGCCTTTACATACCACTTAATATCTTTGTGACTTATAGTACTATATATTTAAACAGTAGTTATTTATAATCTTTGACTGTTGCCCCTTCATGAGAAATGCTTTCACTACGCCACTGGAACATTTGATTCATTCTGGTGCTAAAGTATCAACATTGTCTAGCACAATGTGCGTAGGTACATTTCCTTGCAATTCCATTTTTGGAATGTTGAATGTAAGCCATGCGATTCTCAAAACTGCTTAGGTACCTCCTCACAATATGGTTAAAGAATTACAGAAATGAAATCAAAACATACCATCTGAACTGTCGTCGGAATCCAAAGAATCATTGCCAGGGTTTTGGTTGGATTCAGGAGGGGGTGCCAGAAATTCTTCTTCGACATTGTCCTCCATCCTCAGTCCTGAGGCATGAGTTGTCCTCATGATATTCGCGATGTACTCTATGTACTCAAATGAGCTGATACGTCCTTCAATCAGTTTTTTCTGAGCTCGTTTTATGTTTTGATTGAGGAGTAGGTATTTGCGTGGAGGATTTCTCGCAATTGCAAAACTGTTTTGAGCAGAATGAAGTTTGCGATGATAAACGTCCTCCACTGTTCTTAATCGATCTGAAAATGGGGTGACGTACATCAATATCGAGGATTTGATTTTACAGAAACAGCTAAATGGTATTACTTCCCATACAAAACATAATTACACATGAGTGTATTGTGCATTCTACATAACATTGTCAATGTACGAGGAATGCATGGTTGTAGGGGTAATCACCCGGTCATTATACTCGCTGCATCTCGTCACAATTGCTGGAAGAGAATGGAGGGGAAAAAACATGGCATCCTAATCAGCTTTTATCAGCCCAAAAACAAAAATCCAGCATTTTTATCTTACGCTCAGGAGGGCGTGGTCGTAGATTCGAAGTTAAATGTTCACTTTCTCACGTGGGCTAGACAATAAAAGGATGCGGGACATGATGAAAGTATGTGCAAACGTGAAATCCTTCCATCACACATTTTTTCTACCAGTTCTTTTAGTTAGCCTTACATTATTGCCATAGATTGTGAAAAATGTAGGAGTTATGTACAAACTTACCTAAAAATGACCATAGGGATCCATGATGCTGGATCATTTGTCCAAGCATGTGGTTAAATGACTCATGGTCATTGTTTGTTCTTCTTACTTGGCCCCAAACACTCAGATGTCTTGCTTGTACTCCTGAAAATATGAAATAGTATTACCTATGTGAATGGAATGAATCTTTGTAGTTCATTACATTACACCTGGCACACAGTGTGACGTCACAAGCGCGAACTTTGAAAAATCATAGAAACAAAACTAATCAACGTAGGAGAGTACAGATGGTCTCAAATTTCTTTGATTGGAATCTACTTTATTTTAAACTTATATAATGAATTCGTGGGTAACGCTCATTACTCAACAAATTATGAAAAATTAGCTCAACATTTCCGATGGGACCATTGCACTAGCCAACTATTTTCTATTGCCTGTTGTTTCTATTTCATTCCATGTACTCCATTAACTTCAAAATTGACAACGCATGACAACTTGACAGCAGTATGTGTTACTGCTCACCTCTAATCCATTGACGTTCCATGTATTGAAAGAAAGACTCCATTTCTGTGAATACATTGTGGCGCATAGCGTAAGATATAATTTCGCTTAGGGCCTCTTCAATTCTTTCAGGTGGTAGACATGGTAAGGCCATACACAGCCTTACTGATTTGGCTATGGGTCCATCGGGGTTATCTGTTTGAAATGGTCTTAAACCTAGTCCCACAGATCTGCGAACCATGCTCTGAAATAACAATCAGAAAAAGTCACAGAACACGTGTTACAAGATATTGGTATCACCTTACGTTATGAAGTTTCTCCAGAAAACTCTTTAACTGGTGTACAGGGAGAGAGAACATCGAATAGGACGCGTTGGGTGGCCCACAGGTGAACTAGCGAATAGGTTAGTCCTCTGTGTTCTGAATGGGTAGAACACGAATTTAATACATAAACCGGGACTATTTCATCATTACTTATGAAAACACCGTTCTTATACATGTGATTGGTTGCTCCAATGCGCCTTCCAAAAAAGAAAAAAGAATATCATTTCATAAATTCACATTTCTAGAAAAGAAATGCTTGGTAATTTGAAAGAAAATAGAAGTGGGTAAATACTGTCAATCGCGTCAAGTAAATGGGATTCAAGGCTCATGACTACATTATTATACGAGATTACAGTTATTATTAACCAAACGAGTAGGTAATGTCACGGACTCACAACAAATGCATAAATAACTGTACACAAAAATATGCAGATGTTGAAGACAGGTACCTTCCTAGCTATTAATGAAGATAAATAACTTCTCTTCTCTACAATTTTCACACTATTATTTATTATTATTATTATTATTATTCTCTATACCCCTCATAACATACTAGAGAATCGCTACTACCTGGTTTCTGGCAGAAAAACTGAGCGTTCCCCCCACCCGAATGCTGCGGTGATCAAGTTCAGTTCACTATCCTTCTTTAATTAAACTTCATTCATGTTAACATCTACTTATACGAGGTAGTAGGTAAACTATCAATACCATCGATGCTACAAACTCAACAACACCACTAAGATTATGATTAGAAGTTAACTACTTAAATGCTTCATTATACCTGAGTAGAATGGAATAAGCAGCCAACAATATTTGCGGAGGGAAATTGATTGTTTACAGCATTCTGTAAACCATGCTCAAAATCTGTAATGATGGTCGATGGCGCTATCAAAGGGAACAACCGTTTGACAGTACAGAAAATTGTATTGTAGGCAGAATACGATTTGTTTTCCATCAAAACAGCAACAGCTGGGAATGCCTGCAACGTTAAATTTCTATAGACCTCCAATATACTACCTTCTATTAGATGATATAATCTCAAATATTCCGACAACTACATCACATTTAGTATGTACAGTGAAAGATCAACCAGTCATGCAGCATGATAAATGAGCGAATTTTCTTAAATGAAATTGTAAAAAAAAAATTATATTGCTAAAAAAAACTAGAACTAAATAAACTGTAGCGAATCAAGAAACATTTTGGAATTTCAGATGTTTTTGCAGTTTTTATAGATTTTCAAGCAAATATTAATGGAATTTAAGAACGTTTTGTGCATAATTTTGAGGAACAATTTTTTCATGTCCTATTTAATCAATGATAATCTTGTTTTTAGTTTTTAGGCATTTCTAATGATTTTTTTAAGCACATTTTTTGAAATGTTACAAATTTAATGTGCTCAAAAACTGCTACCTAACGAACTCATCCTTTAATTTGGAAAGCTTGATAGTTGTGGCCCAAGAACGGGATTTCTATCTCATTCCCAAGGAGAGTTATCGTCTAGAATGACACCAAATTATATATACATGTATACATATATATATATATATATATATATATATATATATATATATATATATATATATATATATATATATATATATATATATATATATATATATATATATATATATATATATATGGAAAAGTGTTAAACTCTAGGATTCGTCTCAGAATGCCTCAAAACGGATTTCAATGAAGAAAATTTTCAAAAATTTTGATTTTAAAATTTTCTGACAAATTGCAATAGCTTTATTTTCTACGAAAATTTGCTGAAATGAAGAAAAGGGACAGATGAACAATATAGTTTATGATCGAGAAATCCAAAGTGCAGCACAAATGAATAAATAAAAAACCGAAGTTCATATAAGTTTCATCCTCAGAATATGAAGAGAAACAATGGTTTGGTACGACAAGTTACACATTGAAAATAAATTAATATTGTTAAAAAAGGACTTCGATTTATTCCAGAAAGTTTGAAACACCAACTATTTGGGTGTAACCAAAATGAATTACTACTAACGCTTCATACGTTTAACATTCCATAAACAATAATTTCTACTCACATGGTCGTAACGGAAGCACATTATTTATTTATTTATTTATTTATTTAATACGGGCAAGCCCAATTACATTTTATAAATAGTAAGTCATTCTAACAAGGGAACATTTAAAGAGAAAAGAAAACAAAAAGGGGAGGGGGGAAATGAAAATCTACTGAAATGAAACATGGGAGTTTGAAAATAAAGACTTGAGCGATGAGAGGGGAGAGAAAAAGAAATCGAACTGGGGATAAAAAGTCAAAAAGAGATTGGCACTTCGGGGAAGACGGTAAAGCGGTCGATTTCGATCATAGTTTGTAGCAGTAAAGGGGACACTGAACAACAACGGCGATCGGGAAGCGATGCGAGGGACAAGAAAATCAATCCTCGACAGCAAGGGTGGGCAGTGGATCACGTCGTTGACGATCTTGTAGAGAAGAACTAGGTCATTCACGCATCTTCTCCTCTCGAGCGTGGTCAAGCCGCATCTACGCTGTAGAGACTCGAAGTCGACGTCCTCATATGCTATACCCATCTTGTAGGCGACGTATCGTAAGAATTTCTTCTGTACTCGCTCGAGCCGATATTTATGAATTCCATATGAGGGAGACCAGATCGTGGAAGCGTAATCGAGCGTGGGTAAAACAAGGGCTTTGTAGATCGTCACAATGGCATCAACACTCGAGAATTCCCTAGTGTTCCGCTTAAGGAACCCAAGCGTGCGCATAGCTCTGGACGCCAACGCCTCAATGTGACTGGAGAATGATAAACGTTCATCACAAAAAACTCCAAGGTCAACCAACCCATCAGACCTCCGGAGGGGTGCGCCACAGAGGGTGTAGTTGTACACGATTGGCTTGGATAGGCGGTGGAATGTCACGACAGAACACTTTGATGCATTCAAAAAAAGGTGGTTTGCTGTACACCAATCCTCCAGACGGTAAATCGATGCCTGCAGCGACTCACAGTCCAATGGTGAATTTGAATGAACAAAGAGCTTAACATCATCGGCGAAGAGAAGACATCGTACTCCATCAGCGATGGTCTGGTCGACAACACTGTTAATCATTATAAGAAAACACAGCGGCCCCAGATGACTACCTTGCGGAATTCCAGAGGAGGCAAGAAAAGACGAGGAAAGAGCCCCCTTCACACGCACAACAAGCTGACGTCCCACTAGATAAGAGCGCAGCCAGGCCAAGAAGGATCCATGAATTCCCAAGGACTCAAGCAGTGATAAGAGGTGGCGATGAGATAACTTGTCAAAAGCCTTAGCAAAGTCTGTAGCTATCACATCCGTCTGAACCCCACTCCGGAAGCCATCCATAACAAAATCCTGGAAGACCAGGAGATTTGAGGATGTAGACCGGCCTCGCACAAATCCATGCTGCTCATCAACAATGAACGACCCAAATCTGGGTGTGAGCTGAGCGACAATCAACTTCTCGAAGAGCTTGGGGATTGCGGAAAGTGAGCAAACCGGGCGGTAGTGATTTATAAAGCTCTTGTCTCCAGACTTATGCACAGGCGTAACGAAGGAGATCTTCCACTTATCCGGAAAGGAGCCCGACTCAAGTGACATGTTGAAAAGCTTCGTAAGAGGTCGCAGCAGCCCCGATGCACAATGTCGCAGCAGGATGGGAGGAACGCCATCCGGGCCCATTCCCTTCTTCACGTCCAGCTGAGCGAGACCGAGAGCAACCTCATCCTCAGAGATAGAGAGAGAACCCAATGATAAAATATCTTGAGGAGGATAATAGGTGTCTCCGGAAATCGGAGGGTCGAAGACTGATGAGAAATGCATGGCAAACAGCTCAGCTATGGGTCTCGGTTCAGATGCTCGAGTTCCATTCAGGGATAAGCAGTTGGGGAGGAAATTATGAAGAATTATGAAGAATAATTGCCTCATTGGAGGGCTTGCGGGTCTGGTTTTGAAGGTCCCATCCATGGACCACACAGTCGATTCTAATAACAACTGCTCCATGTTTTCTGATATGAAAATGAGGTTCATGCCTCCATCTGAAATATTACGTTGGTGAACTTATCTTTAGAGGTATTCAAGAAGATACCCCTAAAAGATCAATATAATCAAAAGCTTGAGCCAACTGATTAAATCAAGCATGATGGTGCGTTCAAGAACCACACTAACGCTTTGGCAAAGTATTACGAGACATTACAATGAAGTTAAAATGAGTCGAGTCTAGAGTGATGTTCATCAAGCGAAGCTCTACAACTCGCTAAAAAAGTATTATTCACACAAAAATATTCCCAAACTAACTTCACGCAGATTCAATTTATTAAAAGAATATAGAATTCGAACAAAACACAATCTTGGAAGAAAAAGAGATGTGAGCACCCAATGAGACCACAACGCTCCTAAGTGCCCCAATCTAAATTCTTCATCTGATAGGTAAAATTCTACATGCCAAGTTCCTTAACAAATACCATTAGGGTCCATGAAGGTAACAACAACGCATTTTAATGGACACTGAAGAATGAATAAATGAAAGAATAAATGAAGAAATTACCTTCATCTCGAACTCCCATCCGGTAGAACTGTGAGCCACTCATGGTTGAACCAAAGCGGCTTCTCACATCCGGTTCATTGAAATAGTTAAAGAGGTCGGTCATAGTTTGAGGGAGAGGAGGTTGAACATTCCTCCGAGCGGCCATCATACTGGATTTAATGGTCGAATAAGGAAGGGTTCGTGAAACCTCTACTGGATACCTGCAATTCAGTAAAGCAGCAGTAACCACAGTGATCGCACCACACATCGCGGCCACATGCAGCAGGCAGTAGGTGTTTGACAGTGGTCACCATACAAGACGGCTCCCTGCAAACCTAATCAAATTATGGCGGTGGCATATCTCACTAACTCCTTGAAAACGAAGTAGGCAGCATCTTTAGTGTGGAGAAACCATTTATCGTCAAAAATGAGCCAGTGAAGAAAGTAACACCCCACCAATACTTCCAATCAGCCCAATTTGTGGAGCCATGAATATATAATAACAACTTAATAACTACGAATAGCCCCAGCAATAGATTCTTTGAGGATTTTTCGCCAACAATGAGCTGCTTAAGGAAAGTTACCACCACCAATACGTCCAATTCGTGGAGCCGTTAAAATTTAATAAGAACTTAATGACTACGAAAACCCCCAGCAATAGATTCTTTGACGATTTTTCGCCAGAAATGAGCTACTTAAGGAAAGTTACCTCCACTCCTACATGGAATATGTTGTGGACCGAGCCATGTAAATATAATAAGAACTTAATAACTACAAATACTCCCAACAGTAGGTACATTGACGATTTTTCGCCAGAAATGAGCTACTTAAGGAAACTTAAACCCACCCCAACGTGCAATATATTGTGGACCGAACCATAAATATATAATGAGAACTTAATAACTACGAATACCCCCAGCAATAGATTCTTTGACGATTTATCGTCAAAAATGAGCTAATGAAGAAAGTAACACCCCACCAATACTTCCAATCAGCCCAATTCTTTGAGCCGTTATAATATAATAAGAACTTAATGACTACAAAAACCCCCAACAATAGCTTCTTTGACGACCTTTCGCCAAAAAAGAGCTACTTAAGGAAAGTTACCACCACCAATACGTATTATCGGTTGCGGACCGAGCCATGAGAATATAATAAGAACTTAATGATTACGAATTCCGCCAACAATACGTACATTGACGATTTTCCGTCAAAAATGAGCTAGTGAAGAAAGTAACCTCTATGTCCAATCAGCCCAATTCGTGGAGCCGTGGAAATATAAAAGAACTTAATGACTACGAAAACCCCCAGCAATAGATTCTTAGCTACTAGCTAGTGAGATCGTTACAGTCTCACTAGAGTGAGATCGTAAGTAACGATCTCACTCTTCCTATGAATACCAATCTGGAGTGTTTCACTTACTCGAGCCGTTCCTTCACTCCTGTGAGCACAATTCAGTTCACAACTTGAGCAACGTTTATGTATCCAGCCCTGAGCTCTTCCTTGTAGGTTACCCCAACCATGCCATCCGATCCGGTGCGGATCATTCATGGAGCTGTCCTATGGCCCTCCTTCCCCATCTCGCTAAGCTACTGGAGAAGTGTATTAAATCAAGACATTTAAACCATCTTACATCCAACAAGCTTCTACCCGCAAATCAATATGGCTTCCAAAAGAAACTCTTGACTGAACATGCTGTGACTAAATTCCTTTCTTATCCACAGGATGCGTTGGATGAGGGGAAAAAAATCAAATGTTTGTTTCCTAGATATCCCAAAAGAGTTAGATACAGTTAACCATGTAAAACATATTGAGAACTTGAAAATCTAGGAGTAGGAGAAATGGTCCTAAAACTGCTGGGTAGTTTGCACGATGCACTACAAGAAACCTGAACCAAAGATGTTCTGAGTCCAGTAAAACCGGGGTGCCGCAAGGAACAGTCCTTGGACCCTGGCTTTTATCATTCACCCATGAGAAATGTGTAATTTACAACTAGAAGGCCATTTCATAGCTTTTGCCTACGACTCAGTGATAGTTGTATCTGGAAAAACATGGTCCGATACTTTTGGGAAAGCTGAGCGCTGCCTGAATGTAAAGTAAGTAAAAACCTTCTCTTTATCTACCACAAAAAACTATAGATATTTATGCTTCAGCTATAATAAATCTGCCCAGCCAGAACCAACGAATCATATTGTCATCCATAAATCGGTCTGCGAATGTAAGTTGTCCAAAACGTGCTATACTGTGGAGAGAACTAGCTCTATTAAATATCTATTTTTGTAGAAAAGAACATGAAATGGAATCTACAAATAGAAAAAATAGCCCAGAAGCTAAGAACGCTTTGTTACTATTTTGCTAGATTGAAACCTATTTTCAGCAAAAAAACATCCCACGTTCTACAATGCGCTTGTCAACAGTATTTTAACGTAGGTACTTTGTCTCAAGCTGGGGACACTCAATCAAAAAGCTTTACTCGAAAGCAGAAACACTCCACAAGAAAATAATTAAAATAATAATTTCAAAACCAGAGATTCTCTACAACTACTTTGTATGAGGAATCTGCGCTGCAAAGCCTGCGAGAACTATACGCTCAAAGTGTGGGTACAAAAAATTTTAGTTGAAAAGCCACTGCTATTTTCCCCTGTAAAATACAAAACCAACTGAAATGGTTATCAGGTGTACCAATAAACATATTGGTAAGTAATGCATGCATTACAGGGACGTCTCTAACCCCCCACCCCCCATTAGCCCTCTCCACCGTCAGTAAATTTGAAACTTCCAAGGATAGAACAAATAATAAAAACTGTCATGGAAATCAGATGAATTAAGTAGTAAAATATCATGATTTATCTTTATTACCCCCTTCAAACACCACCTTCCATCATGAAATGAGTAACTCCTGACATATGCTCCAAAAATAGATCAAATTCTTGATTGAAGTAAATAAGAATCACAAAAATCGGTCGAGATTTGTAGCATTGGCAGCTTTTGAAGGAATCGGTAATTACCCCATCCACCACGTCAGCAAATCCGAAATTTTCAAGGTTTGTTGCACGACAAGACTAAAAGTGGGATCGAACCAAATAAGAATCACGAAAATCGGTAGAGAATTGAAGCCTGCGTGGTGTAGACAACATTTGTTGGAAAAAACAATTTTTTGGCTTTACCCCCTCCATTCACGCTCTTCCATCATGAAATCCGAAATTCCCAAGGTTTGTTGCACAACTACACTAAAATTGGGATCGAACAAAGAAAGAATCCCGAAAATCGGTAGAGTATTGTGGTCTGGGCAGCGTCAAAAAATTTTTTCGCACACAGACATACACATGTAGTTTTTTCGAAGATTCGGTCTTAGAATGGTTTGAAACGGATTTGTATGTGGTCATTTTTTCTCTCATGCTAGGGTTGTCCCCCACCCCCATGGGTCAATTCAAATAGGTCGTCCCTCTTAGATAAGAAGCCTTGCATGTATGGCCTAGCTTCTGAGGGACGTCCTAAAAATGTACACACACGCACAAAAACAAATTACCTATTTACAACCCAAGCTTTTCAACAACTCCCTAGGTACATTGCAACCCTACTCTGAATGTAAATTCCGCAAACATATTCCTCCATTAGCTGATTAATAATAACGCAATAAAGAATTGGGGGGCAACTCCATGAAGCATGTAAATTTGAATATATTCTTAGCCCCCCCCCCATTCTAAAATGTGCCCGAATTAGTAAAATTAGAAACATTCACAATCAGTAATTATGTTTATTCATACCTATCTTGCCCACATTTGATTCGTAGAATAGATATTTGCAAATACCTACTTTAATTGTATGTTTGAAATTGGATCTTTCGAACTTAAAGGTGTTCGTTTTGCTCGTTTAAATTAAATTCGTTTTACCAAGTAAAAATAAATTAATTATTAATTGAAAGTAGGTAATTATGTATGAGTCTAAATCAAATTTTACTATATGCTACACGCAACTCGAAAAAAAAGCGTCCGCTGTCAGGTGATTCTTTTGCGGGTTTTCAGAGTGGATCGTTTAGGTACTACCTAAGTACGTTGGGTAACCTGTTTCTGAAAATAAACCAACATTTCATTTATGATAGCTTTTTGAGGAAGTGTCTACCCATCCCACAATGACATCCTGTATCGGACCATTGAAATTAGTAATTTCATATAACATGAAGAAATAAAAAGTAAATGACAACAAAATATATACTACCATACGTCATAACAGTAAAAACCAACATTACGCAAAACTCTTGCAAGAACATTGGGACGTTCACTTAGTGATGGCAAAAGAAAATCGATGTTTTCGAAAAATCGATTTTTTTAGTTTCAAACATCGATGTTTAGACATCGATTTTTGCTGTACGATGTTTATCTAACATCGATGTTTTTATCCCAAACCATCGATTTTTTAACTCGCCGGAATAAAGCTTTTACTCTGTAGTTTTACCGACAATCTCGAACCGGAAATTCAGATATACAAGCTCTATATTTTGTTTTGAAAGAAATTGTCTATTAAAATATCCAGCTGATTACATCAAGATACAAATGGGAACGGTCTGCACCATCTCCTCCCCACCCCCTCACCATAGATTATTCCTCTCATCTCATCCTCATACCCCTTCCATTTCCACTCTCACATGAGTCACATCCGCAAGCACTTCCGTCCATCGGACACACTGATTCTACCTCTGTTGCATGGTAATTGTCTGTCTGTCTGCCTGTTATGTTTCAAAACACCCAGGGGTAGAGAGGACTCTTAAATCAAAATTTTGTCTCGAGAATATTTAAGTATCGTAAATTTGAATAATATTATTATTTTTTTTTTACTATACTAAATTATTGGTTTTTATTTTTTTTATTACATTTTAGGTTTATTATATTACCTTAAACACATAACATAGTGTGTTGGGTCTAAAATAAGTTATTGTACTTATTATCATTATTATATAACTTTGATTAATCTATTACTTTAGTATTTTCAATGCTAACAAATACAGCAACAAAATGAAATGATTGTTTTATTTAAACCCTTAAATGTTCGTTTTCAGAAACTACTATTTTGTAGCCTATTACCTTACTTCCTTTATATTGAATTCAAGTACTTTATATTTCTTTTAACAAAATTTGTCTTCTTCGATGTTAAAACATCGATGTTTTTAAAAATCGATAATTTTGGGCTCGATTTTTGTATCCCATCGATTTAATGAGCTCGATACATCGATGTTTCCAAAAATCGATTTTTCATGAAATATTGCCATCACTACGTTCACTAGGTATAGAAAAACGTGGGTGGCAGGTGGTTTGGCCGAATGAAACAAAATTACCTATTTGTTTTGAAGAGCGAAGAGGGCGCTTGGCCCAATACGGCAGAAGCGGTGGAGTTCGGGCAAGAAGATAACCACATGTAGAAAAGGTAGACAGGTAGAATTCTACCTAAGTCCACGCATTAGTTCGCTTCTTAGGCCATTTGACGCCCGATTTGGGAGAGGCAGGGCTCAAAAATCGGCCCGGTTGTTATGAAATGAAAATACCTACTGTCTAGTTGAAAGCCCCCAACCAATGCATAATGAAAAAAACAAAATCCAGCTACCCGACGTAGCAACCACCCTGATTAGTTCAACTCGCAATTATACAAGTAGGTAGGTATAACCTATTAGGTATCATATTGCACAATAAGTCGTATGATATGTATAAGTACCAACAAAAGAAGACAAATGATATTGGATAGCACTATTGTGTACAAGGGGTCTGAATAATATAGATAACTTGCATGTAACATTACAATTAATAGTAAAAGTTGTTATAAGAACTTACTGAAGTGATACTTCATTATAAATAGTGAAGTAGGATGTTGTCTCCACACGACTTCTCCGCAATAACTCCCTCTTCATCTCACACTTTGGAGCAAGCGTGACATCAGCGGGATGGTTGTGGCCTACATTCAACCAATTTGAGGACAGCTGTATCTCCCTGTCTGGATGGTCGTGGAGATCGGTGGAGGCCACAACCGGGCAATTAGCAGTAATGCATTTAAGGTAAATCGTGGTACCAGTACTCTGGTACGCACGATAATAAAAACCATCACCACTGTGGTACCAAGTGGTACCCTGTACATAGCCTTCGATAGCGTGCACTACCATAATGTACATGTACGTACACCTACTCAACCTAGCTACGCAAGACAAGGTAGCTGAAACAAGAACTCTAACAACAAATAACAAACAACTATACTTAAACAAGCAAAAAACAACTATACTAAAAAAACTGTAAAAATATGAACAGTGGAAACTGAAAAATATGGAAAACTGTTGGTTTGGTAAAAGCAAATGGTGCGATACCAGCAGGAACAGAAGTGAAGCCTGTAACAAGTGGTCTACAGTCTACACTCGACCTCCTGTCTAGCGGATTCTTTAGACAACAGCTCAGGATCGGGTTTTCCGGAGACTCCCCTTATTCTGTTGCCTAAAGAATCCGCTAGTAGCGCTAGCAGTGCGTTCTTTTTGTAGAACGACTTGTGACAGTTGTTACAGATTGGTACTTGTAATCTGGAACAATAGGTTATAGGTTACCACTAGGCATTTTTGCGTATATGTATAGACAAAGATGCCACTTTATGCTCACAATAGCTTCAAACTGGCGAGCAGTATTTAGATTTAACAACAACGACAAAGAGCTAATAATAGGCTACTGTAAGCCTATTATAAGCTCTTTGGGTGTACTACAGAACCACAGTAGTCTGATTAAGGTCTTCAGTGGTCGTACGGTAAAGCACTGTACTCTAATGCAGAAGGTCTTGAGCCCTATTCCCCAAGGCTAAGTACTTCAACTTTGTTCCGAACTGTAAAACATATTTTGTGATCTAACCGTCGGGCTAGTCTATATTTAACTCTTTACTGAAAGGGTTGGTGAATGAAATGTTAACAAGTTTCATGTCCTTATGATGGCTCGGTATCTAAATGTTTGCGTACAAAGATGCATAATAGCAGTGGCGTAATTTGAGGAGGGGCAGGGTGGGCAGAGCCCCCCCACGATCACAGAGGATGTAGAAGTTCTTCTTGAAACGGATGCTGCGTGAACAATAATTAATAATTTCACATTACTAACGTCAGTACCAATTACGGTAAGTTCGAGAACGCAACCCGCAAAGCACGCCTGTTATGTGGGTCCAGTTACCTAGCAACTTCAAGGCTAACTAGGAACGCTCCTCCAAGGCTGGTTCCAGGGAGGGCCAAACGCCGTGGATAATATAATTGCCCATAATGCCCATCCAACAGAAGCGAAATAACTACAGTAAAAATAATGGTATGCTGGATACTATAAAGTGAAACAGTGGTGAAATTATGTCGTTCCCCCTCTCCTGAGGGGGGGCTGGCCCTTCCTCATTTCTCTCCTGGAAGCCAAAGTCATTTTCGCCCCACTCTCACTGGGGCAGTGAGAGTGGGGCGAAAATGACTTTGGCACCTTTCCCCACCTTCACAGCCCTCCGATTCACGTTCGATTGATCGATTCAATGCAGTAGCATCGATTGCGTCCTTCTTACCATCAATAAGTTTTCTTACTCATAAAAGTCTTCAATTGTCCCTGATTTTTGGTATGAGTCCCAGTAGGAATAACGGTAAAATAAAATTAATAGAATCTTACAAGGACTAAAAAATGTCTGTGCTGTGGTGATTGAAATATCCATAGTCGAATGGAAACGATTGAAAGAATCGATATGTGAACCAACCGATAAATCATTTTACTTCAGTTTGTTTACGTTTGTGAACTCTCATAAACGTTTAATGCCCTATATCCTGTATCTTATTCCGTGGTAATTGTCATACAATGTTTAACATGAAAGGAACCGTAATTAGTGTAAAAGTGAGTGCTAAAGTTACGAGTTATGAACCCCTTGGAGGGATACATCAAGATCTACAAATTACAAAGACGATTGGATTGGAAACGGTAAGTCAACCCGGGCCTCGTGCTCCCCAGTTCATGAGCATTTTCTCATAATAAAGACAGATTTAGTTTGGTAAGAATGTTCTTTTTGTGTCCATCAAAAGAAGGGTTAATTACCTTAATTTAAGGTACGTAAGGTTATGCTGTAAAAATAATACAATGTGTCTGCTCTTCCCTATTCGTCTCCCTACATAATGATTACTTTTATGTTCATTTTCTCTCGGTAGGTAGGTAGGTACCTAAGACTCAAATTCAAATTAGATAATTCTAAAGTGATTGTTTTCGTTTAGTTTTTTTCAACAATGAACCTTTGCAATGAACTATTTCTGGCATCGGCATCGAGGGAGGCATTTCTCCTCTGCGAAATCAGATGGGTAAAAATACCGATTGTCACTTCAAGGTTCGTTCGGGACAAAGTACAAAATAAATACCTATTGTGCGTCGTACTAAGCATAACGCTTTTTCCCATCTACTTCTACATTCTCCTCTTCGTTATAATTTATTATATATCAGATTTCCATTGATTTTATATGACCCGGACTTTTTGACAAGGACTTTAAATTTGGATTTTCGGTTTTGTGCAGATATAAGGTATAATTTCGGTGATTTTACATTTAATTTGCTAATTGCTAAACTTCTGGTGCAAGTGGCGCACGCGAAAGTATTTTTCCTGAGGTCTACTTAAAAAATTATGAAGAACATCATTCTTCATAATTTTTTACGCTGAATTCAGGGGAAATGAGGGGGGGGGGGGGGAGTAACCTTTCTGTGGGACACCCTGTATACATGCTACAATGCCCTCTTTGTGACTAGTAGTACCCACCATACACATTTTATACTATAGTTACATATACCTATAATCTTTGGCTGTTGTTGTTGCCCCTCCGTGATAAATTGCTTTGCTACGCCACTGCATAATAGTGTTTGGTAACTAAGGAAGTGACCCTGCCAACCAACTGTCATAATAAATAAGTACCTATCTACCTTCCTCGGTGTGTGGTTCGTTGGATAGAGAGCCTCTGTGAGACGATTGCGATTATGATGCGACTGAAATGATGGAATTAGCTGAATGTGCTAAATTCTCACTTTACCTTGAGAAGGAAGTTGAAATTTTACACAATCGATTGTTCGATGTTGAAAGGCCCAATATTATTGGCCATCGATGATAGCCCTTACGATGACATCAAAGTTTCATATTATGTATACGTTCATTTGCAAACATCCAATTAGGTATACCCACATGTTGACTTCATAGTTAGAACATTATTGATGTTGAAAAATTAGAGGTTTTGCTTTGCAAATATTACAAATACGGACTGGACGACTTTGAATTATTTTTTGTGGATTTTAAAGGTGGTTCTCCACATGTACTTTAAAGCTGGATTTATATTTGGAGGAGAATCCACTATGAAAACATTTAAACTTGAAATTACTCCTAAGGGGCAAAACACTTATCAATGGAATCTTGATCTGGATGAGACTTCTGTCCACTCCACCCACCTGACAACGGATAAGAGCTGTTACATTGAGCAAGAGCAGGAGAATGGACAACCGGTATATTCGGCTAGAACCGTTTGGTTGGCACCCCCTGCTGTAGATCAGGTTTTCCGGAGACTCTCCTGTAGACACCTGTTGTGGTAGGTACCATGATGCAGTGATGTTAAGCCTTGCATTAGTAACATGGAAGTTAGCACATGGGTGCATTGGTATTGTCAAAGAGCTTGTAATAGGATAGGTAGGACAGGTCGTGATGAAGGAAGAAGCCACTTGAGACTCCGCCTAAACGGGGAGTGAATCTGGGTAGCAAAAAGACAATTTTGTTTGATGAACTTGACTCTCACCTATCAAGCTGAAATTTTGATGGAATTCACAAGTAGGTTTTTCCTTGCACTCATAAATTTTTCAAACTTTTAGCTTAGGTCAAAGGCAATTTTTAGACCATTTTGCGCTAAAATTTACCAACTATTGCAAGACATTTCAACGTTGCAAAGTGGACTTCAAATATCAGCGCATCAAAAACCATAAGAATACCAAGTTTGGCGACTTTTAATGGATTTCCAGGGCTAATTTATGGGGATTTTAATGAATTTCTCGAAATTTTCAATATCTTGTGAACGGAGTGTTTTAGCGCGAAACGGATTTCAAAATTGGATTCTGCGAGTCACTTTACCGACTAGAACTTATTTCGGTGAATTTTGATCAATTTCCAAGGGCTTGCGAGGGACGGGAATTCTTAGCTGTATATACCGAGGGTCTGTACAATCTCTACAGGGCTTAGCTAAGGGTAACTAGTGTATAGAATCGCTTCAGACATCACTCCCGAACCCAATTTAATAGGGTTTTTAAACATTTTTTCGAAATTTTATGAAAATGTGGAAATTTATGATTTTTTAGTGAAGAGAATATGGTAGGAGAAAACCGATTCCATAATCGGTTTCAGCACCTCATTTAACATACTGGAACATATTTTGGTGGATTTTTGAGAGTATCTAAGGGCAGTTCTGGGGCCTCAAACCTATATTGGTCAAAATCTTTTTTAAACTATTCCAAAGCACCTACGTGAGCTGGGACCTACAAATTTGGCATGTTCCCTTAAAATACATTGAGGAAATGAGGTAAGGAAGAATTTTTTGAATTTTCATGAAATTGTGGAATCTAGCAATTTTTACATTCTAGAGCAAAATGGCACTCAAATTCAAATTCACCGCATCGAGAAACATGAGGGTACCAATTTTGGTGAATTTTAATGGATTTCCAGGGCCAATTTATGGGGATTTCATGAATTTCACTAAATTTTCAATATCTTGTGAACGGAGAGTCTTAGCCCAAAACGGATTTCATAATTGGAATCAGCGCGTCAAAGTACCTAGAGGGACGCATTTTGGGCAGGGTTGGTGTGGGTTTAAGGGGTTTAATTGGAAAAAACAAAATTTTAATTTTATAAGTTTCCTGAAAATGAAGTCTGGGTGGTTCCTGTAGGTGTTTGCTCGGCTTTCTTCACCAATTCAATGTCACAAAAAAAAAAAATTTCCTCAAAATTTCAAATATTTCATATTATTCAATATTTCTAGTGGCTTTTAACCACCATACAGGGGTCAATTAGTGAGTAGGGGTGGTGGGGGGTGTAGTTGGGGAATAAATTAAACATTTAATATATGTTTTGGTTAACTATGGAGCACCTGCGTGTTTTGGGAGCATCAAATTTAGCATTACCTAGGCCATCTACCCAAAGAAACACAATTTAGGGGAATTTTAGATAATTTCATGAAATTTGTCGAATTCTGTCATTTGCCGGAGAAAGGGACATCCTAGAGCAAAACGGATTTCAAAATCGGATTCCGCGTGTCAATTTACCTACTAGAACTTATTTCAGTGGATTTTGATCAATTTCCATGGGCTTGTGAGGGACAGGAATTCTTATCTGTATCTACCGAGGGTCTGTAAAATCTCTACAGAGCTTAGCTAAGGGTAACTAGGGTATAGAATCGCTTCAGACATCACCCCAGAATCCAATTTAATAGGGTTTTTAAACATTTTTTCGAAATTTTATGAAAATGTGGAAATTTATGATTTTTTAGTGAAGAGAATATGGTAGAAGAAAACCGATTTCATATTCGGTTTCAGCACCTCATTTTACATACTGGAACACATTTTGGTGAATTTTAAAGAGTATCTAAGGGCAGTTCTGGGGCCTCAAATATATTGGTCAAAATCTTTTTTAAACTATTCCGAAGCACCTACGTGAGCTTGGACCTACGAATTTGGTATGTTCCCTTAAAATACATTGAAGAAATGGGGTAAGTAAGAATTTTTGAATTTTCATGAAATTGTGGAATCTAGCAATTTTTACATTCTAGAGCGAAATGAACCTCAAATTCTAATTCAGCGCATCGAGAAACATGAGGGTACCGATTTTGGTGAATTTTAATGGATTTTCATGGCAAATTTATAGAGATTTTATGAATTTCACAAAATTTTCAATATCTTGTGAACGGAGCGTCTTAGCCCAAAACGGATTTCAAAATTGGAATCAGCGCGTCTAAGTGACTAGTGGGACGCATTTTGGGGCAGGTTGGTGTGGTTTCAAGGGGTATAATTGGAAAAAACAAAATGTTAATTTAATAAGTTTCCTGAAAATGAAGCCTGGGTGGTTCCTGTAGGTGTTTGCACGGCTTTCTTCACCAATTCAATTTCACAAAAACAAAATGTCCACAAAATTTCAAATAATTCATATTATTCAATATTTCTAGTGGGTTATAACCACCATACAGGGGTCAATTAGTGAGTAGGGGTGGTGGGGGGTGTAGTTGGGGAATAAATTAAACATTTAATATATGTTTTGGTTAAATATGGAGCACCTGCGTGTTTCGGGATCATCAAATTTAGCATTACCTAGGCCATCTACCCAAAGAAACACAATTTGGGGGATTTTTGGATAATTTCATGAAATTTGTCGAATTCTGTCATTTGCCGGAGAAAGGGACATCCTCAATTTACCTACTAGAACTTATTTCGGTGAATTTTGATCAATTTCCATGGGCTTGCGAGGGACGGGAATTCTTGGTTGTATCTGCCGAGGGTCTGTACGATCTCTATAGGGCTTAGCTAAGGGTAACTAGAGGCATTATTTCTAACTTAATGTGAATAATATGAAGACTATCATCAATGTTTCAAGATTTTCATTGTGGGTAGTTCAAAGACGAAGCATACGCACCAAGGTACCTACCTCATTTGAACATGATTTTGTGATATGGCACACCTACATAATTCAGTTATACTGAATATATTATATATGTATATATATATAGGGTCAGGGGGGGCAAGTGCGTACCTGTTTTTCATAAATCTGACTTTCTGATGCTACCATTTCCCTCAAACTACAAGTTGAATAATGACTACAGTTTTATTACATTGCCCAAACCTTTCTACGTCGAAAAACGTGTGGATATAATGAATTGAAGTTAGTGATTCATTAAGAATTGGAAAAAACCTGGGAGCATTCAAACAACGCACTTGCCCCCTGTTGGGGGGCAAGTGCGTACGTATAGTGGGGCAAGTGCGTTTTCAACTTTCTAACCGAAAAATAATAAAAATAAAATGAACCAATGTAGGTAGATGTTAGGTATAATTTGAAATGAATTGTTAATGAAAAATAAAACGCCGCAAAATTGATCATTTTTAGCAACTCAACATGAATTCCTGAGTGGATAAAATGGTCAATAAACTCATCCACTTGTTGGCTGCCCTCTGATTCGCTGTCGACTGGGGAATGAGGTTTGCGTGAGAGAGAATTTGAAGGCTCCAGATTTTGGCAGAATTAGATAGGACTGAGGTTCGGGAGAAGCATGCGGTTGTGCGTGGGGGTTGAGGAAGAGGTTCTGAATGGAAACTAGGCTTCAAGACCTTGATTTTCTTATTTTTTCTGGTAAATTCATGCGGTTTTTAATGAAACGCACTTGCCCCTCATTTAAAAGCGCACTTGCCCCACTGTCAAAAAATTAGGGGCAAGAACGTTTTATTGAGTTACTGCATCAATTTTTGTAGCCTTGAAGTTATCAAGTGCGCAGTTCGTACAGAGACAAAAGGTTGAAAGATAAACAGTGGAATAAACAGGAAAGGAAGGGTTTTTAGACAAGAAAACCATTGAAAACTGTACCTCCCTCAGATTCACACTCTGATATCGGACGAAGGCTTCGCGGAAAATGGTTCCAATTATGCTTATTTGTTCACTGAGGATGTAAAAATTTTTATCAGATGATCATAAACACCTGTTCTATCATTTGCTAAGAAACTTATTAAAATAGAGTGGCCTCATAGCGAAATAAAACGAAGAGACGCACTTGCCCCCAAAACGCACTTGCCCCCCCTGACCCTATATATATATATATATATATATATTGCAACATTTTGGCACCCATACAACATTGAAGTTAGGAGGCACCCTCCTTATCCGCTGGTGTATATATGTATTTTATGGTGTATATTGCTTCAAATGACCTCTAAAAACAGCAAGGTATACTTTTTATTTCATTTTAATGGTTATTTACTGAATCCCATAATGCTATACTTGTGGCACCATTCTTGAGAATTTTAAGTCACCGTCTATGTGGCAACCATACAATATTGAAGTAATGTGGCACCCTCATTATTCCCTGGTGTATATGTATATAAATAAATATTCTAACATTGTGGCACCCATACAATATTGAAGTTAGGAGGCACCCTCATTATTCCCTGGTGTATATATTTATTTTATGGTGTATATTGATTCGAATGACATTTAAAAACAGCAAGGATATTTTTATTTCATTTTTATGGTTATTTACTGAATCCCACAATGCTATACCTGTGGCAATCTTCCAGGAAATTTCATATCACTATATCTATGTGCCAACCGAGATATACAATTACAAATCACTGACTAAGTGGCGACCACTTTGATACCTAGGTGGTATCTGCGACGTTGCCAAACCACCTTCAGAACAGCAGACAAATCAACCGTTTTATAATAGCGGACAAACAAGAGCGAACCAAGAATTTCACAACTCCCATTGGTCTTCCTGGGTTCTGTTGAGGTAAACAAACTATGGTCAAAGATCCAGAGACTGAGCTTCAGGGAAGGAGAATGTTTAAATCTCGTAGACTTTTAGTTTTGCCAGCAGATTAGGTACCTAGATAATTTAATTTTGTAATTATATATCTTCTTTTGTTAGTGCAGGTACTAAATACGCTGAATGTGGATATTGTAAAACCACAACCAGCAAGCAAAATTTTTAATAAGCTTTGAAAAGGCGTAGGTATTAAATGTGCTCCAATTTTCTCAACAAAATGTGAATTATTTTTCCCACAGAAATCGTTTTGGGTTCTATGAAACCTGGATAAAAATTTCTTTTCGTGGAGCTACAGAAAGTAAGTGAAGGGTCTTTTTATACCTTCCACAGTTACGGCCAGATATAAGCAACTTTCGTAGTTAAGAATGTTTAAATCTCGTAGACTTTTAGTTTAGCCAGCAGATTAGGTACCTAGATAATTTAATTTTGTAATTCTATATCTTCTTTTGTTAGTGCAGGTACTAAATACGCTGAATGTGGATATTGAAAAAACCACAACCAGCAAGCAAAATTTTTAATAAGCTTTGAAAAGGCGTAGGTATTAAATGTGCTCCAATTCTCTCAACAAAATGTGAATTATTTTGCCCACAGAAATCGTTTTGGGTTCTATGAAACCTGGATAAAAATTTCTTTTTGTGGAGCTACAGCCAGTAAGCGAAGGGTCTTTTTATACCTTCCACAGTTACGGCCAGATATAAGCAACTTTCGTCGTTAAGAATGGCCCAGAACACCACGGAGATCACTCCGGAGGATTGACCAGTGCAGATTGTGTTTTCGAGTCGAAATGGGGGGGTATGTATCCCCTGATGATTTATACAAGAATTTCTCGTTTAAGAGTATAGGATAAGTGAAACAGTCGCGAAAGTCGTGAAGCAGATTGGGGGGGGGGGGGGGGGGGATAACGGAATAGCACCTGAGTACAATACTATGTAATCAATGTTATTTCTTGGTGTCATTCACCATAATAATGATCACTTATCAACTCCCCACCTATCTAATAAACCGTCTTTATGCGTTTTTCAAAAAAACATTATCTCGTTTAAGAGAATCGTTATTTTTTACGCGGAACCATCGTTGTATCACCATATAGTACATTGGTGCACAACTAAGTGCCGTCCTTCTCACCGGAGAGAAAGAGTTCATCCCCATCATTATGGCTCCAGATGTTTTCCATGGATCTCACAGGCATGTTTTTACCTTGGTAATATGAACATTCCTCTTAAACGATGGAAATGGTAGCGCAACTACGAGGTTCTACCTCGGCCAAAAATTCTCTTACCCCAGCCCATCATTACACTTGCAATTTGTGTGTATTGCACAAAAGGTGAGAAGAAACATTCTGGTCCGTAACTTCAAGATGTCTAAAGAAATGGAAGTTTTAGTGGACAAAATCCTAACTTTTCAATTTGGAGTACACGACCTTATAACGAAAATGAAATAGTATATTTGTGGGTAGTTCTTGGTTGCTTAAGAACTAGTAGGTAACACTTTCCCAGATATACGAAAGAAAATTGTCTTTACGTTTCGAGACAATCGTTTCAAATCCCAAAAACACGTTCTGACATTGTAAAAAAAATATTTCAGTTCCACCTTTGCCAAATTCCCATCAATACAATCGTCCGAAGAACGTGATCAGCAATTTCTAACCCACAGGGGCTCCTAGAAAATCATCAAATCTATGGAAAAACTGCAAGACACAAATAAAATAAAATGAGCAGTTCTAAAATTCCAATTCTTATCCGACCTTAAATATCCATGCCCCTTTTGTAAGAAGCCCTATGGAGCGAGGAAATGTCCCAGTTTCAAGGTATCAAGGTCATGATTAACGTAGTCAAGTGACCCTTTTGTATGGTTAATGTAAAAGCCGTCTACCGGCTGCCCACAAACTCGAAACCTGTCCTTCACAGACCGTTTGCATGTATTGTAAACAGTTCCGCAACTTCCACCTTCAATATCATCCTGGACAAAAAAATGGAGATCGGCGTTTTTGACTTCGCTATCAGGGTTCAAGTTGATAACTGACACACCGTTTCGATCGGAATTTAAATCTGCATAACCATCGGAAGCAAAACTCATGAATCCCTCCAATTTCTTGTCTGGTTTGGATGCTTAGGACCAACCTCGATCGGGAGCATCTCCAACCTCATCTGCCCGTAATGCCAACATCTCCGGATGCAAAATCAGGCTCGACAAAGTTCTTATATCTACTAAATTCTACGACGCACGATGTTATCTCCTTCAGCTAGATGACCGTGATCGCCCGAGGACAGGCGATTTCAAAAGGAGGGACATCAAAGTACTTTTGAGACATTAAAAAACTTGAAGAAGAGCATTGAGTTCTATGCTTGGTGTACTGTGGTCGAATGTGAATTACAAATTTATTTTAAACCCACCACAAACTCATAGGAATTATTTTGGCTGTTTCATCTAAATTGCTTTCAAGCATTAAACAGGTATTTCTTATGCCTACTGCAACATCCGCGTCACCTTCCACTTCCACCCTTATCAACTTCTTCACAACTGCGTGTAAATGCGGATGAGGACATGCACAACTAAAGGGAGGAGGCATCTACCGAGCATTTTGCTGGTTCGGGTGTTAACTCGCTGTCGATGCACCGGCCTAATTTTCCCCTTCGACACCGCCTCATCTTTTCATTCAGCCAATGTATAAGATATAGGTGCTAACCGCCAATGCCACTAGGAGCTCGGCTGAAAAGGGGCAACTGATCTATAGAAACGGACCAATTATTGAATTTGTTAGTATTCAATTGAGTTTGTATAAGATATGCACGTCTGCTAGTCCAAAACCGATGGCGACAAGAAAAACAGATCTATATGGCTTACAGCTGGAGGGGGAACCATATCGGCCCTTAACACTTTCATCCATGGCCAACTGAACCATGGTCGTCTGCTATCTCAAGGTGGATGGGTGTTACATGCAGATGTGGTTGAAATATATGAGTTTGAGCGCCCAGAAACGACTGTTTTGTTGATCGCTGAAACTGTGGCCCATCATACCAGGATATTGATAGGTTACGTGAATTCAAGTCTGCTACCTTAGTATCGCTAGGTCTTTGCTAGAGACGCAGTCCAAAAACACACATTTTGGGTCTGCAATCGACTTATTGGTAAATAAATGAAATATGAATCAGATGTACATGTAGATGTACTGTAGTTATGCGAATCTGCCACTCGAATATCGCCGGTTCGCCAATGTAGACGTCGTTCAAAAACACTGATTTGGATTGGGGTCAAAAAGAAACTCGTATACACATTACTCAAATTACGGCCAATATTAATTGGTTTAATAGGTAACTTAGAAATACACGTCTGCCATCGAAGCGTCACTAGCTTACTGGTGAAGATGAAGTCAAAACACTGTAAATCCTTGACACAAAGGTTTATTATTTTCCATTACAGATAACAAACCTGAGGCAGAATCCGTTGGTATCCCCCGGTCAAATACTGTGAATCTGATTGCGTACTATTAGAATGATATAATCAATCGTTATTGTTCTATATCTGATCTGATTTATATTTTGATTTGATTTTTAGCGCATTTTCTTTTAAGAAAGGAAAAATGAGCTATTGTGTTCACTTTGTTCGCTGATGTTGTATGTATGTCCTCTTAAAATCGTTTTAAATGCCACTTCCCGACGTCCGATTTTGATGAAAATTGGTATGGATGTAATCTGTAACATGATTTCACGCGGATCTCCTTACAAGAAAATACGCTATCATGTGTCTCATTTTGTGAGCACTGATCTACTTGTTTATTATTTTTTGAAAACACTATCCCCCTCCCCCCAAAAAATCAAGGTCATGCCCTCACGACACAGGTTCTGGTCCTGGGGGTTAGTATTACACGTCCACCTCCTCAAAAAATAGACGTCTATGTGAAAAACGGGCTTCGGATTCGGGTTCAATACCTTCAAAAACTCCCAGTACCAGCTTCGTGTTCAATTTTTTTTTTTTTTTTTTTTTTTTTCCAGTGTAATAATTTATAGTATTGATATGGGTTTCCACAACTTCACTGCTCTCCAGTCTGTGTGTCTTATCAAATGAAAGTCGTAGGACATCTAATTCTATATCTGCATTTTATATCACATGTCATTTTATTTCATTTTCATGTAATACATGTAATGAATTTCATCTCATATAATACATGTCATTTTATGACGGAAAATTCAAAATTGTCACTAGACCGCTCCTCCTCTAACACGTGATAGTTTTCTAAGGAAATTATTATTTCGTAAAATTATATTTAGGTAATTCACTAATAATAAAATTAGCGAGACTAATTGAATTCTGTATTATAAGGATATTATAATTAAATTGCGTTTAAGATTGAGTAGTCATGCCAAAATTAACCTTATTTAGACGAACCACCTCAGGTGTACGACGGGAGTCGTGTGTGGACAATTTGTATTTTTTGTCATAAATGCGCTAAAAATAAATTAAATTTCCAATGTTTGGTACCCATTAGTTACAAAGTTAGACTATTTATGACTTTCATCTAATAAGTTTTTCAATTGGTGTGACAGTTTCTGAGACTAAAGCTCTTAAAAATCCAAGTGAAACATTTCACCCAAATTGAAAAAAGTGCCTTTTTTTACAAGCGGTTGCATGATTACTCATATTTCAAATTTTAATAGGTTATTCTACGTAGAATTTAACTGCCGTGAATATTGGTAATAGATGTTTCCTTGCTAACTAGCTTAGTTTTGGCGTAAGATCAAAAATATAGAAAATAGTTCGAAAGTTGCTATGTTTTTTCGCAATAGCTTAGGTCGCCCAAGTAACTGGAATAAGCACACTTGGGTTTTTACTATACATGTTGACTCTAAAACTACGAAAATCGAAACAATCCGACCTTATGTTGAATGTCGCATTTGGATTTATTATTTTCAATAATGAACCTTTGTATTTTGAAGATAAATCAACTTTTTTTTTCCTCTATTTACTAGACAATTTACTAGTAATGTGACATTTTCGGTTTTTTAAACATTATTATTACCTATACAATCATTTATGTATTTATAATTTTCATCACCATTTATCACATTCATTTGAAATTCCCAAATCTCGAGAAAAATAGGCAAGGAGACTAATAATTCCATACCACTTGACGATGAGAAACAAAAGAAATTGAATCTCAACTCAAACTCAAATATTCATAAGGCATTCATAAGACTTCAGTTGTATAGATCCTGTAAAGTTAAGTTGGATCACATCCATCGAACTATAGGTATATCGAGGTATGTCGAATTATAGGTATCAAAACATAATTGAAGAAATAGTAAGAGCATCTATGATCAAGTAGGCACTGCACAGGTACGAAACGAGGTGATAAATTGCCGTTTTTTATTTACTATTTATTCAAAAGCGGCAGGATCCAATGTTGAGTGTAGTCCCAACTGCCAACACAAAAACGTGTTATTTTTAATACATCACTTTTCATTAATTTCTCTTCTCATGTTCACAGAAAAGCTTTTGTTTTTGACTGGTACGATGAATTGTCCATAAAATATTTTGAGTTCAAAATATGAACGAAAGGCTACGAAAATAAATCAGTAAAAATAGTAAACCCACGTAGAAAATCCCTAAAATCATTAGTTCATTTCTATATAGGGAGTGAACAGAACTTGACCCGGTGAATCGTGACAGTTAGTACCCATTCGGAAACCAGGGACAAAGTGAAAAGTCACGGATCCAGGGGTCTATCGTTAAATATCAAAACCACGAGTAATTGGCTGCTACATCTTTACTGAAAGCTTATGCCGCACAGCTACAGCGGTTTTCCCTGCCCTTCATGCTTTCACAGGGTGTGTGTGACACCACAAGCAAAATTTTGACTAAAATATCTGCGGTGATTACCTTAAAACACTATAAACCAATAGACGCCTTGCCTCACTTGGAGTTTGAAGACAAATTACAGAAACTCGGCTAAAGAATCTTGAGCATTTGTACTTAACGTTGATTAAAAAAAAAAGAGAGAGAGAGAACAGCGCAGATGAGGCTAGATTCAATTGGCTGACGAACTCTCTCAGTATAATTGTAAACTTTTCCTGTGTACCTTGCACTTTAGATGCTTCATTGTTTGAGGTAATTATTACTTACATATTTTTGGTTGAGGGCTTTCGATTGTCAACTCTCAAAACTGGATCCTGCCTTGAGTAAATATGAAATCCAAAAAGGCAATTTATCACCACACCACTTTGTTTGTGCAAAGGAATGTGTGGAACGTTCTCTTACTCTTGTCGGAAAAGTTACTTTTCATGCGTTTTTCAGCGTCAGTTCTCCGGAGAATGTTTCAATTCTTAAATTTTATTAAAAAGAATCATTTAAATAAAATTTAAAATGTAGAACAATGCTTTACTACATAGTGGCACGTAGACGGTACCTATGCAGTGCCTACTTGAATATTTACAAGTTTATACATGTTCTTATTATTTGATCAATTATGTTATGTTGATACCTATCGATGCATATGGTCGAACTTTCCTATAGGTACTCAGTGAATCCGCATTTTCGGCTAATTGTTCGTCTTGTAAATTTGGAACGGAAAGCGGGGGTCAAACCTGCTTCCTCCGTCAATAACTATTTCGTAGCAATTTTCACAGATAAACGCAGTTATATCATTGTCATCAATAAAAGATTTGTTTGATTTGCTACATGCTTTGTGGATACTGGTTCAGCAATTTATCATTTATTAATGATTAATAGGACGTTTCCATTTTTTCCTACCGTTACGTTACGGCGAAAATATTGATTTTCATGTACAACCAATGCGTTAGTAGGGAAGTGTAACTCCCTTAGTGATAGCAGGAAAACAATCGCCACTTTTTGGAATGCTCTCATTTTATCACAACATCTCATGATCCCTTAGCCTCTGTAGTGTCAAGGAAAGCTGATTTATTACAGTAAATTATAAACTACTTTTGTTAAGTAACCACATTGAACTAATAATGTGTAAAATTAATCATTATTAAATTATGTGACTGTAGAACCGTAAGTCTGTCGTTCGGTTTTTTTTTTTTTTTTTTTTTTTTTTTTTTTATTTATAAAATAAATTATCGTAGTTCATAAAACCTATATCCACGATGACCAAACTGTTTTGCAAAAGAAAACCCGTACATTTTATAGAAAAAATGGGAATATTCCGAATTACTTCCGAAAAGTCGACTGCAGATAAACAACATTCACAGCAGGTTAACACAACTGAATGTGATAAATGTGACCACTCGCGGCGCATCATCCATTTTTGAGCAACGTATAACTAGGTACTGGAATAATGCATAAAAGATGTTACTTCATCACGTATGTACCATCTTGAAATACTTCTGTGGAGATGATCTTGAATTTTATTTTACTTTTTGTTGCATAACTGGAACTTTCTATTCCATTCCAGATTTCCTAAAGTCCCAAAAATTCGCATAAATGGATGATATTACGTAAAAGAAGACTATAGGAGATCATCTAGGGTCCCCTAACACTCCTTGAGAGTATTCGGTCAATTAGATTCAGAGTTTCACGTGTGTTAACCAAGTTAATATCAATAAGGCGATAAAATGCATAGGAAACGTTCCTAGAAACCTCTACCCAACTACCCTCCAAGTTTGAACATAATCAGACCAATAGATCGTAAGAAATCGACGTTGTTAGAATCTGACGTTTGCGCATGCGTGCACCCTATTATTGATCCGACAACAATGCAATTTAAAGGGAACCATCTAGAAGCTAACCCACACAAAACCAGAAAATTCCATAAAAATCGGTTCCTTAGTCTCTGAGTTTCACAAGAGTCAAACAATTTTATTTTTGCGCATGTACAATGGTCATTACTCAATCAATCACAATAAAACTCATAGAGCATATTTCTGATACGTATAGCCAACTACCCTCCGGGTTTGAACAAAATCGAACCTATAGACCGTAAAAAATCGACGTTATTTTATGAATTCACGTTTGAGCTTGCGCACACGTCATTATTGATTCGATTGCAATGAAATTCATAGGGGAACATAAAGAGGCTAACCAACACAATCCCTAAAAATGTCATCAAAATCGAACTAAAATTGAGAATTTCCTGTGCTTTTGACTACGAGTAGTTGTGTAGTCGTCCAACACATCTCAACCCGCCCGACCGCACGCTCAACCCTGAGACAGCGTTCCAGTTGTTTTAGTTCTTTGCTTTTTAAAAGAGAAGAGGTGGGGAGAAGACGAGGTTATTTAAAGCAATGGCCGACCCTGCCAGATCTCCGGTAGCCATTCAGTAAGCAAAATAGAATGTGTATATTATTATGTATATTATAATATACACGAAACACCCGACAGCGGCGAAGCACGCGGAAAAACGATGAACTACAGCTGTATATTTGTGATCCATAATCCATTCAACTGGCACCCACCTCCCAAACTTCAAAGGCTCTTTGTTGGTCACTGAATCAATGTGAAATTGTAATTATGAATCCTTATCATCCAGTAGAGCTTAAATTAAATAGTGAAAATCTTTTATGTGTTTATTGTTGAAGTTAAGGTAAGATATGAGGGGTTGACAATGTGGCACCCTTATACGGGTGCCATAAAAACTTGGGTGCCACTTCGTATGCTGTTTTTATTGTTTCGGGTGCCACAATGTATGTATATATATATATATATATATATATATATATATATATATATATATATATATATATATATATATATATATATATAATATCCCCTCGAATCTATACATCCCACAGAGAGCAAGCGAGGCGAGCAACATCCCCTACATATTTCAAATCAACCTCAGTGGTCCACCCTTTCCAATCACTCTACATGTCCCACTCAACAGTGAAGACCTACGGATCTATACAGCCATACCGAGCAAGCGAAGCGAGCGAGTATACTATAAACGAGGTTTAATAGTTACAGACCAGTGATCTGCGGACAAGGCCTATCTAATACAGAAATAATAAATCTTTGTGTAATAATTTGCAGCGTTTTTAAAATGTATTTTTTAAAATCTATTGATGTATTTATTTATTTCATTTTTTTTTTAAAGAAATTGATACTGCAATATAATACATAAATGTGATTGTTACACAACTAATATCTCAATGATTTTTGCTTCCTCACTACCGAAGGTACATGGGACGCTTTGAGTTCTTGCGAGAAGTCGAAAAAATTGATGCCTTCAAAAATCAACATTTTTCCTAGCTTTTTGCGTTTCAGAGCTTATTTATCAATTTTTGTTACTTGTCTGTTGTCACGCCCAAAATTGGGCATAACAAATTTTGTCCGATTTTGATGACATTTTCAAGGATTGTGCGGTTTAGCTCCTAGACAGTTCCCTATAAATGTCATCAACGTCGGAATAATAGTAGCCCGTGCGCATGCTCAAACGTGAGTTCATTATAACGTCGATTGTTCATTAGCTATTGGTCTGATTTTGAGCAAGGCTGGGGAGTAGTTGGGTACCTATATCTTCCAGGAATATGCCATATAAATTATATCGCGATTGGTTGAGTAATTACTACTTTGTACGTGCAAAAATAAAATTCGTTGACGGGGGCAAAACTCCAAAACTCTTGAATCGATTTTTTTGAAATTTCCAGGGGTTAGGGTTAGGTCCTAAATGACGTCCTATGATTTTTATTGTCGTTGGATCACTAGTCTGTGCGTTCGCGCAAACTTGAATTTCCTACAACGTCGGTTTCTCATGGCCTATCTCTCCGATTACCGCCTCCGTTCAACCCCTTTCGTATTGAAACTAGTGAAAAATGTTCCAAATAAGACCGAAGTTTTAATGTAATAAAATGAGATTCACGCAAACCAAAACAACCAGCGTAAACACCAAGATTTATCAATGTCACCCGCTCCACTCAAACTTTTCCTTTTCACCCTTCGACTCATTCCCTTTCCAATTTGAAAGTTGTGGAAAAAAAATGAATCACTAAAATCAGATGAGAATAGTATAAACATCACGGTTTATCAGTATTACCCCCTCCGCTAACTCTTCCGTAATGAAATTTGGCACACTTCATCATTCCACCTTACATCATTCAGTTATACATAGCAGCAAATCGTAGGTGTATTGCGGGTTACATCACCAAAGCAGGCCTCTGTCTAATTGTGTTTAGTATCCACCTCTAATTATTCCTGTTCACCTTTTCGACGCGGCTGTTTCTCGATGCCGCTAACCCCCTTCCGTTCTATAACGAAAGTTTATACGCCGCTGTCCTCCGGCTCCAGTATTCCCTATTTTATACACGGTTATTCTTCGATGCGGTTGAACACTACATTGAGATATTATTTGAAAAACCTCCTTTTTATACGCGGTTACTCATTCGACGCGGCTGTTTTTCGACACGGCTGTGCGCTCCCTCCTTGGTAGTTGGGTCCCCACCGGACACAAGTCCTGAAGGACGCAACGCAGACCAGTGACCTCACCCTGCCATTGCTCATGTCAGATGGAATTGGCTTTATGTTGAATGTAAGAGATTTGATCCTCAATGCGTATACTCAACAGCAATTATTACATATTAATGATGAATATTACAAATTAATCATTACATTGCCACCCTATAATAATTATTATTCTTTTTAAGGTGACGAAAGTTATAGAGAACCTTTTATGAACAATGCGACCAAATTATTGAAATTTAATCAAATTTAGTCGAAAAGGTTTGGAGTTCTACTGTGACAAAGCATTTTTTCTTTTTCATTATTTTGCAGTGGCTATAACTGATCCAATCTCGATGAAATTCATCTACATTCTTCAAAACACCATCCCTCAGTAGTAGTCTGATTTCGAAAGAATTAAGGCTTTTGATTGTGAGGAATAGGTGGATAGGGGCTTTAAAACATTTACACTCACGCAATCGTAAACTTTAGGTACTTAAATGCTCAGGGGACGGCGAAAATCGGAAGAAACCTTCTAAAAGCAAACACGCACAGCATTTGAAAATTCCATGGAATTGCCGTATAAATTGGCCTATGACAACTAATTTTAAGTTTGCGCATGCGTTGTGGCCTTTGATGCAAACAGTATTAACTGTACGCAATCTTAAGATCTACAATAACTAACCAACGAGTGGCCTACTACGTTGTAACTGCAAGAAACAGATTAGATGTTTTGTTAAAATTTTCAATGAAAACAATTTTCGTGGAGCAATGGGTCAAAAAATTAAAATTTAATTTCTTCAGAATTTTTTCATGGAAATCCGTTCAGAAACGATTCTTGAGTTTGGGCTTTTTCATACATACACACTTATATATAATCAGAAAAAGCTAAAAAACCTAAAAATCACATATAATTTTTTGAGTTGCTAACTATTATTTAGAATAAGTTATATGCCATGAAATTTATATTTCATATCGTTCTAATTGCTTAAATTTCTAAACAATTTAGCATAAATATAATACAAAAATTTATGACTGGCTTCATGCCTGGTTTACTTCATATATACAACATTTGCTAGTTCTTGCAGATGTGCAGAGGGACGACATTTTGATTATCATGAAGCGATTAGGCGTGAAAATCAGATACTGATTAAGCTATAACATCGAAACAATAAGTATGGTTGAAATGCTTGTCATTTTCCAACAGAAAAAAGAGAGGGTATACCAACATTTTCCAATCTCAAGTATGAAGGTGGCTCAGGAAGTATCTCTGTGCCCCAACATTTTCAATGAAGAAGAAAATATTGGCTCTCAAAGGAAGAGAAGGACGTGGAAAAAGAGTGTGGAACGGTGGATCTCTACGTAGCTGGAGGTTGAAAGTAGAGCAGGTAGTAAACTTTTATGACAGATTGCGCCTATATGAACTTGCCGAGGGGAAGATAGCAGGCGGCATACTTCCCCACACTTTACCGGCGGAAACTTGGGATTTCTTGATGTTTCGATAAGAGACTCCTGAGGACTGAGGTGAGCCCGGAAGGCAATCGGCTGAGTTTTATTTATAAAGTGCTAATGAGCTTTGCTGCTACATAAGTTCCCGTAGTAATTTTAGAGTTCAATATGTTGGTTTCAGCTAGATTAAGAAATAGTGAACATCAAATGGTATGTTTATTCTGCAATATTTTGGCTTTTACGGGCCCATTTCAAGCAATCTGGATTATTCGTTATTCAGGAAAATAAAGAAAAAGTTTAATAGAGTGAACAAAACGATTTTTCACAATGAATACATTTTTGCTAACTCTCTTCTTTCCAACCCGACCGAAACATAACATAATAAATTTCAAGAACAATTTATGCTTCGACAATAATCGACATCTTCAAACACAGTGATAGATTTTTTCCTCAATTAGTGTAATAGTAGTAATAATAAATATTACTTAGGGCCAGTTCCACCAATATCCAAGTCTTCTACTCGATGAGTGATCATTTTCCATTAGTTCTTTATTATTCTTTTAAATGATAAACTACGGGCCTGAACGGTTGGGTACTTGGGTAAAGCTGTCGTAGAGACGACAGAATTCTCTAGGTATGCACTTAAAATATAGATATGTAATTTTAATATTATTACTAGCGGAGCTAATACATTATAGTTTTAACATCAGCTCAATGGGTTTTCATGTCACGAAATGTTCGACCTTCATGAATCTTAATGACCTACAAATGTTTACCTGACAATTATTACTTATTCTGTTGTAGGTTGTGACGTGATCCTAGTGCTCGGTCCGCAGTGAAGTGTCACGGTTCGGGGTGCTTAAGAAAAACGAATCTTCAATACTATCAGGTAGAAATATTTGAAATATTCTTTTCGTGATTACAATATTTTTTAGTTCTGTGATGTACTTGTTAAATGGTACTACTTGTTTCAAGTTTTATCAATAGTTGAAATTTGTTACTCATAAACATTAAGTAAGAGGACACACTAATAAAAAAATTCGTTTAAATTTTCATCATCATAGGTACTTTGTCCTTGTAACCCAGCAGTTCCAAAAAAGCTCCAAGTATTTCAAATTGCATAGTAGGTAATATTCAGAAAGAAATTAGCTTCAAAGCTTACTCAATTGATTGGGGGGCTCTGTATCTCGTCATTCTTAACGTGATTATATGCAGCAAAAAAATTTAAGTAGCTTCGGCTAATGTGATACATCTGTCTTTTTTTTTGGATTAGTGGTGAAAAGAATGAGAATTATTGATTTTTCTGAAATTCCAGCTTCAAAGCAAGGCGAGCATGTAATGAGAATAACTCTTTATTTTTCGAGGAAATAGGCAATGGTTCTAGTCAATTTTCGTAGAAAATAAAACTATTGCAATGGCTCTAAAAATTTTAAAATAAAACTTTTCTTCATTAAAATCCGTTTTGAGACATTCTGAAACGAATCCTTGAGTTTAACGCTTTGTCATATATATATATATATATATATATATATATATATATATATATATATATATATATATATATATATATATATATATATATATATATATATATATATATATATGAAGAAGCGCAAACTTCAGGGATCGTTTCAGAATGCCTCAAAATGGATTTCAATGAAGAAATTTTTCAAAAATGTAGTTTTCAAAATTTTCCGAGCTAAAAATTGGGTTACTGTCGAAAGAGGTGAGTTAGGAATATTAACTGGGGTCTTATTCGCCCGCCCGAGAAATAAACAGGGAGCTTGGAAGATGGGAAATGCGTGTCAATCACGAATTTATTATTGTGGAAGTGGAGGAATGAGCTAGATCACCTTTTAAACAACAGTTGTTTAGAAGCGATCACATTTCAGTTTCCCAACTGCTGTTGTTAACCAGATTTTGTGTTTTGGATTTTGTATTGCTTCTTGCTTACTTTCTCAACTCTCCAAACGAAGAAAGGAGAGTTATGTAACACTTACTGTGGATATTTTCTGAATATTTTCCTACAAAACTCATGGTTAAAGAAATTTGTATACATTTACTCGGGATGTTGGCCTCAAGGTGAGTCAACCCTTAGCCAATCAGCGAGCTGCATCGTTTGTTGACAATGGCTTGTTGGTTTGTTGGCTCCTACAGTTGAGAGAAAAACAACTCCTCCATGTTGCTGCCTATAACACGAAAAGTACTGAAAACTCCGATTTCACAGGAGGCTTGATTTAGTTAATAATCAAAGTTTCGTCCGCATGAACTTCGTTAAGGAACAGATTCAATTGAGTTCATTGCGGGGCAACTCCGTTGCTCAGATTTGGCGAAAACCGAGGAGAGGAAGGAAACGGTTTCATGAGGCTCTTGAAGATAAGATGCCATTACCTGAAGGGGAGGGAGGTTCCTACAGTGCATAGTAATTTTAAGAAGCTGCCGTGAAAATATCACACGATTAAACTCTGTTTTCACAACCTTCCCAGTTTTTTCAACACCAAATTTTCAGCATATTATTTACTGCTGTATGTAAAATAAAAATATCTAATAAGAAAATCCTACTTTTCAGAAATAATATCAGCACGAGACCACATGATGGTGTATAATTCTTTTTCATTACCTCTACCGACTTTGGTTAATTCTATAGGCCTGTAGCCACCTATTTTTCATCATAATTGTAAAATATTTATACTTTTTTATTATGGGATATAACGATACTGCTATGAAATTTATCGAGGACGTATTTTAAGGATTTGTGCAGAAAATTTTTAATATTATTGGTCAGATATAAAAGCTACCTCATATTGTAATGACAAACCTTTGAGTGGACCTTGTATGTTGATTTTTAGTCTTACCTACTATTGGATATTTCGCTTTCGGGAGATGGGGAAAATGTATATATGTTTGTCAAAATAAAAATGCCCACTTCTCTTTTACGTTCTAGATCATTCTGAACAATTCTGCCCGAAAATGAATCGTAACAAGTCCAATTTTCACAGTTTTCATTCAATTGTGATTAACTTTTCTGGGGATGTGCGAGTTAGGCTAAGGGTAGTCCATCATCTCCCAAAAATTGATAGATTTTACTGTGCATGCACAAATGTCAAGTAAATCAAGCGCCAGCTTCTCATGGCCTATTCAGACGGTGGTGAGGAAATGAAGATTTGAGCATCATCACGATTGCATCATTGGTACAGCAGAGATAAGAAAAGCTGTAAGTGAGCTGAAAATTTGAAAGTCTCCAGGTATAGAAAATATATCATAATCATATAATATAATATAAATAATATATATTATAAGAAGTCTTAAAGCTGGATGTGGAACGACGACGAAGTTGTTTTACCCGGTAATCCAGAAAATGAGGAATGAGGAAGTGATCTCTGCTGAATGGAAGAAAGAACCTAACCATCTGCAACTATTGAAGAGGCATTAACCTTCTCACAGTGGCCAGTAAGATCATGTCCAAAATTATCTTTAAAAGGATTAAATATCACGTTGAGAAACTCCTCCGCCTAGCGCAAGCCGTTTTCAGAAAGCACGGGACTTGTATTGACCTCATCAATACTCCGCGTATCATCATTGAATAGAGCACGGAGTGGCAAAGCCCACTATAAACTCTCTTCATAGATTTTCAAGAGGCGTTTGATTCAATCAAGCGAGAAGCCATGTGGAGGGCGCTCCAAGCCTACGTTCCTGGGAAAATTTTGCGGTTGCAGGAGATGTGCAACGCATATACGTGCCACATCATTCTTAATGGTGGTCTCTCTTCCCCAATACCGGTGAGCGCTGGGTGTTGACAAGGCTGCGTGAACTCCATGACCCCGTTTCGGTTAGCGTTAGATCTCTTGATGAGATAGACCCTTGGAGGCAGGAAGAGGGGTATCCAATGGGTTGAGGGAGTGGCTGGAGGATCTAGACTATGCAGACAATGTTTATATGCTTACGCAGCGACTGTGCGTCATGAGTTTCAATCTCGACAACCTCAGTGAGGTAGCGCACATGGCAGGCCTCAAAATTACCGTAAAGTTGGCCTAGGTGATTCGAGTCAACACCGCAGTTAGGGACAACCTTGAGGTAAATGGTGAAGTTCTAGAGCAGGTAGTCTCTTTTTAGTATCTCGGCAGTTTTTGTGGATGCAGAAGGAGGAGCTGAGGATTATCAAAAGATTCGGATCAGGAAGGATAGTTCGTTCTGCTATATCCGATATGGAGAAGTATAAATAATATTTCTTTCAAAACAAAACTTCATCTCTCCAGCACAAATGCGAAATTGGTCCTCCTCTACGTTTGTGACCTGAAATGTGGCGAGCTCGCTTAATCGGAAGCTGCAGATTTTCGTCAATCGATGAATGAGACGGACCCTTAGCGTGTTCTGGCCGGATGTCTTATTCAATGATCAGCTCCTAGGAAGAAAACTGATCAATAGCCTCTCTCGTCAGATATGAAACGAAAGCGGAAATGGATTTACCTCATACTTCACGAGGATGGGTCTTCCATTGAAAGAAGAGCTCTGGACTAGAATTCTCAGAATCACAGAAGGAGAGGGCGACCATGTGCGACTCGGAGGTGGTCTGTGGAGGCGGAAGCTGGACGAATGGGAAAGCCATGGCGGGAGGTCGAGGCTCTGGCAAACAACCAGTATGGATGGCGAAGTTTCGTAGCGGCACCTGCTCTTCTCAGGAGTGACAGGAAACAAGCAAGTAAGTATTGGATATTTCACTTACAAGATATGGAGAAAAATGCACATATTTATGTCATAATCAAAATGACTACTTCTCTATAACGTTTTAGACCATTCTGAACAACTCTATATAAGTGTGAGAGAGTGTGTGTTTCTGCCCAAAATGGCATTGTAGCGAGCCAAATTTCTACAGTTTTAATTCAATTTCAATACGGTTTTCCAGGAACGTGCGAGTTAGGCTGACGGTAGTCCACCATCTCTCAAAATTTGTTGCGTGCACCAACGTTAAGTACATCAACCATCAGTTTCTCATATCGCCTATTCGTCCCATCGCGTTAATTCAGAGGGTAGTGAGGGAAAGAAGCATCAACTAAGCAAAAATAAAGGAATAAAAATAAAATAAAAAAAGATTTGGGCATCATCACGGTTTTATCATTTAGTAGTTGTTGCGCGAGCGCGAATCTCTAATCCCGGTAACAACCGTTGCTTCCACAGTTTTCATCAAATTTCGATGAAATTTTCAGGGATTCAAGGATCAAGAATCACAATCTTTAGAATTTATTTATTTTTTTTTTAAATTTAAACCACTGATCTGGTCACTACACATACAACTCCTGAATAACAACAGCTCCCCATAATTTAATATATTCCTACCATTTTCTTACACGTCAACGGTTCCGCGATTATGAATTCCTTTGAGTTCTAATTTCGGAAACCGATGACCTAATCAGCCACTTTTTTATACGTATTTCCCCTCGTCTTTTAAAGTTGATGAAAATTCTTTACCTTTCATCTTTATACCATCAAAGAACCCGCGGTTCCCCAGAGGTCGCCCCAGCGAGCCTTTTAGCATTTTAAAAGGCCCGAATGAGATCTCGAGGACGCTTGCTTGCTTTTCTCAGCCCTAAGAGGCAGAATCCCTCATTTTGCTTCTGAGAATGTCAGCCATACTTTTAATTAATCAAACATTCATCCACCCCGTTGTAATAATGAAGTGGAAAAAGAATCTGTCTTCAAGACTTACATGAAAGTGTTCTCAAAGAAGTATCACATCGTTCATTTTAAATTACTAAAATTATTAGCTTCGCATAAGAAAAATAACTGTGAGTAATAATTAAAAAAAGTAAAATAAAATAAATAAATAAACATTAAAAGTTGTTCAGCATGGGTTAAGTTACTTCATTTGTAGGTATTTTTTTCGATTTTTCATTGCACTTTACGATTTCATTACTTACTTTTAAGGGCAACAAATCTTTTCCACAATATGATATTTTGCCATTAAAAGAATTAATTAGAAATTTAGCCAGTCTCCTTTCTTCAACAAATTAATAAGCACACTTAATTACGCATTAAGTTCATTTTTATAACGATAAAATAGTAGGTAGTTCAAAGTTCAAATTTATGACAAATAACCTTATTCTTAATAGTATATTGCAGCAGTTAAAGACGATAGTATGAATTTAATGATTTTCAAAAAGTAATTTTATAAAGTGAATTTTTAACAACTTTGCAAATTTACCGGATATGATACCATAAAACACGTTTTACAACAAAACTATGAAACGAAATTTTACGGAATCGCGTTACATGGAATACTGACATTTTCATGTCTTTTGAGACACATTCGCGAAAAGCGTAACTAGGCTTGTAGCTTTAAACAATAATGAGAAGGTAATGTCCGTTTCAACAGATCCGCCCAAAACTTTTGATTTAATTCAAACAAATAGATTAGTCTTGATGTTAATCTTGATGCTGTGGCCATTAAATGGTTCGCTTTGTACTTATCAAATATGTTTCAATTCGTAGAATTCAATGGATTTAAAATTCATGCGTCACACACGAGGTTCTATCCTGCGGCCTCTACTGTTTCTTAAATATATAAACGATTTGTTCAATTCTGAGAGTTGGCTCACTTCTAACATTCGTGGATGACATAGCTTTAATTATGTCGGATCTCTCATGGGGTATGGTACATAGAAAATCGAGTGAAGATTTATGAAACATTCAGAAATTGTTACCACAGATCATTTAACAATGAATACTTTCAAAACCAATTATTGTATGAATTTTTCTATCACAGCAGCCGGACAACCTTAAATTGTTGACCTAAAATACGTTAATACCTATCTTATATGAATCCATGGTCTTTCTCATTAATATAAGGTTATGAAGTGAGGTTGAAAGTAGTATTAAGACGGTGTATATAGTAGGTATACAGCTAGTTTCGTCTGCATGAGGGCTCTTCTGGTAAGTACTGAAATAAGAAGACAGGAGATCTCCATGGTATATCAATAAAAATTAAAAATATATACAAAATAAAGTTTAAATATAAGAAAATATTTATGTTGTTGCGAGTACCTATTATTAGTTAGGTCAAGCAACAGATTTCACATTTACTTGCTTACAATCTATTGTTGCTTTTTATAACCTATCGTTGTGGTTGGCGTTATTGTGCCTTGAGAAATCTGCAAATTGGTTTTTATCATTTTTTTGGTTGGTTTTATAATTAAGAGATATTATTTTTTACTATCTGTAGAGAGTTATTAATAATCAATGGGGAGTAAAAACGCAGATCCTGGATACATTCAATATGGAAAAAAACGTCTGTAGAAGGAGAGTTTTACAAGTATACACTTTAACTTCATCACAACGATGAGGAGAAGACACGTACCTGTTACCGGGTTGAACTAGTGTTGTCAGACGTAGTAATAATAAAAATCGTACCAAATTTTGTTGCAAAATACTTCTGAATTTTCAGTTATCTCTACGTAGTTTGTTTTGTTTTTCCCAACCCTAACATTTACCTATTATATTTGTGAGGTAAAGCTCATTCAAAGCAAGTCATATGCTATATTATATCTGTACCTCAGAGGTCGATTATCGTAAGTGACATTTTGGCGATTTTACAGGAGAGCCAAAAGAAGTTGTGGGCACACCTATTTTGATCCCTATGGCCCATTCTGATGACTTTATCATGCTCAAATTAATTAATTTGAGCATGATAAAGTCATCAGAATGGGCCATAGGGATCAAAATAGGTGTGCCCACAACTTCTTTTGGCTCTCCTGTAAAATCGCCAAAATGTCACTTACGATAATCGACCTCTGAGGTACAGATATGGTCCCAAAAAAGCTATAGTACCTAAAGGCAATTTGAATGTAAAACTTTGGGTCAGTGTAGCTGCGCGATTTACTATCCTATATAATAACATAATACTATTTTCATTTAATAATGCGTAGAAAAGAAAAGACAGAATGAATTGACGAAGGAAAAGACGGTCAATGCAGTTTACAAAGATTTTGGTTTATCATTTTTCATTATGTTTCGGTCGTGTTTAAAGAAATCTATTCTGGTGACGATAAATAAATACATAACTGCCGAAAAATGGGAAGTTAGGGGTAAATAGATACAAAAACTTATTAGAAGTGGGTTTTCTAATCAATTTTCTACCACTGAACATCGTGGTAAACAACAATTTGATTAATTTGTTCTCTTGTTCTATCACTGCAACACTTGGTGACATCCTACCCTTTTGTTGGAATACTAAACTAGATATACCTTATTTCCATTTCATAATCAAAATAGGATTTCGAATCAAAATCGATAAAAATCACCGCGCTGAATGACATTTTTGTGCGACAAACAGGACCGAATTGGAGCACCAAAGACGGGAACTGGTGGCTGTGGGTCGTCGAGTTCGGTGGCAGTCAGACCCCTCTCAGGTCACCATTCCGGTGGCCTAAGGCAGTTTACGTCAACTACGGTCGCAGTGTCGCCGCACCTCAACGATCCCTGGGGCCTATCTCATAAAACAACAAGTTACAAGTGTACAAGTAAACAAGTACAAGTATGTAATTGTAATGCACGGTAAACAAGTGTTCCACCAAAACAAAGAGTATAAGTGTAGAAAATTTACAATTGTAGAAGCTAAGTTTAAAGTGTAACAGAAAAGAAAAATGGCGTGTGGGGACAAACGAAATGAACAAAGTCAAGGGGGATGCCGAAATTGAAGTTTTGTCGGCAAACCATAATATAAAAACGGTTTTAAGTGCACGGTAGGATGTTTATCGTACATGACAAGGTGTAATGATTGGAAGACAGACAAATTATAAATTGAAAAGTGGAGAAAGTGTGTTTTGATTTCAACTTATTCTGTTGGCTTGCACAATCGGATTTTTCTCCTTCATTCAGCGGAAATGATTAATCAGGTCATCAAGTCTTAATGCTCCTGGGTTAGGAATGTCATCTGTAACTTTGATATGATCTTCATACTTCACTTTGTTCTTCAATGATGGGGAGAAGATCCTCAATACCCGATCAGGAAAAATTGCATGGGGTCACGCACCATTTGAATCTTTCAAGGGTCTTGAAAGACATCCTAAATCTCCCGTTAAACTCAAAACGTATTCGTGGCCGAAAAATCTTTGGCGTCTTCTTCGCTGAATGCTTCTTTCTTGTCTATATGCTTCAGCAGAAGAAAATTCCCACATACCTATTAAACACAGAAAAATTTTCAACTCACAATGCTGGAAAATAACAAGTTTACAGGTGAATGGACGTAGGTTAAAAATCGGCCATTTTTTACAACTGTAAAACAGTGACTTATCCAAAATGATGGGGAAACACTTGTAACTTGTCCAAATTCGCCTGAACACTTGTTAATTTTCACAGTGCATCGCAAGTCTACACTTGTACCTTTATGAAACGCTTGCACACTCATTTTTTACAACTTGTACATAAAATCGGCTTGTAACTTGTCACTTGTTGCTTTATGAAATAGACCCCAGTGTAGTAACGACTCTGGTGAAAGCGTTACTACACTTGTAACTTTCGAAACAGATTTATTCATTTTTAAAACTAAAATGATCCAACTAGCTGATATTGTTTGGCGCAAGGGAATTGCCCTATCTATGAAGAAATTATGAACCGCTTTATAATAATTTGCAGTGCTTTTGTTTTGTAATTAACAAGCCATTAAAGAGAACACGTGAAAAAAAGTGTTCTTCCTCCCGTTACGTTTCTCCTAGGAACGATAACACTGATGTCACAACAGGAGCAAAGAGCTCGTTAAACCTTCAGATGAATAACTCACCGCTTTTCCTCTAGTGTCCGCCATCTCATTCTATTTACCTCTCAGTCCCATAAACCTAATCACTCGGCGAAGTAATCGAATCAGGGCGAGTCGGGAATTCACGGAGCGCTTCTCTTCTTTCAACGGCTTACTTGGACTAATTCGTTAACTCATTTAGCTCCTCAGGGTGGAGCCCTGTTGTTGGTTAATGGACTCTGGATGCCGAACACCCTGAAACCACCTCTCCCGATTTATTGCCAAAACCTTCGCCATTTCAGGGCGATCGAACCCCACTTGGAAAAGTGCTGCATCACTTTTGCTATACTTGCGTGATTTCTTCTTTGGTTTTAACTCGTAACTCTTCGATAGCCTTTCTAGCTTATCTGTGGTTAGTTGTCCTTATTGTGCTTCCAGATTTTCATTACTAACTGAAGAACAATATTTTGAGTTTCTGATATGACTCGGCCTGCATTGGTCTGTATCAGTATGATTGTCTGCTTTTCTGTCTATCAGTTCTGTGCTTCGAGCCACAACTTTGGATCTATCGATTTGAAATTCGGTAAGTCCTCAGGCACAAAGTGAATTTTGAGATCTTCCGTCCTGTCAGAATTTTGACAGAAATAACGCTGGAACAGCCATCCCAAATTAATATTTCCACTGAAAGAATATGTAAATCAATATCGCACCCTGATAGCGACATGCAAATGAGCGAATCTATCTAGTACAAAATCGTTTGCAAAGCAGTTTTTATCGCATTTTCTTAAAAAAAAAAAAAAAAAAAAAATCACTATTGGATTCATTTTTTCCGTTTTTGTATGTACCTATATATGCATCCTCATTTTATCACTTTAACTTGAAAAGTGCTGGACTGAAAATAAAGTGGTTGCAAAAATCGTCATGGGTAATCAGCATAATGAGCTGATTTCGTAGTTCAAAAATTCCAATTTCTATGCAATTTATCCTGCGAAGCTGAAATTTAGAACGGAGCCTCTGTGAGCCCAGTAGGATAGGATTTTAACTTACCGAACCATTCCAATCAGCTGAGTGAACTAATTTAACGCTAATTTATAACGGGTTTTTAACGGAAATTTAACGCTATTTCTATGCAATTTATCCTACGATACTGAAATTTGGAAGGGAACCTCTGTGAGACAGATAGAATAGGATTTTAACTCACTGAACCACCCAAATCAGCTGAGTGAGTTCTTAACGCTAATTTCAACGCAATTTATCCTACGAACTGAAATTTGGAACAGAGCATCTGTGAGACAAGTATATTATTAATTGCTATGCAATTCTTCGGCCGACCCCCAACAATTTCTTTTGTAATGTCCGTAACGAAATTTGTCTCGTGAGACGAAGGTTGTGGGTTCAAATCCTGTTGACAGGTCAAATTTTTTTTGGTCGTACAACTCCCGATTTTTTTTTTTTTTTTTTTCTCGTGAGACGAAGGTTGTGGGTTCAAATCCTGTTGACTGGTCAAATTTTTTTTGGTCGTACAACTCCCGAAATTTGCATAGCAAATATATAAATATTCGCGCCTCGCCGGGGGGCTTCGCCCCCCTGGACCCCCCGCATCTTTTCTCTTTTGTACTGCGTAGAAAACGAGGATACTTTGCTATGCAAATTTCGGGAGTTGTACGACCAAAAAAATTTGACCATTCAACAGGATTTGAACCCACAACCTTCGTCTCACAAAACAAATTTCGTTACGGACATTACAAAAAAAATTGTTGGGGGGTCGGCCTAAGAATTGCATAGCAATTAATATATATATACTCGGCGATTCGCGCCTCGTCGGGGGGCTTCGCGCCTCCTCGGGGGGCTTCGCCTCCCTGGACCCCCAGGATCTTTTCTCTTTTGTACTGCGTAGAAAACGAGGATGATTTGCTATGCAAATTTCGGGAGTTGTACGACCAAAAAACAATTTGACCAGTCAACAGGATTTGAACCCACAACCTTCGCCTCACGAGGGAAAAAAAAAAAAAAAAAAAAAAAAAAAAAAAAAAAATCCGGAGTTGTACGACCAAAAACAATTTGACCAGTCAACAGGATTTGAACACACAACCTTCGTCTCACGAGACAAATTTTTTTACGGACATTACAAAAAAAATTGTTGGGGGTCGGCAACATAACATCGGTAAGATGGCATCCATTTCGATGGATGAATTCTTGCAGGCGACGTGCATTGTATAATTGTGTAAACTCCAGAGAGATTGTATTGTTTCTTCACATATAGTGAGATTTAGTTTACCGATTTATTTATTTATTTTTTTAATTTTTGATGTAATTAACTCAAAAGCAAAGTTTAAGAAGAGAGTCCTCGTACTCTTGGAGAGCTGAAGGCCAGAATTCGTGAAGGAATCGAGAGAATTCCTCTCCGGTTTTACACATCGCCTAAAAGGATGCTTCCAGTCATTTCCAAATCGCAGGGTTTGACTGCCATACCCTGTATTCAGCTCGTAGATAAATTGAAATTGATAGGAAACATATTTGCTTAGATTAAAAAATATAGAAGGCAAACATGTATAACATGAACTGCATAGGGTTATAATGTCGCACACCACTTTCTCTTGAAACAATCGAAATTGACAAGGCCACTCACAACGGTTTTCTCCACATCCACACCTCCAGAGAGACTGGCTGGAAAGCGAATGAAGAAGTCTGAACCCATTTTACCGTTACACCACAAATGATTTGCATTTGCGCGCTCCATGGGTCAATATGACCCGTACAGCGTAGAACAAAGATTAAAACCTCCAAACAGCCGGAAAATCTCGCAAAATCCCTTCCATGTCCACAAACAACCTTTTTCTTAAACAAGGCATGGAGGAAGGTAAGATTGATAAAAAAGGGGAGAGCGGATAAAGCGATCGGTGAAAAGCAATACCACGCAGTTTCCGTTCTCGGAGCCGCCGGAAGAAAAGGCGACTCACTCCGAAATTGAACGGCCTGACCGCAAGGGTAGATTCAACAGTAGAGAGCCGATACATCCTACCTACTTCATCTTGATTGCCCAGTTTTTTCCTCTCGCCAGGACCTTTTGAGGGTTGTCAGTGTTCGAACGACGAACATTCGTCCAGACAGTAACGGTCTCTCTGGTTTTTCTCGCTCGTTCGGGCTCCACGACTAACATATCGCTTTACAAATAAAAAGCCCTGTAAAAGGCATTCCCTTCATTTGGGATTCTGGTCGCATGCAAAGCGCGAGCTCTGAGTACACAAAATCCCACTTTTTTTTCTTATATCTCCGCCCTCTACTGCTAGACTGAAAGCCAATCACTTCTTTTCAACCTTCGTCCCGACGTTGAAATTCTTGTCTGGGGTGATCGGCTCTTATTAGACTTGTAAGTGATGACAGTCGAGTAGTATTGAACCGTCCAAAAGGAAACCAACTATAGATCTATTTGCATAAGTAAATTTGTTTGGTATTAGATGCATTTGAAAAGACGTTAAGTAGTTGATAGTTAGGATCATAAAAAACAAACTATTCATTTTAAACTATGTTGGAGAAAAGTAGGCGAGAAAAACTACGATCTATCGAAGCTACAATCCTAGTCTTGTAGAGACCGAAAGATCGAAGATCGAATTTTCGCGTTTGGGTTTTTAGTTTTTTCTAAATGTTAGCAAATTTTCGTAGAAAATGAAGCTATTGCAATGGCTCCATTGTATGTTAGAATCAACATTTTCGAAAAATTTCTTTATGGAAATCCGTTTTGAGACGTTCTGAAACGACATAACTGTATAAATTTTAGCACTTTTCATATATATATATATATATATATATATATATATATATATATATATATATATATACAGGGTGGGGCGTGGGAAACGGATATTTAAAATAATCAGAACTTAGGCAATTTTGTATGTAAAATTTATTTAAAAATAATAAAATAAAGCTTAAACTATGCCTAAAACAGAGGGTCATGTATGATAAATTACATCCTTCGAGTGATGATCATTTTCATTAATGCACTGCTGGATGAGTTCACGCAAATGTCCCTCTACCCTCTCCAAAATTTGTCTCTTGATTCCAGCGATCTTCTGACGAATTTCATTTTTCAATACATCTAGTGACCGAGGTTTTGATTCATAGACATATGTTTTTAAATATCCTCCACAAGGAGGATCAACATGCGAAACGTGTGTTTCCAACAAGATTGGGTTACAGCTCATACAGCCAGAGCTTCTATGGCTGTTCTCAGGGCCATGTTCCGTGCCCATCTTATCTCTTGACATGGTGATGTCACACCATGCCACCCAGGTCACCAGATTTATCTAAATGTGATTTCTTGTTAAGCGGATATTTAAAAGCACATGTCTATGAGTCAATAGATCGCTGGAATCAACAGACAAATTTTGGAGAGGGTAGATTGAAATTTTCGTCAACGCCTCCAGCAGTGCATTAATGAAAATGGTCATCACCTGAAGGATATAATTTTTCGTACATGAACCACTGTATTAGGCATTGTTTGAGCTTTATGTTTCTATTTTTAAATATATTTTACATACGAATTTGCCAAAGTTCCGATTATTTTTAAAATGTCCGTTTCCACACCCCACCCTGTATTTGTCATTCCAGACGACAGCTTTCCTTGGGATTGTGATAAATTCCGTTTTTTCGCCTAAAAATCGAGTTTTCCAAATACAAAATGGGTTCGTTGGCCAGTACGTTTTGAGCACATTGAATTGGTAAAATTTCAAAAAAATGTGCTCCAAAAATCATTTAAAATATTAAAAGCGACTAAAAGTCGTAAAGTTTATATTTCTTTGCAGAATGTTAGTCAAAAGAAGTTTATCAACGATTAACTGGACCATTAACATATTTATGCACAAAATTATGCTGACAAAGTACTCAAATTTATATTAAAATCGAGGAACCGTTTTGGAACTTCTTTACTTAACATTCTTCAAAGTTTCATTTTTCTAGACTTTGAAGCTGTTTAAAGATAAAGAATAATGAATAAATCGTACTATAATTTTAAATAAGGAATAAAAAATTATCCTACACTCACCCTGTGTAAAGCTCACCAAAATTAATATGCAACAAGTTTTCTCAAGTAGAGGTTTTAATTGTTCATTTCCCCCCTACATTATAAACAGTTTTGAAATTTGGAGGCTTGAATGGTGAGTATAAAATAAAGATAAATTGAAAATCTGATTCATTTGATTTCATATGTTATCGGGGCATATTATCTTTATATATAATTCCGAACGGTCTTTGAAATTGTGAAGAACTTCGCGGTCCGAATTTAGTGTTAGACTGCTCATTCGAATCAGCACGGCCCCAAGTTTGTTGCAAAAGTGTCGCCGTTCGTCTCTATACCCGCCTTGATCGTGTTCTAGGCGGTCCTTATCAACGAGTGTTGTTTATTAGGCTGTGGCGGCAAAAGAGTTGCCATCAATTCACGGTAAGTAAGAAACGTAGTGTAGTTACTAACATCTAGGAGAGTTATTTCTGAACGAAGAAATTGAAACTGAAGAACTTAGCGGACTCTATAAATAATTTCGAACGGTCTTTATAATATAAAAAACCCATCACTACGTTTCTTACTTACCGACAGTTTAGCAACAAACTTGGGGCCGTGCTGATTCGGAATTATATATTATATACTTCCGAATCAGCACGGCCCCAAGTTTGTTGCTAAAGTGTCGGTAAGTAAGAAACGTAGTGATGGGGTCTTTTCTGATCAGCTGAGTGAGCTAAATTCTTTCCTGTTCACTGTAGGAAGTTGAAATTTGATAGGTAGACTTTCTGAGGCATTAAGAGACGAGTGAAGTGATGGGGTCTTTTCTGATCAGCTGAGTGAGCTAAATTCTTTCCTGTTCACTGTAGGAAGTTGAAATTTGATAGGTAGACTCCCTGGGACATTAAGAGACGAGTGAAGTGATGGGGTCTTTTTTGATCAGCTGAGTGAGCTAAATTCTTTCCTGTTCACTGTAGGAAGTTGAAATTTGATAGGTAGGACTTATATCGTTACTATAATGTGCTGAGTTCCTGTTAGATACTACTGTTATACGGATTAGATTAGGGCTTTCCAAAGCCCTAACAGGCCTCCAGTTTACATTATAATCTCAATCGAGCGATCAAGCTGGAGCCCATTTAATTTAATAGCGTGCCGAGAGGTTCACATCGTAAAGCTTCAAGTATGGCGCAGACATCCGATTTTCTTTGATTTTGTTGAACGCATCGTCTTTCAGCTGTCCCCAGAGTCGGCTCGCGTGAAAAGAATGCAATCAGTCGACGTGATAAATTGCAAAAAAAAAAAAAAAAAAAAAAATATATATATATATATATATATATATTCTCACGACCTGGGACTCTGTTTAAGATCTGCTCGACAGTGGTACACAGTTTCAGACACTCCAGTTGTCGGAATTTCAACGCTTTGCTCGTGATTGGGTTTTGTCACGTCAACTAGCAGCCCACTATTGCATCAGGCAAATGGCACCGCGGAAGCTACTGTGAAGAAGTAAAATCACTACCTATTGATAAGATCAAGGTCGATTTTCAGAAATGCTTTTCTAGCATACAGAAACCCCCCTCTGGAAACTGGTTGCAGTGTAGCAGAACTGTTGTATTTCCGGAAACTGTGTGGCACCTTGCCATATACTCTTCTTAATTCGACTTCAGAGCCCAACTTGGAGGATTTCCCTGAAATCAGAGGGGGTATAGGGTAAGATATAAGAAGAATTATGACCATCGTCATCGGTGCAATGAGTGGGAGTCGCTCATGATTGGATCATTCGTATGGATCTCGGATAGGCATGTTACTGCCGTTTCATGTGAGCCCAGATCACACTTAATTCGGACTGTGAAAAGGACTGTCCGCAGAAATTGTTACCGAGCACTTCAGTACCCCGTCCCGTGGTCGACCCAAGCGATGGTGTGAATCCAAATTCTGACACATCAAACTAACTTGATAGGACTCCAACTGCGAGAACGCCTAGTCACTCGCTAAGGCCACGAAAAGAACGTCCATCAAATCTAGACAACATCGTCGAACAGGTGCAACTTTGTTTGGTACCACCACTGGTTCAGTGCTAAAGCCAGTACCTGCTCCCGTGGTCTAAACCCACACAAGAAGATGTATCGTGCGTCCTGCTTCCTATTGCACGACTTCGAAGACTGTGTCTTGAGAGTAGATGTTCATAGTGATAAATTTATTTAAACTTGTCGGTACTGTGTTTCATTACGAGACATTCGCGAACAATCAATTTGAGATACGAGACTCTATAGACCCTGACCAAATCTAAAGTCTTACTAAGGGATTGACTACTTGATGTTAAGTATTTTTGAGATGCGAACGTAGCGAGCATCCAGACCATTAATCTAAGCAGAAAACTGATCTGTGTAAAATCTCATGTCGACTGGAGCGCTGGGAATGCCACGCAGCGAGTAGTCGAACTAAAGAGCAAGTCTGGGTCTAAAGTCTCGTGTCTCAACTTGATTGTTCGTTAACGTCTCGTGTGTTTCATTCCATTTGGTTTTTGATTATAAATGATCAAAACTACTCAAACATATGATTAAGTAATTATGGAGATGTAAACGTGATGTTTAGTTTCTTGAATAATTAGGTACATGCTTTCTAAATTCTCAGTTTTGAATATTAGAATTGAATGACTTGAATAATCAGAAATGGTTATATTCATGTCATCCATGCTCTGCTAAAACAGACTATTAAGTCTTCATCAGCAGCCGACTTTTTACAGGTACTTGATATGTCATAATGGCTCCTGAAAGACTGCTATTCATAAACCATAGCGAAGGTACAATCAATGCAGATAATTTAAAAATGTTCTGGAAAGAAGCCAAACAGGCCGCCGAATGGGAATGGGCACTATATGGAACTTCCCGGTCCCATTCCCTTGAAACCGTCGTAATTCTTCCGTTTCTAGGTCAATAAAACCCAATTACCCGTTGCAGCATACTTGTGATGCCTCATTGTGGTATAATCGATACCGATGTAGATTCCGGGCACTCGCCCTTCGGCGTAAACTGAGGTTAGGCCCGGCAAAAGACCCCTTTATCGGGTAGCATTCCAGCTTTCAACCCAGTTGGTCCGACTCAGCCGGAAAGTCTCGTCCTGTCTAACCCAAGGTTTTATCATCGTTCGGTGCTATTTGAGTTCCTACAGAATGAAAGTTGGATTATATCCTTCACTCAATACACAGTTAAAAGTCTACGTAGGTATATCACGAAATTTCAAGCGAATTATATTTTGGGAAAGCATTTCACCATCACGGCATCTCAATAAAAAAATAATAAATAGTAAGAAAATAAAAAAGTGTACGCGAACGGTTGTCTAAATATCAATAATTGAGTAAGAAAAGTATGCTTTGAGGCTTTGAGGATAGTAAGAAAAGTATTTGTTGAGGCTTTACATTATTTTCAGTGCATTTACTATTCAACTTTTATGGAAGCTTTCAATGTTTTTCTTTTAAATTGATTTTATGAAAATGTGTGAAATAGTGAAGGTGTGTTAGATCTATGCTGTTCTTGGGCTGTTTATTATCAGATATCGAGATTCTATAAGTGGTGACTCAAGAGAGGAGATAACTTTTTAGCGAATTTTTCGCATTGGCTCGGGAAATTTTAAAATCAAATTTTTTGTAAAAAATTTTATCATCATTGAAATCCGGTTTGCGGCATTCTGAAACTTCACGTCAAGGAAGTTTTTGCTTTTTATGTTTATTTGTGACATTCCAGACGTTAACTCTCCTTTGGATTGAGATAAAAATCCCGTTTTTAAGCCAAAAAATCAAGCTTACCAAACAAAAGGATTAGTTTGATGGCCAACAGTTTTAGGGCTCATTAACATGGCCAAATTTCAAGAAATTCACAAAATACAAAAAAAAATCACTACGAATGGCTAAAAACGCGCAAAATTGTCATATTTATCATTTTCAGCAGAATTTCAGTCAAAACAAAACTACCAACGCTTAACTGGGACTGTAAAATATTTTTGCACCAAACTATGCTGAAAAACGTACTTAAATTCCATTAATATTTTCTGAAAAATCTATAAACCTGCAAACCACCTCTGCAAACCAAGCTCTGCAAGAAACCTAAAAATCCAAAATCTCTTCTGAATCACCAAATTTCATTTTAGTATGAGTTTCGTTGCCATAAAATTGGTTTTTAACAATTTATTTCTATTGATATTGCTCAAATTTCAATGCAATTAAAAATATTATAATACGAGATAACAGGTAGTTTAGGAAAATTCGCTCATACGATCATGCTGTATGACTGGAATTTATACGATGAATAAATTAACACACCTGGTGACGCAGTCATATATATTATAATTGATTTTGTACCTTGTTCATCATCGATTGTGTTTGACTATGCTCAGTCCTACCTCACCAATGAAAACAGAGTTGTTGGCGAACGGGATCTCGCACTGTGTGATTTTGAGATGGAGTTGACTTCTGGTGTGAACTAAATTTCGAACACCAAATACTTGCTAGCAGACATACTTGATATGAGCATCTTTTTATCTTGAAAGTGTCATGACTGACTTAGTGCAATTGGTTCGCTGTAGTTCACTTTACCTACATGGAGATAAATTGATATCTAGTAGTAGCGTAAATATTTATCTACGGGTCAACTGTAACACATGTACCTAATCTTTTAGTATATGCATGTTCAGCAAAAAAATATGATAAAAGGATATTCTTGACCTAGTGTACGTGACGGCGAGACACTCACATCGTCATATTTCATTTTTCTACTGGATGAGGAAACTTTTTATCTCCCACTTTCTTCATATTCCCATCTTCCCGGACTCCAAGAAGGGTCAACAGAACATTTTACTTGCAAAGCGCTCTCAAGAGTTCGTGTCAACAAAAGAGGATGGAAGAGAAAATAGTTGAGAGATTCATTTTGGCATATCACATTTCAATTACATAATATAAGCGATTTTTTTCTCGTTATAAATGGGATGAAATTTTACTTTGAATAACTTCCAAAATTATTCATTATTTTTATTTCAAAATTTTAAATAGATTTTGGTGATACTTGTCCACTCGCCTGTGTCCGTACCAGCTTTTAAATTGTAAGAATTTCAGCGAGAAAAATTCTAAATGTCAACGTCTTATACCAACTGGATTTTATGAAAGATACCCTAGATTCTACCATAAAATATATTTTCTCTAAGACAGTTTTGTGAATGTAGTACAGCGGTAGTATTCGAGATTAAGACGGAAACAGGAACAAATACTTTCGTTTTTATATGGTAATTTGTAATTATTCCAGTGGAGACCTGAAAAGATGCAATATGGGAGCCGCAAACTCTGAATAATAAATATTTCAAACTGAAAATATGCACTAAATGCTTGAAGGATTCCTAAATCCGCATTTGAAGTCCAAGTATAGAATTACCTACGGCCCATGAAAATAAATTCATCAGTCACTATGAAAAGCATCATAAGCGCTCCCCGCTGCTTTCACCTTTAGTTAGGCTTTCACTAACCATGCCTTTTAGTGTTATCCTTCACCATTGTTGAGTTTGAAGGATGATTTTTTTCTGGTGTTTCTTCTTTCAGGATTTACCGGTACACCAACTGACCTATCAAATCTTTGGAATAACATGATGGAAATGTTGAGAAAATAAAATCAGTAGATAAGTACAATATATTATAATAATTAAATTACAATACACAAATTCAAAATATCAAAATGAAGTTGATAGCTGCAGATATTTCCCATCTCAACCAAAGACACATTCAATCAATTGCGCACCTATTACCTCTACTTGCATTTCCTCTGCTGTCAACATTAGCTCCATAATCAAACTATTCCGTCTGTCGCTCTGATATATTGCAAACGCGCAGAAAGATTGAAGCATCACCATGATGTGTTCTGTAAACTATCCCCCCTCTCCAAACAAAGATCTTAGTGTCCAAACAAATATCTTCTTAAGTCAGAGTCTGTATTTGCTGTTACAGGCAATATTGCATGTGTTTGTCGGGTGCAAGATTTTCTTACAGGTTGATGAATCCTAACATCTGAATATTAGGTATAAGAAAAACAATTTTCGGAATGGGAAGAAATCTTCAGTATTGAAGATTTCATATTAAGTTGGAGTGTTACGAATTCGATGGTAGTAGTTTTAGAGGGAAGTAAATAGTTGCAATGTAGCAGTGTCCACCTGTATGTTCTGGATGAGCAAACTTTCCCATGAGGTCTTTATCTTATATTCTAGTTTCATACTATTTGCCTATATATAATGAATAATTATATAAAGTTCACAACTCATCTAACTTTTGAAAACTTCCACATGTTGGAACCCCAACCGGAAGCTAACTGCATTTCATATAACCGACTAGTAATGACACGATGCAACTTGATGAAACCATAATTTTATATAATTTAAGACTGATTAGGAAACCAAACAGTATTAGTATTCCTGATGAGGCCTGTACATAGGCGAAAGTACTTGGACCTACAATAAATCATGATGAGTTATATGTAATAGCCATACATGTCTCTCATCCCCTTAAACCACTCCTACCATAATGAATGTAATCTCGACATAATAATAAATAAAAATAATAAAACATAAAACTAAATAAATAATAAAACATAATAATAAATAAATCAACGACATAACAAGTGTTACCATTTCTAATTATAGGAGCTCTGATTTTTAGTAATTTCTAACGTTGATAAAAGATGAAGGCAAACCAAGTGGGTATGAGGATGAGGACGAATAGATCAGAATGATGTGTGTAGTTTGGTGGTCCGGTGGTCAAAAATAAACGAATATCCTAGATCAATCCTCTTACTAAAATATAGATTAGTAATATCACTAAATAGGCTATGATGTGAATAGATGGTGGTCTAGTAGCGATGCCCAACAATAATAAAAACCTAATAAAATGCGAATGTAAAAAAAGTTAGGAGTACCAATGAAGGATGCGCGAAATTAGCACCGGCGCTTCGTCCCACAAGAACTGTCGCTTTTGAGAAAAAGGACCGGCGCACTTGTCCCTGATCTGTCGTAAGACTAGAGCTTCTATCTGGCCCCGCCTATGCGTAGGAATTACAGTTTGGCACAGTAAAATATAAATTTAGTATATAATTATAACCCTCTCATTTCACCCATAAAGTCACCCTAGTAATCATGTTATTCATTCGGATAGCTAGGACAAATTCTTTATTATTGCGCTAAGTGTTTGAATTTTCTCATAGATGTAAATTTCTTCCTGAAAACGTTTTATTTCAACTTTTGGCGAACTGCAGATGAACCCATTTATCAAAAAATGGATTATTGTTGGCCGTTTAAGTAACAAACGAGGAACGCCATCAATCTTGATCTCATGCTCCACTGATTGACAGACTCGATCCATAAAAAAAAGTTAGGAACATTAGCTCCAGAGTTCAACTTGAGTTGGCGGAAGAATAGTGGGCGAGCTAGAATGGGCTCCGGGGTTCAAGGAAGGCTGTAACCTCAATATCTAATGATTCAAGGGTCAGGAATGTCCTGGGCAGGGTTGGAGCAAAATCACTTCTTTCTTCAGTTTAATCCTACCAGTATTATTCGGAGCAGCCATTTTTACTCTCTTGAGTAATCACGTATTGTTTTAAATCGTTACTAGTAATTGATGAACGAAGTGAGTTTCTTTTTTGACTCAGCTAGCATTTGTCAGCGTTTGTGCGTGCGTTTGTACAGGTCGCAATTTTAGAGCTATCAACTTTAAATTTGGTAGGTAGACTCTTTCGGCATTCAGGATTAGCTTTATAGTTGTTGGTAACGATCCTATGACAGAACCTTGTCGTAGGTGACGACGATCGTCGTCAAATTATCAAAAATTGGGTTCGGTATCGTTTTCAATAGTTTTCGCCACATAAAATCGACTAATACCACTATAAAAGCTGTAAAAGTTGTCCCTGACGACAATGCGACGTCGCCGCTGTCGTCACTGACGTCAGTCATTGTCGTAACTGAGTTCGGTAGCGAAAATGTATTCATTACCCCAAACTTCGAGAGACTCTTGGTCAGCGGACCCTCAATAAATATTTGTCGGATTTTATTGTTATTTACACCAGGAGGGATATAAAAAAATTAAATAAGAGTAATAAATATGGGTCCGAAGGTTTTGAACTTTATATATGCTTTTTTCGAGAAGGTTTGAATCGTTGTAATATTTGATTTTCTTGGCACTGAACCATAAATGTATCTTTTAGCTCCAGCTTTGGCGAACAAGCGACATATGTAAGAAGAAAAATCTGTGCGAAGTGAAAACTGGTTTTTTCTCTCTTAAACATAGTTATGGGCTTTGTCTACTCCTCTTCAATTTCATACTAATAAGTAGGAAAATGAGAGCCATGAAACATCTCGTCACCACAGACAGTGAGTGGTGTAGGAAAGCCAAAATTAGGTATCAGATGTATCAACTTCATCTTCACCTGCGGGTACTTTCTCATTTAAGGAAACATCATCATTATATACATTAGCACAAGTGAAATGAGGTTTAAAAAAGGTTCCAGTTTTGCAGCATGGCTGTATGAGCGAATTTTTGTGTTATCGTATTTATTATGATTTAAACCCAGATTTTGACTTTTTCAATAGTCCCCTGTCATCTCTGAAATCTCTAATGCTTTATCCTCCCGCTTTGTTCTATTATCTCCGAATTGCTCTGCTGACTTCATAAGTTAAATTATATCAAATATTTTTCTTGTTGATTTTCTCAGATGTGTAAATTCTTGTGTTCATTGAATCGCTACTTTTATTATGCTGTTGTAAATTGGACTTGCCCGTTAATAATTAAATAGAGTGTGAAGAAATTGTAAACTGCCAACGTTATGGCATAAAACTGGTTCTAAATAATATTATGTAATTCGGAATAGATTTTGGATTTTTCTGTTTTTTTTTTTTTTTTTTTTTTTTTTTTTTTTTTTTTTTTTTTTTTTTTTTTTTTTTAAGTAGCGAATTTTTATAGGAAATGAAGCTATTGCAATAACTCCAAAATTTGAAAATCAAAATTCGAAAAAAAATTCTTTGTTGAAATCCATTTTGACATATTCTGGAACAAATCCTAGAATTTATCACTTTTTCATATGTACCAATATCTGGAAACAAGAAAAATTGCAAACCAATTTGACCCATTTTTACTCTTTTTTTATACAAAAATCTATAAATACGTTTCTCACCGGCTCTTTTCTTGTTTTATAGCCGAATTCGAATACTCCCAGCTCATATACTATGTAAATTTACATACTCATAACTATGTAAATGGGGGAACATGGAACGTCTTCTCACCACAGTGATATGTAAGGAAGCAAAAATCAGGCAGCAGATGGATTGATCGAAAGTTCAAAGTGCTCAGTCATGCTGCTTGGCTAATAGAATGAATTTTCAAAGAAAAGTTGTGGATCAAATTAACTATGGCACTTAAATTCTGATCATTGAGACGAACCATATCCTGAATAAAACTGCGGAGACAGCCGTGTGACGAGATAGCAAAGAAAATTTTAGGACAAGCAGCCGAATTCGAAAACTAGATACTAGATTTTAGTCACTTATGGGCACTTTTCACCTAAAAATCGATTTGTGTCACTTATTTATTCATCTTAAAAATCTGGGAGTGGTCGCAATCGACTCAGCGCTGAAAAGTACTTCGACTGTGATACCCCACATGCCCAATTATTAAAAAAGTGATTTTTTAATAATTTTTCAGCCGATTAAATTGAAATTTGAATCTGAAATTCTAGAGCGATCGGGCTGGCCAACGAACTCGACCTGTCTTTTGCCAAGACGGATTTTTCTGCGTTGGAACGACACTTTATCGCCGTATTTTAAAGGAGTTATCTAGAAATACACCCTATAATTAAATAAATGAATAAATCAATATGTATACATATAAGGCATTAGTATCTAGGATTGAGTTCTTTGATGTGAAACGGATGTGTAGGGACACCCCGCCCCCTCTTCCCCACATTTAAGATTTTGAAGCCATCTAAATTGCGCATTTCTTTCTTTGAAAATTCGCTAAAAGTTGCAAATTTAAAGCACAAATCAGTCATCATCTGATGCTACTTTCTTTATTCGAAAGCATCATACATGAATGTTGATAATGTATGTAAAATGGTGATACATAAATTAATGCATCGTAAGCATAACTATCATTATTTGCCAGTTTTGTATTTAGCAATCTTCAGTTTTCAGTTTTCAGAAATCTTTTTAACATTATATGAAGCTATAAGTTGAAACGTCTCATTCTCTTCTTTCATAGCAGGGTATTATTTTGAAAATTTTAAAACGTAACGCGAATATACCACGATGATTTAAAATATGCGATGTTGTGATCATACTGCAAGAGTGTGACTTTTGTTCTTTCTGCAATTTGAACTGAATTGTAATTCGTCAAAGTTGCCAACTTGCAACCAGCATTATTATCAACGAATATTTTAAGAAAATACAAAAAATAATCATGGGCAACTATAAGCAAATTGTAACAAAAATATATAATATAGGAATCAGATCAGCGACGAAGGTACCACAGCATCTTTGTATTGCACTCTAGCAATCTTCACGTCGAAGTTGTATACTCCTAGGTAGTTCGTTCGTAAACATCGGAGGTTAGGGCTCCCGACTGGGATGCTCCTGTAATCACTGAACCAGAAGAGATTACGAAGTCAACATTAGAGGAACACAATCGCAAGGGTTCACAGCCCGGAGGTAGATTAGAGGAAGAGTATTAACAATTACTGCCAAGCAGAAACTTCCATTTCGCGACAGCCCCATGTAAATACTCGGGTTTTCTGAAAGGCCTCCTCTCTCTAACGAAGGACCTATATTTACGGGCTTACTGTAGAGTATGGCGTACCGCATTGGCGTAAATCTTTTACGTGTGTCGCATCCTTCCCTATGAGAAGGGCGAAAACTCCTTGTAACCCAAACTGCCCGGAGTATCTAGACTAGCGGTACGAGAGGGTCGTAATAAGTATAGCAACTTGGGAACAAGTGAGGCTCTTCTCTAAACGGCGTCGTACGTTTTCGGTTATTGCCGAGCTCGTAGCCAGCGTCGAACGGAAGGATTTGAGTTACGGAAGCCATAATAGGCTCACAGTTCGAATACTTCTCACAGCGAATATCCCCCAAAGCAATCGGTTTTGGATTTAACCCGAAAACACTACTGGCAAGTAATTCGGTACCTGCTAATAACAATGCTTTCGTCATTTCAACAGAGTAGGGATTTCATTCTTCAGGAATAGGGTATAACAATAAACAAGACAATTACTTTATCCAAAATTTATCAACATGAAGCACTGAATTCGTGATTGACAGTAATCAGCCAGAACTGAGATCAAAATCTCATCTCATTTCAGACGCATGAAATTGTAAAACCAATGCGGTGTTGAATGTCGAGGAAGCCTAACTCTTTCGTTCTCCCGCTCAGTTCATGTTTTATTTGTGGTGAGGGGGGGTTATTTGTGTATAAATAAGAAAATTTACACACAAGTGAAAGGGTAGGCATGTCGATCTGAACCTTTCTCAACCTTCTCTAAATATCTCTACACGTTGACTTTTTTCAATGCCAAAGCAAATCAGAAGATTAGTCTTCTTTGCTAGGAAAAAGAGAGGATAAAATGGTGAAAATGCGTTGTTGATCAAGTATAAGAGCGACTAGAACTCCTCGTTGAAGTTGTAGTGTTCTAAAATCGTCTCCGCAAATAACTTCTGAAAGTCATTATACTTATTTGGGTATTAATTTGAAAATATGAATGGTATCTTAATGGTATCTATCCAGGAAATCGGGTTAAAAGTTTTCACAATCAATAATTTCAAACTGTCAACCTAAATGGAATACCCACGTTTAAAGTTATAAAATTAATGTCAGCATGGTGGTTTGCGAGCCGACTTCATATATAATGAATATTATTTGGGAATGATATGATCCTTTGAGGGCGATTTATTTCTGCACGAGATCCGTAGTCATGAATTGAATTATGATAAAGTCTTTAAACTTCCAGGGGCAGTCGATATCAATTTAATTTCTAGCTGTTTGTATAGCTGTAGAGGAGGTGGTATTCAGTAAATATGGGGTGGTATTCAGGGCGTCCCCTATAAGATGGTCAGTACTTCAGGAGACGATTCTAGAGCTTATTTCTGATCGAAAGATCGACTTAGAGATTTTTTTAAAACGCTTAGTTTTGAAGTAATTTTTTGCCTCACCCGCCTCTTCGAACTCATTGCTAAAATTGCTACAGCACATTGCTAAACTAAACTCTTTCTATTTTCATTTTTTCCCCTTCCATTTCTTTATTAGCAGTAGCGATAAATCTCTATTATTTATAACAATGAAACTCCGTCTGTTTGTCTGTTTGTCGTCTCTATGCACGGCCAAATGGCTGAGTGAGGGGAGTCTACTAGTGGTGGGATCTTCTTGGATTTTTCCGAAAGGGGGCATAAACGATTTTAACATTTTCTAATTCCACCCAAACCATGGGCTGGGGAGTTCGCCGGGTGACGGTACGAAGTGTAGATCGGCTCTGTGAATTTGTGCAGATTACACCTGTGTAGAAGCCTTTAATCGTGATCGTTCTCGGTAAGGAAGTGCAGATAGCTACCATAAGTTACCTGAGTGTGCGAAATTCACCTAAATCAGGAATAAAAGGTCAGTTATTTAAGAATATTTATTCGATTAATTGGTTTTGCCTCCGTGATTCGCTGGCGGATTGAGAGACCAACGACCTTGAGTAAGGAGGCGCATGCGCCTCTTGGCTATCAGGCGCGTTTCCTTCCCAGCCGGCCACTCACGTCGCTCGCTTCCCCTCCCGCCTTCGCTGCTCGCTTCGCCCGTGGGCCTCTCTCCCCCCTTTGTTCCTCCCGAGTGAAGTTGACAGTTGACGCAGTTGGTTGCGTGGCCGTGCCGCGAGAAGGACTGGCTATTAGTCCGTTAAGCTGCGTTAATGCAATCCTCTAGCGCAAGAGACGGCCAATCCGCAAAGAGACAAAGAAGTCCAGCTGAGTCTGATTTATTGCCCACTGCTAAAAAAGCTGTAGATAATATGGGAACATCACCAGCCGGTACATTTACGCTAGCGGAACTTAAACAATGTATTGCGGAAGTTTTCGAGGAGAAAGGAGTGGCCACAAAGGTGGATCTGAATAACTTGTCCACCACTATAGGCACGGAAATCTCAGAACTTAGAGAGGAGAACAAACAATTAAAGGGGGAAATAAGACAGCTACATCAGTTGGTAGAATCCTTGGATACAAAGAGCCGGAAAAATAACCTTCTGTTTGGTGGAATATCGGTGCCCCACAACAGTAATTACGTTGCGACAATTGAACATTTTCTTGAAAGTGTGCTTAAAATGGAATACAAACCCTTGATAAGTAGGGCTTTTCCTGTCGGCAGGCGTGACTCGGCGGGAGGGATGATAGTGGTGGAGTTCGTGCGGGCCGAGGACGTATTCCAGGTGCTAAGTAAAACACGAGTGCTTAAGGACACTGGATTTTACATCGCAAGAGACCTCACTAAAAAAGCTAGAGATCGCAAGAGTAAATTGGCTGCGATTAAAAAGTCAATTTCCCAAAAATATCCTAACATTAAAACATCTTGGAAGGGAAACACTCTGATGGTGAATGATACTATTTACCGATGGGATGATGTTCGTGGACTGATTACGAACGCTGGTATCGAAGGTATCGAGCACTTAAAAGTGAAGCAAAAGGTTGAGCTGCCCCCAACCCTCAGCCCGACCAACATACAGCCCGAATGACAGGAACAACCAGAGCCCGCCGTACATACATTTGCTAGTAATAATGTCTACCAAAATATAACTAATTTATCATGCTGCACATATAATGTTAACGGATTGAAAAATAAACTAAGAGATTTTTTTGTGTATATAACTAAGTTTGATGTATTTGTGTTGATTGAGACCCATGTGGAGGAAGATGAAACTTGTTTGTATAAGGATAGCTTTCGCAAATTTAGATTGAAGTGGGTCCCTGCCACAAGAATCTCTAGGTTTGGTCGTGCTCGTGGGGGGATGTTGATAGGGATAAATAGAAGTATCAGTAGTGAATTGGTTACGTTCGTTGAGATAGACGGTAAGATATTGCTAAATATGAAGAGCACTGAGGGTTATATTTTGCCGATATATCTTCGTGATGAAGTTTGGGATGCAGAGCTTGGGAAACTCAGGATCTTCATGGAAAACAATCTGAACTTGGGGCTGATTCTCATGGGAGATTTTAATGCCAGGATAGGGGAGGGTCAGGTACTGCCGACAGAAGCAGTTGAATGGCTGCACGACTGTACTGCGGAGAGAAGGTCCTGCGACAAAACCAGAAACGGCAGGGGGAATAAGTTACTGACTGTGCTGGAGGAATGGGGATTGGTGGTGCTAAATGGGCGGATAAGAGGGGACCGGGAGGGCGCGTACTCGTATGTGGGAGTAAGAGGCGCCTCTGTCTTAGACCTAACATGTATGCCTGTGGATCTACTAAACTTTGTAACGGAATTTAAATTACAAACACAGACATTTTCGGATCATCTCCCTCAGGTCCTCTCCTTGGTGATCCCTGGGGAAAATATAAAAGAGAACAAACTTCCTGGCCCATTGAGATGGTTGGTGGGTGACAGCAAAAATTATAAGAACTCATTAGAATCTATATGCAAAGGTATGTTTGGAGTCATCTCAGCCGGGGAGCTCAGGAGGGCAATAATTACGAGCTGGCAGCAGGGGGTTACTGTTGGAAAGCCCCCACAGTTTGTCCCAAGACAACCATGGTTCGATTTAGAATGCTTTAGACTGAGAACGAGATCATTTAGGCTCCTTAGGTTGTTTGAGAAAACCGATTCATCGCTGGTGCGCCAAAGCTACATTGAGGCAAACAGCCGTTATAAAAGGATTACCGCAGTAAAAAGAGCTGGTTTCCTGAACGGGATTGCGAGCAGGTTTGCTGAGATAAAAGACACTCGTGAGTTTTGGCAGATTGCTAACCACTTCAAGAACAGGAATTTCAACTTTGCTCCGTACCTGCAGATGGATGAATGGATTCAGCATTTTGTGGTTCTATATAACCCTCCCATGAGGTCACTCGCACACCAATATGCACCCCCTCATGTGACTGACGATTTGCTGGATAACGACTTCACCATCGTAGAGCTTAAAAGAGTGATAGCTGCTACTAAAAAGAATAAAGCACCAGGCCAAGATCGTATTCCTTATGAGTTTTACCAGGAAGCACCGGACATTTTCCTATATAAACTGCTGGATATGTTTAATCGGTTTTTCGACACTGGTATACTGGATGACTCATTTACTGAATCACTAGTTTTTCCGATATATAAAAAAGGTGAAAGGGAGAACCCAGAGAACTACCGGGGTCTGTTCTGTATAGATGCAATGGCTAAGATCTATGTGGGGTTGCTTTCGAATCGGGTTGGTGATTGGATAGAGAGAAATTCTATACTTGGAGAGAGCCAGGCAGGCTTTCGGAGGGGCTACGCTACTTTGGACCATATTTTCACCCTATCTAACATAATCGAGGGAAGAATCCGAGAGAACCAAAGAACCTACTGCTGCTTCGTGGATCTCAAGGCAGCATTCGATACCGTAGATAGGGAGGCGCTTTTCTACAAGATAATGTGCACAGGACTGTCTACAAAAATGATCAGTGCCCTGAGAAACCTGTACAAGAACACCTACGTGCGTGTGCTGGCTAATGGCGTTATTTCCGAGCGATTCCTCTCATCGGCGGGAGTTAAGCAGGGCTGCCCGGCTAGCCCTACCCTATTTGCACTCTATCTGAATGACCTACCTGGTGCTGTTGGTGGAGGTGTTCGGCTAGGTACGAGTATCATAAACTGCCTCATGTTCGCCGATGATATCGTGCTGATTGCGGACAACCCTGTAGCCCTGCAAGACATGATAAACAACCTGGCTGAGTATCTAGAGGAGTGGAGTTTAACCGTTAATTTACAGAAGACCAACGTTGTGATATTCCGCCCTAAATGGGGTAAACCTAGCAGGCAAGAATCATGGAGTTGGCGTGGAGAAGAAATTTCAGTCACTAAGGAATACAAATACCTGGGTATATGGTTCACATACAACCTTTCTCTAAAGAAACATCTCCAAGAGAGGGAGGCACTAGCCAAGATGAGCGTAAACTCTGTTTGGTCACGACTGTTTTTGGCAAAAGAGGTCTCGCTGGATACCAAGTTTGGTATTTTCAGAGCGGTGGTGCTGGCAGTGTTGTGCTACGGCTGCCAGATTTGGGGATACAAAAAGCATGACCAGGTTGAGAGGGTGCTCCGATTTTTTATTAAGAAGATCTTTAATCTCCCCTCAAACACGCCCAATTATATGCTCTTTCTGGAGACCAATTTAGATCAAATCTATACCACAGTGCTGAAACTGAACGCGGATTATATAATCAAGACGCTGAGATCACCACCTACTCGGTATGCAAGAATCGCGGCCGAATATGCCATCAGCAAGAAATTGGAATGGGTGTCTACCTGGGAATCGTTCGTCGATAAGTATGGGGGGGAGGGGAGTTTTAGCTGGGATTCTGCGGATTCATTGGCAACAAAACTCCCGAGCATAGTGGCTGGTGTTGAAGAGGACTCCAAACTGGAACTGAGTCAGAAATGCCGAGAAGGACAGTACCACGCTCTGTATAGAGACCTAAGGCACGATATCAACGTCCTCTCACGTGGAATGGACCTCGAAAGTGTGACGTGTGTACTAAAATGTCGTGGAGAATTGTACCACCTGAACTATGTTCCTTGGATAGAAAACAGGGTTTATAATTGCGCACTATGCAATATGAACGAGAAAGAAGACACGGAGCATTTCTTGGCCAGATGCCCAATACTGTCTTGTTACAGGAAAGCATTCCTTGGTGCAAATGCCCTTGCCAGAACTGACCTAATAGCCTTGCTAGATGGAGGGGAATGGGGTAATTTATGTAAATTTGTGAAAGCAGCATGGGCGTATCGTCGTTTCCTAATAGCAGAATTCAACTATAATTAGATTGGTGCTAGTGCATTGGAGCCCAATTCAACAAAAGTATGTATATATAGAATATTAAATGGTAAATAGGTAGTGTTAAATAATGAATAAACAAGCTGAACAATAAATAAAACCAACAAGATTGAATCCTCCAAAACAATGTAATAATGGCTGATGCAGAAAATAATACATTATAGAATTTGAAGATAATATGTAATTAATAATGTAATATGAATAGGAACTTGAAGTTAACAATTAATAAAGTACCATGAATATAGTAAAATTAACCTGTAGACTCTAAAATATGTCATTTATAACACCCAAGTATTCGGCGAACTCCGGCTGAAGGTAATCATACCATAGCCTATTCCATGTTATTTTGTTAAAATGTTGTCAACTGATATATATATATAAATAAAAACATGTTTTCATTCATTCATTCATTCATTCATTCATTCATTCCATGGGCTGGACGGAGAGAGGGGGTGGGAGCCCCTTTTAATGCTCCGTTTTTTCACCGAGCGCTCAATCTTCTACCCGCTGCTACATTAAAATTTGATCGAGAGCACTTCGTATGTCAGAAAAGAAAAAATTCACAACTTATGAGGGAGTGGCAAAGGTGCCATAAGTTTTAAGTTTTTTCTTTTCTGTTGGATGTATGTGAATGAATGTATTCACAAACATTGATTTTCCTGACGGCATATATTATTACCTGACTGCTCCTTATATTAGTTTTTAGTCTTATTAATAAGTTTTCTCTCTCGTGTTATTGCTGACGTTTATGCCTGTTGTTTTGTTTGCTCTTAAGATGCTCGACGTTTTTTTCACTTTTTGCTGAAGAGGGTCTGTGTTCAAACCGAAACCCGTACGTAATTTATTAAATTGACGCTCCTTTACAGGGGAAGTAAGGTATAAAAGGATCATTTCTTCGCCCCTGCAGGGAACAATCCGCAGATTCCGCCATTAGGTTTTAGAATAGTAATTCTTCGCATCTGCGCAATGAAGTTTATGTAGAGTAATATTATCTTGAGTTCATCTCGGCAGGCAGGTTCTGCTTGCAGCTTCCAGGGATTTCTCACCTTCCTCCTGCCCTCGAGAGGAACCTTCTCGTGACTTGGACCAGACCCAAAAGGTTGTTCGGCTAAGAGTCGGGTACGTGTAATCGCCAGCTTCCGCATCCGACCGCCTCTGTGGGTTCAGTCTATATAACAAGTTATGATGTTGTTGGAACCCTTGTCTTGCGGCCGAAAAACATCTCCAGGTGAACTAAAACAGTACTAGCTTTCAGAAACTGGTGATTTACACGGAGGTTAGAACTTTTCGATTCGTCAACATACTGCTGGATGTTGGGTTAAACTATCGCACCAAATTCAATCTTGATTCTGTACCCTTATAACTCTTGTAAATATAATTCTCCGAAAAGTTAAAGTCGGTATGAATACCCACGAGCATAGCAGTTAATACCTCAGCACAATCAATAGATATTACAGGGTGATATAAGAAAAATAGATAAATAATGCGCTAATATAAAAAATGAACTCTATAGATATAGGTATACACTTATCCCAATTCAATAAATGTTTGAGCCACAACACAACGCAATTATTCACAGCCAATGTTTAAGAAAGTTAAAGATAGATAAATTTGTTATCAACTATTTCACCTTCATATAAGATCTGTCTTTAACGTTCAAAATGAGTAAAAAACAGCTTAACGAAATTGTTGCTCAATAAATAATAACGGAGCAACTCCAAAGAACTGGGAAAAAGTAAAGCGAAGTTTCAGTATTATTTTTCTCGAACCAATCTACATCAATGATTCAAATCATTTGTTTAAGGGATAACTTTCAAGAATTGAGCTAGCATTAGCTTAATACCAGTTGCAGTATGTATTTAGGAAGTTGGAAGAATTGTTTCGAATCAAAAATAATATTTGATTTCGAATGGAAACGGAACTTCACTGAATGACTGGTTCAGAATTTGAGTGGCGCTAATGTATTAGGGAAGATCGGAGTTTCAAGATTCGCTATAACATGTTAATGCATGAAACAAATGGATACATGTCAAGCAAAATGAAGGGCAGGCAGTGAAATGCCAGAAAATATTCAAAAATTTTTCTGAGTAACATTAGTTCATAAAATTAGTATTGTACGCCTGAAGTACAAACTGTTTATTTTCGAATGTGTTTTTCAGGAGACAACAAGGAAGGAGAATGCAAATAGAATTCATCAAGTCCAATTCAGAGGGGATTTTATAAGAATATACAAATCATAATATAATAGATTCGTCGGTAATGGAACTTCCAAGCTTCGGTGAGACGAAATATTTGTCTTCAAAAGTTTCCCCCTGTAGAAGGCTAGGGGAAAAAAAGTATATTGACGTAATAAATAAAATTAAGAACAAAGGCGCAAATGTGTTCTGATAGAAGAGATGAAAACCTGATAATTTCATGGAAGCAACTTGATCATCCGCTTACACACCCTCTTACTAGAGTTGCAGTTTGTTATTCTTGGTCACTTACTCCACATTTGTGGTGATTATCCCAGAAATAATTGGTTTTATTCGCAAGAATGAATCTGAGAGTACTGCAAAAATTGTGCTGAGGTCTGTTGAAATAGTGGCAGCAGGATAACGATGTAGTCACATCACCTAATTTTTACATCCACCCTAATAAAATCCGCTTTCTTCAGTGATCTGGTTCATGACGAATTCACACATGAGCCACCTGCTCAGGGGCTAATCGAACTTTGTGGTTCTGTAAAAATTGGGAGCCTCGCGTGAAGTATTTACGACATTCGACTTTGGAGTTTTAATATTATTTACTTGAAAACTTGCCTTAAGCAAAAAAAAAAAAAAAAAAAAAAAAAAAAAAAAAAAAAAAAAACAAGAAAGGATGTAGCAAGAAGAAAAAAGAGAAACGGTGGGGAAGGAATTTTGCATTACATACAAAATAATCATTCTCAACTGCTGTCAGAGAATAGCTGCGAAGCATTATCGTTACGAATGTAATTCGGTCACCAGCCTACCCATCCGCGGTTTGTGATTTGACTTGCATAACGGCTTCATATTTGTGGTGGTTCCTCGTTATTCTAGAAATAAGGGATTCTCTTTGCAAGAGGGTTCTGATTGTATAGCGAAAACTGTGCAGAGATTGTGCTGAAATAATGACTGCAGGATGACCAGCTAGTCACATCATAAATCAATACTTTAACTGGATTGAATAAATTCCGCTTTCTCTCATGTTATAGTTCATGAAGAATTTATTCAGGACTTTCAAACGATGATGTTGAGCCATCAACTCCTGCTCGGAGCTAATCTAAGGCTACTGCTCCGTACACTTGGGAGCCTCGCGTGAAGTACCTACAACAATTAAACTTCGTTGCCTCCTGAACCCTTTCGCTTTTACGTCACTAAAGAACGGGAAGAGGGGGTAGGGCCTTTATTGCAGCCCTGAAACCCTTGTGAATAAGGTATCAGATCACTTGAACGCCCTAGCACCCCCATCCAGTCACCATTAAATAGTCACCAGCCGTCTTGGGGCAGGCTGTCTGTTTTATACAGGTACCGACACTGAAAGATCACACGGGATTTTGGTACTCTTCCACTTTCGAAAGTTTCGTCAATAGTTAAAAGCAAAGATTGTAGAAGAAACATGAAAAAAGGCGTTCAGAAAAAAACTTTATTCCATTCAAATGCATGAAATACTTCCCAATTTTTCGAACATTGTTAGCTGAGAGATTTCAATAAAATTGAAAAATCAAATATTCCACAGTGCAGGTTACGCAAGATATTATCTTGTGGAGAATGCCGATAATTTGATATTGGATTGTTTTTTATTATCCAACACAATTTTTGATTACCAGAATTGAATCCCTAATACCTTTTGACCCCCTCCTCCTCCCTCAAATGCTTAGTTCGTTCTAGTTTTTCGAATATATTGTTCATATTTTGCCACACATATTGTTATAATTGTACACCAAATAGTAGTACTGTGAATATATTGGTCCACTAGAAAGCCATGTATCCAAAATTGAAGTCGTCGAAACCACAATTTTGATACAGCACTATGCAAATGGGGAAATAAATTGATATTTGAGGTAAAATGAAATTATGAAAATTAAATATCTCAAATGCTTTTAAACTAATAGAAATATTTGGAAAATATCATTTGACAAACAACATATTTAGTATTTCAACTTGTAAAATATTTCAATACTTCTGGCCAAAGGTAGAGAGAAAAAATCAATAATCCACTTGAACATCACTTTTAAACCAATTATAAATACTTGATTGTTTAATAAAGTTTTATTGAATGATGTACCAACCGACACTTCAATTCGGGATGGTAAATAATTTAATTTCACGCAAAAATAATATCTGGTATCCCAATAAACCATGAAATATTGAGTTATTCAGATCAAAATATAATATAAAAACCCCGAATATAAATCACTCTCGAGAGACGTTATAAAAATGTACGGTATTCTCAATTCTATCAAGGGTATCTGCTTTTTATTTTGGGGTGGGTTCCTCTACAATTTCCCTTAACTGAATTCCAGGATATATTTAGGTAAATAACCAAGGGGCAGAAATTCGGAATATTAACAGCACTTTGATAACCAAAAAGGTCAGTTCGAAACGGAATAAAACCATATCAACTGACTAAAGGAATAGGAGCCATCAATTTGTAGCTTGGTGCACGAGTTTTCCTTTGCTATTCTTCCCATGAACTATTGAAATTATGGGATAAAAATACGAAACGTGTTTCATTTTAATGGAGAGTCTAGCTGCGCTATTTTACCTTAAGCCTCCCTCTCAAATTTCAGCTTCCTCCGTAGAATAGGAGAGAAAATGGCTCTGGAGCTCAATAAGCTTATCGATGACCCCTCAGTCGTCTTCAGCATTCTCCCTTTAGCCTCCCTCTCAAATTTCAGCTTCTTGCGTCGAATAAGAGACAAAATGGCTTTGGAGTTCACTCTGCTGATCAATGACCTCTCATGCATCAGCGGCCCCTGATACATCTTTATCCTCGCCATGTTACAGACTACTTACATACCAGGTTTCACTAAAATTGGACGTCGGGAAATGGCATTTAGAAAGGAGGACATGCGTACATTCATACATACATCAACGGACAAAGTGAACATAATAGCTCATTTTTCCTTTTTTAAATGAGCTAAAAATAATAATAAACAATGTTTCCAGGCTTAATTGAACTTTTATTAATATAGATGAGCGATCAAATTATGAACAATACTGTTTGAATGATGGTAACAACGGAATCGCATAAAGTTCTCCATCGAATCAGCTAACTCACTCAGAGCTTCTCTCCCCCAGAAAGTCCCCGGCGTCGTCTCGCCTCGCCCCATGAAAATTTCAGAGGGAAAATCGCCTTCCTCGAGAGAAGTTGACAGAGCCGCAAGTTTTGAATCTTATTTCGAGACAGGAAAAGCGAAAGGACCAAAGGAGACGGGATGGAAAATTAGGTTGTCCCGTTATGTCGAGTAAAAGCATCAATTTGGAGAGTCCGGAGTAACACAGGGAGAGGGGAGAATATCGCCCCATCTATCTGCCGTAATTCTACTAGCCTATTCCTCGTATCCGGGAATGATTGATGGAAAGGTTTTCAAACATTTCCTTGTCACGTGGTTCGGGCTCCCTGATCAGAATATTCATTCGTCGCCTGCGTGAGTGAATCCCACGTGCGCTCCGACAAACATGATAAAAGGTCGGGGTTGAAACAAACAATGATTTGAAGGAGCAGTAATTTCGCTCTCCACGAGACTGCTCCGCATCAGTGCTCGGGAATTATCGTCCTACAGTATGGTGTTTATTGAATAAGGTATTAAAATTTCATAGTTAACTAATCAACTTTCATCCCCAAGCACCATTCACTAATGATGCGGAAAGAGGAAATGCAAAATTTGCGGTCACATGTTGAAACCAGGCTGTATTATAACTTTATAACCATCCGATAGATTCCAGATCGAGTTGCATTAATTTTCTAACATGGAACATGTTTTTGCCACCATAACCCAGCCAAAAATGAGACAAAAGTACCGTTACGTGACAATTGGTGACAAATTTCTGATGATTATCGCTTACAACCAAATCGTTGCTACGGAACTGTATCTTAGGCATTTATCATCGTACAAAAATCGTTCGCCAGTCGTTGGAAAGCTCTCAATTTACCTAACCGTATTATGTTAACCACTACGAGTGATCCTTCCCAGTTAATTTTGTAAACACAATTGCAACCATTATTAGACTGGAAAGAAACTTGGAAGTTGAAATTTGATAGGCTCTCTGGGACATCAAGAGACAATTGAAATGATGAGCTCTTCCCTAATCAGCTGAGTGACCTAAATTCTCTCCTGCTCTCCCAAAGAACATGTTCCACGTTCTATCAAAATTTAGTGCTTAGGACTAGGTATTTTTTAAATATTCACAAGTGACATACAGAATGGATTGAAGAAGCTGCACACACAAAAGCACACACACAAAACAGCTGATCTACCTTCTCAAAACATCCACTAGGGTGTTCTGACGTCATTTCATCACTCATTCCCACGCCAAAAACCCGACTAGTATTAGGTATGTTGGGTGTCACACATAAGGGTGGGAGGTTACACACAAAAATGGTCTACATGTGATTTTCTTTTTTGTATTTTGTATTTACACATTCGAGAAATTGATGGCTCGCTGGCTAAATTTTTGAAAAATTCTTTAATGGATGCTATTCTAGATCAGAGTTCTGAAACTTATTTACGGAGGATCGAATGGGAGGTGTACTTTAAAACGTGGGAAAGTTGTTTTGTGGGGAAATGGTGGCTAGTATTGACGTAAAGCGAATGGAATTCAAATTCAAGTGAATATTAATATTTTCTTGCTATCAACCCTATGGGGAATAAAGAAGGTGACAAAAAATGACAGTTCTCAATGAGAAATTAATTTGGAAATGTTTTTCTATATTGAGATGTTCCTTTGAACTAAAAGTTTTCTTGATTCGACCCTTTCGCGTTGTCTCTAGTAAATATTAGTAACTCCGTAAATATTGGTTTTGTACCTCTCCGGTTTTCATGTCTTCCAAAGAAAATGTTGGCTCTCATAGGTAGATAGGAATGAACACAGAAACTCTCAAACATGCATGGTTTTCAAATGGGGAGAATTTTTCTACTTCGTCATCCTTCATTTAATATTTGAGCAGGACAGTATATCTTATGACGTCGTGCAGTAGCTGGGGTAAAAGTAGCGAGCTTTCGAAATTTGTGATTTGGCCGTCTATATTTTTCGAAATTATAAAGTTTGTCTATTATATATATATACAAAAAAAAAAAAAAAACACGCAGGGATTTTGGAACACCAATTTATTGGTGTCAATGGTAGAGATGATTTCTCAGGATGCATACTGAACCTTTCAAAGGGCTCAAGACGATTTCCTTAATTACTCCTTTCTCGAGCCCAAGTTCGTATATTGTCTTTCAGCCTAAAGACGGGATTGTCCCTTTTGCGCCGATGAGGCCTATTACGTCTATTTTTTCTACAATGAATTCATGTTTGTAGAACGGGATAGTCGGACCGTAAATCGCCTTTTTCTCCTCGTTCACCTCTTCGGGTTGTGCTTCTGTTGACTCTATTTTGATTGTCGGGTCTAAGATCAGGCCACACTTCGTATTCGGTTTGTATGCGATTGTGTCTTCCACCGTCCACTATTCCATGCACTTCCTCTAGGACTACGAAGCCTTTAGCTCTCCATTCACTATTTGACAAGCCTTCTCGATGGCGAACCCACTCATTTGCAGACAATACAACACCTTTACCTTTGATCAGAGATTTCAGACTCTCTAGTTTTTACTGGGGAGTCATAAGACTAGTACCTATTAATTTCTGGTATGTGAAACTGAGAAAAATCGTTGGTACTTATGAATATAGCAAACTTCTTGACGGAACGGAGTTGGAGACCACTTTGCAGGCTATCAGGTAAATTTAATAAAACACCTTCAGCGTTTGACGAAATTTTCTAGGCTGAAGACGGCTTTGAAATAACAGATGTTCACATTTACACAAGTACTTGGAAAGAAATCCTGGTTGCCCAACTCCTGAGATAATGTTTCATATTTCCATGCACCATATGTATGGGGAAGTATGGACTTAGACGGCATATTTTTGTTTCTTGGTATTTTCGAGCAGCTTATCAACTGTTTGTTATTGATGTTTCTGGGGAATTAAAGTCCAGTTGCCATGTTCTGACATGCTCTATTGGGTTAACATAGACGTAATGCGAACTAGATGGAAACCGTTGGCGAATCATGAGAAACTTCAGAAGGGGAAACGAGTTTTCAGCTTACCCGCGCGTTTTGTTAATCCGAAATTCCGCACTCACGCAATTACCGTCTCAATGAAGACATGTCATCAGCCGTTATGTCCATATAACTTGTTTTATGAGGTGGTGGGGGAGGGAGGGGGAGGGGGGGTTTGATGGCTGAGGGAGTAAAGGGGCTTTACGGCGATTTTCATAAAGGATGAGGGACGGCTTGAATGTTTGGGGTGTCACACAGGAACTTGCCGCTCGCACGCACCCCGTAAATTCCAACGCCTGTCTCCCCCATAGCCCTTCCGGGCAATAACCATTTTTATTTTTAAATTAAATTAATTTTTCAATTTATTATTTATTCATGCCCGAAGCCTAATACAATAAGTTGTAACAGTATAGGTATAAGACAGAATAAAGTGGGAATAGTATAAATGATCACTTGAAAATCAACATCACTACCGATTCGGCACAAAGGTTTGATATTTCTGTATTAGATGATTCATGTAATACCCGATAACAGTATTTCTCAAGCATCCATGAACTCTATCCTCAAAAATTTCATCATAACATGCTAAAGATATATCTCACATACCAAAACTGAAGATTATGAAGAATGCTATCTATTTCCACAAACTAGTAAAGAGTTAAATATTAAATAGAATTCGACGTTTAGGTTATCATCACTAACAAACAAAAACTGTTTATCTTTATGGTAATATATTGCTGCTGATTCTAGCGAATTTTCGTTGAAAACGAAGCAATTTCAATGGCTCCAAAAATTTAAAAATCAAAATTCTCGAAAAATGTCAATTGAAATCTGTTTTGATGTAAATTCTGAATCGAATCTCAGAGTTTAGCGCATATACATATTTATATATCTGTGTGCGTTTCCTTCCAGACTATAACTGTCCTTGGAATTGAGGTCAAAATGAAAATTCCATTCTTGCGCCAGACAATCAAGCTTTCTAACCGAAAGGACGAATTTGAGCATTAAATTGGTAAAATTTCAAAAAAATTGCTATAAAAAAATCACCACTAAAATTCCTAAAATCTGCTAATAACCGTCAAATTAGTATTTTTTAGCGGAATTCTAGCCAAAAGAAGTTTATGAACGATGAAGTAGAACATTTAACAATGTACCTACTTAAATTTCATCAATATTTTATGAAAAAGAGATATACTATAAATTGCAAATAAAGCTGAAATTCCAAAATCTTATTTGAATCTTACAATAATATTTAGATCGAGTTGTTTTGCCACAAAATTAAGCACGACCCTAAAAACCTTTTCTCAAATTCCTACAAATCTAAAACGCTGCAAATTAATACTTAAATTTTTACTATTTTTGTATCGGATAGCCTTTCTGTGCAGAACTCCTGCGTATAATTATTGAATGGAGTCTATTATACACTAAGTATCTAATATTTCTGCATAGGTGTAGACGCCTGCCGAAGCGGAATCAATTAATTAAATAATACAGCTATGTTTTCTTAGTATTTAACATGAGCTGACTCTCCAGATTAAAATTAATTATATATAGTAAATCACCTCTCTGCTCTTCAGAAGTCCTTCTACTGGTGTCAAAAGTTACAATAAACTCGGTTTTGTGAAGAGAAAATTCAATTATATCCTCACATTTCCAGCAGATTTCATCGTTGTCTGGGAGAAAAATGTCGGAGGATCCGACGTCCGACGCAAAGCCCGCAGAATGGGATGGCACCCGACAAATGAGGGAGTATTTAACCTTCCAACTGCCTTTAGATATAACGAGGGCGAGGGGCGTGAGCTGCCGCGTTCCTCAAGATGCGGGCAAGACAGAAACGGGTTGGAACGCTCTGTCACTAAACCCCCATTCGTATAGAAAAGGCCCGATTGTCGGACAGGGGGCCATAGATGGACGGAAAGTGCTCGACCGCCGGAAAGTGCCCGACCGTTCGAAAGTCTCTTGTTGCGGGTAACACGGACTGGACCGACTGGGGCGAAATCCCTTGGGGCTCAAAGACCCGAAAGGGCAACTGAATCGGGTCCACTGGCGGTTCTCCGCCTAACAACCGTACTTCGAAGTCTCGAGACGTTTAGATACACATATTTTAATTTTGGGATTTGATGAATATTGCCATATGAAATGTTAACACAGTATGACACACATTCATAAAAACTCCAGTAAGCTGGTAAGTAGAGCTAAGTGGGTGTAAGGGGTCGATGTTAGCCATCGTTAATTTATTCGTTTCTAGTTTCTTGTTAAAGGATGAGAGAAATGTAAGGAGGATTAGCCATTTGAGTTGTGTCAAGTGGAGGACGACCACTGGCCATCCCTGTAACCAGCCGTTTTTGAGAGCGAACTCTCCCAAGTTCCCCAGATTCACATTTCTCATAATGAGTAATAAAGTCAAGTCTTTTGGGATTTGTTTAGACGTTTAAGGAAGATGATCCAACCGCCTGAACCACCCCACCCATCCCTCACCATCTCTATACGTCCCTAATGATCTTTTCCCAATGACAAACAGAGCAGATTTGAATTCTACGAGGAATTTTATGAGGAAATGACCCATCATTCGAGTTTTCAAGTGCGCGTAAATAGACGCAATTCCGCTCTAAAAGTGCTAAAATTATGAATACTGCGTTATTGAAGATATTCCATTGCCACGCGTAATACATGATTTCGGGATATTTTTTCTTGCTGAACCTCTTGATGATGTTCATTTATTGACATTTGCAACACCAACTTGAGAAAACACCAAAAAATGGACCAGAAATGCAGTTTTCTTACTCATTTTCACACAGCACAAAGCGTACTAAAGTGTGGCAAATGTTAATAAATGAACATCGTTACGTGGTTCACCACGAAAAATACCCGTAAATCTTGCATTAAATTTGGCAATTCAATATTGCAAATTCAATATTGAAACCTTCATAAATTCAATATTGCACAATTTTTGCACTTTAAGGGCGGAATCGCGTATTTTTGGGGCGGAATTACGTCCGTTTACGCGCACTTAAAAAATCGAGTGACGGGTCATTTCTTCAGGGGTTATGATTAAAAAAAAAAAAGTTTGTCACTGGCGCCAGTTATGCCGCAAGTGGCGCACGCGAGCGTATTTTTCCTGAGGGCTACTTATGAAGAATGGGAATACAGGGGAAATGAAGTAGGTTGTAACTTTTCCGTGGGACACCCTGTATATGTGGAAAAGCGCAAACATCAGGAATAGTTTCAGAATGTCTCAAAACGGATTTAAATGATGTAATTTGCAAAAATTTTACTTTAAAATCTTCCGAGCCATTGCAATAGCTTTGAGGCTGTTGAACATTTGTACTGTTTCAGATCTGTATTGTGGACAAATAAAAATAATGTATTCCAAATCTTCCACATTGTCACAAAAAGTACACGCACTATCTATCACTAGTTTGGCGAATTTTCTGGATGTACGCATTACATAGCCCATGGTTACTTCTCAAGCGGGCCAGTGTGGAATAAAATGACTTTTTTTTCCACCCATTTTCAGATACCTCGGTGATTTTGGAACGAACCGAAAAATATTCCTATGCTTCTTTGTTGATGGGTAGGAGGAGTCTTGGTATTGTTTCCAACGATTGTAGAGCTGAGTTTTGAAATGGGTTTTGAGATCAGTAAAGGGCACTTTTTCTGTATTCGTTTCCCCAGATAATGAACCATTTTTCGCTTGTAGGTCTGCAGTTTCATTGCCCTTGACTCCAATGTGAGATTTAACCCATACGAATTTAACGCTTACTCCGCGGTCTCCTAGCAGTGATATCTTGTGATAATCCGGCCCAGTAGATGTGAGATTTTCGATGATGGGCTCATGTACCAATACATTTGACTGTACTTTGCGAGTCAGACATTGAAATCGCTTCAATTTATACGAAAATTAGCTAAAAGTGCCATCGCAACGCGGGTTACATGTAGCATTCTAAAGATAATGGTTCATCTAGGTCTGTAGTTTCCAACTGAGCTACGTGTTCATTTCTCGTTGAAAAGATGTCCGCACCTCTGGGGAACTTGTACGTGAGAAGATGGAAGAGGATTGATTCAGACGACTGTCACCACACCAGTTCTCCAGGAGCCTCTCAACCCCTGGCACCTGTCACCCTGGGTACGTGTTGCCCGCTCTTGAAATCCATAACAAAATATCTCCTCCGCCAACGTTCCCTGGAACTACAACTCCGTTTCGGTCTGTTTCAAATAGAAGGTAGAGACATAGATCATGAGTTAGAAAATATATATTTAGACGTATTATTTTATGTATTATTATTTTGGTAAAAATAAATTGTAGTTATTAGTATCCCTTTTAAACCAAATTAAATATTATTTAATATTAATAAACTAATACCTAAATGAATTATTTTCTCATTTGGTAGGTTAGCAACTCCTTAATTTACTAATTTAGGTAATATATATATATACCGTTCACAAATACAACGGTTCATCATTAAATCCAATTAAAAAATATATATTCACAGAATTAATATTGATCAAGTCAAGTTTCAAATTAAAACACCCTTCTTATGCTCACTAATTTATTGAAAACCCAACTCTTAAATTCAAATATTTATGTCATCTTGAACTATCCAAATTGCTCTTTTAATAAATTGTACAAAAACAATATCAAAAACATACCATAAAATATGGTTGTTCACTGGCAATAGTTAAGTTATTCCTATAATATATTTATATATTATCCTATAATATATTGTTATAGTCTCACATGACGAAATTGGCTCATGCATGCCGCCACAAGCTATGCTAACAGGCATGCATACCCTTCAACCGCATAATTTTTAGTTTATAATATAATACTATATAGGTACATTTATCATTCAAATATGAAAGTTCATTTTCTTTATGTATTGAAGTACTAATTAATTTGATATTTTATCTTTTATTTTATATTTTGCTCATGAAGGAATAAAAACTCATTCATTCATTCATACAATAAAATTTCTCCTTTATTGCTACCGGGTCTACCGAAGGGTAGCGGAAGCATTGTTTTCACTTTCGGTGTGTGTTTGTGTGTGGTGTGTGTGTGTGTGTGTGTGTGTGTGTGTGTGTGTGTGTGTGTGTGTGTGTGTGTGTGTGTGTGTGTGTGTGTGTGTGTGTGTGTGTGTGTGTGTGTGCGCGCGCTCGCGCGTGTTGTATGCCCGCAAATGCTTGTAACAAGCTTATTTTCCACAGTTTTCATCCGGTTTGGATGAAATCTTCAGGGGATGTGTGGGCTAGACGGGGAGTAGCCCTTATCAGTTTCATCGTTCTTGACTCAATATCTCACTCTGCGCATGCGGAAGCGTAAATTTTACCAAGCATTATTTTCTCACGCCCTAGTCGTCCGATATAAATTTCAACATGATTGTATCATTAATAGCTGCTGCGCATGTGCCAATATGAAATCCTTGTAAAAAGCTTATTTTTCGCAGTTTTTATCAGATCTGGATACAATTTTCAGGGAATGTGAGGGCTTGGGGGTGGACGGTCCCCTGACAGTTTCATTGTTGCCAAATCAACACTTCACTATGCGCATGCGCAAACGTCAATCCCATTATGCTCCATTTTTTCACGCCCTAGTTGCCCGATTTCGCTCAAATTTGGATGATAGTTGGAAGAAGATGACTTTATTACCTCATATCAATTTTAACACGGTTTTATCATTTATAGCTACTGCGCATGTGCCAATGTGAAATAAAGAATTTCCACAGTTTCCATCCGATTCTGATGAAATTGTCAGCGAATGCGCGGTTTAGGTTGTAGTTGGTCCCGTACCTATTCCATTTTTTCAACTCTTCAGTTCATTCTGCGCTTGCACAAACGTAAATTACATTATCATTTTTTAGTTTCTTAATTGACCAATTATCGCATTTCACGCTACTTTTTGATTTACTCTTTTCCGCTATGGAATTTTTCAAAATCATTTAATACTTTCCAATGATCTATAAATTCATGATAGGTAAACGAGGAAGCGATGTGCCACACCCAACTTGGCAGACGTTTTATAATTATTTCTTCCTAGTCAACTGCAAGAATTTTTAAATATTTTTTATTCATTCTTTGTGGTTAATTAATTTATTATCTTCTGGTAGGTGATACCGTCCAGTTATATTTCAATGTTGCTCCATAGACTCAGTTTGATAGGTAATTTTTTATGGACCAGCGTTCTGCGTACAAGGTCTATCTATTAAAGAAATAATAAACCTTTGTGAAATAAATTGCATCCTTTTTTTGTGCAATAACCTGATAGCTTTGATCTTGATGTTTTATTCGGAAGCTTCGCTTTGAATTAAATGCCTCAGGTTGATTAAATAGATTATTATGAAGGGTCTCTAATTAGATTGGCTCGCTTGATTGAGATCTTCGAACAATATTTACCGTGGAGAAATTGATTAAATGAAATAACAAACCTACACTTTACTTGTATTTAGAGGCACTACGTAAGGGGTAATGGGGCCTAGAAAATTGCAAGGTAGGGGAAAGGATTTATGAGAGGAATGACATTTATGAGGGGAATTCCTCATTTTTTACGAAATCAGCCCGTGCGAGGCTGTTTCGAATGTCCCTTCTCACTTTTCCAGAATTAGGGCTAGCTACGACCAAAGCGTGTTTCGTTAAAAATTGGTTTTCGTTATTATTGGATGAAAACTGTATAAGTCAAGCTTGTAACAGGAATTTGAGATTTTGGCATCCGATACAGTAAATTTTATGATACGAACGTGATGAAGCTCATATTCGGTCTCATGTATGACTCTATAACTCATATATAATAATTCATAATTTCCCATCCACCCTCTGAATTTGAGCGAAATCGCTCGACTAGGTCTTGAAAAAATGACGTTTAATGGATTTTCCGTTTGTGCATGAGCCTGATCTACAAATTAACAGAAAATGTCATACAATTGAATGGAATGTTATCATGCGCTTCAGCTACGAAAAGATCGCGATGAAATTGATGTGATTAAATTGCCTATTTCTCCCTTCGGTTTTTAGCGAGATTGGACGACAAGCAAATTCTGATTGATGGATTTCACGTTGATAGATGCAAAGAATGAACTATTAATTTGTGAGCGATTAAACTAAAAGAGGACCATTACAGCTCATTCCCTACATTCCCTGAAAATGTCATCAAAATCTGATGGAACCTGCAGGGATTTAGTTTGTTACAACGGTTTCCGGACATGCAGCCAGGTTTTTGTGTGTTGAATTCAAGTGGAAGCACTATGAAATCCACTTTGAATGATGAACATTTTTTGCTTTAACTGGATCCCCAGAAGGATTCTAATTTATTTTCAGTGTAATCAACCAACCATGTAATGAAGTGACGAAGTTTAACACCCACACATCATAGGCTATTCTTGAACATTTTCTTATAAAACCATACTTATAGGTACTGGTTTAATTTTTTTTTTTTTTTTTTTTTTTTTTTTTTTTGCTTACGAGTCTACCTAAAGGTAGCGGAAGCATTTTTTTCACTTTTGGGAGGGAAATTTTTTTGGTGTCCGTAAATCGTTGTAACAAGCTTATTTTCCACAGTTTTCATCCGGTCTGGATGAAATTTCCAGGGAATGTGCGGGCTAAGGAGTAGACGGTCCCCTGTCAGTTGCATTGTTGCCAAATCAATATTTCACTATGCGCATGCGCAAACGTAAATTCCATCATGCTTCATTTTTTCACGAACTAGTTGTCCGATTTCGCTCGAATTTGTATGATAGTTGGAAGAAGGTGACTTGATTACCTCATAGCGATTTCAACACAATTGTATCATTAATAGCTACTGCGCATGTGCCAATGTGAAATACTTGTAATGACCTTAATTTCCACAGTTTTCATCCGATTTTGATGAAATTGTCAGCGAATGCACGGTTTAGGTTGTAGATGGTCCCGTACCTATTTCATTGTTTTCAACTCAACAGTTCATTCTGCGCTTGCACAAACGTGAATTACATTGAGTATAATTTTTGTTTATTAGTTCCAATAATAAGCCTATGTGATCGTGTAGCAAAAAATGTTTATAACCCCCCCTCAAACTTTGTCACTTTACGTTTCTAGGTGCGTAGAATCCAAATTTGAAATGTCCGCCGTTCGCCGTCCGGGCCTTAAAAGGCCTAAGAATGGACTTAAAAACCCTGTTCTTTCGCACATAGACTCCATTTGGGGTTTAACCGTTTAACCATCCCGATCGCTTTACTCGCATAGATGCTATGGGCCAAAAACGGTCGAAAAAATGTATTTTTCGAGGTTTTGAGTGTTAGACTTACGCACGCACGCCTGGCACGCTTGGCAGGGGGTCACGGTTGGTGGTGAGGGGGGGGGGGGGGAGCGGGGGTGGAGTGAGAGGAGGCGCCGCGGCACCTTGTGGTGTCGCCGAGGCACCAGAGGCGTAGCAGAGGGGTGTAGGAGAACGGATATTTATTACTTTTACGTGTTATACCCATGTAATACACCGCGGCACCATGAGGTGGGTACGGCGCTTCTTCGAGGGATGAATATATGTTTTTTTCTAGGTCATATTTGTGTGTTAGTACCAATGCTTTTCCTACGCATATTTAATAAAATAACTTCTCGACTTTTCGTACGTACTTAGATAATGATATTATTAAGGCAATAACAATTTGAATAGATAGGAGCTCAAATCGAGAAATATAAACATGCGTATTTAATTATAGAAGTATAGGTTGTGGCAACTCGAAATAGGACACGCCGAGGAGTTTGGACGGGCCTTATGACGTACGCAAGCCAACTAAAACTACGATCATACTCAATTGAAAAAATAATAAAACTTTGTGAAATAATTTGCAGCGTTTTTTCGTTTCATAATTGACCAATCTTGACATTTCACGCTACTTCTTGATTTCCTCTTTTCCGCTATGGAATTTTTCAAGATCATTTAAAACTTTTCAATGATCTATACATTCATGATAGGTAAACGAGGAAGCTATGTGCCACATCCAACTTGTCATTTTTTTTCTAAGTTGCTTTGTTTGCCATTCATGCTTTTTGGACACTAAACTAGTTTACCTACAGTTATAAGTTATAAATACTTTATTATTGACAACTAACCGTTTAAAACTCATTTTGTAGATTCGTTCGATTGAATCACGTTACTTCAGAGTGGAAGGATTATGTTCGGAATGATAATGTTCGGAGTCTAAGCAAACAGTTAGCTTACACTCTAAACTACACATGAATTCGAATTGAGCGCAGAGCGATCAGATGAGGGTTCGCTTTGTCGGTCGCTGGTAACTTCCAGGACGATGATCAGTTTACAAACTTCCCGGTTTCCCTAAATGATTTCCGATGGGAAAATCTGCCCCTCTCATTCCCACGCGCTAATATTCTCCCTGTAACGGCCAACCTAAATCACCGTTGCTTCCCTCACCTACCGCTATCACAACGCAATATTTCCCTCTTTAATAGTTTTATCGAAGCTATTTGTCAAAGGCTTAGACGAAATATATCATCGCAGTAATGTTTTTTCCACGGGCTGACTCATTAACTTCAGAGTATCATTTACTGTATGTTTTAACGTGCGCCACGGCGACGCATTCGTTCTGTTTTCATCTTGTTTTTTTACGAGATGAATTAACGGAGTGGTGTGGAAAATATACCTCACGATCTCTATTACGAATCGTTGAATCACGATTTATTGGTTCTGAATATGTATTTTATAAATTTATTACGTCGTATGAATTATTGATTACTAGGTACTTAGTTTATGGTTTACTATTTCCAATAATAATTGGTTTATTATTTCCAATAATAAACCTTTATAATCGTATAGGAAAAACCAATTACCTTCTCTCAAACGTTGTCACTTTACGTTTCAAGGTGCGTAGATTCCAAAACTGCAAAGTCTGTCCGCCGTACGCCGTCCAGCGACTTGATGAAAAAACCGTTCTTTCTCACATGGACTCCACATGGTTTCTAGTTGGAAATCATGTACTCAAACGTAATGGTAGTTTTCCCAACATTTTAAAAATTATTTGAACCATACTTGGGTATGGTATGCCTATATGTAGATGTATACATACATGCATAAGCAGGTCACAGAATAGGTTGAAATTTTAAGTTTAAAATCATATTAAAAAAATCACCTATGCTCATCATTTCAATCAATAGATTGAGGTCATTGGGCAAAGGTGCAGCTCCAAAGGAAAGTATCGAAATCTCGATATCGTTGGACTCTTAAGCCACTAACCTTCTTCATGGTTAAGATACGAATTCGGCAACGGTGTGAATTGAACACAAAAATATAAATGGGAAAAGGATACCCCAATTACTCAAGTTGTTTCATACAGTGGTTACACCATGTTCCAAAATCGCCAAATTTTTCAACTAGTGGAGGTGGGAAGTAGACATGTTACAGATTTTCTGGGTTTTCGGGTTATCGAATTTAATGGAGCCCTCGCGCTCACAGTTCTCGTTGTCACCCTTTTCTGCTTCACACATACATTGCTACCAACCATGTAATGAATGTATGCATGATTGAAATAGAGGTATATTATACAGGTAACTAATCCGACTATTCATATTATTTTCAGAATACGATCCACGCGAACACTATATGCTGAAGCAGGCTCAGGTAACGATATATTCATTAAGCTCTACCAACCTAATATATTTTCAAGTAAGATGCGTAAATGATACACGATAATTTCTATGATAAAAATGGTTGGAACATCTACAGAATTTGCAAAACGAGAAGTACCTACTAAGTTATTTAACCCAACTAACAAATGATAAAGTACAAGAGCACGCAACAGTGTAAACCATGTAAAGGCAGTGAATTAAATGTATTACTTGCCAATTTGGTAATGAGGACTTCGAATTCGGTATTACTTATGCGTTCCCAGCTTTCCTTTTAAGAGTTAAGTTGGCTAATAATTCTAGCATTCGATTCCCACTTCTGCCAGGGATGACTGGGTTTTATATTCCAGAAAACTCATGATGTGATATAAAGAGTTAAATGCATTGGTTGTGTGCCATTTCATGATTTGTTTATCTTCTAACTTCATTCATATGTGATGCGTTTTTGCCCTTTTAGGGTAAAACAGATTGTTGAGCCGGGTAGAGAATTATTTACCTGACAATATAACGGAAACAATTTGTTGCGGAGCGGATAAAGCAATACACAAGTGCCCGAGGTATATGATAACATTACTGAGAGGTAATAAATCTGACGTCATTGAGAAGGGTAGATGAGGGTGAACTGATCACCACTCGGCTTAGTTAGTGGCATGGAATCATGATGCTACGTGGATCTGAGTGAGTGCACCGAGTACATGGTACCAAGTAAAGAGAAGTTGGCTACAATTGAACTAGCGTTTTTGTCGGTGCTGAGGAGAATGAGGTGTAAGCGGTTGGCTGAGAGTGGGTATTGGGGGTAGGTGACTGGGAGTAGATGACTGAGGAGACAGAACACAAATTAACAAGGCAGCGATTGCAGTCACATGCAGAACACATAAAGAAAACTCGCGTGCACACAAAGGTATTAGGTACTCATTTTTCAAGTTACCGAGATTTGTAGAAGATATTCCAAAATCCCTTCTGCAGATTTTAGCATGAATATGCTTTAGCCGTGACCTAACTACCGAAAAATGTCCCACGAGAGTGCAACGAAAGTAGCGCCAATCATTTTGATGATTTCCGCTTACAACCGAGTCGTTGCTAGGGATATGATACTTCGTCGTTTTTCATCCCACAAAATTCGTTGACCATTCGTTCGAAAGCTCTCGATTTATCCAACCATACTATATTAACTACTGCGAAGTGCGTGGCCAACAAGCTGAGTTATGAGCATGGTTATATGAATAATTGTTTACACACAGGTGATCATTCTCAATTATTGATATTGTGAACATGATTGCAACCGCTTGTTAATTTCTGATGATTTCATTGAGCTGGTGTTTCGATTATGTGATTCATAGCAGGTGATCCGAATATTGCGAGAACGGTTAGATTTGTGAAGCGGTGGTTAAATTATTTTAATAGGTAATTTCTATACTTTACACTATAGGAAGCTGTAATTTCGTGTGTAGCCTCTTTAGCCTCTTTCTATAATAAAGTGAATGTTTACTCGCGAGTTTCTATTAGGAGATCATCATCTCACAAGAGCTCAATCGTCGTGATCATTTCTATAATAAAGTGAATGTTTACTCGCGAGTTTCCATTAGGAGATCATCATCTCACAAGAGCTCAATGGTCGTGATCATTTCTATAATAAAGTGAGAGCGAGGAGCTAAAACATGTTTTAGGATTGATGGCAGAATGATAAACAGAGTTCAGAGGCCGATGGGGGGTCGGGTTCAGAGAATCGACGAGGAGTGAGTCGTGTACGGCTAAAATGTTTTTTAATTTTTCTATGAATCTTTCAACCAAAATTCTTCTCCGCTTGGCTCTCTTAGGTATTTCCCAATGAGCATTGACCTCAATCCCAATGAATGCCAACTGCTCACTCTCGTTTCATTTAGTTGCTGAGCCATTTTTAATGACTTGTTTAGTAAATTTTTCGAAATTTGACCAAATTGATGTGCTCATCCTTTCGTTTGGAATGCTTAATGCTTGATATTGTGGCGCAAGAACGGTATTTTTATGTCAATTCCAAGGAGAGTTATCGTATGGAATGACACATACATAAGTGTTATATATGAGAAAGCGCAAACTTCAGGAATTGTTTCAGAATGCCTCAAAACGGATTTCAATGAAGAATTTTTTCAAAAATTTTGATTTTAAACTTTCCAAACCATTGCGATTGCTTCATTTTCTACGAAAACAATTATCGCCATATAAAGGAGGGGGGAGGGGAAATTTTTGTTTTGTTTTTTTTTTTATAGAAAGGGGGGCTATTACTGCGACGCACACAAGGCTGCCTTACCAAAGAATGCAGCTATAACGAGTTTAAACCAGGGCTCAAAATATCATTCCATTCCATCCTTCAGACTGTTCCGATCCAGAATAAAACGAAATAATGGCGTTTTCGGGATAACGTTCCGGAGCGGAACGAAATGTTGTAGTTCCGCAAAATAACGTTCCGAGCCGGAACGATATATATATATCGCACCCGTCCTAGAATAAGGGTACAACTCAAAAATCGCGGTTTTTGAGTTAGTTGTGGTTCTGAGAAGTAGAAACGGTCTAGTTTGTCTGTAGAAGGTGGAGATTAGTGTAGGGCACTCTAATTCCGCTAGAGAGTGCGTGTGTCTTTCTTCTATGGACGGAGTAACCAATTCACGTCCTAGGAAGAAAGACACAACTCAGTTGAGTTCACGCAGTCTGTGTCTCGTTTTGAGTTGTTTCCTTTTTGTGTGGACAATTTCAACTTGTGTCTTTCTTTTCTGAACATTTTGGATACTGACTGGTGAGATTTCAGTGTTTGAGTTGGAACAACTCAAAAATTCTTAAAAAATCAACAAAACCGTTCCCCCCACTCCCTTCCCACTGGCAAAAAAACTATTTATTCACCATGGGGCGTTAGAGTAATAATGTAGGAAACAATTTTCGCAAAGATAAATTATGTTCATCGTGTTCCAAAGAACGGGTAGCCAATGGTGTGGAAGGAAAACTTTGAATGCGATTTGCCGAAAATGACAATTTTTGAGTTGTACCCTTATTCTAGGATGGGTGCGATATATATTTTTTTTTTCAAGATAATATCGTTCTTCTATTTGATTTCCTGATAAAGAGTTTGTTTGGAATAAAGTTCACCCTCTCTTACCTGGTCTACTATCATCATGCGGTTGTGTGCAATACTCGTTACTCTTATTGTTACGCTACTATTATTGTTTGTTTTTGTTGAGGAAACTTGAGCTGTACGAACTTCTCTCGTCGATATCGCTGGCAGGCCGCCGTCGTTCCCTTTGTGTTCCACTCAAGACGTACGCAGCCCACATTCTACCTCCTGGCCCTTAATGATGGCAGGCGGCGACAAAGCGTGAAACGAGTCGGTCTCTGTTCAGGTGTTCGGTGTTCACCTTATCACGTCTCAAATAGAGAGTCTTGGCGTCTATTTGCAAACACAAGAGGCACCCACTTCCCCTTGTACGGCGAAATCATGTTCTCATTTACGTCAACTTGAGACTGTACTGTAAACATGTTTCATTAATTATCCGGCGATCTAATATAAATTATACAAACTCGTATCCACTACAATCAGTACTACATAGCTTCTTCATTACTGAAGGTAAGAAAGCTTAGTGTTTGTGCGAGAAGTTGAAAAAATTATTGTTCACCAACAATTTCAACTTGCTCATTGCGTTTCAGAGCTTCAAATCTGTCAAATGTCCGTGCCTATAATTTGTCATGCACAAAGCTATGCTATGACTTCGTCCGATTTTGAAGAAATTCTCAGGGTGGTAGGGTGAATAGATATGGTATTGTGAATTTTCTATAACATTGTATTCTTATGATCTATTGGTAAGATTTACTTTGAACTTGGAGGGTAGTTAAATATAGGTTTTGGGATAGTACCTTATAAATTTTATCGCTATTGAGTGAGTAATGACTATTGCGCATGTACAAAACTAAAATTGGTTAGAACATAAGTAGGGAGAAAATCTAAACTAAAAACTTGGAGATTAAAGGACCGATTTTGATAATGTTTCCAGGCATTATTTGCGTTAACTCCTGGGAACTTTCTTTGAAACACGATAAAAACTCTAGTTCAACCGTGTTACAAGGATTCACATTTTTTGAGCATGTGCACTAATTGGGATGAAACTGTTGTAAGATCATTGAATCATCATGCCACAACTACCCAACGGATTTGACAGACGAACATGGTATGAAAAATTGACGCTTAATGGATTGGACGTTAGTGCATACACGGTGAAAAGTAAAAGGTTCTAGCCGAAGTCCGTAGAAAATGAAGCTATTGCAATGGCTCAACAATTTTTAAAATCAAATTTGTTTTGAAACATTTGTTTATTGAAATCCATTCTGAAACGATTCCTGAAGCTTGAACTTTTTCATATATATATGTGTGTGTGTGTGTGTGTCATTCCAAACGATAACTCTCCTTAGGATGAAAAAATTCTGCCCTTTCCCACATGGACTCCACTTGGGTTCTAGTTGGTCGTAAAATCTAGCCAGCTCGATCGCTTCACACGCATCAATGCTATGAGCCAAAAATTGGCCAAAAATGGGTTTTTCTCCCATATTTTTCCTCATACTTAGGTTTTTCTATTTCTATTGATTTTCACGTACAACCAATGCGATGCTAGCGAAGTGTAACTCCCATATTTTTCATAGCGGGAAAATCGTTCGCCACTGTTTGGAATGCTCTCATTTTATCACAACATCTCTTGAACCCTAAGCCATTGTAGTGTCAAGGAAAGCTGATTTATTACCTAAGTTATAAACTACGTTATTGTTAAGTAACCATAATAAACTAATAATGTGAAAAGAAGGCACGAGGTACACATGGTAGGTATAGTATTGAGTAGTAGGTAATTGTAAGCAGTAGGTACTAGACTATCACAATTATTGGGACTTTTCTTTGGGGATTTTCACGTACAACCAATGCGATGCTAGCGGAGTGTAACTCCCATATTTTTCATAGCAGGAAAATCGTTCGCCGCTGTTTTGAATGCTCTCATTTTATCACAACATTTCATGATCCCTAATTCCATCCTTGTGTCAAGGAAAGCTGATTTATAACGCTAAGGTATGAACAAATATTGTTATGTAACCATAATGAACTGAATGTGAAAAGAAGGCAATAGGTACATGGTAGGTATACTATTGAGTAGTAGGTAATTGTAAGCAGTAGGTACTAGACTATTGCTATTATTGGGACTTTTTTAATCATCTGGGTGAGCTAAAATCTCTCCTGTTCATCCTAGGAAGTTGAAGTTTGATAGGGAGACTCCCTGTGACATTAGAAATCGATTGAAAAGATTTGCTCGTTCTTACTCAGCTGAGTGAGCTAAATTGTCTCCTGTTTATCCTAAAAAGTTGAGATTTGATAGGGATACTCTCTGGAACACAAAGAGACTATTGCAATTATTGACTTTTCCACAATCAGCTTTTTTTTCCCCAACAGTAAACTTTATTTGTAACATTACAATATAGTTGTGCTGACATAAATAGGTAAATTACAAACGTGGCACTTGTTCGCGAGGTCCTTGTCCAATGACAAGCCTCACGCGTTTTTGTATAAATCAGCACTTTTATATATAAATACATAAACATGTCTATAATCTAATAACAGTAGAGATTATAACAATAACAATCGAGGTAGCGGACAACGAGAATGGATTTAATTTATAACAAAATCACTCTTTATAACACAATCAGCTGAGTGAGCAAAATCCTATGCTGTTACCACTAGGAAGTTGAAATTTGATGGGGATACTCTCTGGGACATTAGGAGACGATTGAAATGACTGGCTCATCCCTAATCAGCTGAGTAAGCTAAAATCTCTCCTTTTCATCCTAGGAACATGAAATTAGATATAGAGACTCTCTGGAACACTAAGAGACTATTGAATTGATTGGGTTTTTTTCTGATCATCTGACATAGCTGATTCAGTTGAGACATTCATAACTTGAGACCTAAAACACATATTTCACTGGGGTTTAATTTAATTTCTCCTCGGTAGGCGTCTATGCCACTGCAGATATATTCAGATAATGAATAACAGACTTCGTTTAATTAAGGGGCTATCTAATGCATAAATAATAAACCTTTGTGTAATGATTTGCAACGTTTTATGTTGTGAAATAGATACCTACTGTTGATATTCCGCGCTTACAAATGGTCAGACTAGAAGTTGAATACCTTGAACTTTACGACTTTATTTCCAGTGACTCTCTATACAAGAAGACGTATGAACGAGACCTGTCTTAACAGAGTTCAGCGATGAAAAGACGCCGTTCATTCTTTCGGTAACCGCATTATATCCGACCATTTATAACACCTTGAATCCGTCTACTTATTCAGTCGGTGGCGCGGTGACAGATCCCTAACCCTATTCTCTCGTAATTGATGGTCCCTAGCCAACTTTTCTGAACGTGATGAATTCTTAGGCGACGCGAGGTTTTTATGAAAACTTATTGACTTTTACACACCGAATATCGGGTTGTCAATTTATCATTATTATTCAAACAATTATCCCTCTTATCCACCGTTTTATAACTTTTTTTAAAAATCTTAACTAGAACCGCATGGAGTATGAGCTACTTTATCCGTATTATACTTATTAATATTTTTTTTTTTTTTTTTTGAGCACTTTGACCATCAAATTAATCGTAAACAAGAACGCTTATACAATTATAACCTGCTCTACATACCAATTTTAGGATTTTGGACTGATTCTATTATTTTCAGCAGATGTTCGGAAAACAGGAATTGAATCTGAAACTTATGAGCTGCCAAACCCAAACTCACCTGTTGACGTCACCGAATATTCATATATATGAGCATAATCACAGACCTTAAAAATTTCTAAGCATATTTTAAAATTCCCAGTTTCTGTAAGAATTAAGGATTGTTTTTAAAGAATCTCAATGTCTCAACGTTATTAATGACATCATAGAACATTCACTGCTGATTCCGCGAATTCGTTTAGAAGTTTCAAAAAAATTGATTAAAATACTTGAAATACTTTGTTATGTCAAAAATCGTGTTTTTCTTGAGGGGAAAAAAGAAAAAAAATTGAAAAAATCGTATTTTATTCATCATATATTAGGTTGAGATAAAAAGTTGCGGTTGGTGGCATGCCACCCTATTTTCGGTCAGTTTCATGAAAATTGTTCAGTTTAGGATACGAAGGGCCCTGTATCATACAAACTTGTCGCAAAGACCTAGCTAGGTAAGTTCACGGACTTGACTGGTAAAATCATCCTCCTGGTGAGACATTTTTAGCCAGTGATACCAAGATAAACGAGCGGAAAGGCATTATATGAAGCGAACTTCTTACATTCCATTCAAACTCTCACTCAAAATTCTTTCGTCGTACTTTTCTCTTCGCTGGCTTCCTCAATCCCTGGAGTCCTTTTCAAAAGTTCTCCTTTCAACGAAGGAACGCAAGGAAGCAACTGTGGACTACCAACAGATTGCACTGAAAAGACCACGTAACAAGATGCTCTTTCCTTGGTAAGGTGACTCGATTTCACCTATAGCATGTTCTGATGGATTTTTTCCCTCAATTGTAACAAAGTTCAATGTTTGAAACACAACTTGGATGATATAATTCGAAGTCTATATGGTGTAGGTGGGATCAAACAGGACAGGCGAGTGCTCATTGGGAGCGTGATGCAAATGGAGTCATGCAAAAAATGCACGCTAGAGAATTTACTAGAAGTTAGTAGAAGGAATATTCTTTAGATAAGTCCCAAGTATTTATAACTCCATTATTCTTCGTCATTCAAAATACTGATGAATCCCATTGTAAAGGTCACTTTCTTTAGTTATGACAGAATATGGTGCAAGGCGATGATCGAAAGGTTCATAAATTGTCAGAACGAAAAGTGGGCGCTTCACTAAAGTTTCTCATATTTCAGTTTCTTTAGTATAAATATGTCCCTCTTCTTACTCTGGAACGAGTGGTTTCTGTACTTCTAGATAGTAAATTATTGTTATTATTATTTTTATGTTTTGTGTTAAAGCTAGAGAAAATGAGCCTCAAATAATCCCATTGATTAAAAAAAAAAGTGGTACGAACACTGCGGGATAACTGATAGTTCAGATGAATGATCGAAAAAGTTTAGAGGTTGAGATGCAATAAAATTAGTAGCAAATATTTATTCCTAATCATTTCCCTATTCAGATATTTCAATACTATCGCATCGCAACCTCTAACTTTTGATCGTATGGTACAACAGTGTCATCAGTCATACTTGTCTCTCAACTATTTCCATTCGTCAGTCATATGAAATGTAAACTGAACCGTACTTTCAGCTACCTTTGGGACGAGTGAATGAATGTGTTATCAAATTGTTAGTCAGTTCGGGTTCTGCCCGTGTCCGTGACTTGTTAGAACCATGATTTTCAATTAAATTGTAAAAAATCACCAAACCATAATAAGATATGCGAGAATGATTAGGAATAACTAATTATTATTAATTCCATTGTATTAATTTCCATTCCATTTTATTAATTCCATTCAACTTTGTGACAGTTCCCGTCAGAATCCTCCAAGAAGATGCGCTTCCGTCGCTCTCGCGCGGGGCTTCATCCTCGTGTTCTTGAAAGGCTGCGTTTGGCGATAGTTTGGCGTTTGGCGAGAACCGGAAAACCAATCTACTCCGAACATTATGCTATTATGCATTATCATGCTATTAGCACGAGTGGTATCTTTTGGGATGCTGTCACACCCTCTCTCTCCAGAGGATGTAGGCCCCATTGCACCTCTGGGGGAGCTACCTAAGTCCTTGATTACTTTCTATCAAAGTACATAACTGACTCGTCAGTTATCGCGCAGTGTTTGTGCTACTGCTTGATCAATGGCATTATCCTGAAACATGAAAAATAATTAAATTCTTATATAAAAGTGCATAAACTACCATGGTAAGAATTTGGGGTTTTTATAAAAGAAACTGATATATGAGACACTTTAGTATAAGTCTCGACATTTTATTTTGTTTGTTTATGCACTTTGTTTATGCACATGATGTGTATAGTTTGGCGGTCTGGATGCCCGCAAGCTCACATATCAAGAATACATCAAATACTCGTAGTTAACCCCTTAGAAAACTCGGCGCTTTGCGCCTCGGCGGGGGGCTCCGCCCCCCTGCACCCCCCGGTTTATTTCTTTTTCCATACTCTGTATGAAATCATAGGAACACAGAATGTGTTTTTGCGTTGCAATCATGTTCACAATATCAATTATTGAGAATGATCACCTGTGTGTAAACAATTATTCATATAACCATGCTCATAACTCAGCTTGTTGGCCACGCACTTCGCAGTAGTTAACATAATATGGTTGGATAAATCGAGAGCTTTCGAACGAATGGTCAACGAATTTTGTGGGATGAAAAACGACGAAGTACCATTTCCCTAGCAACGACTCGGTTGTACGTGAAAATCATTATAAAAAGGCGCGTAACGGTTTTTTCTGTCGGTTTTTTTTCGGTAGGTCATCGCAAAAACACATTCTGTGTTAAAATTAAGGTTAGTTGGACATGAAGCCAGACCGTAATAACGATCGGACCAGTTCAGCAACTGCCTGGAGCAGAACCTGTCAACCGAAGATTTAGAAAGCGCCCAGTTCAGGTAGTTTAGCTGCCGCTGGTGCCCAGTTCAGGTGAGCCCGTTTTGACTCGAGTGATTGAAGAAGTTAAAAGTGCTACGTTAAGAAATTTGATGTTTGCAGCCTGACTCGAGAAGGATTAATCAATTGATTCGCATTATTTTGGGCTCTACTGACGTGCAGAAGTTTTTCTTGAACGTAACATTTCCTCGGAGTCAAATACCAGCAATCTCGGCTGGTTCGGGCCGGACAAACGACCAAGTGAAACTGCGAGCTGCTGGCTCTGCTGATGCTCGCTGGAACAAGTCGAGCAGTCAAGCGAGGTTATAGTCACGGTGTGTGTTTTGACTCGAGTGAGTGAGGAGGTGAAAGGTGCTAAGTCTGGGAATTTGATGTTTAAAGCCTGATTCAAGAGGGGTTAATAGTTTCGTATTATTTCGTACTATAGCGGCCCAAAATATTTGATACCTTGCCAGAGTTTTGAACTCGTGTTCGTGATTACAAAGAAGAAATATTTCTTTAGTAAGAGCGCTCAATCAGATGAGCTATGAGACCGATTTAATCAAACTTCTTCGACTGCGAAAGTTTACATTGAAGTAATCAATATCAACATTTATTAATTTTGAGTTCACTTAATGATAAATCGCTAAACGTTAAGTTGGAACCGTGATCAAAGTGTGGAATGGAATTGAGTGCTATTGTTGGAGGATCGAATCCATGAGCTATAGTAACTGTTAGGATCAAGTTTCCCTGAAAGTTGCCTGGTGTCCAAGCTCGTCAGAAGTGTGGTTAGGTTGACAAGAGATAACTTTCCCGCGAACTAATGAGCTGCATCGAACTCAGAAAAGCAGCTTCAGTTCAGCCACAGTAAATTGACAACTTCCAATGGACCGATGATGAACGAATAGGAATAACTTCATGGATTTCTCATGTTGGGTATAAATTGCGTACTCATAAAAAAGTACCTATATAGCTGCCAAATATTGTAGGAAAAAGCAGAGCTAATATATCTCATGATGTAAACCTTCAATTTTACTTCTTTACTCTTACTAGGTATCTAAGGTAGTGCTGCATTACATTATATCAAGTTTCATTACTTCACTACTAAAAAGTAGTCCTCACAAACAAGTATCCAAAAATTGAGCTTACACAAAAATTAGTAATTTCTCATCCTCACTCAGATTTGTATGCTCTTTTCCGCTGTACTACATTCACAAAATCATCGTCAACCAAATCAGATTTTAAAACTAAGACCATTCTGGTGCACAGAACCTTGCCGAACCATAGCTATCCAAAAAACAGTTGAGGAATGAGCATGATGGAGCAGGGAGAGGAGCCCATAAGTTTAAACAATACCTGAACCGATAAAGAAATAAGTTCCAGTCATGCAGCATGATCGTATGAGCGAATTTTCTTAAATTACCAATCCTAATATAATATGTTAAATTGTATTAAAATGTTAGTAATTTTAGTGGAAAGAAATTGTAAAAAACCAATTTTATGACGAAAAAAATTGAACTAAATAAAATTCGGTGATTCTTAGGAGATTTTGGATTTTTGGCAGTTTTATAGATTTTTCAGCAAATATTTGTGAAATTTAAGTACGTTTTTCAGCACTATTTTGTGCAAAAAATTTTTAATGTCCAATTTCATCGTTGATAACTTTGTTTTGACTGGAACACTAGTAAAATTATAAATTTAACTACATTTGCCGTTTAAAAGCCATTTTTAGTGATTTTTTTAGTACATTTTTTTTTGGAATTTGACCAATTTAATGTGCTCAAAAATTGTTGGCCAACGAACTCATCCTTTCGTTTGGGCTTGATTTTTTGGCGCAAGAAAGGAATTTTTGTCTCAATCCTAAGGAGAGTTATCGTCTGGAATGACACATATAAGTTACGTACACACTAGGCGACACTAGGTATATTGTAACAGCAAACTGCTGATCACGCATTACTATCCTATATATACAGCCCGTAGGCGGCTCCAACCTTCAGTCTTGTTCCGCCGTCCGAGCCATCTTCATCTTGTTTATTTCTAACACCAAGTCCGTATCAAGTCCGTATTGTGTTATATTCCAATAAATCAGTTTTAAAAAACTCTAACAACGTGAGTTATTCTATTTTTGGCGCAGTCTCCGGATCGATAGTGTTTTCTTCGACGCATACGACGTAAACTCTATCGGAACCTACATTTTACAACTCCGGTTCGGATCGGTAGTGTTTCTTCGACGAATACGACGGAACTCTATTGGGATTACCAACGGGCAAGACTCCTTACAGCATGACACTCCAACATCTGTAAGTAAACAACCAATACGAGACCTACTACTTCTTCAGTAATTATTCGCACACACCCAGTGCTCATCGTTAATTTCGCACACACCCAGTGCTCATAATTAATTTCGCACACACCCAGTGCTCATCGTTAATTTCGCACACACCCAGTGCTCATAATTAATTTCGCACACACCCAGTGCTCATAATTAATTTCGCACACACCCAGTGCTCATCGTTAATTTCGCACGCAACCAGTGCTCATCGTATTATTTCTCGCACGCACCCAGTGCAATTCGAATTCGCACACACCTAGTGCAATTCAAACTCGCCCACACCTGGTGCGATTTCACCAACAGTTAACTTGGAAACAAATAACTTTTGTCGTTCACTCCAAGTAAACAAGTTAACTTGGACACAAATAACTTTTGTCGCTCACTCGACGGAACCTTGGCTGACAATCTTTATCTCAGCCAACTCACATCCTGTTCGCCCCGCGAGAGCCTGACGTTATCTCTCGTCTTATCGGAGGGGGAGAGGCACCCGCGGAGGAACTCTGACGACCTTCACCTCTCGCGACCTTCGCAAGATCGTAATTTAAGTTCCCGCGTCAACTACATTCGATTTTATTTCATTAATTCAACCAATTTCATTGTTTGTGCTATTTCATCTTTTATTTTGACTAATCTTTTACTCTAATTAATTAATTAATTCATAAATTTCATTTTATTTCCTTGTATTGTATGTGCATGTCTACTGTTTAACTAACTGATAACTGAATTCCACACCAAAATTCCCAAAGTCAAAGAACCGAAACCCCAAACTAGCTTTTGGGATTGGAGCTCACAACGACTCCACAGAACCATGGATTCTAATAACGTCGCTAATATTCCCCTTCCACTCGGACCACCACCAATAAATGGGGCCGCCCTGATTCGTCAGGCACTGAACCCCATACCCGAAATACCCGAAATAAATCCACCACAATTTCCCCCTGAAAATCAACCACAACTTCCACTTGAAAATCCACCACTTCCGCCCGAACACAATTTCCCACAAGTAAACCCACAACTAGGTCCAAACCAACAAATACCCCAAATATTCCGAAAAGAATATGATAGGTTAATCCCGGAATTTAACGGGGAACCCCTCGTTTTACCCAAATTTATAAAACAATGTGATAAAATATTTGAGAAATTCCACGACCACAACGACCCAGATAACTTTCAAAATGAAGTAATCATGGGGACATTCACTTCAAAGTTAGGTCCCAAAGTAACGGAAAAAATATTCATAAATTCTATAGATAACTATCAGGAACTAAGGGGAGCGCTACTTCAAACTTATAGCGACAAAAGGGATACATACACTCTATTACAAGAAATGAGTGAATTGAAACAACTCCCACAAGAGGATTGTTTCAATTTCCACGACCGTCTTTGCCATCTATTAAATGCGCAGGTTGCCTACATCAAACTGAATATGGGCAGCGCTGCTCCGATTTTAACGGAGTATATGAAAAATTACGCCCTAAGAGTGTTTGCTCATGGTATTTCGGAACCATTGGGTGGCCTCTTAAGGACCAAAGGCCCAACCAGTTTGGGAATGGCTCTCACTATGTTGACAAACGACTTCAACCTAAAACCCAGGAACAAACCTTCCCCGGGTTATTCCTCCGCTCATCCGGCTTATCAACCTGCCGCTGCGTCAACGAGCCGGAACGTCCCAAGACCAAACCCCTCGTTTCAACCACAAACATCGCGCTTCACGCCCAGACCCACTCAAAACCAATACCAAACACCAGTTGCTAAAGCCTACCAACTATTGCAAAGCCTTGCCCAAGGCGGCCAGTCGAGGCCCGGCCCACCTTGGCAACCGAAACCTCAATATCAACCGAAACCTCAATATACCCCAAATCAATATCAAAACCAAACCTCCCCAAACCAAAACGCGCAAACATACAATAGGCCTGCTCAACAACCCAAAACATCTCAAACTAATTCCCATAGAACCCCAACGGCGAAACCCCAATCTCAAAAATGGACGCCTATGTCTTGGAGAACATCCAACCCAAATTTCCATAACCTCGAAAATGACGAACCCCAAATTCCCGACTCTGAGGAACAAAATCGGGACCATGAAACTTGGCAAATCTTACAAGATGAACAGACCCAGGACATCGACCCGATCTATGAACATAACATAGACGAATCACAGATTTTTTAGACCACACCAGCCTCGAACCCCCACATACGACCTAATGTCACTATACTCTAAACCGACTGACGAACTAACGTACATAACTATGCCTAAACTAAACCTAAAAATTCTAATCGATACTGGTGCTTCTGCAAGTTTTATAAACCCCGAAATAGCCAACAAATTTTTCCCCGACAAAATTTCCCAAAGTACTTTCCTTGTAAAAACCGTACACGGAATTTCTAAGGCAAAAACTAACGCAATGGTCCCATGTGGCGAACTCTTCCAAACCAAAGGTCTAAATTTAAAATTTAACATCTTCGATTTCCACAGCAGATTTGACCTCCTCTTGGGCTTAGACAATCTTAGACTACTGCGAGCCGGAATAATGCTGCATGAAAACGTCCTAAGAACACCAAAGGTTGACATACCCCTCCAATTTTTAAACCTCAAAACCAACGAAATCCATAACATTGACAGTAGGTGCGTCCAACAAATCAAATTGAAAATAAACAATGTTAAAGAAGGTGACGCTATCGTCCCTTACCAAAAGATAGGTCCCATAGAAATACCACAATGCTTAGTACGAGTAGATAACTTCGAAGCCCATGTTCACGTCCTAAATTCAGAAGAAAAACCCACGAGACTCGTACAAACATTCCCTGTAACAGTTGAACAGATTACCCCGAACGAATTAACACCATTACACGAATCACAAAATCCGAGTCAAAACTTCAACAATTTCGACTGTCCCAAATTCAAATTCGATCTAGGACAACTCAGGATGGACCATATGAACGAGGAAGAAAAAACAGCTATCTCCCAGTTAGTAATAAAATACGCGGATATCTTTCATCAAGACGGCACTTACCTGACCTTCACAAACAACGTAAAACATGTGATTAGGACGACAGACAATGTACCGGTATACGCGAAAAACTATAGGTTCCCCGAAATATACAGAGAGGAACTAGACAAACAAATGGAGGAATTACTTCAACAAGGCATCGTTAGAAACTCTGAAAGCCCTTGGAACGCCCCCATTTGGATTGTCCCAAAAAAGGCAGACAATAGCGGTAAACAAAAATTTCGAGTTGTTGTCGATTACAGGAAGCTTAACCAAAAAACGATAGAGGACAAATACCCTCTTCCCCAAGTCTCAGAATTACTAGACAAATTAGGGAGGTGCCAATACTTTAGTACGATCGATTTGAAATCCTCATTTCACCAGATTGAGATGGATCCGAACAGTATTGAGAAAACAGCGTTCAGCACGCCCACACGCCATCTAGAATGGACTAGAGTCCCATTCGGATTGCGTAATGCACCCTCGACTTTCCAACGTGCTATTGACACCATATTACGCGGAATTGCTAACGAGTACTGTTGTGTCTACCTCGACGACATAATAGTATTCAGTACTAGCCTGCAAGAGCACATCCAACGCTTAGAAGCCGTTTTTAAACGCCTTAGGGACGCGAACTTAAAGGTACAACTCGACAAAACAGACTTCCTCAAACGCGAAGTTAGTTATTTAGGACATGTAGTAACCCCACAGGGAGTAAAACCTAACCCCGATAAAATATCAGCCATACAGAAATATCCTATTCCTAAAACACCAAAGGAAATCAAGGGTTTTCTAGGACTGTTAGGGTACTACAGAAAATTTATCAACAACTTCGCCCGACTGACTAAACCCTTAACTCAATGTTTAAAAAAGGATGCGACGATAGACATAACGGACCCCGATTACGTAAACTGCTTTGAAACGTGTAAAAACCTCCTGTGCAATGATCCGATACTTCAGTATCCTGACTTTACCAAACCTTTCCACCTCACAACGGACGCGAGTAACGTAGCATTAGGAGCTGTTCTCAGCCAAATAACTAACAATGCGGACCTCCCGATTGCCTACGCCAGTCGTACACTAAATGACTCTGAACAGAAATACTCGCCCATCGAGAAAGAACTCCTTGCAATAGTCTACGCTGTGGGTTATTTCCGACCATACCTTTTTGGAAGGAAGTTCACAATCTACACAGACCATCGCCCCCTTCAGTGGTTATTTTCCCACAAAGAACCTAGCTCAAGGCTGTTCGCCTGGAAAACCAAACTTCAGGCTTACGACTTTGAGATAGTATACAAAAAGGGAGCATTAAACACTAACGCTGACGCGCTGTCCCGACCGCCGCAAACAAAGTCTGTCTCGCCGAGTCCAAAATCTGTCTCGCAAAATCTAAACGCAATCGAAAACGAGTATGAGTCTTCCGACTCAGTGATAGCCAACTTTGATCCGGAGGAGGGAGGAGAAACTCACTCTCACTCCGATAACTTAGAAACTTTGTCTGGCCTTACAGTACACTCGAATTTTATCGGCAACACCGTAACGACAATAAGTATCAGAGACCAACCCGTGAACCTATGCACTAATCAAATATTACTCACTACCGTACGACACCCTGTTTTTAAACCCGTTACGACGATCAAATTATTCGGAAACAAAACGCGCATGATAGTAACAGTCAGCGAATCACAATTCGAATCCGAAATTACAAAATTTGTTAAGGAATTTATTCACCCAAAGGTCAAATATGGTATATATTTTGAAACTGATACCTATGAGAAATTTGTGCAAGTAGTCACCAAACAATTCACCCATACGGAAATAGATATCACGAGGTACACCAAAAAACTAAGAGACATACAAACTAACGAAGAACAAACCAAAATAATCCGCAACTACCATGAAGGTCACACTAATCACAGAGGAATAGAAGAAACATACGAGAAGTTAAAACGAGAATTCTACTGGCCCAATTTAAAGACAACAATACAAAAATTCATTAATAATTGCGAATTATGCCTTAGGAGCAAATATGAGAGATCTCCCCTCAAAATCAAATATAACGTAACACCAACCGCCTCACGGCCATTGGAGACCCTTCACATCGATAAATTCACAATAGAAAATACGAAATTCCTCACAGTAATCTGTACATTCTCCCGTTACGCGCAAGCATACCCCCTAAACTCGTCCACAAGCATGGAACTAGTAAACGGACTCCTAAAATTTTTTACTCACCACGGTATACCTAATTCTATAGTATCGGACAACGGTGCCGAATTTCAGAGCAGCCTCATAAAGGAACTTCTGGATTTACACAAAATAAATATTCATTATATTTCTTCCCAACACCCAGAGTCAAACGGAATCATAGAAAGATTCCATTCAACCCTAATTGAACACGTGAGACTCCTAAACCAACAAGAAGCGTTCAAGACCTCCAACACCCGTACCAAAGTCAATTACGCGATCATCGCATACAACAATACGATACACTCAGTATCGAAACTAACCCCTTTTGAACTACTTTACGGACACATAAACAACAGACCATTAGTAGAAATAGATTTAGATAAACTAATAACAAATAATTACCTCAACGAACACAAGGAAAAAACCAAGGCTCTTTACACTCACATGACAGACAAGTTCAGAGAACACAAAGAAAACCTGACCAACACAAAAAACATAGGACGAATAGACCCCCCAGAATTGCCACCTGAAGTTTTTGTCAAAACAACGCAACGTCAAAGTAAGTCAAAACCCAAATTTAATAAAGAACAGTTAAAGGAAATTGATCCAATAACAAAAACAGCCCTCATACAACCCCGTCACCACAACACTAAAGAAAAAATACATTTAACAAACATCAAACCCCCACGGAAGTTTTATCAAACCAACGTGCAAAACGCTTGGGATGATCAAGCACCGCCCTCCGAAACTCTTGCCCATAAATACGGCTTAAAAATAACGAGACAAAACCTCCTTACTCTAAAACCAGGAAACTGGGTCGATGATATGATCATCAATTTCTATATGGAACTCTTAGACGAAAGGAGTCGCAATAATAGAAACTTACCCTCGACCCACTGTTTCAACACCTTCCTTTATCCTCTACTGAAATCTGGGGGCTACGACAGAGTAAGGAAATTCACGAGTAGGTCCGACATATTCGGAAAAGACTTTATCATCTTTCCGATCCATGAAAACAACCATTGGTCCTTGGTCATAGTAGACGTCAAAGAAAAAGAAATTAGGTACCTAGACTCCCTTTCCGAAAACAGACTCAAGCTAGGAACAGCTAACAAAATCGCAATCGAGATCCTCGAGAACATCCAATCTTACCTAGCCTTCGAATACCTCGAGAAAAGGAATGTTATGCTCGATTCCGAAAACTGGAGAACCACCCTTCTGAGGACTGTTCCCCAACAAGAAAATTTCGATGACTGTGGTGTGTTTATGTGCCAATTTGCAAAAAAATTAACACATAAAGAAGCCCTGTCCTTCGAACAAAAGGATATTCCCCAACTTCGAGAACAAATGTGTTCCGAAATTTTAAAGGGTTCACTGTCCTAAAACTCCTTATCGATTTTCATTGTTCCAGGATCGTTCTCCCCCTTTTTCTCATGGCGACGTACGGAATCGAGGTTATCGATGTAACCTCAAACCCTGGGCTCATTGCGGTGAATATGAAACCCGCAAAAATTGTCAAGGGCTACCACACCCTTTCACACTATTACGACCTCAATCAAATTTTGGATCAACTCAACCTCCTGCGACTGACTTATAACGAAACCCTCAAAACATTCCACAACAGCTCCCACACCGCCGAAAAAACGATGATGCTCACAGCCACCGTAAACCACACCTTCAGACTTATAGACCAGAAACTAGACAATATCATAATAACTCCACCCAAAACTAGATCTAAACGGGGACTGATTAACGGGCTAGGCACGTTAGTAAAATTCATCACTGGTAATCTAGACTCCCGCGATGAGGAGAAATACAATAAAATCCTGAACCATTTATCAAACAAGCAAGAGGACCTTCAAGAACAAATAAAGTCACAGTATTCTATCAACCAAGCAATATTAGAGAATTTTAACAAAACCATAGATACCATAGCACACAATAACCGCGTGATCATCAAAGAATTAAGACATCTCAAATATATAAACTTGGAGTTAGGACGAGTCAACGCAATTATCACTACACTAGAACACCTTCAAACGCTCCTCAACCTACTTCTAAGCGCCCTACAAGACATTGAAAACTCACTCACATTTTGCAAACTAGGAAAATTACATCCTAGCATAGTCGACTCTCGGGAACTCTTCACTGAATTACAAAGATGCTCCCCCGAAGGGAACTGTCCGGCCGACCCCTGATCATGAACTCCATCAAACTACAATTACAACCCTCTCAATATCCGGAATCGGAAATTCAACTAAAAGGTCTCGACCTTAACCTAGTTCACATGCCCGATGCCCGCGCAATTCCCATCTCGTATTATGAGAAACTCAAAACACCCAGCTTTTGGACCATCCTCCTGTACTTATTCCTCGTGTCACTCGTCACATACATTATGACCCAGTACTACCGCCACAAAAGAAAAGTAAGGCTTTCCCCAAACCATCAGTAACCGTATTTTTATTGTACAACATTACAATACAAAACAGTAGTACAGTACAATACAATACAGTGCAAGCATCTGTAACCTAATTTCTGTAATTTGTAATCAAAACTCTGTTTTTCTCTGTATTATCATGTAATAGGTTTTAGGTTGTACTTTGTTAATGTACTAATTTTCATACTAGTATTTTTGTATTAATTTGTATTAATCTTGTATTTTTGTATTTTTGTAATTCTGCATTTTTGTATTAATTTTGTATTTTTGCAATAATTTGTACTAATTTTTTGTACCAATTTTCGTACTAGTATTATGTGGTAGTATTATGACATTGTTATAATGGAAATGTAATGTAACGTAATGTTTGTAATATCATACTTGTAATAATGCGGACTAACTTAACTTTGAAACTTTAAATTTTGAACTTTGAAAATTTTTATTAATTTTGAACTTTGAACTTTGAAAATTTTGTTAACCCCAAAATTTTGTCTCGGCGGGGAGGAGTTACGTACACACTAGGCGACACTAGGCGTATTGTAACAGCAAACTGCTGATCACGCATTACTATCCTATATATACAGCCCGTAGGCGGCTCCAACCTTCAGTCTTGTTCCGCCGTCCGAGCCATCTTCATCTTGTTTATTTCTAACACCAAGTCCGTATCAAGTCCGTATTGTGTTATATTCCAATAAATCAGTTTTTAAAAACTCTAACAACGTGAGTTATTCTATTTTTTATATGAATAAATATATATAACTATAAATAAATAAACAAATATATATATATATATATATATATATATATATATATATTCATTTCACAATGCCGCTAAACGGATTTCAATGAAAAAATTTTTCAAAAATTTTGATTTACGAATTTTCCGAGCCATTGCAATAGTTTATTTTCTACAAAAATTCGCTAATATGATGAAAACTTAATAATGGAAGAAATGAGTCTTTCCACTTAATTACATGAGGGAATGACTCTTTTGTACCAATTTTATGGTGTTTTCCTCACGTTTTAGAATATCTCTGAAAGTTATACCATCCAATTTGTGTGGAAGTTATTTCATCGGCAAATGAAACGGGCTAATTGTGTAATACCTCACTATAATTCCGATTTTTGCGTTTAGGGAAAGTAGGGAACTGAATTTATTTCAGTTTCTAACTAGCATACAAATGTGCAAATTTAAAAGGAAATCATGAGATTTTTGGGATATTTATTTTGCTAGCACAGTCTGCCAGGGCAACTGTGAGACCCAAAACTTTATTGTACAGAAAGATCAAACCTTAGGTGATTGTGAAAACTTGAACAATGAACAATGCAATGTTCACTAACCAAAAGTAATTACGTGCCGTCTATAAACAAAGATGCCTCAGAAGTAGAGGTAGGTTCATCTTCTCCTATATCTGGGAAGAAGTTCACCATCGCACGATCTCAACGAAGGATAAGCTTGCTTCAACAGTAAATAAGATGTGATCATAACGTGTGTGGCTCAGGACTTAAGAATATTCTCTCTCACCTGGCCAAACTGTCTAACTGGTAGGCAAAGCTCAAGGAGAATTTAGAGCATAACGTGGAAACAATACAAGAAAGGAAATGGCGCCGAGGAAAGCCTCGATGATGTAGCGCAGAGAGCTGGATGGAGCTGGGTGGACGTGACTTGACGAATAAAACGGAGCCGTCAGTAATAAAGAAAATCCTTTATTCATGATGTTGTCGTAGGGACCTTTTTTTAAACCGACGGGACAAGGATTATGACTGTTACCCTAGAAATAGAGGCTGTATTTTTCAATGTTTATTCACGTAGACGGGATTTGCTTAAAGAATTGAATTAATAAAATTGAATTAAATAAAATTCTTAACTTCATTCTGTTTCGGATCCACTCAGAGTGGTGGCAAGGACTGGAACAGGTAAGCTTCAGCGAGTAAGTAGTGCGAATATAATCAATTTTGGTAGTTTTCCCCTTAATTCCATGTGAAAATTTACTAATTTATTAAATTTTATGAGATTTTATAATCAATATTTTATACACGCCTAAAGAGTTATTGCCATCGAAAATGGTAGTCTCCCGTAGGACCCAAGTCTTAGAATTCGACATAAAACTATTTTCAACGTTGTTGTGCTTTTTGCTTGTAGGAAATTTTCGTCCTTCGAAATCAGTCAGTCTATCCGCGTGACTGTGCTAATTCTCATGCCATGAGATGAGCGAACCACATGGAAACCGTTCCTTACGATCTTCACTGTGTTCCCTCTTTCCAGCTCGGGCTGTTACTATGTGACCGAGGGGTTCATTTCGATAGAAAAACGAAACATACAATATTAGCCATAATTCTCAATCCTTGTACACGGACAAATTTTTTATATATCTACCTGTATTTTATAATAATCTTCAACTTTCACTCTCTCCACCAGGAAAAAAATAAGTCCATGATACTTGAATCCAGCCCACAAATTCAACCATTTAAAATAATGACCGATAAAGTGTCCTTTTTTATTATTGATTGTTTGGTGCTTCTGCGCTCGCGCAAAAGTATAATACGTGCAACAAGCAACCCATCAATTTCATGTCAAACATGCACAAATGTAAAGCCTTGCATTCACCCATACTATACTTATAAGTCGTCTGATTTTACTTGGCCGTTGGTCATAAAATTGAACGGTTTGGACCGGTCTTGTCTAGAAGATTGAACAACCATTTTCATCCTGAAAAGTTATGTGCAAGAGTATTTTCACTGGCAGACCCTTTGGAGTAGCGGTTACGTACGTCGGAGAAAATTTCATGATGGCGCTTTTAGGTTTACTGCCATATACCTATACCACCGCTAAATGTTAACGTAGCTACACATTCTGTTTTATAGTTAGAAAGATATCATAAATACCGTTTCTGGAGCACGAGAGTATTGATAGGTATAAACCAATGGTAAGTAATCAAATAAAAGCTACACAACCACTACAAATGATTTGTACTTATTACGGTCAAGGTTCCGGGGCGTGTTTAATAATCCAAATTTATAGTTAAATCTACAAGTGGAGTACCCAACAAACCCTTCTTTGTGAATATTTAAATCTTTTCACGGCCGAGCGTTGGCTGACTATTAACTGAGAAAAAAAGGGCTGGCTCTCAACACCCAAATTTTCTCTCTTTTGTTCTCAGTCGTCGATTAGGAGCAAATTTATACGTCGAGTTACTCATTTGAATTCGTGGTAAAACGGATTCTGACGCTGTTTATCATTTCATTTTCACCGGTCCCGGATAGGAGCCCTCTTTAAACTGGATTTACGTCAAAACATAAATCAAAAGTGTATGCATTTAGATGGCCTCGTTACGCAGTCTCGCTCCTCTAAGCCTGACAAAATATGTCGAAAACGGAGTTTCTAATCCAACTCAGTTTCAACTCCGCGTTGTTGCTCGAAGAATTAATTCGAAGGACGGAAACTGAGAGCCAGCAAAGGTTGGTAATTTGTGAACGGATAGCTGCTATTTCACTGTTCCCTAGACGCCGTAATAAAACCAACAACCAAAAATTAAAGGCTCAGCACCGTAGAAATTCGATATGGGGTTGCTTTGTTCTCAAGATTATAAAGTGACATGACCTTCGTCTGACTTCGCAAGCTCCTAGAAATCCGTGAATGTCCATATTAGCTCTAAAATCAGACTGTAATACATAAATATCGGTTTTTATCAGCTTGGTCTCTGGTGCGGTGCTAATTTAATAGGTACTCGTGGAGATTAAACAGATAAAGAGACGCTTGTATAAATGATGATACTACAGAAATAGCTGCAAAATTTTTCAGTAAAAAACTACTCTCTGCTGTTGGAACACGATTTGCAAAGCTATTGTCTGACCTTTCAAATACAGCTGAGCCGGACATCGGACTTTTGGAGTGGACTAAAAAATTCCGATCGGAGGTTTCAAAACTTCGTTTTGAGCTGAACCACCGGAGCTGACCAGTACTATGTCCTTTCTGAATACTTTTTGAGACTATCTTGAGGAGCCAACAATGATTGACTGATCACTAGCATTACCCAGAATCGATCTCCGACTTCGTTTTCTCGAATGGTGACCCATTTTCTACGGCAGTTTCGGAATCAACATAAAATTTTATCATTAAAATATTTGAGTGAGCAAACACTGAACATTTATTCAAAAATGGCATAGGTAATTTTGAGTTTTTGAAGTTATACATTACCTACCACATGTACACGACTTTGGGTATTTTTCACTCTGAATCACGCTCTGATGTTTATTTATTGGTGTTCACTATACCAACTTGGAAAAACATTGAAAAAACGACTAGGCCTATCACACATCATTTCACTAAATTCATCAACAGCACAAAAACACTGATATTTCATTTTTCGGTGTTATCTGAACTCATTGTTCTAGCTCCTTGGGCATAGGAGCGCGCAATTCCTGCTCATCGAGGGAACGAGCTCGTAGTCCCTGAACTTCTGGTGATATAAGACTTAGTTTCCACTTGAACCTCCGGAGAGAACATACTGTTCCCTGGCAGGTGAGTGACACGTTCTTTCTGCCCGGACAGGTATGTATGTAATCAGCAGGGTGAACTATAATGGGTGGTATGCATAATGGCGAAGCAAAAGCTGTTATCCGAAATGTGAAGAACATGCTTCGTTTCCTATGCATAATAAGCAAATGCTATATAGTACTTGCTACTCCCTTTGAAGCAAAGTCTTTCAGTTTTTGCATGAAGATTTGAAGACAATGTTTCTACTCTGATCATGGGGGTTAGCATCTGCGTTTACCTTCTACTTCAAGCAAGTAATTTGGTTTTATGCATACCATCCAATGTGCCAAGTAAGAACAGATTCACTACACTTGCGTTACTCAGAGTCTCTTGCCGTTCAGAGGAAGCGATTAACGGTTTCCGCATCTATACTCAAGCGACCGTCGCCTCGGCTATTCTTTAAATCTTAAAATATATTGATAAACATGTTATTTAGTAAGTATCCACGTCTTATGACGAGCCGGAACGGTCAGAAAATCATTTATAGGCTATTTAGGGGAACTTCGGTTACTTCAATTCTGTAGTAATGTCTGATCACCAATATGAACAAATTTCAAACATATCGCGCTGTTGTTCATAATACCTTACATCTGGGAACCCACTTTCTCTTGGTACGATACGTTCAGTAGGTTCAAGGCACAATATTAAACTTTGTTTTCCCCCTTTGTCTCCTGCCCGTCATCCCTCATTGTTATTAAAATGCGAATTTCAGTATTACAAGGGGCCCACTATCCCGCATTTTCCCCTCCGGTTCAGGCCATAGTTTTTCTTCATAAAACGATACATGAGAGCCATGTGGTGAGTGGAGGCTCCTCCGAGAGCGGATATTTGTCATTATTATCCCCGTACCCAACCAACCCACGACTTTATAGCTTGTCACCGAAGGAACTGAACATTTTTTAGCTGGGATTGTTGAAACTTCACAGTGGTTTTATACACCGTACTCGCACATGGGTGGAAGCAGTAGCAACAACTGACGCTGATTAATTGAGAGTTGCAGATCACCAGCAATACAAATTTCTTCAATTACTCACCGCATTCCATTAGGTTATATTCATAATAGACACAGCCTCTTGCGACGCAACCAAACAGGGAGTTTGCGTATTACTTCTATATTCAGTAGATGGTTCTTTGTGTCTCGATTTATATCGAAACTGATTTGGCTACCAAATATGCTTCCCTATCTAAGATGAGGAAGTTCTGTTATTGTTCAATCCATTGAACGAATTACAGAAAATCTAAAGTGCAATATGCAGCGGAAAGACAAAAGCCCTGATGAAAAATTGGCTGCTCGGCTCGTCGTTTGTCGAACACAAACGCTCCTCTTACCTGGTCGTTCCCACTATCACTTCGAACAGTAAACTATGAGTACTTGGTATCCTCTTCGTTCGAGTTCTGGAATCATCTGCCAATGTGGGCATAGTTTCAAAAGAATGTTCAAGTCCTGTTCCTCTGGATACTGAGACTGAGAGGTATAAATTCAAGTCAGTTCCTGAATAACCGGCTCGATTGGCCGAGCTCCAACAGTTAAACAGCATGCCTGGACTGAAATTATTCGAATATAAATATCGTGTTACGATTTGGGACGAGACGGAAAAAGTAAGACAAAGTAGTCAATCATGTTCGTCTCTCAAGCCAGTAATTACACTAATACGAAGTGGGTACACCTACTGATTGTTTGTCCGCTCTCGTGGGAAAATATTGATTCATAAATGTGTTTTTGTGCTACTAAATAAATGTGGACAAAAATTTATCTCACCCTTGTACTTGATAGGTATATTAAAACATCCTTTAACGCGTATCGCTCGAAATATAGGTTACCAATTGGTTCGTTTTGTTCAAAACGCATCGCGTTACACATTTCGTGACGCGACATACATTTCACGATATGAGCGTCTGGGCGCAGCGCAACTAGCCATTTCATCTCTAACTCAGCAGCGACGTACAGTAATTGATTATACACATTAAAGGTCCTATGTAGCCGAATGGCAAACGTATCCGCCTACGGGGAAAGTATGTAAGTCTACCTATAGGTAGCGGAAGCATTGTTTTCACTTTTGAGAGATGGAAAAGATGTAGTCTCCACTAAAATCAAACGATTTTTATTTTTATACAGTGGTAGAATTTCCACTCGCATTTTACGTTTTGGAACATTCTGAACCACTTTCGTTCCGTGTATTTCTGTGTGTGTGTGTGTGTGTGTGTGTGTGTGTGTGTGTGTGTGTGCTACTACGTGTGTGTGATGTCATCCTACTCGCAGAAACCGGTGAGGGCTTGCAGATCTCCCTCAACGCATTTGCTGAGCAGCTAGCCAGGTGTGGTTTGGTGGTCAACCCAGCTAAGTGTGGGTCGGTCTCCTTGGTCCCGTCGGGTCGCCAGCATAAGGTGAAGGTAGTGGATGAGGAGTGTTTTGTCTTAGGACAAACTTCCATCCCTGCCCGATCCGTGTTGGAGGTCTGGCGGTACCTTGGAGTCGACTTCATGGGTGTGGCCACTATAGCCGCAAGCCGTGTGGACCTTGGTGGAGCATTAGCTCGTGTCACCAAGGCTCCATTGAAGCCACAGCAGAAGCTGCGCCTCCTTCGCACGTACTTACTGCCAAAGCTTACCTATGGGTTAGTCTTTGGCAGGCTTACTGCGGGGAGGCTGCTTGAGTTAGATCGTGAAGTTCGCTCTGCTGTGCGCTCTTGGCTAGGCTTTCCACCTGGTGTCCCAAGTGCTTATATCCACGCACCGGTCAAGGCCGGTGGGCTCGGTATTGTCTCCCTTTCTGCCAGCATCCCATCTTTACGCCGCCAGCGCCTGCTTGCCCTTAGGGGCTCGAGCTGGGAGGTCGCCCGCACTGCTGCTGACCTGGACTTTGTCCGGCAGCAGTTGTTGTGGTGCGATCGAGCAACACCAACTGCTCCAAAACCCAGCTCATCTGCTGAGTTTGCTGCTGCACTGCATGAGTCAGTAGATGGTAAAGAACTCCGACAGTGCTCTGAATCCCCCATTTCTACCCAGTGGGTGGAATGGGCTTCAGAGGGCATTGGGGCCCGCGACTATCGCCATTTTCACGCCGTCCGGGTGGCTACACTAGCCACCTCGGTGAGGTGTTCGAGGAGTAGTCGCGGGACAGTTGACACCCTTTGCCGTGCCTGTCGGGGTAAAAATGAGAATCTATATCATGTAGTGCAGCAGTGTCCTCGTACTCACGGTGGCCGCATTTTACGTCACGATGCGGTTGCCAAGCAGATAGCAGGTGCTTTGTCATCTAGCGGTTGGGATGTTGAAAGGGAGAGACTATACCACATGCCGAGTGACCGGGGCAAGAAGCCAGATATCGTTGCGATCAAGCCCGATGGGTCTGCCATAATCCTGGATGTCCAGGTTGTCAGTGGCAGCGTGGACATGGAGCAGACCTGGCGGGCTAAGAAAAGTAAATATGATAGAAATGATCTGCGCCATGCGATATCTGAGCTAAAAGGAGTGGCACCTAATAACATCAAGGTCATTGCCGCGACCGTGTCATGGCGCGGGGTGTGGTGCGGGAAAAGCGCCACGGAGTTACTCGAGTTGGGCATCTCGGCAGGAGTACTCCGTGGTATCACCACCCGCGTCCTGAGGGGTTCTTACTTGAACTGGTGGTCATTTTATAGGGGCACTTCCTTTCATCCCATTCTTCCTCCTCGTCCTGCAACTTCCCTTATCCCTAGAGCCGGCGTCGGTGTCTGTCGTGTATCCACAATTCATTGTAACAAGTTTAAATTCCACAATATTCAACGGATTTTTATGGAATGTTCATGGAATGTGCGGGTTATGGGAAAGATGGTCCCCTATGAGTTTCGTTGTTCCCAAATCAATACTCCACTCAGCGTATACGCAAACGTAAATTCCTTCAAGCATCATATTTTTACGCCCTAGCTGTCCAATCCCGCTCATATTTGATGCATAATTGCGGGGACAATGGTTTAATTATTTCATGTTTATATCAATATGATTGCATCATTTTTAGCTCCTGCGCACGCGCAAAAGTTCAATCACAGGAACACGGTCTAGTTTTCATCAGATTTTGATTACATTTTCTGGGAAATTCCGGGTTAGGTGGTAGATTGTTCCCTACATCATTCAATTTTCTCAAATCATTACTCCAAGCTGCACATGTGCTAACGTAAATTACTTCAAGCAAGATTTTCCTGTTTCCCAAATGACCGATTTCGAAGTTTTACAATATCTACATCTTGATTGACTATATTCCACTCTGGTGTGTTTAATGATTATTAAAACCATTTCAATGAACTAAACATGTTATTTTCAATTGTTAAGCACCTACTTACCTATATCTTTATACTGAGATCAGGGGGACCAGTAAAATGTATATGTCTTAATTAATTGCATTAATTTTCCCTCTGCAGGTACTTATATCTACGCAGGCATATTGGTGTCAACCTTCGGATCTGCGATTCGAAATGTACCTCCTTTGTAATATCAAGAATAAATTCAATATCAGTGCGCACTGTTGAGCTGTGGGGCTTCTGAGCCTAATTTGTTTTTTAATTGACTTAATATGCAGAAACCTGAAATGTACCTCAATTTTGAAGATCTGGGATACAATTACAAAGTATGGAGGGACTCAGCTTCGGAGCCTCAGAGGCTGAATTTCCTAGTCGACCAACGGTGTTATTATTTAGATGGAACTCTTCTAAGACTCCTTGGTAACAATTACGTGGTACAGAGGCGTATTGATCAGCTGAGAGATCTCTGAACCTAGATATTCTTCCATTACATATCGACCTTTTTTAAAACATTTTTACTGTGAATCGAAAAATTGCGGGGTCATGAAACTGTAAAAATGTTTCTCTTCTCGGAGTCACGATATGTTCTGATCATATATTACATATGGAGTATTTGATAATAAATCATAGGCCAATGGTCTGCGTAGAAGGTCCAACACAGAAATGATAAAACATTGTGTAATAATTTGCAGCGTTTTTCATTAACCTCTGCTTTTTTCCATTTCGTAATACCAGGATATCCATGGCACCATTTTTAGAGAACTATATTCTTGGCATTAACAAATAACAATAATAATAAATAAATGAAAAATCAAGGCAAAATGATTAGTACAGCCAGAGAGAAAGGGACATGAAGATGACCCTTTTTCAATAATTTACAAAATTTGACCATGCCCTTGAATGATAAATAAATATAATCCCTTCGTTTTCATGTTTTTGATCAATGTACGGTTAGATATATAAGTTTCCTTGAATCGCCACCGTTTTTTCGAGGTAATCCAATTTCTCTTTGTCTTGTAATTCCCATGATCATAAATTTATCACCGGATCAATGGACATGAATCATGAGCCTATACAAGTGTTCGACAGCTAAAGCACAACTCGAATACCGCAACTCCATCAATAATCGTTTTCATTTGTATAACAAGGCGTGATCAATCCAGCTTGCCGTCGAAACACGATAGGTTTGAAAAGTGGGACCAACCCCGAACACGGTATATGATCGCGGACCCGAGTATCTGGTTAGAGACATCCTGGGAATATTCCGGTCTGAAACGTAAGCGTCGAAATAAATCAAATTTCCTTTCCCCTGGGTGACTCCCGCATCGCTGTTCCTGTAACCCAAAAGGTTCTCCCGTGAGGGCCCATATACTAGGACACATTCATCCTACGATTAGAGGAGGTAGCTTTCAGCAACAGCTATTTAACTTCCCCGCCAGTCGGCACTCTACCAAATTGATTTGAAAAACAAACTGCAATGAGCTCAGCGTTTTATCTCGTGGAACGGGGCTGCCGTTTTTTCCGTTGGGCCCAACTGGCTGGAAATGCGAGTCGTGTCTACCGCCATGTTGAACCGGGGCGCTGAGGGGAAACTAATTCGGAAGTTTATTTTAGACGGGGAAAGGAGGATTTATTTTCGGTCGATTTATTTTTTTCCCCAAACATATTTTCTAATGTACCGTGGAAAATTATGTCAACAGGATTTTCGCTTTTCATATAGACGTCAGTGTTGGATCAACACCGATTAGTACAAGAAGTTATATAAATTTGTGTCCATGGGTGGTCAAAAGCGCTAGAAACAGTCCTAGTTTTTTTGGTGAGAAATAATTTGGTTCAACAACGGGCTCTTTCTTACTAAAGAATAACGCTCGTTCTCGCGGCAGAAGGTGTTGTAGACGCATTCTCTCATTTGTTAATGGAACCATCCCAATCACGGAACAGTTGAAATGCGATGTTTAATGCTGTTCAAAGCCATCAACATTTCGAAAAACGAACGTGAAACACGAAATCCGTAGAAGCTAAGAGATCTCATGTTAGCGATACGCAGTACAGATGAGCCTTCCACATACATTGAATTAACCACGGGGTTGTGATCATCAACTCAAACAGAAATTTGGAATTAGAGGGGTGGAGTTTTAGTTTGAGGTTCTGAAAAACATTGATTGTCAAGTAACTGATCCAATTAGCAACAGGAAGAATCGTGGATAATTGGAGGGAAATATTATGACGCTGGAAGGCTACAAATCTAGATTTGCACAAAACAAAGGAATTTAATCAAACAAAACCAACAGAAGACCATATTATTGAAATGGATAGAAATCCCCCCCCCCCTCCTACCCACCCCCATGATCTCTGATATTGTATAAAATTTCAAGGATTCTTGGAACCAGACTGTGGATGGCCGTATAGTTTTACGCTGTTCAATATTGTCGTCGTACCAGTGCAAACTGCCACTTTCTTATCTCGCAAAAAATGATCTCATTACCCATTTAAGTTAAATGAAAATTTCAGGGATTTAAAATTATTGATAAGGGTCTATTTATAATTTATTACTACATTTATGGCAATCACAAATATGCTGTCGATTAATGTCTGCAACTAAACTAAATTACTTACCTCCTTATTCGGAATGGAAAATGGGTTTCGTTCTTCTATCGATGAAGTTCACGTGGGTTGCTTTCCAAGTATTTTCCCGACATTGCGTAAATTACAATGAATATCTACACTAGACACATGTTAGAAAAAAATTGAATTTCATTTGAGTTTGTTAAAGTAGTTTAGAAACTGCAAACCAGTTATAGAAACAAAAGATTTTCCCTTCAGGGAAAAGCATCGGATCATTGAAGAAGAAATTTTAAATTATATCTTAAACGGTAAACACAGAAATTCTTTTTAAATCACTCAGTTGGTCAAGGTGGTTTCGCAAGTTTTAATTATGTACTATAAGTTTAGTGGAGATATTCAGTTACAAACGTCAATATCGTATGGGGAATAGTTTAGAAATTAGCTTCAGACCTAAATCAGCTGATCAGGGTGGTTCCGCACATTGCAATTCTTTTTTATTTGCCATACGGAGGATTTTTTTTGGAATACCAACACCGAAGATGATTAGGAATGATTTATGAGCTTTACAGTTCAATCAGGTGATCAGGGATATACGAGCAAAGTTCCGGTAGATATAGGAAAATAATTATACTCACACCTTTGTCATCCAAAACCGTTGCATTCTTTCGATACAAAACATTTTCACCGACCCAATCCTTCAAGACATATTGATGTCAAAATACTTGTAGATAGTTCACTTCCGCATAATTATGCATTTGTAGCTGTAGGATGTGGTACGTGGGCGTTTCAGTAATTGGACCCATTTTCACATCAAAAGGCCAAAGTTTCGCCGCCTCCCTCCAGGACCTTGACATCCTCATTCAGCTCGCTACCTAATTAATCCCGCTAACAACTTGCTCCAGTCGCACTGCCCGTTAACTACTGTTGTTTCAGCGAGCTTACAACCTTCTCAACCCTTGTAATTCTATTTGGATTTTGTAATTGATATTTTCGTTTTATTCCCTGTAGATAGAGCACTTTAATGGTAGATATAAATGTTGAATGATAAATGAGATTTAGTGTAAAATAGATATCATGATTGAAGAGAAAGAACGCTGGAGAGAGTCAGCACTCCTGTGGAATATGTTACAATTATATATTTTTATTGAAAATATAACAACAAATTTATTAATGAACAGCAATTTTGGTAAGTAATGCATGCATTACAGGGATGTCCCAATGTCTAGTATTGATATGATTTATGAGAGGGTAGCAAATATGCACGGTTTTATTGGATGTACCCCTCCATCATAATAACATGACATAGATGTGTTACCGGAACTACACCCTCTTCTCCTCCATCACATCCACAATGAAGTATGAACTGCTTTTGTATTCTAAAATCGAACATGAAAGATGCACGAAAGTATGTCGAAAATTTCAGGATGTATCGGTATTACACAAACACAGGCACGCAACTTTTTCCACAGAAACACACTTTTTTTTTTTTTTTTTTTTTTTTTGTTAAAAATCTTCCCTCAAAGGCGGAGGGAGCAAACCATTAAAATTAAAAAAATAAATAAATAAAATAAAGTGGGGATGTCGCCCAGGCTCACCCGACGCCGGTTCTAGGGACGAAGGAAGTCGAAAGGAGGAGGAGGAAGAAGAGAGTGATGAAAGGAAGTGCCCCTATAAAATGATCCCCAGTTGAGGTAAGGGCCCCTGAGGACGCAAGTGGTGATACCACGGAGCACTCCCGCCAAGACGCCCTACTCGAGTAACTCTGTGGCGCTTTTCCCATGACACAGTCGCAGCCATGACCTTGATGTTATTGGTTACTAATCCTTTTATCTCAGATATTGCTTGCCGCAGATAGATCATTCCTATCATATTTACTTATCTTAGCCCGCCAGGTCTGCTCCATGTCCACACTGCCACTGACATCCTGGACATCCAGGGTTATGGCCGACCCATCGGGCTTGATCACAACGATATCTGGCTTCTTACCCCGGTCACTCGGCATGTGACATAGTCCCTATCTTTCGACATCCCAACCGCTAGATGACAAAGCACCTTCTATCTGCTTGGCAACCACATTGTAACGTAAAATGCGGCCTTCGTGAGTACGAGGACATTGCTGCACCACATGCTAAAGATTCTGAATCCCCCCCCCATCTAGACTTTGAACATCTCACTAAGGTGGCTAATGTAGCCACCTGGACAGTGTGAAAATGAGGATAGTCGCGGGCCCCAATGCCCTCAACTCCATTCCTCCCACTGGGTAGAAATGGGGGATTCAGAGCACTGTCAGAGTTCTTTGCCATCTACTGACCCATGCAGTGCAGCAGCGAACTCAGCAGATGAGCATGGTTTTGGAGCAGTTGGTGTTATTCAATCGCACCACAACAGCTGCTGCCTGACAAAGTCCAGGCCAGCAGCAGTGTGGGCAACCTCCCAGCTCGAGGCCCTAAGGGCAAGCAGGTGCTGGCGGGATGCAGGCTGAGAGAGTGACAATAATAGGGAGCCAACCGGCCATAACCGGTGAGTGGATATAGGCACTTGGGACACCAGGTAGAAAGCCTAGCCAAGATAGCACAGCAGAACAAACTTCACAATCTAATTCTAGCAGCCTCCCCGCAGTAAGCCTACCAACGACTAGCCCATAGGTAAGCTTTGGCTGTAAGTACGTGCAAAGGAGGCACAGCTTCTGCTATGGCTTCAATGGAGCCTTGGTGATACGAGCTAGTGCTCCACCAAGGTCCACACTGCTTGCAGCAATGGTGGCCACACCCATGAAGGTACCTCCAAGGTACTTCCAAACCTCCAGCACGGATCGGGTGGGGATGGGTGACTGCCCTATGACAATACACTCCTCATCTACCACCTTCACCTGATGCTGGACCAAGAAGACTGACTCAAACTCATCTAGGTGAACCACCAGACCACACCTGGCTAGATGTTCAGCAAAGGCATTGAGGGCGATCTGCAAGCCCTCACGATTTTCTGCGAGTAGGACGACATCATTAGCAAAAGCCAATGCACTTACTCGGACGCCAGGGGCGAGATCAAACCCTATTTCAGCTGGCAGCTTACCCAATGAAGAGGAGTGGTGACAGAGGATCCCCTGTCATACTCCGCTCCCCATGACAATATCCCTTGACATCTCCTCACCTCGTGCCTTGAGGACTGTCACGCCTTCATGGTACAGACAAGCAACATACTCAACTAAACGAGCAGGTGCCAAACACCACGAAGACAATCGGTAAGGGCAGAATGGCTTACAGTGTCAAAGGCCTTAGCGACGTCCAGAGTGGCAAGATGGAGCTGCCATTTCTTCATACGGGCTAGCGAAATGATAGTTTGGAGAACTGTTAGGTTCTCCTCTATGCCATCTGCTATCCAAAATGCTCTCTGGACGTCACCGATGACACCAGCCACATGGAAGCGAGATGCCAGAATCATTTGAAAGTCTCGGAAAACTACCGACTATATTGAAATCGGGCAGTAGCCTTCAGGCCCACTTGCTCCTTTCTTTGGGATGAAGATTGTCCGGGCATGGGTCAACACTTTCGGAGGTCTTCCCGAAAGAAGTAATAGGTTGAGAATGATCAGCATAACATTCTTTGATGCTTCATTCCAGCATCGGGCTGAATCTGGTCCTGCAAACGTGTAGTTTTTGACACGACACTTCTGTGCCTCGTCATGAAGCACCGGCATGCACATAATGCTGCCTAAGGAATCCCTGGTTGAAGCTGGGAGTACCACCGGCTCACCAGGGTTGTGGCCGGGAGCACTCAAGAGGATCCAACTGTTGGATATTGCAACGGGAATCAGGGAGTGGCAGTGTAGCAAATTCGGTTTCATCAATCTTGAAATAATTGTCAACATAACACATGTGTAAAAAATGTTCCATTTCATGAGATTCGTAAATAATGCTTCGAGCATTTCACGTGCCAAGTGACAACTCTTATCGGAAGATTCGCTACACGAGAGGTAATTTTATGGCGATTATAAATCTTACTATTGGAACCAATTTTCAATCTACGGTCGCATCATAAATACCAGAATCGACTACTGTCGTCACCCGACCCATATCCATTACTTGAGTAGATTCTTCACAACTGAGATTGATGTACCGCGAGAAAGGTGGAGTTGGGAAAAGGCGACGAATACGTGACTGAAAAGCTAAGCTGGTGGCACCCCACGTGTCGGGTGACCTCTAGCGGTGTCAAAAGTCACCACCGAGCCACCCTTGATAGACGACATAAAAGGTGACTGCGTGTGTAGGTAGCGTGCATTGGCGAGATTTCTCCGAATCTACCTAAAGGTTACGGGAATATCGTTTATCAAAATCGAAATAATTTACATTCCCATTTTACGTTTTAATCATCACGAATAACTTTTGTTTCGAATGTACTTATGCATGTCCGTCGGTGTGTTCGCTAATCATTCTAACGAGCTCAACACCCAACAGAACAGTTTACACTCAATTTTGATGAAATTTTCAGGGAATGTGATCCATAGGCTGTATAAGTCTCATTGTTCTCTATAAGTTTCATTGCTCACGAATCAATACACCATTCTATTCAAGCGTAAACACAAAATCGCTAATGCGTAATTTATAACGCCAGGTCGTCCGATCTCGGTCATACTCGGAGAGAAGTCGGAAGGAGACGTCATACCATCCAATATGACTTTCATGATCAACACATACCGTTAGTACGAAATGTGCTTGCATGAATATGTATTCCTTGTAACAAGCATAACATTTACAGTTTTCGATGACATTTTCAGGGAACTTACTAGGCTGAGGATGATCCCCGTTCAATTTCAAACGTAAAATCCGTCAAGCTTCATTTTCTCGTGGTCTCGTCTGATCTCGATCGAATTTGAAGTGTAGTTGGGAAATGAAGAGTTTACGATCTCTTAAAAATTATTAAGTTTAATTACGATCATACGATTAGTGGAAGCTGCGCATGCCCGAATGTGAAATTTTTGTGACAAGTATTAATTCTACAGTTTTTATAGAATTTAACATTTCTTTTTTTAGTAGGGAACATGCTCTAGTCATGATCATGACCCAACTGCCTGAAAGTATTTAGGTATTGAGGAACAGCGTCCTGATCGGCAGAATGTGTCACATTTTTCCCTGTTCCCCTAGGAAGTTGAAATTTAACAGGGGGTCTCTCTAGAACATTAAGAGACGAATGCAATGACGGTCTCCAGCCTAATCAGCTGAGTGAGATAAATTCTTTCCTCTGCAAACTGAAAGCGTTTAAATTACACCATACAACACGTCCCATTATTTCAACAGCTTCCTAAAATTGCCGCCGCCTGTTGCCAGAATATTACCTATTTGAATCTTTAGGTTCCAGTACCTTTCTCCCGGTTCCCCCTCCAGCGAATAATGCCTCAGTCGAGTGCTAGTAGGCTTTCTTTTAAGTTCGGTACGTTTACAAAGTGTTTAGAATACTGACAGATCCCTACGTCAGTAGTAACGCAACATTTAAAAAAACATTATTTTTTTTTTTTTTTTAATTATAACATAGGTGATTAATTTGTAACTTTAAAGCGGTCACGGTGGTTATTGATCCAATTTAGTCGTGTCCTTATTCTTAATCACGGAACAGGGTATAGGAATCATCCATCTAAAACCGAGTTATTTCAGTTTTCCCCGGTGGGGGATCAGTGAAGCTTGCTTTATTGAGTCTGGGGCTGCATGAAAATAAATGCTGGAGGTGGAACACGAGGAACCTGTTGAATTATATTCCCCACGGCTAGATAAGGGGAATACTCCTGGTTATCAAATTATTATGCTTCACACTCCATTGATTACACAAATGTGTCAGTGTAAGTATGAGATTTTTGAGTCAATGTCATTGGAAAAATTGTTATAATATCAATGAGGCATCATGAATATCTATTATGTTCAGCCCCCTCTGCAGTCTACTCACCACATGATCACAGAAAATTGAATATTGACACCAGAACTGTCATGATTAAATTTGTCACAGACAAACGTAAAACTCTAAAGGTTTACAATGATGTTAATAGGGCATTCGCCTAATTGCTACAAAGCAACACAAATGCTATGTTTAAGTCTTTAAGTCTAAAATGATAATTACTTAATTATAGCAATAGGTAACTGCTATGGAAACCATTTGTTTATGAATCACGAGACGTTCTCGAAAAACCAAGTTGAGTTACGAGACTCTAGACCCTGAATTGCTCCTCAGTTCGACTACCCACCTTGTAGCATTCCCTTCGTTCCAGTCGCCATGAGATCAGTTTTTTGCTTAAATCAGTGGTCTGGATGCTCGCTACTAAAACTTTGACTTTCCGTTCTTCTTCTTGAAAACAGATATTACCAAACTTATAGAGAATGGTTTTCTGAAATGCCCTTTTCAAGACTTCTAGGGACCGAAAACGATTATGGATACAAGTAGATTCTACATTCAGCTTTTCGATCTCAGAATCAAATACAGAACCAAAGAACTCTAAGGTAAATAGATGTAAATATAAATGTTGCAACTCTCAGGGATGGGATTTTCGGCACCAACCAAGGAAACCTGTTGGATTGTTGTACTTCCTTGACATTTTTTGTTAATCAAAGAGATTCAGGCTTTGAATTCTTTAATGAGACTGAAGAAAGTTTGAAATCGAGCCGTCACTAGGAGCTGTAATTTTGTATTGGGGGTCTGCTACGCCTACAGCATGAATGCATGCAAATTGGAGCGTTACCGGAATTTGAAGATTCTTTGGAAAGCTAGGGTGGTTAACGTGGAGGTTCTATTCCACCTCAGTAAGTCAGTAAGTCGTGGTTGGGCACAGAAGGCAGTGGTTTGAAGCAACTAATTGCCGAAGTTTTGGAGGGGAAGAATTTGAAGCAGAGTAAAGAGACTCAGCCTGCACAACTGACACACAGAAGACAGTAAATATCACTGATGACATTCCTAACCGGTCACCTCGGGACCACAGCCTGGTTCATCCGATGCGCTGGCATTTTTGTAAGAAAATTAACTACCTACATGTGTTAAGATACATGTAGACATGTGTATAATAATGAGATACATGGTGTACCTATATAGATAGTTCATAAATAAGTATGTAGGTAGGTATTTATTTGTTTGTATAGTAAAATATAAAATTTACTGAGAAAAGTATGGCTAACACAGAACTGGCTACAATTGGGATTTTTCTTTTTTTTTCTCTTCGCTTTGAGCTCGAGGATGTTTGCCCGCGCATTTGTGTATTCCGCAAATATGGAAGAGCAAAATTCATTACCAGAATGAAGTGGTTTTAAAGAAATGTGAATGATTTTAGATCTTTTATTTCTTATTTACCGGAATATTATTAATAAAAAAATGAAGCGAGAAATGTTCTTTTACTTTTCATTACCATCTGGGAAAACTTTGCAGCCTGAGATACGCAGAACAAGGAAAGAGATTTGTTTTGTTCTCATCCTCATCTTCCAGGATGTTCGCAAAGAGTAAAGACGTGAAAACAACAGGGAGCTTCATACTTTCCTAGTATTAACCCTGAGCTGATTCGCCGAAAAAAATTAATTATACAAAATGTATCAGCTTCACAAGTCCTTCCATAAGTGACAAATCGTCGGAGTTACAAGGTGATTTTTGCTATGTTCCAGTTATAACTTGCTCCCATGTTGTTGATTTTTTTTTCAAGTACTATCCGGTGAACGTACAACGATCCGGTAGTTTCAAACGATTCTTTGTGATGATGTCTTTAACAGAAAAAAAAAACTGTTGCCTTTGGGGCTGACCGTAATGACGATTTTACTGGCACGTCCCTGGCCGATGGGTGATCCAAATCTCATAAAGTTCGGTAATTTTGGAGAAATGCTTCGCGCTGTGTATGCAGATAACTGATGATTTTTTTTTTTTTAATTTGATTTTTAGATTCCACTCTTCATGAAACGGAAACCAATAAATTTTGAGGGGAGTTTCACTTTTTTCCTTGGTAGATTACAAAGGTTCATTATTGAAAATAAAAACAAAATATAAAAAAAGAAGAAGAATGGAAGGTTAAAGACTGCACCTAATCGGCGTCTCTGCCCCAAAGACCTGCGGTACATCCGAGAGTTCCTAAAGCCATAGATAGATAAAGAGATGAGGCTCCTTATCGTGAACGGAAAACACTACTGCGCATGTGCGGGGAGATGAGTCGCCTCATTTCCAATAAGACAAATTTATTTAACCTAAACATGAGACGCTTTATCCCGAACCAACCTATCTCAACTCTTCCTCCCTATCGCAAAATAACCTTACACACCGATAACAGTGATATTCATTTCTTGATGGTATTCATGATTCATGAATGTTATATTCATTTTCTTGTTCATACATTTTCAAAATCTGCCATTGCAAAATCTTTTCGTGAATAAGAAAAGAATTGGGAAACTTAGAAATGCTGGAACCTGAACACACGGGATAGGTGGTTCAGCGTTACTTGAAGGTAAGTTGCGTCACTTTAAGATAAAACACTGATTCGACCCTCTTGACTTTATCAGGTTTGCTTTTAGCATACGCTGTGGCTCATCCCAAATGATAAAATCCCCAAGCACCTTATCCCAATTGACTTATCATTTAGGAACTCTCTATTTATTTGTCAGGAATCCGAACATTATCTGGGATGCCACTCTTACTGTTTCTTCACGTAGTGACCCTATGCGTTCTAGAATTCGTCGGGACGCATAGTCGTTCAGTAGCCGACCATTGTTTATAATATACAATACGGTCTACTGTGCGTCTAAAATGTACCTCTCATCCGATTTGGGACCATCTTCTCGAGTAACGTTGATTAACTTACTTATTTTTCGTCTCCAGTAAGAAATGCTCTTGGTAAGCTGATTGGCGTAGAGGCACAGGGTCTTCAACCTTCCTATTCCGCCTTTTCGTTTTATATCAGCTTCCGTGACCTGAAATTACTCCAGGGGAACTCAGTAGTGTTTAACCATGGTATTTGGGCTCCCATACATCACCCCATCATGTACTAAATAGAAAACCAAATATGATAAGATTTGTGAGATTAAAAAAAAAATCTTTCAGAATCCAATTTTTCCTCGAGTTTAAGTCTTAATTTCTAGACCGACCTAAATAATGTTTGTTTTGTATCTAACTGGTTGGTTTGTCAACTTATCCTTGCATCGGATTAGAATAAACTAACTCACAGTCCATAATCATTGAAATGTTCTAGGACTGTGTGGGTAGGATCCCGGCCTCGAATGAATTTTTATTGTCTGCTAGATATAAGGTGGTCCAAGCAGTTCTGCCCTATTGATGGGCTCCAAAGCAAATATGTAACGTTCAAGAACAATTTTGGAATGACTCAAAACGTATTTTCATGGAGAAAGTTTCGGAACTGCCATTTTCTAAATATTGGAGCTATTGCTATAAAATAATTATCTCCTCCAATTGACCAACATAGGTTTAAGTGGATTTAAGGGCTATTTTTCGGATGGTTTGAACGGGTTTGCTAAATTGAGTTGAAGTACAATTAGCAATGTCGAATGAAAAAAAAAAAAAAATTATTTTCAATACCTCCCATTACCGTCATTTTCTGAAAGGGTTCAGGACCATCAACATTTCGTAGAACATAATTGTTTAATTGTTAATGCTGTCCATGGCCTTAAACATAAAAACGTCAGCACCAAATAACTTGATTCAATTATGCATATCATATTACAATACCTTTTATAAACGTTCATAAAAGTACCTACTTAATTCTAAAAGTGTTATAGGTACGTTTTATATGCTGAAAATTTTTACTGAATATCAATGTAGGCGGAAAATGGGATAACAAGGATACTTATGTGGGTCGTCTAGCGTTGAACAGTCTTTTCAAAACCGGATCGGCGGAATCAGATTATCGAAAAGGACCTCATCTTTAAAGAGTAATCTCGTCGAGGAAATTAAGGGCGGCGTAGGTTTTACTCTGATTAAAATATTGGTTGACCCTTTGGAGCGGGTGTTAGTTAGGGAATTTAAGATTGTAATCCGCTGTGATTGATGATAATTGGAAGGATCAATTTCCAGGCACCCTTGATATTTGGAGCCAATTATTTTCGTTGGTATCTTGATGGTGATCCTTTTTATAATCGAATGAGAGCTTCCTTTGGATAAAAGGCAACTTGGTTGATTCATTATTTCATTCTGAATTGAATCATTGAAATGATTGTTCGCGAGAAATGACTATGGAGGTTAGTAAATTAAGAGATTTGAGCGAAATGAGTGCTGTTTCCCTCGCAAATCCCTACATATTTTCTTCCTTCTAACTCAAAATAACAGTTAATTTTGTAATGGACTTAGGCCGCCCTAGAGGTGCAATGGGGGCCTAAATCCACACTCATAGAGAGAGAGAGGGGTGTGACAGTGCCATAAGAGATACAACTCATACTAATAGCATATGTGCTATGTTCGGAGAAGATGATTTTCCGGTTCTCGGATCGTCATCCTTCGTCACCCATAGCAATTCGAAAACGTGAGAATGGAACGCCTGGCGCCGAAGCGACGGACGCGCACCGCATTCTCTTGGATCTCGTCGGAACTGTCACGATTTCTACATTATAATTACTAGCGGGGGCGCTAGTTGGTATATGTGCGGTTTTTTTTTCAGCTTTTTCTCGGTCAATATTGAACCGATTTTGATGAATCTGGTGGCAATCAACTGGTTTCAAAATTCTCCATAGAATCAAGCCTCTGAAATTTTCAAATTCCATAATTTTCAAGTTTAGATACCATTTAGCAATTTTGCTTTCAAATTTCGAGGTATGTTTTCAATTCAAGTTTTGAAAATAGAACGAACGCTGCAAGAATCATTGAAAACGGTCAATTATTGGTCGAGAAAAGCTGAATAAACCGTTTGGTCGTATTTCGAATTTGAAGGGAGTTTTGAGCCATTTTCTGGATCGGACTGAGTTAGCGCGTCTACCGCTAGGTATCACTACATTCAACTCATTCACCTTTCCCTACTCTTTTGGTTGGAAAGGCCCCAGTCAGTCTGCTTTCGGAGACCTTACAGCGATTAGAAAAATTTTTTGTCCCGTATTTTTCAGCCTGCTTATGTGTGTCCCTCGATAGGCACATCTGTGGGACAGGATTATACTAAAATGTCTATTATGTTGTCTTAATGTGGTCAATGTGGCATTTCGGTCAATTGCTGTCTGATTTAGGTGGCATTTTCGGTTAACGTAATGGGGCCTCGAGTTTAACTCGTTTTCCATTTGTTGGTGAGTCCATTTTGAGCTATAGACTTGAAATTAGTTGGTTGATTCCTTGTACAACCGGATTATGCTGAATGGTTTTATCGAAACTTCGTAGAAAATGAAGCTATTGCATTATTAATCTTAAAATTAAAATTTTCCGACAAATTTTTCAATGGAAATCTATTTTGGAGCATTATGAAATGATTCCTGCTGAAGTTTGCGCTTGTTAATATAAATATATAATCGATCCGTAAGAAAAGAAAACATCAAATAATGACACAAAACTACTTTTAGTAATTCGGCTGCTGCATTCTTCAAAATTGAAAATAAAAGTTATCGAAAGGAGAGGACGATGCGTACTAAAATGTTCGATCAATTTAGCTCACTCAGTTGATCAGGAAAGATCCCATAAATAATAATCAAGCACTCCAAAAGAAAATACAAGTTCGTTGGGCAGCGCATACCGAACAAATAAATTGGTTGAATTTCAAAAAGAAGTTAAGAATCAGAAGCAGGAAGAAGTTCTCTGTTCCTTTTAGCAGAATATTACACAAATGAGGTTTTTCAACATTAGATAGGTACAAAATTAGGTACCTATGCAGAATAATTTACTTGAATGTCATCAATATATGTATTTATTATTATTATTACTTTTTATTTTTGAATTAAGATTCGGCACAAAGTGCAATAATTATAAAACTGAAAAAGCAAATGAACTGATCAATCTTCAGAAGACATAGAAGGACGTCTCACACACACAGACACGACGCAAAAAGAAACAGTACCTTCTTAAGTGAAGATAGAGATGACTCGAGGAAGATGAAACCCTGTCGGTCCCGGAAGCCCTCACGTGGTAATCTTAAAAGGTAATTGTGACAGGCAAATGGGACGTGCTACAATAGCTGTCTACTAATGGAACAGGAATGCCCAGACTTTCTGATTCATGAACTCAGTTAAGGACAAGAGATTTATCCTTTATCTAGATAGTGGAGAAAAATGATGTCGGCATTCATATTCCTAATCAACAATGTTTTAATATTAAAGTTCTTCATGAGCTCAGTGAAATTTATGCCTTCTCTATTTATCCCAATTCCATAAGTCAGAAAGTACAAAACCTAAGCTGAACCTTCTCCAAGCGTTCAATATGCATAGCATAATGAGGGGACCTCTACAGTATTCCTGGATCGGCCGGTCGAGGGATTTGTACAAAAGCATGAAGGCTGCTGCAAATCAGATCTGTTGGGGAACACCGAGTGCTTTCAAAGACTTAGTATCTACATACTGCATTAAATGTCCCGAATAGTCAAGCTGAGAATCAATAAGTACCCCCAAGTCCCACACAACCAGAGCCCTGGACGATTCGACACCAGCAATGGAGCAGGCATAAGTATGAGCTTGTTCCGCCCCGCAGAAGGAGATCGATGAGCACTTGGATGGATCAGTGTGAGGCTGTTGTTGGAACACTCTTGCAAAAGGCATCGAGTGCGCACTGAAGCCGGTGACCGCCCATAATATCACCATACCGATAGAACAACTTCGGATCGTCTGCAAAAATAAGACAATCGACATCTTTCATAACATCCTAGACCTTGCTTATCATAAGTAAAAACAGCAGCGGACCTATTTTAGAGCCCAGGGGTAATATATGTTGAAAAATCGATAACAGCAAAAAATAACTAGGAATCCAATTTTTTTTTTTTTTTTTGAAAAGCACACTACGATTGAGATCAAAATTTTTACCATGAAATTGTTTAGTTTACTGTCTTTGCACTCAAAGTGCTCAAATCTCAAAACAATTCAACACAAATAAAATACAACAATTCAAGAAAATTTGCTGATACAATCATACTGCTTAAGTGGAACTTTTTGGTGCCGAACCGACATGATGTGGTGGTGATATCATCAACGACGTCGAACGAAACACTTTAGGAACACACGTTTGGTACGATTACGATAGTTTCTGGCTGGATAATGGATTTGATTAAATCATCCTATGTTTTCGTTGACAAAGTGGGATAATACCTGACGAAGAATCTCGAATATAAGTGTTTATCGTAGTTTTTGATTATTATTCATTTTTGTTGCTTAGTAGAATGCATACTTAAAATTTTTTGGTTCCTGCAGCAGATGTAAAAAGTAGGTTCTACTTTTTCATACTTCGTGAGGAACCTGATCAGCGGTCTTCTTAATGGTAAATAGCTTTGCATTATCAAATCATGGTGAATCTCACGAAGTGATTGCCCAATGTAGTTACACTAGTATTTACCAACTAAGTTTCTTCCGATAGACCACAAGTTGCTTGGTACAGTTAGTCACTTAACTGCACTGTAATATTATTGCAATCGCCAGTAAAATGCAGTAACTTTGATTTCAAGGTATTAACGGTGATAACTTTAAACCCGTTTTGTAGGTATCGTGGACGTTTGAAGATCCAGACCGTGGAACTAAATGACCTAAATGATTATGTTCCGGTTCCCCGACTTTGGAGGACTGAGGTGATCAATTCTCTCCTGCCTAATAGAGGGCTTGCTGTTACATTCAATTTGCTTCTTAATCAGCTCAACCTGTAGCTCTTGAGGGGCTTCCCCTTTCAGCGTACAATGTCACGCAACTGAGACGTTCAGGTTAAAAACGTGTTAATTCTATTTTTCGCTACCCAGTCTACCAAGGTAGTGGAAGCATTGTTTTCACTTTTGGGAATTGGCAATTTTTTGCCGCCGAAATCAAAATCATACTTTCATCTTACGTTTTAAACCATTCTGAACTACTTTCGTTTCGTTTCCGTTTGGCTGTGTGTGCTCGCATACTCTTGAACAAGCCTAATTTCTCCTTTGACCATCATATTAGAATCAAGTTTATCCCTTTCGTTTTCATTGCTCACAAATCTCTGCGCAAGCGCAAACGTTGAATCCTAATTTCTCATGACCTAGTCGTCCGATCTCGCTCGAATTCGGAAAAGGGGATTTACTTAGGGCCGCTTTCACCAAGATTTTGATTTGAGTTCAAGCTGCAGTTCGACCATTGAATGGCGATCGTCATCAATATTGTATTTCACCATAAAGTTCAAGGCTGTTCTCTGATCAACCGGCGTTCGGCGTCAAACGCTCAATCTGGGCCGGTTACGGGGGCAAACTCGGATCAAGTTGCTCGATCCTACTCCTTTACCCTACCACTTCATCAAAATTTTCCCGAAATTCTCGTGTGTCAATATTATTTATCTTTATCTGCACTATTATTATTTGTGCGTATATGATTTTTCAAGTGATGATGACAAGAGCTCTCGACCTGGGTTTATCTATGTTTTTTTAATGATGAAGAGAACGAAAGTTTTGTGTTCGATCAGAATTTTACTATTCCCCGTCCATGACAGTTCAAACGGATTTCACCACGTGATATTGACCCTCCAAGGCATCTGTTCTGGAAAATACCCTAAACCTAGTGTCAAGTGAGCGAAAACAAAAAGAGAGAGAGAGAGAGAGAGAGAAACTGAACAACAGAAAGCCAGTATTTAGGCATCGTTTTTATGTGGGCCCTTGAGGGACTTCTGAACACAACTGACTGATCCCAGATCAGCTGAGTAGCTCTAGAATCCAGTTTTTTCCCTAATGATCCCACGATTCTGAGATTTGGTATGTGGGCCCTTGAGGGACTTCTGAACACAACTGACCGATCCCAGATCAGCTGAGTGGCTCTAGAATCCAGTTTTTTCCCTAATGATTCCACGATTCTGAGATTTGGTATGTGGGCCCTTGAGGGACTTCTGAACACAACTGACCGATCCCAGATCAGCTGAGTGGCTCTAGAATCCAGTTTTTTCCCTAATGATCCCACGATTCTGAGATTTGGCATGTGGGCCCTTGAGGGACTTCAAAACACAACTGACCGATCCAGATCAGCTGAGTGGCTCTAGAATCCAGTTTTTTCCCTAATGATCCCACGATTCTGAGATTTGGTATGTTGTCCCTTGAGGGACTTCCGAACACAACTGACCGATCCCAGATCAGCTGAGTGGCTCTAGAATACAATACGGGGTTTTATAGGAAGGGGAAAGGGGGTGCAAAGACATAAAATGTCTCTCGTGGTTGCGTACTTGTACGAAAGCTGTATCCGCCGTATGAGTTTTGACGATTTCCGCTTACAACCGAGTCGTTGCTAGGGAAATAGTTTTAAATTAGCCACTTCCTCAGAATTAATCTAACAGACCGTTAACATTCCTAAAAACTGCTTCATTGAGTTTTTCAAAGCACCGTTGGAAAAAACATTCGCCGTTGGAAAATACATTGCACGGTAGAAAAAAACATTGCACGGTGAACATTGAACATTGAACGTTGGATCAGTATCGTTAACGTTTGATTATACATCGAGTAGGTATTTGATCCTATGTCTTAAAGTTCAATGCCTACAAATTTTGTATACCTACCTACTTTTGTAAATGTAACAGGAGTCAAGAATTTATTTCCAAGGGAGAAACGGGGAGGTACTACTAGTAGAAAGTAGTTCCTAGTGGGCTAACTCTCATATTAGCTACATAGTGTTAGTGCAGTACTCTAGGTCTAAATTTAGGCCAGATGTTTTTTCTCTTATTTATGACCTCCTTCAACAGAAATGGAGAATCAGAATAAACGAAACTATGTCGGCACACGTCGATTTCACTAACAAAATAATTGACTATGTACCGGTTTATCTCAAGACAAAGTTATTCCTTATGAAAACGAAGCTAAATACCTTGACGCTCGATGCCCAGCTCAGGTGGCTTGTTAAGAAAAAGAAGGAAGAACTCCTACTCAAATTCAGAAAAATTTATTGGTTAATGGGGAGACGGTTGAAGCTGTCGATCCAGAACAAGCTTACACTGTATAACCAGGTCCTTAAACCTGTGTGAACCTATGGAGCCCTGCTGTGGGGTGTACGGCTCAATCAAACCAAGACATCATCCAAAGATTCCAGAATAATGTATTACGGAATATTGTCAATGCACCATGGTACTTTCGAAATGAAAGTCTCCATCACGAACTTCAGGTCGAGACAGTTAGAGGGGCTATAAAGCGACAAGCTGTGGGTCTCCTCCATCGATATCACGTCAACGAGGAAGCTGTCAATCTCCTTGACGCAAATGATATCACAAGAAGACCTAAGCGTGCAAAACCACTTGATCATGCCTACTTGTGAAGCCGTGAAGTGAAGCATTCGTCATAACAAGCAAAACTCAGTAATGTATCTTAGTTTTGAATATTTATGTCTGTATTTTCAAAATAATATTGTTAATACTCGTAAGTTATTCCTTGGTGCGAAAAAAGTTAACAAAAAAACCTCTTTCAACAGAAAGACAATTAACAACTTCCATTTGATTCTCAGCGATGATAATAATTGATATTGGAATAGACAAGATAAAAGAGGAGCTTTATCTTTACTCACATCTGACGCAAATATTGTCGTGCACTTCGGTAGGGCTTCTTTTGCTCGGTTATTGAGATTTCCCCGAAGAGTTTTTAATTCCGACTAACCTCGATATTGGTAGGAAGTGGAATTAAATCCCTCAGTCAATTTGTTTCATCATTTAGTCTTTGTATGGAGTGAAAGGACGTAGGTTGTTTTGCATCCCAATATCGCAAAATGGCTATGTTCAGAAAAACATTGAACCATGAATTCCTCTTTCAATTGACATCGGTTGAGGGGGTGTTCTTTCTCCGAGGAGGAGAACACTGGTTCCCTGTCCTTCTTCTTTGAATCCATCACACAATCAGTGATCAACACAAAAACTACACAAAATGGACATGCCAAGGATAGTCAAGAAAATGGCGTGGGGTAAAAAACATACTGGTAATATTAAAGTTTCGATTTGTACTAAATCAATAATTACTGAATAAAAGTATTTTACATTTCTTCCTAAAGTTATTAAACAATTAGGATTCACTAAATTTTATCCCTTGCGATTGGATAAAAGTGCTGCCTAAATTTAATCAGCGTCTTTGGCCGATAAATTAGAAAAAGCCGAGGACAAACGAATTATTAAATTACCTACATTTTTGAAATCTTCGAAATTTACTTAAACGAAACCAAAATAAATAAATTAAATGTGTAGGTACACATTCTTTCTTAGTCGATTACAAAAGTTCATCATTGAACTAATAAACTTAAAATCTTCTATTTATAAGCAATAATCGCTGAGCAGTCACGGAGATTACGCTTCATCTGTTAACGGAAGCAAAACTTCCTTCAATTCCTTGGATTTTTTTTTTTTTTTCTCGTTCTTGTTTCTTTAACAACTTCTAAAAGTAGGAAAGTAAAAAAAAAAACGAAGAAAATAAAATACAAAAAGGAACCGAAGAGGTGAAGCATATTTTTCTTTGCTTTTCTTTATGGATTGAAAAAGTTTTTAAAGAGTAATAATCTACGTGAAATTATCCCCTCCGCGATTCCTGTTGATTATTACAGGCTCCGACTTCGTAATCCTTCCGAGCCGGAGAATCAAGAGAGAACAGAGAGAGGCGAATAAAGTTGGAGAAACTCCCATTTTGGAGGAAACAACTTTTGATTAGGCTAATTCACAATGAAGGAGTAGGCCTTTCTCCTGAGTGAAATGATGATGGAGAGTGAAAGGTGCACAGCCTCAAAAGGAGGAGCGGGCGCGGAGGGGAGGGGACAGATGAAATGTGGAAAATTGTTTTTGCCTCAGCCTGGGGGTTTGTTGAGCTGCTAATGGAGTAATGTTTTTACCTCAAAGCCCGCCCCGGTTGAGAGGGAGAAGCGCTCAATAGTCGGGGCGCGAGTGCAATGAAAGGCGGGAGCAACGGGATTAGTTTCACAGTAAACGAGCAACGGTTTCCATTCATTGGAAGTGAAAAACGTTAAGAGATTTGATGGGACCGCAGGAACAGATTTCGATTATTCTCGGCAACTTGTATCGGCTGGGCACTAGTCAATGTAAAGTCAGACAGGGCGGAAAAGTAACCTTAACGGAAGTTAGTGAAAAAAGTTGTCTATTTCCACGAAAAATAAAGAGTTACAATGTTAAATCGATTTCGACGATTAGGCATCAGTAACAAATAATAACCATCATTTTTGGTTTGTTATTGTTTGTTTCTGATGACGGCCTAATCGTCGAAATCGATTTGACATTGTAACTTTTATTTTTCGTGGGAATAGACAACGTTTTGCTTCCGAGACTGCAAGGCAGCGGAAACTTTGTTTTCACTTTCAAAATGAAAAAAATTTGTTTGCTCCAAAATCAAAATTTCCACTCGCATTTTGCGTTCCAGAGCCTCCTGAACAAATTTGGTTCCGTGTCTGTCTGTCTGTCTGTCCATCCACATTTCCTTGTAACAGCCATAACTTCCACAATTTTGATCCGATTTTAACCAAATTTTCAGGGATCGTGCGGGTTAAGCTCTAGATGGTCCCCTATCAACTTCATCATGATCGAATCAACGGTAGCTTCTGCGCAGGCGCTAACGTGAATTCCTTGTGACGGTCATAACTCGGTCAATGTTTAACGGATTTCGGTCAGATTTTCAGGGATGATGTGGGTAAGGTCCCTTGATGTCCCATAAGACAATCATCATAATTGCATTAGCGGTACGCTCTGCGCATGCGTGAACGAAATATTCTTGTTACGGTCCTTGCAACAGCCGTAATTTCCACAATTTTGATGCGATTTTCTTCAAATTTTTAGGGATCGTGCGGGTGTAGCTCTACATGGTCCCCTATCAGTTCCGTCATGATCGAATCAACGGTAGCTTCTGTGCAGGCGCAAACTAAATTTTCTTGTTTGCCAAAAAATATCCCCAAGGATGTTTTAATCATGAATTTAGATCAAAATATTAATGAAATTCTGTAAATCGATTAAAAACTCCTTCAGTTTTGATCCGATTTAGACAAAATTTTCAGGGAACATGCGGACTACATCCTGGATGGGCCCATATTCAAATCAAAATTTTCCTTATTAATTTCATTTATTATATGTACCATTCAGCTTCCAATTTCCCACCTTATTAATTCCCTGATGCCAGAACCGGTCGTTTCTAGTTTTCTGGAATTTAATGGTGACGGACTGTGAAGGTCACGAGGAAGCTCATGTGCCATTTCCTTGGCAGTGTATTTTCACTTAATTCCGTTTTCAAATGGGTTTCCACAATTTCGTCGCGTGTGATTTAGTTCGTGACAAGTAACCTGCTGTTCAGAGAAGCCTGCGTTACAGTGACGTTCTTTCTGGTGAAATACAAAGTGTTACTCTCCCGCCACTAGTGAAAGTTCCACGAAAAATTTGGAATTGTTCTTGAATGATTACGCGCAACGGCTACAGTGGTTCCACTTTGTCATTTCTCTGTTCTACACAGTATTGAGCACCGTGGCGAACTTAAGTTGTAGTAAGATAACACGAACTCTAGATGAACATTAGAAATAATTATATTCTCTGAAACCACAAATGGAATAGGTAATTCACTGAAAATTTCAAATGGTTCAGTAATTAAGATTTTTGAATGACAAATTTATTAGGCGTTATTTGTATTCGAAGATACAGGGTGCAGAGGAAAGAGCTCCCCGATAAGGGACGCTCATTAAAAAAAGAAGCTAGATACACGATTTTTTTTGAATCTAAATTCTACATATAGTGCAGTTTTATTTTACGTGGTTTTAAAAATTATGTCACTTAAATGAGTCCTTCACTTAGTTTTTCACGAAAGTTTGCAATAGCCCTTTGGGTCATGTCAGGCGGTATAGCGGCCACTTCAAGGATTATTGCAATGTTCTGGAACGATGCTAGTAAAATTTAATTTTCAAAAGATAAAAATAAAAAAAAATTATATGGGGTCAAATCTGGTAAATGTGGAGACCACCCGATATCACCACGCATGGAATGATCAGAGGTTACTGATAATAGACCCAAAGGGCTATTACAAACTTTCGTGAAAAACTAAATTTGTGCATAGCCGGTGGAGAGCAGCGTTTAAGTGCCACATTTTTTGAGTAAAATTAAACTGCATCATATGTAGATTTTAGATACAACGAGAAAATTGTGTATCTAGCTTCTTTTTTTTTTTTTTTTTTTTTTTTTTTTTTTTTAAATTAGCATCTCTTATCGGGGAGCTTTTTCTGAAGAAACTCTGTACAAGTATATGGTGTATCGCGCGGTGCATCTAGTATCAGAAATAATCGAAATAACATATTATTTTATATTTTTGAATCCATTACTTTAGGTACCTTATAGCTGGACAGTCCCTGAGTACGATTTGAAAGTTTTCCTGACCCAACAAGTCTCGTATGATTTACTGGAGAACAACAATCACCGCCTAATATAAACAACACGTCTCAGACTAAACGTAAATGATGGAATCTCGAGTACAGTCCAGGTGTAGATCTCAATGTGTTATTTTCTTACCACCTTCTGTCACCATGGCTACCTTTCGCATAGGTATGTGCGTTATTTTGATGGCTTCATATTCCCTCAACAAATGTAATTGTGCCAGATTTCTTCCTATTACAAAACATGCAAAACGATGTTTGAAATTTCTTTTTGTATGTAAACTTTGTAAGTGAATTCCTCAAAATTCGAGAAATTGCTTCTCTTACGATTTGTTGTTCTCTTTCTATGTGTATTCCTCGGCATAATCCTGTTGTTTTTCCTGCGACTAGAACAGACTTTTTTTTCTAATGATTTTTTAAAAACAAACGTTCCAGCCCGAGTTCCCTCTAACAAGGACCTCTTTAGAGGAGGAACTGAGTCGTGAAAGCTTGTCCCTTGGAGACAGCTGCGAAAAATCATTTCTTTATCCAAAAATTGGATATTAGTTCGGATCTAATTGTAATGCCATTTTTTGGCTTATTTTGTAGAACTCCACTATTAATTTGGGTGGTTGAAATTGACTTTAGTTCAAACAAAGTGTAGAACTAAAATCAATTTCAACCACCCAAATTAATATTAGTTCGGATTTTCTCTGATATAGTAATGTCATTGAAACCACCAGGAAACCCTACTAACGACCGAATTATTATGCTTCTGGTTCTGGAATATTTAAAATCACGCTCGTATAAAAATAAACACCTAATTTCACGCGCTAAAATTATTCCAGGAAGATAATTCTGTATTGCAACTGAAATATTATGTTTCCAAATTTAAATCTTAAATAAATTAGTTTTTTAGTCTTAAATAAATTAGTTTTTTAGCTATTATTTTGATATTTTAACGTTAAATGACTTGTTTGCGACCCTAATATGTGGGTGTATTTGGAATCATCGAGAAATTTCCATTAAGATCTGTCAACAATAGAATCGAATCACTGTTCAGCCATTACTTGGGTATTTGTATTATACCAAACGATGATTTAAGTTCCATCAGCTGATTTAAGAGCCAAAGTGAGGCAAGAAGGCAGATAGAGTGAATGGGGGGGGGGGGGGGCTTGTTCCGGGCGGAACAGATGTTGAGATTATGTGTGGTAACCGTTCCAAGCCGTTCTTCCTTGGGAACACGTACCAAGGAACGGTTCCAGCTGGAACCAAGTGTTGCGGTATGATGTAGTGAAGTAGTCTTCTTCCTCCATCAATAATGAGAGGAGAGGGGACGCTCATGCACGATCCAAAAGGTGAAAGTAATAAAGAGTGGGTCTCCTGGTTCCCACACCCGATGAAAACCGTTGTTTTATGGAATTACTTTTGTGTTGTTACAAAAACATAGTATACCCTACACAGGGTAATACAACCGTACGAACATTTTGGTGGTTAAGATGTAAAGAAAGAAAATAGAGGAATACAAAACGGATTATATCACTTATTATTACAATCTAAACCTCCCTACTGACCACCGGTTCTACAGAATGTAGTTCTCTAACCAGTGAGCCGAACCATAGTAAAACCAGAACCAAACTCCAAATGAACAAAAACCAAATGAATCACCACGATGTACGCACCTTGAACCTGAAGATGGATCAGTTGAGCATCTTAAATAATAAGCTCCATATTTTTCCACGACGAGTGAGACGAAATGTTTATGAGATTATTTAAATGAATCAGGCAACCTTTCAATTTACAACAGTTTTTATCGTCTGCAAAGGCTCTTACAATATAAAGCAATATGTGACTATAGTACTGTACAGTTCTACATATAATTAAATTAGTTATGGTATTTAATTTAACGTGAATTTATTATGAATTATTATGTTTACGTAAATGAAATACAATAGATGGGTCGTAAATGGTTAAAGCCTTTTATAGGGGAAAAACCCAGTATCAATTTTAAACGTTGGCTCTCTTCCGTTACCTTCATCGCCACCCCCTTTGTGTGAGATGTGGTGTGATGTTTCAATAAATAACAGCTTCCTAACGCGTGGTGAAAAAATTTCGTTACACCTTCTGGCTATAATAAAGGACAAAAAGATTAAACGGGAAAGAAATATACGTTAAAACCAATGTTGGATCAAGTTATTAATATTTCCTGTAGTGTTAAAAAATTGCTCACTTTAATAAAAATGTTGATGATTTACAACCAATATTGCTTTTTAACTGACAACAGGCGGAAAAGTAGAAGACCTTCAAATCGTTTCATGAGGTTCATAGATAAGGAACATTGGATTCGATGTTGAATCCGAAAAGGATTCATACTTACCTCATTTCTATTGTGGTAAGCTCTTTTTTCAGATTAAATTTAACTGCAATTGAAAAGGTTTTTTCCTTAGGTCTAACGGAGCCAATTAAACGTTTCTCAAAGGCCTACAGTTTGAGAGGCCTTAACTCGGCTCATTGGGACGGCGAGCCCATTTAAATCCCAAAACAGGTGGCTCTCCTAACGGAAATTGAACGAATTAACTTTTCTATTAACTTCCGCATCAACTGCAGAAGTGAAAACAAAAAAAAAGTTCGACGACTCTCCGAGGAGGAGCGGAATTTATTCTTCTTTCGAACAAATCGCCTCCGCACGAACGCTCCTCAAGAATGAAATCCGGTCCGCGCTTCGTCTACACGGCGAAATGATTTAAATTGCGGGTTTTATCTTATCCGTTATTACGGAGGAGAATCTCGCTCGGGGTACGAATAAGGGTGAATGATGTCGGGGGACGGGGAGGTGGGGATAATTAAATTTTCATTCGGCGCACCTCCCAATATTTCATGGAGGCCCGCGGAGACTGTCTCTTGATCCAGATCCTCTCTCCTGACAGTTCCCTTTAGAAATTCCGGCCAGGAAATTTATTATAAGCGAGAAACGAGGTTACCTGCAGCCCCTCCCGGAATTTCGCCGTTTCCCGAGACCTTCCGGGGTTGGCGCGGCGCTCGCTGGACGGACGAGCATTAGCGCGATGAGCTGTTGCCTCCTCCCTCAGCGCCCGCCCTCTTGCATTTTTTATTAGCCACTTTTTTCCGCCCAAAGTGGGAGCGAAAAACATTTTCTCCTTAAAAAAACTCGGGCGGTAAAGAGTTCAGAAGGAGCGCCGGGGAATATGAACATTTTTTTGCAATATGAAGCCATTAACTTATTGGAAAAAAATAATGGGAACACATAAAAAACGGCCTGACAATAACAGAAAAATAAAAAACGAGAAAAAACGATTTCTTCCATTATAGAATTGAGAAAGGTTCGTGTTTTTCTGGTATTTGGAGTTCAAACTGAAACAGTTATCTCTTCCTCTCTCCACTAATCTTTTTGGTTCCTTGAACTTCTCCAAGAGCCAGTTTATATCGTCATTTCCAATCCAGAAATTTTATATAATGGTGAAACCTGGAGTGAAACGAGTTACAATTTAGAGGGATTCACAGGTGCTTCACTACAAACAGCACACGTTCATTAATCACATAGCTGCCATCTCCAGCCGGTCAGTGCGCATCTTAGGTTTTAACAAGCGTAACACGAAAGAGTTCATCTGATCGTAAATACGAATCTAGATTTTTGGAACTCGATAGTCTGGGAAAACTTCCTTTTGGTCTAAAAATAATTCCTAAAGAAAATTAGCTCATTTTGAGCACTCCTTCAAGTACCGCATCGTTGTTTGGCATGGGGTATAAAATAAATTTTATTTAATTTTGTTTTTTCAAGCTATAGTCCCAAAAAGAATGATGACGCCATTGTTACGCAGGAAAAGTCCCGCTTTATCCATAAGGAGCTTAATGAAGTTCGGAGGTTTGGCTTGGAGCTAGTGACTTATGACGTCATGAGTCACAGGGGCAGTCTACGGATTTCTGAATTATACATCTATATTCACAAAAACAGTTGGGGAAAAGTAAATAAATCGGCCATTAGTAATATTGGATCAAGTTCAGCTTAGCCAAGCTTGGATGCTTTACCTTACTTTAAGATTACTTACCCGATTCACCGCCGCCAGGTAAAGACTTGAAATTAGCTGAATTTGTACATTAAATATATCATGAACGGATAGAGCTATTTGCTTTCTGTAAAAACCATTTGTTTGGTTGGGGCGATATGATATGGAATCTACCTAAATGTGGTAAAATTAAAATACCGTCTATTCATTTACAATATTGATGGAAATTATAGAATATTCCAATAGTTAGCTGGTTTTCTAAACCGCTGGTCTCATACTTTGCTTTTCCTGCTAAACGTGATGGTTAATTGAAGATTTGTATATATTTTTCTAATTTACGCTATATAAACCACTGAGTTCATTAAGAGTTTCTCTACATCTGGGGCTTACAACCAATTGTAATATGCAGCTATGAAAATTATGGAAAAGCTAAAAGAAAGGATTAGCATACCAGCAGTATAAGAGGTATTAAAGGGACACTTGCTACTCTCACGGTGCAGCTCTTTTCAGGGGCACAGAGTCATGACTCATTGATGAACTTATCTACCTAGACCTGCCTTCAGAGCCTTTGCCATCCTCATTTGGTCTTTCCTGATGCTCTTTGCCCAAACTAGCATATCGTAGATCATTAAGCTTAACATGTAACATTACTTTTCTGATCACTTTAATTGGATATTTTCGAATTTTGACAATCATTTTGCAGATGAATAAATAGTTATCTATGGCTAGATTTTCTCGGATCTCCAACATTTTTTCAAACTAAGGAAATATTTTTGGGTCAAATCAATAATAATTTGTATCAAAAGTAATTATCGTAAATTCTCTTGATGTACTGAGTTGAAAACCACAGACTGTGAACAAATTGGTGGTAATTGTATTGTTTATCATGTTTCTTGCCTTTTTCGTGTCAAATATAAATTATTGTAATTTTTCTAACAACCGATGATATTTGTTTATTTTGATAATTGTAAACTGCCATTTCTGGTAGATAGCTTTTATCTATGTCCTTTTCTGTTTGTTCATTGGGTTTGACCTTACCAGTAATAATAAATGAAATAATATAATTGATATTTGCTACTAACCTGAACGTTGCAACAGAAAGAACCGCATGTCAAACCACGATAAATTCCAACAATCTTTCCCCCTGTCATGGAGAGATATATTTATCGGTCTTTCTTTACCCAAACAGAAACAGTCACAGAAATTACTACTCTCTTTAGCCCAGAAGATTCGTTCCCCATGCTTGTTCATCACATAATAATATGTTTTCTGTCTCGATCGAGGTCAATACGGCAAGAAAAAGATCTAATAACATTTTTGAGAAAACGGGCCAGTTCAGTTCAAATATGTGCGATCATTCAATTATCTATAAAAAAATTCCAGTCATGCAGCATGACCCCATGAGCGAATTTTTGAAGAAATCTTCGACATTTCAGTCGCTATTGATCGTGTAGAGAAATTTTAGTTTATGATTTTGATAGACAAACATGGAATCAAATTTTTAAACATAATTAGGAGGTACTCATACTTTATTATTATTAAACTAATCTTGTAGATTGCTACATCAAGTCCTAAAACAGTTGAGCGTAAAACATTAAAGAGAGCGAAGGACGAAATCGGAGGACGGAATATTTCACAGATTAAAAGATTAAACTCATCAGTTGTGATTACTTTTTTTTTTTTTTTTTTTTTTTTTTTTTTTTTTTTTTTTTTTTTTTTTTTTTTTTTTTTTTAAACAAGCACCTACTACCTACGTTTTAAACAGCATGGTTCTAGGATTGGTTATACAGGGATACTGCCATAAGAGTAGTTCAATCTGAATTGCGACAATGTTTCATGCAAATATTACCGATTTTTACAACTAGCGAACGGCATTATTTCGATTTTTGACTGATTTTTCAACTTTGAAATTTTTGAAAACTTGATACATATTCTTATAGGAAATTGTACGTTGATTCCGAATATACCACATGTTGGTATGCTGAAAAAATTATTCCGCAAAACAAATCGCAAAAAACAGGCTATTTTGAAATTTTTGAAAATTTCAACCCGAAGATGTAATCCGATCATGCTGGCCAACGAACTTGAACTTTCGTTTTGTGTCCTTAACATTTTAAAATTTGTTTGAAGTTTCTAGCACAATTCTACGGACACTTATCGTCTGGAATGACACATACATACATACATATATACATAGGAACATACATACACACATGAAAAAATGCGTTAAACTCAGAATATGATTCAGAATAGCCTGAACTTTCTAACGACTGGATTTTTGTCTAAAAACTTTTTCAAAAATTCACATTCTAAAAATTTTTAGGCGAGAGAAATAGCTTAATTTTCTTTAAAAATTCGCTAATAATTTCTTCAAAAATCCGCTAAAATTGAATGCGCACATAGGCCCCATGGTCTCTAACTTATTTTTATCTTCTAACATTCATAGACGACTACACACGCTGGTGTGAAGTTGTATTCATTAAACAAAAAAGCCAGGTTTTAACTGAATTCAAAAATTTCAAAAATGAAGTAGAAAATCAAACAGGTCACAAAATAAAATACTTGCAATCAGACAATGGAAGGGAGTTCTGTAACAAACAATTTGATGAATATTTGAAAAATGCTGGCATAAAAAGGGAAAGAAAAAATAGAACAAATTGAAATGGCTAGATGTATGTTAATTCAGGCTAAGCTATCTCCATCTTTTTGGGCAGAAGCTGTAAATACAGCAAACCATATTAGAAATAGAAGCCCATCAAACAGTATAAATGGCTTGACTCCATTTGAAATGTGGTACAAAAGGCCACCAATCGTTAGTTATTTTAGAATTTTTGGGTCAAAAGCCCATTTCTTGGACAAAACTCCAAATAAAGGGAAATTTCAACCAAGAACAAAACCCTGCATTTTCCTCGGTTACTCAACAGCCTCTAAAGCCTATAGAGTTTGGGTAGAGAGAGAAAATAGGGTAGTAACAACTAGGGATGTCCGATTTCTCAACAGCTTCAACGAAACAAATGATTTCGATGACTTTTTACCTGATAGTGAAAAATTAACTAACAAAAGAGACGCAAAAGAAATAGATATAGAAATTTTCATGGAAAACACCGATACTACAAACAACATCCATAAACTACCACTATCTGATGAAAAAATAGACGATGAATTTCAAGATGCACTAGAAGAACCTGATACCACGTCGATTCATCAACCTGAAACAAATAACAACAATGGGATGGTTAAATGTCGAGGACCTGGAAGGCCTACTTTGGATAGAAGTGGAAAAGTGGGCAGGCCCCGAAAATTGTATAATATGGTCGCACGCAGGACTCGCAGATATTCCGATAAACGAAGCTCTCTCCCGTCCAGATGCTGAAGAATGGAAAGAATCAATCCAAAGCGAATACAGCTCAATTCTCGAAAACAATACTTTTGAAATAGTAGAAAAGCCGCCACAAGCAAATGTCATTGGGTGCAGATTAATTCTGAGAGAAAAACTAAAAGCAGATGGGAAAAGAAGAAAATCAAGATTAGTAGCAAAAAAATGGGAATTGACTTCAAGGAGACTTATGCCCCAGTTGTGAGAATGAGCTCCTTAAGAACCCTAATGGCACTTTCAGCTGAAAACAACCTTGAAATTCACCAAATGGATGTGGTGACAGCATTTTTAAACGGAGATTTGGAGGAAACAATTTAAAACTTCCGGAAATGTTCGTTGAAATGCTCGAAAGAATAAGAACAGCTGAACCAAAATTAAAACAACTTGCCGATGAAATGTTGGAAGGAGCGAAAAGAAAAAACCGAATTTGCCGTTTAAGAAAAAGCACTCTACGGCCTCAAACAGGCACCACGACAGTGGTATAAGAAATTGGACGAATGCCTGAAGAAATCTCTGAAGCCCTTGAGTGCTGATCCATGTTTTTTTCATGCTAAACAAGGGGACGACATGCTCTACGTTGCCTTTTATGTCGACGACCTTTGGATAGCTTCGCAACACTCAATGGATCAAAACAACAAAAGAATACCTGAAGAAAACATTTAAAATGAAAGATTTAGGAAAAATACACTATGGACTTGGTGTCGAATTTAAACAAGACCTCTCCAAGGGGACGATAAAAATTCAAAAGAAATACATAAATGAACTCATCAAACGGTTCGGACTTGAAAATTCAAAAACTGCAAGTACACCATTAGAAGCTGGAGTGTGTGCACAAGACCTGACAATTCGCAGTAAATTTCCTCAGCCAATACAACAACTGCTACAACAAAGTACACTGGGCTGCAGCGAAACGTGTTCTCCGCTACCTCAAGGGAACAAGCGATTACGGGAAGACGAACAGGAGCAGATCTCTTAGGATTCGCAGATGCCGACTGGGGAGCTTGCCAAGATGACCGGCGTTCCTATACAGCTTTTGCATTTATCCTTGCCAAGCAATATCATGGGAGGCGAAAAAACAAAGAACAGTTGCTCTGAACAGTAGAGGCGTTTTAAAAAACATCCTCAACGAATTGGAAGAAAACAAGCAGAGTCACTCAGTGGAAATAAACAACGACAATCAAGGTGCACAATCTCTTACTAAAAATCCAACACAACACTCCAGAACAAAACATATTGACATCCGCCACCACTTCATCCGACAATGCGTAGAGGAAGGAACAATAACACTAAAATACAAACCGAAACCATGGTCGCTGATGTATTGACAAAGGGGTTGTCAGGACCCAAGCACATGAAGTTTGTATCACTGCTTGGAATGAAGTATAATGAAGCCAGTTCGAGGGGACGTATTAAAAAGACAAACTGACTTCTCCAATTAATTCAATTATTACCGACAGGTTCCCGTGATACGACCATATTGAAAAGTATCACACCTGTCATGTTCTTTCTCATTATCAATCTCGTTCTCATAATTAACATACCACATGGGTATGCTGAAAAAATTATTATCGCAAAAAACAGGCTATTTTGAAATTTTTGAAAATTTCAACCCGAAGATGTAATCCGATCATGCTGGCCAACGAACTTGAACTTTCGAACATTTTAAAATTTGTTTGAAGTTTCTAGCACAATTCTACGGACACTTATCGTCTGGAATGACACATACATACATACATATATACATAGGAACATACATACACACATGAAAAAATGCGTTAAACTCAGAATATGATTCAGAATAGCCTGAAATGGATTTTTGTCTAAAAACTTTTTCAAAAATTCACATTCTAAAAATTTTTAGGCGAGAGAAATAGCTTAATTTTCTTTAAAAATTCGCTAATAATTTCTTCAAAAATTCGCTAAAATTGAATGCGCACATAGGCCCCATGGTCTCTAACTTATTTTTATCTTATCAAATTCGCATTTATGAATACAGACTTGAACTAAACACAGAATTTCATGAAGGAACAACAACGTTTAGAATTTTTAGGTGCGTGAAAACTTATGCAAAGTGAACAGAAGATGTAAATACAAAGTGTGATAAAATTTGGTTTAGGAAATGCCTTCAGTATCAGTGAGGATGAGGGGTTACTTGGTTTTGGTGTACCTACTTTATCACGATAATAGTCGTGTGGTTATCATAACTTTATTATATTTTTATTTGAATAAATTTCACCGGGATTTCAGCTGAAAATATTGTAGTTTCACGCTAAATACTTTCTTTGTAAAAATTCGATGAAAATAAAACAGTTCATCTTAAATGAAGATTGCTACGTGGTTCTGCATTGAACTAAAAAATGTCGGCCTGTTTGGGTTGGCAGAATAGCTCCCTCACTAATTTTATCATGAAAGTATAATTAGATGACCGGCACAATCCCTGGATCCAACGAAATCGGTCTATTAGTCTCGGAGTTTCTTATGAAACCACCCAGATCGTTGTACGTTCATTCATTTGCTCTCCTTGACAGGTAAAAAGAACTTCAACATGGGAGTGAATCGGAAATGTTGCAATATAGTAAAAATTGCCTTATAAACTACCACAATCGTATCAGATGACATCATTCCAATGGAATTCTCACTTCAGGAAGTCGAGTTTATAATAACTTCTGTCACATATAGATGCTCTATTGAAGCATAGGTATTTTCGGTTGATGAGTCAGCTCTTGTTAAATACATAAGAGCTAGTTGATGTCATGAGATTTTCGTCGTCTATTTCCAAGAAAAATAGATTTACAATTGTGTGATAAAAGGGGTTGATGATTGATACAGAGATATAGATATTGATTGATACTAATTATTTCATAGGGGTTTGTTTGTTCTCGAAGGACCATCAGCATTAGGTAATATGATTACACCTACTGAGTATAAGATGGAAAGGTTCAGAAATAAGTACTGCTGTTGAATAAACGATACTGCCAAGTATATAATTACAAAATAAGAAAAAGTGCGAATGTAATCAGCTTATTTTGAACAACCTACTGGCCAGTATAATATTTATTATTGAATTTAACGAACCCCCGACGATCACGATGTCGCAGCGAAGTCGAGGATGATCTCCAGGTAGGTACGTACGTAATTCCTTTGTTCTCCGGGCGTAGCAAGCCGGCCGGCGTGGCAATTTCCCTGATATTTCAGTTTCCCGTCGGGAAAAATAATCACTGCAGCTTCGCGCTGACTGGGAAGAAAACTGCATCCACGAACGGTTGATCTATCAGAGCACAGCAAGTAGGTACAGAACTCGGAATATTTAAAATGAAAATCGTAATCGAACGTGTGAAAAAGATGGCGAAACAAGGCGGTGAGTATCTCATGTAGTAATAAATGCGAAAAAACGGAGACGGTCTGAATTAGGAAAAAGGGGGGAGAATTCCCAACAGCTGACGTGCCTACTTCTCATCCCCTTCACAGAGCTCGTCACGCCAGGTAGGTTCGTGGTCATCGGCTGTGTGGTGCGTATGACGAGAAGACGGTAGATGCTTCTGTAGAGTGATGATGAATGATGGGTGATAGATTTAAATATTTACAACGCGGTTAAATTAACTAAATTTCATAAACAATAACAATACAAACAAAAACTGAACAAGTCGGAAATTCCGACAAATCCCAAACATACACCCCCCAATTTACGACTTGGGCTGGCAGAATGCAAAAAAAATTGAACAAGGTAACAATGTCTACACCAAAAGAGGAATAAGTTTGACGATGGGTCTTTTGTAAACACCCTGTGACGTTTTCAATGTCACAACACGAACAATGTTGTCTGGCCCTGGATGTGTTGCAAGTATTCGAGCCATTGGCCACTGAGTTGGAGAGGTGCGGGTGTCACTGATCAGAGCGAGGTCACCCACCTTCAGGCTTGGTGTCTCCTTGGTCCACTTGTCCCGAACTTGGAGACTGCGTATGTACTCCTCCTTAAAACGACTCCAGAAGTACTGCACTCTCTCACGGATCAATTCCCATCTAGAGAGACGGTTTTTTGGTACATCATCGTAACAGGGTTCCGGAATAGTGTTGGGAGGATAGCCGATCAAGAAATGACCAGGCGTCAATGCTTCAGTGTCCTCTGGGCAATCAGTGATAGGTTGCAGTGGTCGGGAGTTCAGGATACACTCGATCTTAGCAAACATTGTGGAGAGCTCCCAACTTGTATAGGATTGGTTTCCAAACGTCTTCTGCAGTAATGCTTTAGTAGACTTCACAGATGCCTCCCAGCTACCTCCAAAGTGGGGTGACAGAGGTGGATTAAATTTCCACTCAATCGCTAGATGAGATGTACGGTTCACGATTGCAGCTTTGGTGACTTCCTGTTCAAACCATGAATAGATCTCTTTCAAATAAGAGGCTGCACCCACAAAATTGGTACCACAGTCAGACTGCATGACAGCGGGAATACCACGCCTTGAGATGAACCACTCAAAGGTATCCAAGAAATCTTCAACTGATAACCCTATAGCCAGTTCAAGATGTACGGCTCGGGTTGAAAGGCAAATGTATAAGCACAGATACGATTTTTCATATGAAGATTTACGGAGACGTGAAGTTCGGCAAAGAAATGGCCCTGCAAAATCGACACCTGTATGTAAGAATGGTCTTACTGCATTAAAACGTGAAGCAGGTAAGTTTCCCATTAAAGGTGCAAGCCTATAACGAGAGAACCTTATACACACAACACATTTTCGTATAATTAACTTGACAAGGCTACGACCAGCAGGAATCCAATACTGCTGGCGGATTGTTGCAAGAAGAGTTGACAGCCCAGTATGGTGATTTTTGCGGTGATGGTGATCAATTATCAAGTTGGTGTAGTGTGATCGTGATGGCAAGAGTATGGGATGTTTTTGTGATGTAGGAAGTGGAGCATTCAACAGTCTACCACCAACCCTCAACAATCCATCTTGATCCACAAAGGTATTAAGTCGCCTTAGTTCAAGAGGTAATAAATTGAAATTGACATTGGTAAATGCTTTAGGATAATAAAAGTGTTGGATGATTTTGATACAGTGGTGATTTGCCGCAGTAAACTCAACAGAGGTCAAAGGACCAATGGTTCGATAGACCTTGAATTTAGCTGGTATTCTACTGTTGTGAATGAAACGTTTAACATAAGCCAACACTCGGATTAAACGAAGTAACGAAGAATGTCGCTCAGTATATTGCAAGAATTCCGTATTGCGCTGAACTGAAACTAATGAGAGGATGTTGGGTTTAAGTTAAGGTATTTCAACATCTGGTGTTTTGGTAGAAATAGGCCATTGTTCCATAGGTAAATGGCTCCAATGTGGTCCAGACCACCACAAAGATAAATGCTCAAGAGAGGAAGGTGATACTCCACGTGATCCAGCATCAGCTGGGTTTTCTATGCCCTTGATATGATACCATGATTCTAAATTGGTAATATTTAATATTTGTGTTACCCGATTAGCCACGAACGTCTGCAAAAGGTAGGTAGGTGTTTTCAACCAGCTCAGCACAATGGTAGAATCCGTGAAGCAGTAAAGCTCGGTGATTTTCAAGGTAGTACGGAGATGTTCGAGAGACTGGATGAGATTTGATAGCAGGAGGGCTCCACAGAGTTCGAGTCGTGGAATCGTAAGAGACTTAAGAGGTGCAAGTCTGGTTCTTGCCTTCAGGAGAGTCATGGTGACATTATTGCCTTGTGTAGCTCTAAGGTAGGCCACTCCACAGTATCCCCTCTCCGAGGCATCTGAAAAGCATAGTAGTTGATATGTTGTATTAGACTTGGGTAGCAGTCGAGGTATCGAGATAGAAGATAAGGCAGGCAGTTCATTGGTGAATTGATTCCAAGTTGATGATAATGGCATAGGAACTTTATCGTCCCAATCGAGTTTGCATTTCCAAGTTTCTTGGAGAATATGTTTAGCAAAAAATATAACAGGGGCTAAGTAACCCAAAGGATCGAAAAGCCTGGCTATGGCTGATAAGATCTCACGTTTCGTGCATCCTTCAGAAGGCTTGATAACATGGTAAGAAAATGAATCAGTACATGGATTCCACTCCATACCCAAGATTTTGGTTGTAATGGAATTCTCAACTTGAATAGGAACAGGTTGTTGAAATGAAGATTTATTTATTAGAAGTGGAGGGTAGTTGCTATTCCACTTATCCAGCTCAAAGCCGCCCTTAGATAATAAATTGATCAATTGATTTTTTAAGTCAATGAGTTGCTCTGGTGTGTCGCACCCATAAGCCACATCATCAACATAAGTATGATGAAGCAATGCTTGCGCAGCATCCGGAAACTGGTGTCCTTCATCATAGGCCAACTGTTGCAGTACCCGCTGCGCAAGGAATGGGGAGCAACGGAGTCCATATGTTACAGTATCTAAAGAAAAATACTGTATAGGGTCACTAGGTTTATCACGCCACACTATTTGCTGATACTGTCGGTCTTCTGGTGAGACGAGTATTTGTCTAAACATTTTTACTATATCGCAAGTCAAAACATAAGGAAAGCGGCGAAAATTTAATACGATATCAGCGATATCTGCTTGCAATTTTGGTCCTGGTAAAAGATGATCGTTCAGAGACCCGCCAGAAGTACGAAAACTCGCGTCAAACACAACCCTAAGTTTGCTATTACCTTCTGAGAGAAATTTGTAAACTGGATGGTGAGGTATAAGATAAAGAGGTGGTGCGGTAGCCACAGACATATGCCAAAGGTTAGCATAGTCGCTCATAAAGGTATGATACTCCTCAGAGAGTTTTTCATTCTTAGCTAATTTGGTCTCTAGAGAATGAAGGCGTGAAATTACTTTGTTTGTGTTGAGGTTGAGTTTGGGAGGTGAGTTCTTGAAGGGAAGGGATACTATATATCACCCCTCTTCATTCCTACAATGAGTATCCACAAAATGTCGTTCACATTTTTCTTCGTCCGGGGACAAGGTGTTATGCGTGAGTGTAGACTCCTCAATTTCCCAAAACCGTTCAATAAGAGGTGAGATATCTGACATAGAAAATAGTGATACATCTACAGTATCCGATGCATCCAATATGAATTTTCCCAATACAGTGTATCCAAAAAGGGTAGCAATCAGCCTAGGACCATGATCATGAAGTACCACTGGCGCTCCCGTGACCACATCAGGGTACAATTCCGCTCCTATCAAGAAGGAAATAGGTCCTGGATTAGTGAACTCAGGATCACTCAAAGGGTAAGACCTATAATCCAACCACATATCCGAGTCCAGGAACGTTTGTGGAAGAGGAGGTGTGATGCTGGGCACGACCACAGCTTCGGTCTCGAGTGGTCTAGGTGAATCGAAGGAAATGTCAATTTTACCAAGAATGGTTTTCAAACGAGAATTGTTTACTCCGGAAATGTTACCACTGAATGGTTTCAGAGTATGACCTAATAATTTCGCACATTTTTCTGTAACAAAAGAATGCATTGACCCAGGATCCAACACACCTCGAAACCTGTGAGATCGTCCATGAGGATCTTTGATACATGCCACAACTGTACCCAGCATCACACGATGACTCTGTGACATGTTAGCTCCCACAAATCCATTGTCAGATGGACCAGATGATTGCAAATTAGAATTGGAACATGATTCATTACCTTGACCTGATTTGTCATTGATGGGCAGATGTAGTAGAGTATTATGCTTGCCCTTGCACTCACGACACACGTATTTCGATGTGCATTGTTTGGTGCGATGGAATGGATGTAGGCAGTTTCGGCAGCCAGACCAGCTTCTCAACAGCTCAAGACGTTGTGATGGTTGAGCAGATTTGAAGACCTCGCAATCGAGAATTGTGTGAGATTTCTGACAAACAAAACAAATAATTCTGTCATTGGAATTTGATTTAGTTTGAATGGATTTGTTATCCCTTTCATGAGAGGAATCCTTAGAAGAATGCACATGTAGCACTGAGTGCACAGGTTTTGAATATCTAGGTGAAAATTTGTTAGGACCTTTAGGTAGTGGTCTATAGGCTTTATCTCTAGTTTTGACAGAGTCGCTAGGTGGGTTGCTGTTGTTTGTATCCAAAGCAGCAGTAGTAATACTAAGGACTTGACATCTATTTTTAATAAATGCTTGTAGTATGGTGAAAGTCGGAAAGGTATTACCAACATTTTGTAACTCAAAAGCCTCCCTAGTAACAGGGTCAAGCCCTCTCAAGGCTAGCTCACACAATAAATAATCCGTAAAATTGGGAATGTTCAAATTCTTGAGAGAAGTTATACTTTCAGCTACAGAGGAAATATACGATTGAAGTGAGGCATAGGTAGGTTTACTCGTGGAAGGTTTAAAATTCAAGAAGGTATCTAAATATGACACTGCCAACTTACGTTGATCATCATAAATATCTAATAGAGCTTGCCATGCCTGATCAAAATTGGCTTCTAAAACTGGAATATGTTTTATTAAATCATGTGCTGGTCCCTCCAAATAACTGCATAAATAGTGGAATTTCTCAGCCACCGTAAGATTAGGGTCGTTCTTTATGAGAGCTGTAAACATTTGTTTGAAGGCAGGCCATTCCGTTAAAACACCACGAAAATGTTTGATCTGGATTCTTGGAAGGATTGCACGGGTTGTAGCTGGGTCGTTTTCAAAAAAAATGTCCGTTTTCTCAATTTACTGTGTCCCAAAGATTTGAAACATGATTCTGGAGCCAATTTTCAACTTATAGTAATGGGGTATGAATCAAAATGTTCTTTAGGTTATCCTTTGTAAAACCAACTATCAAACATAACGTTCTTCTAACAGTTAATAGGTTTGTTAATATCAACAGTTTTAAAAAAAGTCCAAATAGTTATGTCCCAGTGGTACTTACGATAGTTACTAAGGTTTGTAACTTTTGACTAGAAATTTTTTTTTAGATCTGAAAAGTAATTTCTATCAGACATTAATCTATAGATAATGACTTAGCAAGGTTTTTAGAATTCTGAAGAGTAGAGAGCAGCTAGAAGAAAAAGTATCTTGTCCCAGGACTTTGGTCACAATAGTTGTGTCCCAATAGTCACGCGATGGGTGGCGGCTGGAGAGTATTTGGAGGGGAAGTGGAGGGTCTAGCAAGTGCGTGTGACGTTCCCCTAACGCCCTTAGTTGAGTGCCACGTGCTCTGCAGCATCTTTGGAGTCCAAGGATTTTTCACCTTCATCACAATGGTAAGTGGTTTAATTCAAGGTCCCCATAGTTACTATGAATTCTCTAGGGAAACGTTAGTTTGTAAACATCATTTATTGATTAATTTATACGCCTAAAATACTCTATATTTTTGCACATGTTAACCAATCGTTTTTTATGAGATTGGAGGAGTGTAGCCTTGTTCAAAGTCGAAATGTCCAGATAGTTATGATAACTATGGTGACCGACTAATTTTTTTCTGTTTTGCAGGGTGTGATACCAGGCAGTTCATGCACAGTTCGAATAACTGAGTGCTGTGCCAATGTTGCATGTACTCATCCGGAGAAAACACCAGTACTTTCGGGCTCCATGACGTCCTCCACAGATCGGGCAAGGATGCTGTAGATTTATCCTCAGAATACTTTCAGAAGATCAGTCACTGTTGTCACCTGATTCAATGTTACGATGTACGAACATTTTGACAGTTCTCGGACGGTTTGGTGGTGAGGGTGTAGAAGTGGATTGTAAATTGTCCAGTGAGGCTTTTCTTGGTTTTGTGTTTGGCACATCGTACGTTTGATGGGCATGTGAATGGGCTTGAACCTGATATTGGAGTACTCGGTCCACCCATGCTCTCAGTGGCTTGGAAATTCAGCAGAAATTCACAGCTGTGACTTAGATGACATTCCTGATTACATCCCTCCTATGGAATTAGTGGATGCCTCAGCAATTAAATGTGGAACCGTAGTGTTGGTGGAGCTACAAGGTGGGGAGCTACAAATATAATACTCCAACTTTGGGAAATTGGTTTGGTTTTCAAGACTTCATGAAACAATTTAAATAAGTTGCTAAGTAATTGAATTGTTAATTGAGACAGTTTTATTAAAGAACTTTATAGTAATTAGCCCTGAATAAAATTTTATCCAGTTTAATTGCCTGGCTTGAGTGTTTCGAACATGTTCTACCTATTTCCCTCACTAAATGTCCCACGCAGCTGTAGTGTTCAATAACAGTTTTTTCGCCAGAATTTAATTTTTTCTAAACATATGTGCTATCAACGTTTGGAGTTTTAGACATATTGAAGGAAATTCCAGAACCAGATTGCTTGAAGAAACAGTTCAACATGAAAAAATAAATAAATAACCATTACCAACGTAACTCCTGTGACAAAAATCACAAAAATAAAATTTCCATGACAATCTATGCCAACAATTTCAACATATTTTTATGTAATTATTATCTCTGAGAAGTGTACTCATTCAGAAAAATGAGTCTGCCTCCCGTAATCCATTTTTAAAAAAAAATTGCACCGTAACTACAGTGACCAAAAAATTGTGCTTTTTTTTTTCAAATTGAAAAAAAAATATTTAGAAGTGAAAAAACTCGTGGCTTTTACATAGAACCTTATTTTAGACATCTTCAAGTATATCTGGAGCAACTCGGTGGCTAAAAAGAACAAGATTTAATTTTGACTGCTACACCACCTCAGAAATGAGAAAACGGACATTTTTTTTGAAAACGACCCAGCTACACTGTTGGTGGAAGTATCAAGGCGAGATGTCCTAGGGGAAAGAGCTGATGCAATATGTCTATTCATAATTTCATTATAATAACCCTTAGTTTCATAATAGGCATTCTTTACCTCATTAATGTAGATGGTGTCTTCTGCTGTTGGAAATTCCGGTGTGATTCCCTTTTCCTCACAGTATTCCAAACCCTGGTCGGACAGCAGCATAAATTCCTCGTAAAGCTTCTCCAAACTAAGATACATCCCGATGAAAATGTTCCGGTCACCTGGAGTAGTCAATGCTGTGACACCTTTATTGCGAATAGCTTTCAGTTCATTGCCAACCGTTCTAAATTTTTTGACTATTTTTGACAGACCGCGATTGGCAACAGACTCTATTGGTGTAGTCATTTTATGATTTTACTTTAAAAGCCAAAGCCACTTGAAGGAAAGATATTTAAGTACTTAAGTGAATTCAATGTCTGAATCACAAACCGAACAAGTGCATACAAATTGCAAAAAAGGTAGAAATTGATAACAGGTAATAATAATGATATGCAAAGATAATAATAATATGATAATAATATGCAAAGATAAATTCCCTACGAGATAGGTCAATACAAGATAAGCACTAGCTTATTGAAAATTCGCTAAATGTTCTTTATGTAATATGAGGTAGCACACGAAATTGCGATTACGATGTACAAAGCAAATAAAATTAGATAAATATTCGCACAAGAGAAAAAATTCGTTAAACAATGGCAGTTGTGGATATATAGAAATGCAGTACAAAAACAATACAATTGAAACAGGTCGCTGGTAGGAAAATCCGCTCGAATCGACCAAAATATGTGTGATAAAAGGGGTTGATGATTGATACAGAGATATAGATATTGATTGATACTAATTATTTCATAGGGGTTTGTTTGTTCTCGAAGGACCATCAGCATTAGGTAATATGATTACACCTACTGAGTATAAGATGGAAAGGTTCAGAAATAAGTACTGCTGTTGAATAAACGATACTGCCAAGTATATAATTACAAAATAAGAAAAAGTGCGAATGTAATCAGCTTATTATGAACAACCTACTGGCCAGTATAATATTTATTATTGAATTTAACGAACCCCCGACGATCACGATGTCGCAGCGAAGTCGAGGATGATCTCCAGGTAGGTACGTACGTAATTCCTTTGTTCTCCGGGCGTAGCAAGCCGGCCGGCGTGGCAATTTCCCTGATATTTCAGTTTCCCGTCGGGAAAAATAATCACTGCAGCTTCGCGCTGACTGGGAAGAAAACTGCATCCACGAACGGTTGATCTATCAGAGCACAGCAAGTAGGTACAGAACTCGGAATATTTAAAATGAAAATCGTAATCGAACGTGTGAAAAAGATGGCGAAACAAGGCGGTGAGTATCTCATGTAGTAATAAATGCGAAAAAACGGAGACGGTCTGAATTAGGAAAAAGGGGGGAGAATTCCCAACAGCTGACGTGCCTACTTCTCATCCCCTTCACAGAGCTCGTCACGCCAGGTAGGTTCGTGGTCATCGGCTGTGTGGTGCGTATGACGAGAAGACGGTAGATGCTTCTGTAGAGTGATGATGAATGATGGGTGATAGATTTAAATATTTACAACGCGGTTAAATTAACTAAATTTCATAAACAATAACAATACAAACAAAAACTGAACAAGTCGGAAATTCCGACAAATCCCAAACAACAATGTTACATCGCTTTCAACGGTAAGGCCATCAATTAGGTCAACCTGAACAATTACTGAATAGTATCACGCCATTAAGAAAAAAAGAAAAAACTAAATTAAAAAGTGGGGAGGACGCCCATGTTTACCTGACGCCGGCTCTAGGGATTAGGGAAGTTGAAGAAAATGGAGGAGGGAGAGTGGGATGAAAGGATGTGCCCCTATAGAATGACCACCAATTCAGGTAAGAGCCCCGAAGGACGCGGTGGTGATACCACGGAGCACTCCTACTGAGATGGCCAACTCGAGCAGCTCCGTGGCACTTTTCCCGCACCACACCCCGCGCCATGACACGGTCGCGGCTATGACCTTGATGATATTAGGCGCCACTCCTTTTAGCTCAGATATCGCTTGCCGCAGGTCGTTCCTATAATATTTACTTATTTTAGCCCGCCAGGTCTGCTCCATGTCCATACTGCCACATACAACTTGGACATCCAGGATTATGGCAGACCCATCGGGCTTGATGGCAACGATATCTGGCTTCTTGCCCTGGTCGCTCGGCATATGGTACAGTCTCTCTCTCTCCACATCCCAGCCGCTGGATGACAAAGCACATGCTATCTGCTTGGCAACCGCATCATGACGCAGAATGCGGCCACCATGAGTCCGTGGACACTGCTGGACCACATGATACAGGTTCTCATTTTTACCCCGACAGGCACGGCAAAGGTTGTCTACTGTCCCACGACTACCTCTAGAATACCTCACCGCTGTAGCATGAAAATGGTGGTAGTCGTGGGCCCCAATGCCCTCTTAAGCCATTCAACCCACTGGGAACAAATGGGGGATTCCGAGCACTGTCGGAGTTCATTACCATCCACTGAATCATGCAGAGCAGCAGCGAACTCAGCAGACGAGGTGGGTTTTGGAGCAGTTGGAGTTGCTCGATCGCACCACAGCAACTGCTGCCTGAAAAAATCAAGGTCAGCAGCAGTGCTGGCGACCTCCCAGCTAGAGCCCCTTAGGGCAAGCAGGTACTGGCGGCGTAAAGATGGGATAGCGGCTGAGAGATAGACAATGCCGAGCCCACCGGCCTTGACCGGTGCATGGATATAGGCACTTGGGACACCAGGTGGAAAGCCTAGCCAAGAGCGCACAGCAGAGCGTACTTCGCGGTCTAACTCAAGCAGCCTCCCCGCAGTAAGCCTGCAAAGACTAGCCCATAGGTTGGCTTTGGCAGTAATTACGTGCGAAGGAGGCGCAGGTTCTGCTGTGGCTTCTGTGGAGACTTCAGTACGGCTTCGGTCCTGGCTAGCTGCTCAGCAAATGCGTTGAGGGAGATCTGCAAGCCCTCACAGGTTTCGGCGAGTAGAATGACATCATCAGCAAAAGCCAATGCACCTACTCACACACCAGGGGCGAGATCGAACCCTATTTCAGCTGGCAGCTTACCCAAGGCCGTATCCACGACCAGGTTGAAGAGGAGTGGCGACAGAGGATCCCCCTGGCGTACCCTGTGCCCAATAACAACATCCCCTGACATCTCACCTTGTGCCTCGAGGACCGTCACGCCTTCGTGGTACAGACAGGCGCCCTGACACCACAAAGGCAATCGGTCAGGGCAATGTGGCCTACTGTGTCAAAGCCTTAGCGACGTCCAGAGCGGCAAAATGGAGCTTCCGTTTCTTGATATGGGCCAGCGAAATGACAGTTTGGAGAACTGTTAGACTCTCCGCTGTGCCATCCGCTGGCCGAAATGTTCTCTGGACGTCACCTATGACAACAGCCACTTGAAAGCGAGATTCCAGAACCTTTTGGAAGTGGCGGAAGACCACCGACGAAATAGAAATACACACACACACACACACAGAAGACATACTCCTATGGTTTCTTTTTTTTCACGGATCCGGTCTTAGAATGGTCTGAAACAGATTTGTATGCGGTTATTTTTTTCTCATGCTTGGATCAGTTCCAATAGGTCGTCCCTCTATTGACGAAGCCTAACTTCAGGGGGACGTCCTAAAAATGCCTTCCTCTCACCTTCCCACCTCCCTTGAATAACAATGTTTGCAATAAGTGCTGGCCTTCCATTTTCCGCTTCTCGTAACACGGGCTGTACTGCCACATCTCCCCATGCTAGGCTGGGTAACTTGGCGCAATCATGACAATGGCTTGGCCTAATTTGTCCGCCCTTTGGCAGTTCAGTGTATTACGTAGTAAAAATGAATAAATCTCCTTTTCATCCTTGAAAGTTGAGATTTGATAGGAAGACTCTCTGGGACACTAAGAGACGATTGAAATGATTGGCTCATTCCTACTCCGCTGAGTGAGCTAAATTGTCTCCTGTTCATCCTAGGAAATTGAAATTAGATATGGAGATTCTCTGGGACACTAAGAGACGATTGAAGTAATTGGGTCTTTTCTGATCAGCTGACTGAGCTAATTTAATTGATAAATTTTTAACTTGAGACAAAAAACACATATTTCACTGGGGGAAAATGTTTCTATTGAATTTATCCCAACTCTTAGCTCAAACCAAATCCTCGAAAATCATATAGGAATTATAGGCAGAGAACTGAAAGCTCCGATCATGCAGTATGATCGAATGAGCGAACTCTCGTAAATTATCGTATTATATTAGTTTCGAAATTTGAAACTTTGAGTACAAAGAAATAATTGCTAACTACCAGTTTTATGCGAAATTGATAGAATTTTTTCCTAGGTATATTTTATTCAAAGCCATTCGAAACAGAAAACGGTTGCATACGATTCTCCAACACATTAGGAAATTTCATCCCCCCCCCCCCCCCCCCATTCTCACAAATAATTTTGACGAACGATGTTCAAAACAATAACTTACATTTGTAACCGTTTCAATGATTTCAATAAACTCTTGTAATAAAGCAATTATCTCTACCCACAGCTTCATTTTGTCGTTTTCTCGAATTGATTTCTAACGTGGAAACTAACAACAACAAAACAAGCGCCATTGTTTACTACATCCATTAACAACATTAATTGTAGTGGATTTAAATATGTTTTACTTGGTGTAGGTAGACCAAGTGGGACATTTATATTCTGATTATGCGGGTTAGTCCCTGGGTTATTCCTGTAAGGAATGTGAGCGAAACCGTCAAGGTCAGCTTGCTTGGCGGGATGAACTGAGAGATAGTTCGTGTCGCAGCCGCGTGGAGCACTGGGCTCGCATAGTGGGTGCTGGGTTCGATCAGTTTGGTACTGAGCCGTTTTGTAATATTCCGGCCTAAGATTTATATCTGTAGGAGGAATATGTTGAGCTTGGTTGAGGTACTGAAAAGTATCCTTTGTTTTTTGTACATTTGGAGTGTATTTGACACTCGGATCGGCCGGGTAGCCTTGTGTCGAATATCGTGGATATTCGGAAAGCTTTGTCGAATCATAATGATTGACTTCAGAGCGGGTCTGAAAGGTATCCTCGATCTTTTGTATAGGTGAGGCTTGATCTAACGTTTCCTTCGTGAATACGTTAGGTGAGAAGGCGATCTCGTCGTGAGGATCGAGCCTTGAGCCGTCGCTGGGACCGGCGGATTGGCCGGGCAGCGTGTAGGTAGCGCTGCGCGGGCTAAGAGGCCCGGCCGCGCCGTGGTCTACCTCCCCTTGCATGAGGAAATAGGACGGCCGACGTTCCATCGAAATATCCGAGTTATTAGCTCGTTTCGATGCCTCTATGTATAGAAATAGAGGGTTTAGAAGGTGGACTCGCTTGACAGAGCTTCTTTCCTTTGCTCGTATGTCAGGGTCCTACCTTGTAGTCTTGAAAAAGACTTCCTTGGACGGTAAATTAGAGCGTATGAGCTGAGTAATTTACCGGCGTGCCCACAGCGGTCGGTGACGAGCCTAGTGCTACGAAACCCGGGCGACACGACTAGGAACGTCCCAGCGGGCGTACGATCTAAAGAGAATATCGATAGATGTACCGGGTGGCGTCCTGACAGATGAACTACGTTGGGCAATGAGCAGGATGAATAATCACTGGACTCGTAGATGCCAATGCGAGATCTGTGTGGAGAGAAGGTAGGCCTTGTAGAAAGCAGTAGGAAGCCGTTCTTGAGATGAACTCGGGATGCAGAAGGTTCGTCAGCGTAGAGCGTGTAGAAATCTTCGTACTTCTGAGTGTAGTCGTCGAGAGCGGAGAGTGGAATGAATTCGGAGGGCTCCGAGCGGGGTAATTATAGGGAGGTGGCCGCCTCCTGCCGCCTCCTGATTGGTCCGCTTAATTTCGTTAATTCGACTGTGTAATCTCATTGGCTCGCACATTGTTTTCTCAGTATCTGCGAGTATGATAGCTGAGCTGGTCCTCCGGGGCTGGTTTCCCCACGTCCGTCGCTGCGACGGGGTCCCCGGGGGTGGCTTACGAGCGTCCGTCGCGGAGCCGACGACCTTGAGTTTAGACGGGGACCTCGGGTGCTTTCTCTGCGTCAGTTGTTCAGACGGGGTCCCCGGGGTGGCTGCTGGACCAGAGGTGGTTGCTTGCCGCCTCTTGGTTGGTTCGCCTATTGTCTCTCGTGTAATCAGTGTTTCTGATTGGCGAGTAGGCTTGTTTGAATTGTCCTTGTTAGTTTTAGAGGACGTTTGAATTTCTGTTTGAGTTTTCTCGTTCAAGGCGACTTGGTTCGAGATACTTGTCGCATCTCTCTCGCCCAGTAAGTGTCTAGGGAGGTCGCCTTGTATGTTATTAGTTAATATTTCACTTTTGAGAGAGAAATTCGTATTTTCTCTCTGGTGAAATATTTTGTTTGACGGAGTTGTAACTCGACGTCTTATAAATATTTTTGTGTTGTGTCTACCTCTTTTTGGTAGCCCTGAAAAGGGCTGTTGAAAAGAGGGGGTGGTTTTCACCACATTAATAAATATAAAATAGCGACATAAATACCAAGAACAATTACGAATAAAATGCGTGATAAATCGAGAGCTTTCCAACGAATGGTGAACGATTTTTGTCCGTTGAAATCTTAAAAGTTTCATTTCCCCAGAAACGGCTTGGTTGTACGTAAAAATAATTAGAAATAAAATGTAACGCCTTTTATTATAACGCAACGCTTTTTGAGTACATGTGCCAAAGTAAAGGCATAAAATGTCAAAAATCATCTTCGTGTTTCGCACGTTAGGTACTTTCGCACACATTTCTTTTCTGATCGAAATTTCAAGTAGCAGGTGGTATTGTTTCATTCATTCTCGTGGACTCCTCGGTTGAGTGTTGAAGATAGCAGTGGGTATTAACCTTTTGCGGACGCAAGGCTGTCAAGGTGTGTCACATGCCAGCCGCCATTTGCTAACCCATGAAGTATCTGTGATGATAAGTTAGCCTGGACGTCATGGTATTTACATCGATATTGGAATTTTTTAACACTCTTACAAATATTGTTTGTGTTCCAAATTGCTTCAAATTTTTGAAATTCCCCCGACTGATTTGTAATCTTGATGAATGGCTGGACCCTATGATCAAGTTAATTTTTTCGTAACTCTTCTAAAATTATTACTATTTTACTCTTGAAAATTAAGTAAGATTTGGCACTCGCTTTTAAAATATTTATATAAAATAAGAGTTATTTATTATATTGCAAGAACCTATGTGTTAGTCACAAACACATAGGTTCTCGCAATATTTGAATGACTGATTGAATAAAACAGTTGGAATTGGAAAAGAAAAAATTATGATCACAACCGTAATATTCCCAGCTGGAAATCCATTCCACGAGTTTCTCATTTGGCAAGTCATATGGAGGGAGCGGAAAAAGGTTTGCCGCCCGAATTATTGAAGCATTTCGTTGCCTAGGTACCTCAGATGGGTAAATACCGCCCAGAAATTACTTGGAAGTTCGTAGGAATAGGTAATTGAGGATAAAAGTGGCGGCATGTTTCACATGCCATACGTCTAAATCGAGCTGACAACAAGTGCATGTCACAAATGCCATACGTCCATTAGCCATTCAACCTCGTCAACAGACGACGTCCAGGCTAACAATGGTCGTCTGGTATGCACACATGCCATACGTCCACAAAAGGCTAATCATATTTGGATAGGAAAGAATCAAAAGTGAACAAGTACGTACAAAAATAAAATTAAATACAGCAACTATTTTTCGTGGAGTTTTCCTTTAGTAATTTAAGACTTTACATAAGGAGAAGAAAGAGACGGAAAAAAAAGCAATTGTTTAAAATGTTGCTTACACCATTGTTTCCTATATGTTTCACTTTGTTATGTGTTCAAGTAGTGACGGTTGTTTAGGATGAAAATAGTACCAACTAGTTGCTTAACTTATGTATTCTTGATACGCTGAAATAAATTGATATTATTTATTGCTAAACAATGAAACTGACAATACTAATATTAAGTACATGCACTTTATTTTTTTTGCACTATAATACTGTAAAAACGCTGAATTAGCTAAACGTTATTATGAGCCCGCAAGAATATATTTATGACGGCTCATTCGCCATTGTAAGGTCATTAAGGCTTATTCTAGATGTGATATCCAAGAATTGAGTGTTGATCACGTTGTAGTGCTGCCCTTCGGATGTCAAAGAACATTCCAATTATCTGGAGATCCAAAAAACTATATCCGTATATTATCCTTCCTAGACCCGTAGTATGTATAATCCTGAAACAATATTCATATTACGTGAATGGTTGCCCTGCAAAATAAATCATTGACGTTTACACTTACGAATTTTTAAAATCTGTTACTTAAAACGAATGTATGTGAGTCTTGGTTTTTCTGTTCCAACTTGTATCAATTTCACATGTGTACAGTGATTGGAATCGCATCCTTTCTAAAAGTATGAAAGTCGGAAGGCATTTTGAGAGTTCTAAGTAGTATTGTTCTCCTATTGAAAAGTAAATTGTGTGCATATCAGATAAGTTCCCGAATGTAGGGTTTATTTCCAAAAGAAAAATTGGTAATTGACGTTATAAAAAAAAATTAGGGTAATTCTGAGATATCACGAATCTTGATGACAGGGGCAATATAAGTATAGTGCACCAATAGATATAGAGAGTTATTCAAGCGATTTTAAAATCGTTGAAGATCTAAAAAAAATCCCTTAAAGCATGACGTCTACAGCTTTAATCTGATATCGATCAAATTTCCTAGGTTTGATTGGTTCATCTTTTAAGATTATTTAGAACATTTCAACGATGTATATTGTATTTGCAAATAGAGTTAATTATTTTGCAAATCAAATAAATCTGTTGGCAAATTTAACTAAACTTTTTACAAATAAATTCAATCTTTTTACGAGAATAAATTTAATCTTTTTACAAATAAAGTTAATCTTTTTGCAAATAAAGTTAAACATTTATCAGATAAATTTAAACTTTCAGCTGCAGTAGGCAAGTTTGCTTTTTGACGCATAAATATATCATGTTTTTCAAACAAAGCTCTTGAACAAAGAACAAGAACATAAACAATGAGAAGGTCAAAGAAGCACAACGTCTTCAAAAACAACGTCCTTTCCAATGATGAGGTAAACAAGCTCTTCTAATGAAGACGATATTTGTGTTTGCCCTTTTGTTTGTTTATGTTTTTGTTCGTGTTCTTTGTTTAAAACATATGATATGCGTCAAAAATCAAACTTACCTACCTACTGCAGCTGAAAGTTTAAATTTATTTGTAAAATGATTAACTTTATTTGTAAAAAGATTAAATTTATCTGTGAGAAGATTAAATTTATTTGTAAAAAGTTTAACTAAATTTGCCAAAAGATTAATTTTATTTGCAAAAAGATTACTTCTATTTGCAAATAGGTACTATACATTCAATACGAGGAAGCTATGTGCTACACTCAACTTAGCAGACTTTAATTTTTCTCCCACGTGCTTAAAGTGTTTGGAGGAAATCCCAGACGACTAATCTTGACCCATTACTTGCATATCGATCCATTATTGCTAGGAGAAATATTATTTTAAAGCTAACATAATTATGGAATAAATCGGAGTTAAAATGTTGCCTTAGAAGCGTTCCCTGATTTCTAATTGTTAACGATTGACTCTTTTATCTAGTCACAATTCAGGAGAAATATTCTACAAAACGTTTATACTCCTTACTCAAAAAATGTACCTTGATAATTGTTAACTTAAATATAAACATTTTCTGCATTGTTTTCTAATTTTACCTTAATTTAAGAAGTGTCAAAAATAGACTCTTTTGATTTGCCGAAAACCGGTCTTTTAAGGTGCTGAAAATTGGAAAGAAGGTGCCCAAAACTGGTGCTTTTGGGGAGCTGGAAATTTGAAAAAAGGTGCCCAAAACTGGTTCCTACGGCTTTTTCACTTATTTTTAATTATAATTTTTGAAAATAGGGAAATATTTAGGTAAGCGTTACTTTTAATGAATTGAGAGATCTTGATAAATAAATAAAATATAGAAGCTGTGTCGGAAACTATTGTATTATATACGGGCCATAGCAAATACGACCGAAAAATTCCTTAAGGGTGCCGAAAACTGGCTGTTTTCCCCAATCACTATCATAGATAAAATTTCAAGATAATTTTTAATCCGTGATATTATCATGCAATCATGATGTTGATACCCCACAATCCATAAATCAAATCTTACGAATAATTCAATGTTCATTTTTAGCGTTGCATCTAATTTTTTGATGATTTATAGAACCAAAAAAATTTTTTGTGTTCAAGCAACATCCCCTACTAATTTTGCCCATAAAATATCAACTATTTAATTATGAATAGCAATAATATTAGGTAAAGTCCAGTAAAGAAAAACATTACTCTGCTAATATGATATATTATAATATTGCTTACAATTAAGAAGCAGGCTGCCAAAACAACTGCTTTCATTCTGACATCGAGATCTATCGGGAAAGAAACTCCAAACACCTCAATGTTCGTGAACCACTGGGTTGGCAGCCCTGTCCACTGTTTCGAAATTCGTCCTACAACCGTCTGCGCGTTGGATCCCAAAACCTGAAATTATCAGTTGGCGAACATTGGATGAATCGTTTGAACTTAATCTCATAGTTCTATAGAATAAGTAGTTCAATTTAGGTTTCAAACTAAAATTACGAAATTATTGAGTACCTAGTTTTACAAGGGATAGGTACTGTTTCTCCAAAGAACAAATACATAGGTATCATTCTGAGTTCAAATGTTTTATCTATTTATTCGAATCCCACCTCAGTAGCACATTGATTCTTCCTATCCATAACATGACTGTATGGTAAACTATAACTCTGTGAATATTATTTTCAATAATGAAAATAATTTCGATTTGTGTCGACCAAGAAACATTTTTTTTAACACCCCTAAAAATTTGTTGGTTTACGCTTCATTCATGACGCGTAAAATAAAAAGTAAAAAAATTCGTCCGTCCGACGTCCCCAGCTTTTCTCCAAAATCACTAGACCAAACTGTATGGTTACTTTATTTGGGGTCTAGATGATGCTTATAGCTCGGCATTGATTTTTATAAAACCTAAGGGGTTGTAATAAAGGGCTAGACATTCAAAAATCGACACTCTAAAATTTTCAAGGCAACAGTGATGATTATTTGCTTGTCATTGATAAATATAATCCAAAAGAATCGATTAAAACCATCCGTAACGCTGTACGTTGAATGGTTCGCTTTCCCTAAGGGCCAGAACATGTTCGAATTTCTAAGCGCGAGACCATTGAGAAATAATGCGCTGTTAGCGAATCTATTTAGCCAATCAAGGTCTAAATTCCATTAACGATCACTAGATAGTGGGACCGAAAGACTTTGAAATTGCCATGTAAACATCAGCTGTTATGACGCCAATAATTGAATTATCAGGTGATATAATCCCAATGGAATTTATTTTAACTTTGCGAAACCGAGTTTATTAAGGTGATATAATTCCAATAGAATTTATTCTAACTTTGCGAAACCGAGTTTATTAACTATTGACCGTGCGGATGTACCTACTGGTGAAGCATTGGTACCCATCATTGTTTTCATTTTCGAGAAATGTAGTCTTCAAAAAAATCAAACGGCTGTTGTTTTTTTTTTATAGTGGTAAAATTTCCACTCGCATTTTCCGTTTTATTTTTAATATAACAAATTTAATTGAGAAATATCGGTCTATGAATCGCCGTCAGAAGCTTAAATTGATGTTCCGTACTGCGAGTCGGAATACTAATTTTGAATTTTGTAGGTATACTTTGAGAAATATCGTATCCTTGAGAATAAGTTAAACGTAGCGTCTCCCAGACCTATTTTTTCACTTTATTCCGTTAGCGACAATTTCCTACATTTCCATTTCATTTTTCAACAGTGATGTAGTTACACAGGCATCACAATGTTTATATAATAATAATAAACTCACAGCATTGACATACTATTCCGCATCGCACGGATGGCACGCTTTGGACGGATCGGCGTTTATTTATTTTTATTTTTCATTTTAATGAGTGCGGACTTTGGTTTGTTGCGGGAGGTTCTACAGGGTGTCTCAAAATTAACCCCCCTCCCCCTTCTAAATTGTTCCCACAATTTTTGAGATACAGAAGTGAAACTTGAAGAGCGCTTTCGGGCTGCCTGATACTTTTAACAAATAAAAAATTAGGAAAAAATCCAAAGGTTTTTGGACTACCTAACCAGAAGGGGATATTGGGTTGATGATTCGAAAAACATTTTTCTATGTTTTGCCGAGTTGATCCTCATCTTAAAGATGGTGAAGCCAGAATTGCGGTATCTTGTTCAGTTTTCGGATAAGAGCTGAGAATGAACCATAAAGAAGTACGAATTTTCCCAAAGACAGGTACTTTTATTTTATGGATCCGATATCGATCAATCGCATAATAATTGTTTTAGGAATTCATTATTTGGTTTAATCTTTAACGATGTATCATTTGTTGAGGTATTGATATTTCGCTTTCTTTGTTTATTCGTTCACGTTTTAGTCAATGCACTAACCTTGAAGTCCACATTGCCGAAAAATCCGGTAGTGACGACCGGTCCTTCGACGTAGAGAACGATGTCTCCAGCAGAATTTTTGAGATTGTATCTGGGATGCAGGAACGAGAGCTCTTGAGAGATTGATCCGATCAAGCAACCAGGAGGTGAAAATACTTCCATTGTCTACATAACAGAATAAATTATTGTTCAATGGGTATAGGTTTCAGATATACATTGGCAAGAATTAGAATTTCAAAACAGTCCATGAGTTGTATTCCCCCACCCCGTTTCACCATGCTCACATTGGTCCACCAATGTACTCGTATTCTTAAGGTTTATCAGAGATTTGAATCTCCGAGCCAGAGCTCTGGAATTAAAAATAATGTGATTTTCAATAAAATATTCAACGATCAATCCTGTTTATTCGGCTAAAAGTACAATATTCATCTCGATAAGTAATTTGGTTTTAATTTCGAACCATGAGAATCTTTTATTAGGATTTTAATTGAGTTGTGTTCTGGAATAATGAATGTAGGTATACTTATGTTGATTAATTTTTATAACTTTAATGTAAACAATGCTTCTAGCTCATGATGTGAGTGAATAACATTTAACTATTATTATAAGGGATGACAAATCTACCGTAACTCACTTGAACATGACAATCACACCAATTCATTGTCAATGGCCGGTACATTTGAATGCATTCCCGGTTACAACTGTCGATGGCCATGATGTCAATTTGCCGATCATTGCCCACACAGCAAATTGCACAGGTGCTTGCATTCTCACCGGCCCTGTAAACTTTCTCTCCCATCCTGTTCTTCACAACGAACTCGGTCTTTGACCAGATGCCAGTCCATTCTGAAAACACCTTAAAACACAGCTATTGATAATGAATGTACACGGCGGTGTAAAATGATTAATTGTCTGTTCATAATCGAACGGCGTTAAATGTACAGCAACTACCAACCAGTGGAAACTGTAAGATTATCGTGTTTTTAGACTAAACGTTATTGAGATACTAGTAGGGTTAGAATTTGAGGTTTTTCACCATTTTTGGAATTCAAAGGAAACCAACTAAGCCCATTTTATTTTCATCGAAACAGAGCGCTGAACACTTTGACGAAACGGTCAGCGATTCTGCCGGTTAGTTCTAAGTTGATCCTCTGTATAATTTAGAGGTTAATTGCCGTTGTGCGCAAGCACAAGCAAGAATTATCTTGTGCATTGAGTTTTTAATATCTTTTGGTCCATGAAACAATAAGTGAGAAAACTATACTACTCACCTAACTTGGCAGACACTATCCCTTCCACTAGATAGAGCAAACTGATAGACGTATGGCAATCTAGGTGGACTCTTTCCAAAATGAACTATTCTTATCATTTACTTTGGTAGGAGTTTGACGTCACTATACAGAGTCAGTATCAGGGGCTAGCGCTTTCGATGTAAAGACATTTATCATCAAGCCGACGAAACAGTACTGTTTCAACAGCTTTATGATGATGTATTCACACCGAAAGCGATCGCCCTCGGTTCTTGACTTGCTTGCTAGTGAGGACGGTTTCCTCCGAAAGGCGCGTAAATGATAATTTTACTATTACTACTAGCGGAAATAACCCTTTAGATCTAATTAACTATTCTTAGTTGGAAAATTTCCGAAATTCCTATATTTTAATATTTCAAACCCTCAATTTTACTCTCTAGGGGTGATCGCAAGTGAGCGGAGGATTCAAGATGAACCCATATGTTTTCGACCAGTTTGGAACATCTATGGTCAAGTAGTTTGGGTAATAAGCTCCAAAAGCACTCGTTAGTTTTTTTTTTTTTTCAATAATGAACTTTTTTAGATTCAGAAACAAGATCAGAGCAGTATCGTCAAAGTCTCCTTTAAGAACCTAACCTTGATGAACAAAAAGATGGTCCAACGTCGTGAGAAATTCCAATCCAGGTGGGCAAGGTCCCACATTCCCTGGTCGACTCATCCATATCCCTGAAAGTAAACTCAAATTTAATTTTTATCCATATTGATATGGAATCGGAGTTCATCGGTTTATAGAAATCAGATAGTAACGAAGAGATCAATGATAATATATTATAATGACGAACTAAATTTATTGAAGTCATTCAGTAGAGCTCATTGTGCCAATAAAAAGGTTTTGTCAATGTTGTATCCCAACAACTGTTGAGATGTTGGGTATCCAAATAATAATTTTGATCACCTAAGTGTCATATAGCTATGTCATATTTCCAGTGAAGTATTTGCCTGTTTGTGGCTCTTACGTGAAAATTAGCCTGAGCAGCGTGTGTTTATCAGACTCCAATATTACGTGAATAATTCACCGATATTCAGATCATTAGTATGTAGGTATATTCAACATTTTTCGCTGATTTTCAAGTCATCGTGCTCAAGGAGACAGACGTGCACAACTCACAGTCGCTCCAATTTTCCCCTAACCCGGTTAGTACCTTTTACGACAAACAGCGCAACGACTTGTATGTAAAATGTCTGTGGGTACACATTTTTATACGTAAGCCTTCAAAACGGAAGTTAGTGAAAAACATTGTCTATTTCCACGAAAAATAAAGAGTTACAATGTTAAATCGAGACGCTGTCAAATGTTCAAAGCGGATATCTTCGGACAACTTCTCGTAGAACAGTTCACTCCATTTCCCCCGTCAGATCCTGTATTTGACAAAGAGATAGATACTAAGCTTGAAGAACCTCTCCAGCTCCAACCACATCGCCTCTTCTTTACACCTGGGCAAGTTCGTAATGCTATAAACCGTTCTCCCAACAAAAAAGCTTCAGGTCACGATTTAATAACTAAGCAGCTTCTCAAATGCCTCCCACGCAAAGGAATTGTCATGTTGACTCAAATCTATAACGCAGTACTTAGAACGACATACTTTCCTTATAAATGGAAGCATGCCCACGTAGTAATGGTCAAGAAGCCAAATAAACGTGCTGATGACCCGTTGAGCTACCGGCCCATCAGTCTACTGTCACTCTTCTCAAAAATATTTGAAAGACTTTTGCTTCCCCATCTTCTCTCGGCACTCTCTTCATTACTTCCAGATACGCAGTTTGGCTTCCGCTCCTCCCACTCCTGTTCCCACCAATTACATCGAGTTATCGACAGTATTCTTGAGACGTATGAGAGCAAAAAAGTGTGTCTAGGAGTGTTCTTGGACACAGAAAAAGCATTTGACAAGGTTCTACATAAAGGTCTCTTGGTTAAAGTGAAGCCGCACCTATCTGACACTTTATACCGCATCTTATTTTCATACCTAGACGGACGGACTTTCTCTGTAAAATGCGGAGGAGCACTTTCTACCTCTAAATCAATGAAATCAGGAGTGCCCCAAGGAAGTGTTCTTGGTCCCTTCCTATTCCTTCTATACACTCATGACATTCCTAGTCCACCAGACGTAATGACAGCTCAGTTTGCAGATGACACAGCTACGTTGACAAAAGCCGACAGTTTTCGCGAAGCTGGAGAGGTACTCCAACGTCACCTTAGTGAAATTGAGGATTGGTCAAGGAAATGGAGACTCAAGATCAACAGCTCCAAATCAGCTGCAGTACCTTTCACCTATTTGAGACAGAACTTCACAGATCAACTTACGATGAACAACGAAACAATACCCATTGTGACACATGTGCGATACCTTGGTCTTCACTTAGATGAGCGAATGACTTGGAAGGAGCATGTCACCTACCTGACAAATAAGATCCGACAGCGGATTCGCCAGCTTCGACCTCTGCTCACAAAATATTCCCCTCTCTCCATCTCAACAAAAAGACTGATATATCTTTCTCTCATCCGACCAATATGGACTTACTCATGTGGACTGTGGGGAGCAGCTGCAACATGTCACATTAATAAAATCCAAGTGTTGCAAAACCGGGTATTGCGCATGATAACTGGAGCGGACTGGTTTGTGCGAAATTCAGTTCTCCACAATGATCTTGGAATCCCGATGGTGAAGACTGTGATCAAGGACACATATGTGAGAATGAGCAGCAAAATGGTGGACCATACTAATCCCTTAATAGCATCCATTCCCATCAATTCACCTGAACTCCCACCGAGCCGTCGCCTAAAAAAACGTCGCCTTGATTTCGACGGTTAGGCCATTATCTGTAACAAACAATAACTTCGTAAACGTAAACCTTCTATAACAACTCCCATGAGTAACATCACACCCACTAGTCTATAGTAATACTAAACTACGTCCGCTGCAAATATTCTGTTCATTGAATCACTTACAAAAAACCCCTGACTACCTATTGGAATCACTTAATAAAAGCTTAATTAGCTTACCTTGGCTCATTGTATTGGCTTGAATTAGATTTCTAATGATTCACTGTTCACACTTCCTCACTGACCTCATGTCTCGTCCAAACTAAATTCATGAAACATTTTCCGTTCTACGAAACAACGAGTATTCCATTGATTTCAAGATAAAGCTCTTATCTCATCCTCTTGACTCATCCTACCGTGTTAGCTCATAAGAGGGTCAATCGGCGAAATTCGATGAAATAATCCACATTACACTCAATTGTTAGGTGCGCTACGTAAAATCTTAAACACAATACACGAGAGTCATATCTAACAAACCTAGCCATAGTTGACGAACGAAGAGGGTCTCTATTTTGACTCGGTCTGCATTTGTCTGTATGCGAATGTGTTTGTATATCTGTTCCGCACTACAGCCCGTAATTTCGGAGCTATCGACTTGAAATTCGGTAGGAAGACTCCTTAGACATCCGAAATACGCTTAAATAGCTTTGGTATCAATCCGACGCAACGTATCAGCAGGACCTAGTAACGACCCACTAGTTTAACAAACAGCTGAGACAAAACGATGTATTACACCATCATCAACGTTGCAGTTATCCTCTAACAGTAGAATCATTTTCACAAGGCTTTTCTCGATTGAACATCGGCAGTCTTTCTTCGAATTATCATGAATGGGGTGGTTGAAACTCATGCTTTGGTGACCGCCAATCAGTAAGCTCATCAAGTGTGACAGCTTTCGTTTGGCTGGCCATGTTGCCCACGTGAAAGAATATCAAGTCCCCAATAGAATTTTGTTTGGAAATACTGGAGGACAGAGAGGGCTATAGAGATGCTTGCCCTGGTTAAGGAAGATGTCAGGAGGTGCATTTGGGTTTGGAAAACTGTTGCTCAAAATATAGATGAGTGGAGGAAGATTGTTGATGCGGCTACGGTTCAGTAATGGACTTCACGCCTACGAAGAAGAAAGAGTGATTGAAAATCACTGCAATACACCAACCAAGTCTCTACCGATTACTTGGAGCGTCCTTTCGGTCAACAAGGTCAACATGCCGTGAAGTATTTTTCTGTAGCAAGGAAGAAAAGAATGAAGTTTTTTTTTCTCTCGATTGAAACCATTGAACCGCGTCGAGATGCTCAAAGAAAAAGCTTGAATATTGGATGACCGCGAGCCTTGAGAAAAATAATTTATCTTCGTTCCTAATGCGTCTGTTCACATTCAAAGGAAATTTTTCAAAAGAAATTATTCTTTTCGAGAAACGGTCCAGCTCGTTGAAACTTTTCATCAGTAAAAACCGCGTATCGGTTTTCAGCCTCAGATACGTAATGACAGAACTTCAACTCTAAATCTCAATCAGTCTGTGTCAACAGTGAATTGAATTTTTAATTAATTTGAAAAGTGCTGTTTGCAACGAGGCGATTTTCAAAGTTTATTTGTTTTTTACTACCCTAATTTTATTCTTATTTTAGATGTTTTATCGTTTCACTTCATTTTTTACATATAAGATTTTTATCATTTCCTAAAAAGTTAGTCGCTAATGAAACGGTGTTTTTTTTTAGTTCAACAAACTTGCAGCTTTCATTACGAATTAAGTGTCATTCATAATGAGTTTAACATCCAGAAAAATTTATCGCTTAGAAATGCGAACTGAAACTTGAATGATGTCGAGTTCTTATTTTTTCAAAAGTTTTTTCTTAATCCCCATACCTCTATCCTTTTGGCATTCTCATTAGTACCGTAAATCCTTGGCTGTGATAACAACATGATCAACTTCGTTTTATTTGGGGAACTTGTAGTTCTTTGTGAGAAAATTTGAAAATTACTAATCAAATATGCTAATAAGTTATCAAAGAGGTACATGAAAATATAATGTTATTCCTCCAAGCTTGAGTTTCTAAAGAAGCCAAGCCGTTTTTAGCGCGCCTGATAATTACACTCACAATTACTATAATTTATCTCAGGAACCAATATTGTGCGAATTTACCATCCGTTTCTTCGTAAACGTACCAAAGGTTCTTCGTAAAACTTCGTAAAGGCTAACTGTGAGTTCAGTGATCGCCTTGTTAATGTTCACACGCACAACTCGACTGAAATTTGATGACGGTTTGACTTGATTCTGGAAAATATTCTTATCTGTGACAACGAGAGGTGATGGAAGAGAGTAATTCCTCCTTCAAATGTGAGAGGCGATTAACCTGCTACTCCCAGAAGTTATCCTGCAAGTTGAGTGAACCATCAGGGGTATCCCCAGCTGTAGCGTATTCAAGAATCGAGAAGGAGTAATTACTCCTATCCATCACATATCCCAATTTGAAAAGTGATATACATAGTACTAGTAAGGGAAAAGGTTTCTCACCACTCTTTCGGTATCATAAATTGAATTGACTGCTGTTGTTTGATAACTTCTAGATTCGATTTATACGTACGTTTAGATAATTAATGAGGATATGAACAAAATCAATATTAACAAAATAGAAATTGTTAGATAGATGCTAGTTGATTTCATTGTGTGTACTAGTGATACTGAAGGATGTTTTAAAATAATGATTGTTGAAGTTCATTCAAAATTTGACTTCTCTCTTAGTTCACTTTATGGTTGATCAAGTGGGCTTTAATTGTTGTAACCTAACTACCGCTTCTATCTTCGCTTTTTATGACGTCGTGCAGTATTGAGAACAGCTTATTTCTAATTAAATTATTTCTAATCGTATATTATGTCACCAGCAAAATCTCGTTTCCATGTTTATTTTGAAAACTAACAAATCTTTCATTTTCTACCACTCTGCTAAACATTTATGCTCAATAAAGCCTAACTATAGATTTGATTTTGTATTTTGATAATGTGACTTGATTAGGTCGATTCTTACTCACAGACACCTGCTTCGCGCAGAAGCTCGAGATGTGTGTGGGAGGTGTGGGGGTAATCTGTCCAACAGCCCCTTGCTCGAGGACTGCCCAGATCTTATGGACCTCCAAGTCCAGCATCAGCCCACTCAGGGGGTTAACGTTTTGTCTGGACCAGGCAAGGTTCAATCCCTGCTCTTGTAAGCGAGAGCCACTGAGCTCTCCTACAAACTGTGAAACCAATATTTATGTACTAGACAGTCATACTTTTATTATAGTTTGCTGATTATATAAGGTAACTGTGTTTATTTATGAACCTATTCTTCATCTAGTCCTATAGTTGTATTATTTTATGTTAGGGTTTTTTATCCGCTCTAGGGGCAAAACAATGGTTATAACTGTATCCCTCTTTTCATTCCACCCCCAATTTGCCAATGAAGCCCATGATGGCAGTCCGTTTGGTGACGGAGGACAACATAGCTCCCCTTAGAATCGTGCCACTTGCAGTGTCCTTCTAGACACCTTGTTCAATGCGGCTAATGACTCTCGTGGTTGAGGTGCGGATTAATCCATTAAATAAGATATATAGGATTGATTAATACGCTTATCTCATTCATACGGATTACAGTATATTTATTGATTTGGGTGAGTTGATGACAACATTCAAACGCTTAAAAATCCATTTCAAAAATCCCTAGAAAAATCCGAGAGAAAAAGAGAGAGTATACCTGCATGCATTTGACTATGTAAGTATGCGAGAAAACCTTGTTCAAGCTGATCGAGCTAAACCGGTTTTAATCCGAATAGAGTAGTTGTTTTGGTTTAGTATTTCGCATAATGTACCAACGTAATCAAACAAACTTAGAATCGGTCAATGCTCAAAATACTTGTGTTTTGTTGATCTAAATACCTACTATTTGTGCTACCCAAACTGCAACAGTTCTTACGGTTTTTATGTTATTTTGTATTAATTGAATTTTATTATTAAGTTTGTTGACGTTTATTTTCGTTATTTAGATGCGATTATTAGTTGCTAGATAATTGATTATCGTGGTTAATACATTGGGAAGCAGCCGATTGAATGAATAACCTCACGTCATTTTTTGCTATTAAAATACACGATGACAGAATAGCAGATCTGCGCTCTTGCCCTACACCGGCTGTATCCCAATTAACCGCTACTTCTGTTTGAATTCAGCCCGATGTTGAGAAAGAGCAAACCACTTTATTCAACTCTATTTGCGTATACAGTTGAACAAGATACAAAGAGAAAAAGAAATCCACCAGGGTACTATGAGAGAAGCTGGAGAGCGGACATTACTACTTGATGAGGTTAATTGCCGACTACTCCGCCCCGATGAATCCCAAGACGGCAATGACGAGAAGCAAATACGATACGCTGGGGTCTTTGGAAAGTCGGTAGTTGGCTCACCGCGGAGTGGAGGGCTGGTGAAAAGCAAAGTGGATTCCTGATAAAACACAACCGAACCAGAACTTAACCATATATATTGCGAGGTCTCCCTTTCAATGTGCGGTCGTACGTGTGAAGCAACTAACCCGAATGCAAATGAGCGCGGAAGCGGTTTTCGCTTTGCTTCGAGTGAGGATTTACGTTGTGTTGATAGAATTAATGTTGGGCGTGGTGTTGATTTTGGTTGCAAGAGATGCTATTGAACAAGTGAAGAGCAAAAGTTGTGGCAAACATTATCACACCCACTGGGTCACATTATCACAACCACTGGGAGTTGAAACTTCAAGACTGTTCAAGTCTCTATTAATACGATCAAGTAGAAAACCTAATACCTAACGGTAAAATATCAACTGTCCGTATTGGAAGTCGTAACGTATAGTTCATTGAATGCGGTGCCCCAGGCGTCGTGCAACAGTTTGACAAAGCTGTTGTGAGCACTCTCTTGGGAACTAAGGCTCCACCATTCTCGTTTATAACGTCCCGCTAAATCGCCAATGATCCGCAGTATTCAATTGATACCTGCGTTGGTGAAACTGCCCACAATATCTGATAAAACATGTTAAATTGGTTCGTCCGAGAGTAACTCACTCCGCCTTAGTGATTCACAATGGAGTTCGATTCAATTTTAGCGAAACTGCTGATAGCGACTCTTCTTCAAATGAATTGAGGAATCACTTTTCCTTGTAGACGCCAAAGGCCAGATCAATCGAAAAAAGTTCAGATTATGTCTCTTGAATAAATACCCAGTGAAGATGGAATTTGCCTTTTTTTATTCATTTTTTTTAAATTTTATTCTCAATCAATGAGAACGAGCTATACCAAGCTCCGACATGAGCCAAAACAGAATGAATCGCGCTTCTTCATGATTATCAGCTCTAATCCGAGAACAAAATAAGATATCGCAATAGTGGCTTCACCATCGTTTTCAGCGCTAAAAAATCTTTGAAATGAGGCATTACTTGGCAAAAAATATAAAAATTGTTTTTTAAATATCCAATAACCCTCGAGTGGTCCAAAACAAATTTTGGATTTTTTCCTGATTTTTATTTGCCTAAAACTTAGTATCTGGTACCCCATGAACACTCTCCAAGTTTCACTTCGATATTTTAAAAATTTTGGAAAAACATTTAGGGGGTAAGGGTTACTTCTTTTGAGAAAAATGATCAGATTATATTCTGTAGAAGCAAGATCAAAGAACACGCTATTGGCATGCTCCCTGACCAAAAAGGCGTCCTGGACATAACTCTCAAAAGCTAAGAGTTGGTCAACTGCTGAGAAGTGTTTGCGAAAACCAGCCTGGTATTGGCTGATGAGGCAGTTACTATCAAAAACCATATCAGGCGGTAGTTGACCATAGCTTCCTGGATCTTGCTCATGCAGCAAGTAAAGGAGATGGGTCTGAAACTAGCAGTCTCAATCTCAACCTCCGCCTTGTGTCGCCTAAAGTCATCTGGGTACGCTTCTTCATTGGTCGTCACATGGGCATTATGAGAAGCCAATGTGTTAGCAACGTTCTTGGGTTCCTGAGCCACATCACCTTGAGGTGTGGTGATAGATGGAATAGTTGGTGGCGGGAGACCCTTCATTGCATGTACCTTCTGTCATATATCTTTAGGAGGAGTACCATCCTTAATTTCACTGACATATGAGCAAAAGGAGCTGACTTGGGCTTGACGCTTGAGCCGGCACTCACGCGCTCTCGCTCGCTTAATATAGCGTAATTTTCTGTTGTACGTCTTCGGCAGAATCTATTCAATGCCTGACATTTGGCCTTGTTGGCTTCTCGCACCATGGGGGGAAGGGACATGATTGTGTCCCTGGGTGGGATCAGCTTTTTGGATAGCAGCTGATGCTGCTTCAAGGATAGCAGAGGTGAAGGTGGTAACATCATCCTCAATGTTTCCACTGAGATTGACATGCACATCTGCTGCTTATAAAGAGCTCAGTCAGCCTCTTCCAACTTCCAGCGTGGAAGTGGTGTGAAGGTGGCGATTTTCTGTATCAATTTTGATAGGGGTCCGAGTGATGAAGGTCGGGCAAAGGATTCCAAGCCAATGAACCACCCAAGGATGGAGAGCACATGGCGAGGTCAATTGTGGTCATCGAACCACGGATAGTATGTTGAACGCCCATTGTTCAGGAGGAGGATATCCAACTCTCTGAACGTGGCTTCAGCAGTGGCTCCCTGAGTAAGTTGTGGTATTGTCACAGCCTCATAAGATGTTATGAATGTTAGAATTTCCTAGTACTAGCACAGGGCTAGGAGCCTGGCAAAGGAGGTCCACAAAAGCGGCCTCATCCCACACTCCATCTGGAAGACACATGGAGACACTAGACAGAGGGATAGGGACTGCAACTCAGGCAGCCACTGCCTTGAGGTTAGTTTTGAATGGCACCTCCTCGACTCACACATAATTTTATTTCTTATCATGATCATGACGCCACCATGGGCCCTACCTACCATTGGGCTGGAGTGCCACGCCTTTTCTGAGGATAGAGTAGTAGGTTGAGTAGTTAACCCATCGAATGGTTTCAGGTGCGTCTCTTATAATGCTACTGCCACTGGCGTGTATGATCCTAGTATGGATCTCAGCTCATCACGTCGTCCATATATACCATTGGCATTCCATTAAAGGAAGTACTCGGAGATGGTGTTATTAGGTTGAGTGGTCATAATCTATCTAATATATAAAATTCTCGTGTCACAGTTTTTGTTGCCATACTCCTCCGAAACGGCTTGACCGATTTTGATGAAATTTTTTGTGCTTATCCGGTATCTATGAGAATCGGCCAACATCTATTTTTCATCCCCCTAAATGTATTTATTAAATTTATTATTTTTTTTTTTTTTAGAAAAAATTTTTAATTTCTATTTTAATTAACGTCTGCCAAGTTAGGTGGGCAGTATAACTTTCTCAAGCGAGCGAAGCGAGCAGCATCCCCCACAGAAGTTAAACCTACCCTTAGAGATCTAACGTTTGCGAGCAAAGCGAGCAACATCCCCTACATGTTTCAATTGTAATACATTCCATGTATTACAGCCACACTTTGCGAGCGAAGCGAGCAACATTCCCTACATACCACACTTTGGGAGCGAAGCGAGCAACATTCCCTATATGCCACACTTTGCGAGCGAAGCGAGCAATTTAATGGGGGGTCCGGGGGGCTTGCCCCCCGGCTGGACGTGGAGGCGAGCGGAGCGAGCCGGAGCGGCTAGTAACTATATATAAATTATTCACAGAGAACAGTGATGCAGTCAATGCTGCTTTCTGGGCTTGGCCTTTCGCCAGCCCTTCTTTTTCTTAGTAGGGGCCTGAGGGGGTGGTGATGCAGACCCAGATCCCCCATCTTTCCTCTTCTAATCTGGGTCCAGCTTTCACTGGCTGGATCCTGGTCGAGCTCCATTTCGGAACCAGAGGAGTTGGGAGAGGAGGAGGCCGACGTAATATGTCGCCTCATCCGGAATTTTGTGTGAGGATCTCAGAAGTGTCCTTCACATTTTTCCCAGAGCCATCTCCCTTTGTTGTGGTGGGGGGGTTTAGAGGATGGCTTCAGTGGTGAGGAGGGGGATTAATTTGAGTGGGAAGTAATAGTGGAGGTTGGGGGAGAGAGGAGTGGGTCAGCCTTGAGGGCGGCGGGGGGGGGGGGGGGGGGGGGATTGTTTAACCGGTTTTGGGCAGGTGCCCGCTCAACAGATTGTTTTACCTTAGAGGCATATGATTCATTTTTGGAAATAGAATCATTGCACATTATTTGGCCACAGGATCAGTGACTTTTTCAGTTGCCCTAATGGATTGGATGGCAACTTCTTTTTCAAAGATTGAGCACTCCTTAGAGACTGCTCTATGCTGGCCATTGCAATTGTCACAGTTTGGCGGCTTAGATCATGGTGTTTCAGCCTTATTGTGTCGTGGGAGACCACAGGCGCACATTTCATGGTCCGTCTTGCATCTGCGGCTAGTATGCCCAAATTTAAGGCATTTGTAGCATCCCATTGGTGAGGGAATAAAAGGTCGTACCTGCAAATCTCAAAGCAAGGGATATGGTGACACAGTCTTGGGCGGATTTTGAAGTGCAAATGTGAGGAAAAAGGTGCCAGATGACCCCTTGATGCGCCTTCCACGTTAAAGAGGGATGACTTCAATGATGGAAGCCTCTTTGAGACTCTCGAGGTCTCGTCTGCAGAGCACGATCTAAGGTAGGTATGCCTGTGAAGTGTTAAGTTTCTGGTTGAGAGTGACTGTGACTTCAGTCTCTCCCAACGTCACTATTTTTCCTAGTCTTATTCCCTGTTCCTCTGAGGCTACTTTGACATGAAACTTGGAGTTGGGAATGATTTTCATTTCAGTTGGTTTGCCTATCTGGCGCACCAACGCATTTCCGATTTTCAGGGGACTGGAGGTTTTAAAACCATCCCCCTTAATATCAACCCTATAAAAACGGGGAAAGTCTGACTTTTTGAAAACACCAAAAAAGATTCTTGTTCCCTTTCGTTTATGGCCTTTATCAAGCTGTTTTTGTGGCTTTTAGGTTTCACAACAGCATCTGATTGTTCAATGGGGGGTCACAGCGGCGATTCCTTTTTCAGTAATTGAAGGAATATCAGTGTTTGCACTTCCCAAGAGGAGGTAGCAACAACAGGGTTAGATTTCCCTGTCACCATGGTGGGAATTTGCTCACCATTCTTGGGTGCCTCCATTGCTAGAGACACTTGGTTGTCAGTATTGACAACAGAGACTTTAGTCTCTGTATTCATGGTGAGGGGGACCTTGCCATTCTTGGTTGCCTGCACAAGGGAAGGCATTGGGGGGAAGCGGGTGTTGAGGGAGGCGGAGTGGAGACCTCCGCAGCTGGGGTGGGAGCCCCGGGGGAGTCGCAGGTGGAACTTTTGGTACCCGCAATAATTGTAGCGGACTTTAACATGGTGTTTTTTAGGGAATGCGTGTAGGTATGTGTGTATCGGAGTTTATTTTGTGAAGTGTAGTGTACAGTGGTGTCGTTTACGACATACCAGCCAATTGATTATAGCCTCTTCGCTGGTCCGTTGTGGGTCAAATGGGGGCCCTCACATGCCCTGCAACATCCGAACCCTGTAGGTATTATTATTATTTTATTTTATTTTTTTATTTTTATTTTTTCAATCAATAAGGACTAAGGATTTTTCAATTTCAGTAAGGATTTTTTCAGTCATAAGGACTGGTTTGTTCATACGAATCAAATTTATATATATCCTTATTATGGTAATAACATGTGAAGTAAAAAAAAATGAAAAAATAAAAATAAATAAATAAATAAAATGTAATGAATAAATAAATCGTTGTCCGTATACATCGAGGATACAGATCAGGGGCTGTTTCAAACTTCATCAGCTTTCATTTCCTCACCTTTAGAGAATCAATTGGCTTTCGAATTTCCAACTCACCAAGGGTTTCCGGGTCCTCCGGAATTAAACTCATTGGGCACGTCTGGGCCGATGAAGTCTGAACGTGTGCGAACATAAAGATCCGAACTTTCCAAGGCGTCTTATAAACCCCCAAACTTCATTGTTTCAAACTGGGAATGAGACGGAAGGAAAACAATTTATTAAGTTCTCGAAGTTCCTAGCCCTGCGTCGACCACGTGGGAGCTAGAATAATAGTCGCCCACGTGGGGTCCACCAGGACCCCACTCACATTTCTGGCTGTGCCGCCCTATTGTTGATGGGACAAGCGTCAAAACATCATGCAATCAATTTTGAGGTGTCTACGAGGATACCCTCCTAATATCGTGTCTAAGGTAGCAAAGTTGCAGCTTGTAGCTCTGAAATCAAATGGGCCAAAGAATTTCCTCATCTAAGAAGTCCAAAAACGAAAGAGAAAGGAATAAAAAGTTCCAGTCATGCAGCATGATCGTATGAGCGAATTTTCATAAATGTTCGTATTACATTTATGTTAAATTCTGTTGAAATGTGAGCACTTTGGGGACAAATAAAAATTTTATTATACATTTTATAGAAACTAACTTTTTGTCAGTAATATTCCAATGAACAAACGATTTTGTGGATTTTTACAATTTTTCAAGTGTTCCTATCGGTTTTTAGCTTATTTTAATGAAATTAAAGTAAAATTTTCAGTACAATTTTGTGCTTAAATTTTTAAATGTCCTAGTTCATGTTCGATTAATTTTTTTCGAGTAGCATTCTGCTAAAAAATAGAAATTTGTTAATTTTTAGCGGTTTTTTGCCTTTTTTTAGTGATTTTTTAAGTACATTTTTTGAAATTTGACCAATTTAATGTGCTCAAAAAGTGTTGTCCAACGAACTCGTCCTTTTTTTTGAAATGCTTGATTTTTTGGTGAAAGAACGAAGTTTTTATCTCAATTCTATCGAGAGTTATCGTCTGGAATGACACATACATATATATACTTATATATATACATATAAAAAAGCGTTAAAATCCAGGAATCATTTCAGAATGCCTCAAAACAGATTTCGATGAAGAAAATTTTTGAAAATTTTTATTTTAAAATTTTTGAGCCATTGCAATAGCTTTATTTTCTAAGAAAATTCGCTAAAAGCAAAACGTTCAAGTCTTTTATTTATATCAGAACGAAATATAAACTTTAGTCAACTTTTTAGGCATATAAACTGTAAGCAGGCCCATTGTTTTTCAATAAAATACGGAACTTCAGCCAACACAGAACTTTATCGAAAATTGCCTTTTCGCATGGTGCCTACGAAAGTGAGTTTACATTTAGTGAGCTCCTCCGCTAATTCGTATGACGAGAACCAATTGTTTGCTGTCACATTGCGATTGGTATTTTTTATGTTTTCACAACAAAGAACTCGTCGGACACTGAGTCATCGTTAGGCAAGATTTCGTCCTCCACTTCACCGTCTACTAGTATGGAAAAAAAACGACTGATTCACATTCCCAGTTTTTTCCATGGTGCAAACAGGAGAAATAAGTAACCACTACGTATGTATGCTCAAACGATTGAAAATTAAGACAAAACATGTGTGTGAATGTGCCGAAAATTTGTTTTCACGGAAGTCCACGTGGGGTCTACTCAGACCCCAACAACGATTTTCATCAAACAGAAATGAATTCAAAAGGTACACTCTCCTGGAGAACCATTGCTACCTCGCCAGCCTCTGGAGCAGTACTGAGTAGGAAGCTACTCGAGGAGCAGGCAGTGAGGGGCAAAGTGGCTATAAGGGAGGGGGGGAAAGGTGCACATGGGGCCCACCTGGACCCCACGTGGTCGACGTTGGGCTAGTAGTGACCCCAAAGTAACAAAACAACATGTTGCAGCATGAATAAAATGCCGATTTGGGGGTAAATTCATTGATTTCAATATGGGAATTCATCTTGCAGTGGCTGGGGAAGGTCACACTCAATAGTCGACATTTCACGAAAAAAACTAATGTCTCTATTCATCATGAAAATCCTACGTATGTAGTTCTTGATTCGAAAGGTTCTCAATATTTCATAATAATAATTTACTATTTCTTTGAGAAAACAAGCTAATCGTATTGTCAAATTCGAGATGGGTACCTATCAATGTTTCATGGAATTATCGCATGAAAACAGTAATCGCTAAACCAACATTAAATCCATTTGTTTGAGAAAAAAAGCATCCCGTTAACTTGAAAAGCAAAAAATGGCTGCATGATGGATGAGCCTGTATGTATAGCTTCCTCACGTATTATAGCATGGACGTATATAATAAGTGAAACTTTATACGTATATAAATTTGACCATAGGATTTTAGTTGACATGATATTTCGGGAATTTCAAGTTTGCACATGCGTAGATACTACTGTTCATGAAGAAATCAGACCAATATATATCATAAAAAGTTACCGTCATTAGAAATTCACGTTTATGCATGCTCACTCGCTATTATTGATCCAAAAGCAAACGAATTTATACGTAATGAATTGGGAGTTAACCTGCATTATCACTGAAAATTTCATCAAAACCGGATTAAAACTTAGTACAGTTTTGGGTGTGACAACGAACCTCAGATACGGTGCTGACTGCAGACGCGCAGTCAGACACGGTGCCTTAATTCTGAAACGTAATAAGTGAGGGGAAACTCTGATGTTGAAGAGCAAATATTTTGTTGACTTCTTGGACGAACGCAAAGCTTCCCCACCTTCCGTAATGAGGCAGAAAATTGGTTAAAAATACAGTTTTCTGTGAAAAATAGTAAACCTTCCTTTTTATTGCAGGACTTAATGGAGAAAAATTTGGTTTGATCTAGATTTTAAGGATATAAATCTTGTTGTATTTATTATTATTTGTTCTATATGGAGTGAACATTACTAAACATTGCTTTTATTCATTGTTGCAGGTTTAGATGCGATGGAAATACAAGGTGAGAGAATATCGCATTACGATAGTTTAGACTAATATTGTTGTTGTATTGAAGTAGTACTAAGTGTTGCTCAGCACCATCAAGTCGCATGGTGGGATCTCGAATTTTCATTTTGAATTAGCTCGTACTTCAAAATTGTTCAAAAAACCATAAGGGTTATGCAAAAAATGTATAAAACAAAAATGTAGAAAATTTAATTCTATACTATCGTTTTAGTCTCGAATTGAAGATCGGATAACTAGTTTGGGCGCTAGAGGCTATTTTTTCCACTTCTTTAGGTTTCGAAAAAAAATTTTCAAATTTATTTAACCGCCTCAAAACCCCCCTAAATTTCTAATTTTGAGAATTGCGTTCTAAGAGGATGCTTATGACTTAAAAGGAAAGTCCATACAAAATTAAACGTTTCTAAGTCAAGTAGTTCGAGCTGTGCAATTATATGGGAGTGAGAGATATAAAAAAATTGAAGGACTTGCTTTATACCTTCATTTAAAAATAAAACTCTTCATTATACAATGATTCCTGGTAACAAAGAAAAACACCTTCTTAGAGATCGTAATATTTTTTAGGAACAATAAACAGGAGAGTTCGTAGAAGGGAAATTCATTAGTTAAGATGATGAGAAACGCTGTTAATTACTACAAATCCATGCAAATTCGAGAGTCCTTTGTACTTGCGTATACCATAAAGAGAATGAATAGAGAAAAACAGTTTCTCCACTTCATGGAAAAAACGATAACTCTTGGATTTTATGTTTTCGGGTAGTGAATGCGCATGAGTCGATGTGCTAACTCAGCTGATCAAGTGGATCTTATCGAAAAAAACAAAGTGGATACCGTTCGCATATTGTTTATCTACATCAAGGTCTTCGGATATATAAAAGAAGTCATCTTCATTTTCCACTTGATTGATGATTGATGGATTGATGAAACTCGTAGTAAGCCGGCCTGCTTAAAACTAAGTCACCTTATTATACATCGAGGATTGAATAATATACTTCATTAATGACTTTGCATGTAGCTCATCTGATTTCAGTTTTGAAACGGTTCGGACGACGCAAATTTTCTGCTTGAATTAAGATCTTTCCAACGAGTGATAAAACAGTTTAGTCGGATGAAAACTGATTGAGTTACAATTCGTTGTGTCGTGAGCGTAAATTATTAGAAAAATATAGAAAAGGTGTCGGTGCAGCGAATCTTAAACTGACCCCCAACCCGTAAACGTATCCATTTCAAAGATTAAAAAAGCGCGTTGCCAAGGTAGCCACTATAAAACAAATTTATATTACAATTATGATATAATAAATATCCTAACAATAGTTTATTAATTGCCGCTGATGACCATTCTGGTTGAGGTGCGGCTTCATCATTAAATTATTAAATAAAAAAAAAGTTCATTAATGTTCACAGCTTTTAAATGCGTACCTGTTGTACCCACACCTAACAAATGGCTAATTAATAACATTCCACATTATAAAAGTGTAGGTACTATATTATTCATGGAGCATTTGATAGCAAAAAAAAAAAAAAAAAAAAAAAAAAATTCTATACTTTCCAAGAATTAATTTTTTTTTTTTTTTTTTTCAAGTTCTATAACATAGTTTAGAAGATCAGAAAAGAACACTGACTGTTTCCTTTGGTTTTTTACCCAGATTAATTCAGGCCTGAAGCGGTAAAAGATTTTGTAATACAGTAGTATCAGTAATAAATTATATAAATGGGCTGGGCTTGCCCATAATAAACTAAATAAATATAATATCAACTTATTAATAATATTGACAGCCAACTCACTTTCTGACCAATGAACTCAAGCCTATTGGGGGGGGGGGGGGGGGGGGAACAGTGCTTCATCGTTTCAGCCCTGCAAATTTATGATGTTATTTTATATTGTACAACTTCCAAAGAATTGATGGTAAATGTAAATGAACAATTCCTTTCCCACACTTCACATCCGTCATAATTGGAAAATGAAAATTGATTCTCTATTCTGTTTACTATATCAGGTTTGGTACTTTCCTATTCATAGGTATTTTACTCTACTGTTGGTTTATATAATCCATTGCTCTGAAGTTATATCAATGCGCTCATCAGAAATACTTTGGAACGGGTATATTTCCTCGGTGCTATCTTGCTTCGGATTTAATTTTTTCGGAAGCGGACCTAAACATACAAGCTAAGTCCTTGAAGCGGCGTAAAACCCAATTTTCTCTGAAGAGAGGCCGATGAAAACGTTTGGAAAGGCGTCGAAGATTGAATGGCACCCACCAAAAACATCAAACAAGACGGAGCGTCAGAAAAGCAACATCACGCACTCAGGTTATATACAGTTCTCTGCTGAAAAGTTTCATTCGAGCGTATTCCATTTAACCCATTTGTACAGCAGTACAATTGGCGATTCGTGTATATGAAAGCACTCACGCGGTCTGAACGCTTCTGGAAGGAGGAGGTACCTTGATAGAAAACTTGATTCCAAACCAAGTCTTCTTTCGTTGGCGGTCTTTTCATTTATTTTATTATCTCAGTTTAAAGAATGAGAGATAATCCAGTAACTGAGCCAGCTGATCTGATTGGACGTTTTTTTTTTCTTTCACACAAACATTTCTCGTGCATTCCCGATCATTTTGCAAAAAACGCCGTCCAAATCCGTTCATGAATTTGAGCGTGAGGGTTCTTATTCGTTTCTCGGTGTTCCAGAGAGGCACCCTATCAAATTTCAAATTCCTAGGGTGAATAGGAGAAAATTTATCCAAGTCAAAGGATCTGGTTGGACATTTTTTAAAAGTCTTCTTTTATGCAAACCTTCCCCGTGCCATTCCGATCATTTTTCAAAAAATACCGTTCAAATCTGTCCATGATTTTGAGCGTGAAGGTGCTGACATTACTCATTTATAGATTAGATTAGAGGAGCATGATGATGTCTCAGTCTTAATAGGAATGAAGGAAGCTGATTTGTAATACAAGTTGTTAACCAATTCTGACTAACTAGATGCGTTCTAATAGTACTAGAATTGTAATTGATTACCAGTATTTGCTTAGTACATTATCCAAAACACTGTTCTATCACTGAATAATTGGAAGAATCAGTTCTGACTAAATCCTAATCCTTACGATATGTTTCCCCCTCCTGAATGGAGAAGATGGAGACTGTCCGAAGCTCCACGACCATACATGACAATGCGGCACTCGAGTGCGAGAAGAGCTCGAGTGCAATGTTGGATCCCTCCTTGAATTGATTTCTTTCGTATGTATTGTTGATCATAAAAACGACCCCCGTCGGAAATAAGAGTGAGAGAATGGAGCACAATAGGAGAAGTCAAAAGCAGACTTCGGATCAATGGTGAAAAAGAAAGGAAAAAAAACCTGGGGCTTAGAATTTAATGGAGTTGTCCTTCTCCTGTTAGAAAACAGGCCAAGGCTCCGCTTGGGTTCAACCCGTGTCCCCCAAGAGTAAACTGAAAGAAATAGAGGGACTCTTACTTTGGTCCGTTCCTATTTATTACGTACCCTACCTTTTCTTGAATTGAGAGGGGGGAAGGAAGCAACACAATATAAATGGTAACAATGGGAAAATGATAAGAACGTGCCCTGTTTTTCAACCATTTATTGAGTCGCAATTTTTCGGGAAGTGTACCAAATATGGATAATAAATCAAATGTCTCAATTGCATTCCTAATGTCTTCACAAAGATATTAGGCATACTATGATATGGGTTTATTTGTTTACAATATACCTATATCCAAGGAAACTGATACATAGGTACTTCACCTCAAATTGATATTAGATCGATGGATATTGGTTACTACGAGTATCATGGAGCATGTCGCGACCACAGTGCTTGCTGTGGGGATAAGGGAAAAGAGAAGAAACAGGGAAGGGGACCAGGACTCGTTCATGGCTGGAGCAGCAAGTCGTACCTACTCCCCTCAAAAGTTGGATTCAGCTCTAAATTTGCTCCTTTTTAGTGAACTTTTGGTGCATACTGCCTTGGAAGGACTTCCTCATTTGAAGATTAATCTAAAATTAAAACCAGAAACCGACACCTCAAACGTTGTTTTTTTGGATTGATGACCCTACCTGGTTGGTTGGGCATCATGTGGTGAGTCGCCTCCCTCTTGCAATTTAGCTCATTATATTCAAACTCGATTCACTTTCCTCTCTTGCGAACGGCATTATCATATTCTTTGAAAGTTTGGCGGCCACTAAATTCACCTTATTGTTAATACCTACCTACTGTTGGTGGAATAAAATCATTAAAAAAAAGAAGATAAAGGAAATTATTTGTTTAATTTATAAATTTCCTAATAATCCTATTAGGCAAGTATTTGCTCTCTTCCCTGAATATTATTTCATGCTCAAGAAATATTACAGAATCATTCCTTTAAATTTAAGGCGCCCAACATTCAGATCGATTTTAGCCAATTTTTGTAGAAAATAAAGCTATTTCAATGGATCAAAATCTAAATTGAAATTTTCCGAAATTTCTTAATGGAAATCCGTTTTGAGGCATTCTGAAATGATTCTTGAGGTTTACAATTTTTCTCCCGTAGACGATTGCAAAGGTTTTTATTGAAAATAATCATTTTTCAAGATTGTTATGGAACCAATTGAAAGCCTCGCGATACATTATAAAGATCCACTAACTACTTAAATTAAGGATTATACCTACAACTACTTTTCATACCCATGGGGAGTGCTCACTCAATTGTTTGAAAAGGGTATTTGTTATAGAGTTTTTGGTTTTTACAGAAGCTGCCCGTGCGTGGCCTTAAGGCGTAGTCAGCTGATACGATGACAGCCGAAAACCTAACGAACTAACACGAATTGGCTCCCGTTCCGAAAACAAATGATGGCGGACCGCAAACTTGAAGCTTCATACGTAGCTTCACCCGCGGCCTCCGACACCGTAAACAGGGTTGCCAGGTGTACGGTTTTGGCCCGGACAGTCTGGTTTTTTAACAAGCTGTCCGGGCGAAAATCACTCTGAAAACCGAATGTCCTGTTTTCCTATGAACAATGGAATTCGTAGGGGACCAGTTAGAGCCTAACCCTGACATTTCCTGAAAATTTCATCAAAATCGGACGAAAACCATTTAAAAAAGACTCGCTACAAGGATTTCACATCCCAGCATGCGCAGCACTTAATAATGATACAATTATGTTGAAATTGATATGGATCGGTCAAATTGACTCTTCAAAACTATCCTCCAAATCAGAGCGAGATCAAACTACATAAGGCATAATAAAATGATGCTAGATGGAATTTACGTTTGAACATGCACAGAATGGAAAACTTATCTAGGAAAGATGAAAATAAAAGGGGCCATCTACTGTCAAACCCGCAAATTCCGTGAATTTTTCATCATATCGAACGAAAACTGTGAGAATAAAGCTCGTTTCAAGGATTTCACATTTGCACATGGACAGGATGTTAATTATTAATACGATTATAATTAATATTATATTGTGTTAATAATAATATTAATACCATTATAATGAACTTGATATAGAATGCTCAAATTTCCTTTTCCCAATTATCCTCCGTATTTATGAGAGATCAGATAGCTAAAGCTTGAAAAAGTTGTGACTGATGGAATATATGTTTGTGCATGCGCAGAGTGAAGTATTGATTTGAGAGCGATGAAACTGATAGAGAACTACTGCCTAACCCGCACATTTCATGTAATTTTCTTCAAAATCGGTCGGAAATTGTGGAAATTGAGCTTGTTACAAGTATTTGCGTACACACACACAGACAGACACACACACATACACACACACACACACACACACACACACACACACACACAGACAGACACACACACATACACACTGACATGGAACAAAAGTAGTTCAGAATGATCTAAAACGTAAAATGCGAGAGAAAATTTTGATTTTGGAGACAACATTCTTCATCTCTCGAAAGTGAAAACATTGCTTCTACTACCCTTAGGTAAACTCTAAAGAAAAAAAATCGTAGTGTTTTTCATATTCCTATTTGTTTTCTGGTTGAGTGAAGTTCATCGAAACGTCGCCGTCGATCACGGTGGGAAAAGAAGAATTTTGTTGGGGGTTTCTCCATCATGAACTACAGCTCAGTAAACGAAACGGATTCCATGTGGCTTCATCTAAGAAGCAAGGCGAGCTTTGGAGTTTGAGGTTACAGTCAGCTGAAAGGGAAGGCGCCTTTGCACTGATTAATATAACTCCAGCGTTAATTTATTATCTTCATGCTTAACAGCGAACTTTTAAGTGAAACCGCTTACGATGAAGTGATTTATGGTGGAAGGTTCTGAAAGTCAGACCCAGAAACGAGCATCTCCATTTTTTCCAAGATATCGGGGTTAACAACGTAAAATTGTTGAACATCCATCATGAACTAGATTTTTAGAGTGTTTTGATTTAGCAGTTGTCACAGAAGGTGGGAAATTACTAGTATTTATTCAGAAAGCTGATAAATCTCTCGCTGTCCAAAAGTCAAAATTTCTACCAGCGTTTTGCAAATTAAACGAAAACAAAGTCAAAACCGAACCAAAATTAATGTTCTTTGATGAATGGATTTTGTAATTTGGCATGGCATTTGGTTATAGCTAATATAATTACTCCTTTAACATTTTTCGGATGAACACATTAATTCAGGAACCAGAAAATTCATAGGTTGATGACCGTCTCAATTTCTACTCACTCAATGGGGAATCAAAGAATATAAACAGATGAAGTTATGCTTGTTTAGATAATAATTTTACATTCGCTTATGCACTATATTAAATACGGAAATAATGAAATGGATGATGAACAAATAATATTCGTCCTATTTTCACCTATTGCATCCTTATCCTACATAAGGCAAACCTTGACATCAAACAGTTCTGGTCTCTCGAATACCAATCTATTTTTGCATTTTTAGATTTATTTGCTCAATAATGACCGTAATAAATTCTAAAGTCAAGTTTATGCCCATTTAATCCAAGATTCTAAGGGCAGAAATGACCCTTTGACTGAAATATTTGTCACCCACATAGATAGTTAAACACTCAGGCATGTTTCACTGAGTTATATTCCGGGAATTTCTATAGGCGAAGCAAATAAAGCCTGAACTTTTCACGCCAACCACTAGTTCAAAGCTATAAAATTATTCTCAATACGTTGAACTTTACATTGAATCGAATTAAAACCAGTTGGAGCATTCTGCGACCAACCAATCGTGCCCCACGATAGTTCAGATGTTGAAACAAATAATGATCATCAACAGGGCTGTTGATGCTATTTTCAGATGCAAGAGTACGTAACTGAACTCCAGATAAAACAAGTCTACAGGATTTTTCTGTTGTTTGTAGAAAGCTATATGATCAGCAAGTATATTACACATTGAGCTGAGTAATATCCTCATACATTAATTTCAACATATTTTCTGTACAAATGTTTATCACAATTTAGTTTACTATTCCCTTGTCATCAATCAATCGATCATCCCTTTGATCAAATTTAATTATAATATTTACTATAATATTTAAATAGGGTGAAGTGGGGGTAATTATTTAAACGGGGCAACTGCGCAACACTTTAAAAAAAAAAAAAAGGCGCCAAGTGATGACTGGATTTTCTAATGTCTTCCCCCTTCCTTTCACTTCCCCTTGTTAGCACTTGTTGAAGAACAAAGTTTATTTCGACCGAAAAAAATCGTGATAGAAAAATTTTGAGTATACCGTTTTGTTTGTTCAACAGTGATCTTTTTACACATTTGCCCCTTAACAACCTGGGTTGATTTGAGTGTGAAACAAGAGCATTTTACACATTTGCACCGTTTTGCTGGGAAAATGTGTATAAGATCGTCGTAACAAAAAAAAAAAAAAAAAAAAAAACTGGGGCAATGGAAAGTTGAAAACATGGAATATCAATCCAGCATTTGTATTCTGCATTAAAATGCCTACATATTGAAAAAATATGCTCTTGCTGTAATTGAGGCGGTGCTGAGCGAGGTTAAAATTGCACTATTACAATTTTGGTACGAAATTACCACACTTCACCCTAATTGCTACTTGAGATAGTTAGCGCCTCGGAGACAATCTTTCAGTGACACAGACTTCTAGTCTAGTGTTCATAGGTAATTGGTGCTGCATATAATTTGTTGTAGGATTCATTACAATATTCTTAGACCAGCTATGATATTATTCAACAGTTGGTATTATTATTTAACGTAGAATATGTGATTACGGAGAACTCCTTGCCGAACATCTAACGACGACACGTATACCAACGAAACAAAAAAATAATGACTTGTAACAACTGCATACAAAAGAAGACTAGTGTCGCTGTCTTGTGATCTCCAGAGCTAGTGTCTTTGCTTTTCAACCTATAAAGCTAACATTTCGAAATGGAGGTGCAAAACGTAGGTATTCTCGAAAAACGCTTGCTTTACTCTTCAGCCTTAATGCGAGGTTTTCTCCCCATTTGTAATGATAGAATTAAATTTTTAATCTAAAGATCTTTTTATTTTATAAATATTGTCAATAAATCTATTCTCTTTCTCAGTCCAATCATGCTAATATACCTACCCTATTCTATTCGCTAAAAGCACAACATGATTATGAATCACGAACTATCTACTGTAAAAGTGGTTTGCTAAGTAGGTTTTCATTAAAAAAGAACACTGATCTATGTGGAAGGTTTGTCTATACACAAAAATAATAAAAATTCGTGAAATTAGTACCAAATTTTGATTTTCGATTTATTTATTTTATTCTGACGGTTTTCGTTTGTTTGATGTTACGTATCCACTCCTCCGCCACTATACTTACTTTACGAAGTAAGTACAAACAAGTTCATTAAGGGTTCATTCACCTCCTATTTCACACGTTACCTAAAATCCCCTAAGATGGATGCAATGTCTCATAATGAATCTTCATTTGAACAGAACGAAGAGAAATGAGAGAATTAGGTGGAATGAGAAGAGCAGGGAAAGCGGTGCCCACTTTTTCGGGGTGTCTTTTGTCTCGGCCATTCAGCTGGAGCGTCTGAAGTGAGTGACGCAATTAGGCGCCAGAGTCTGAAAAGGGTCTGAGGACACCTCTGGAACAAAAGCAACGCGTAATTGCATAGCGAGAATCTTTTATTTGCCTTAATCTTCCTGAACGCACTTCCCACCTGAATTAAACGGCCGGACCATTTCTAGTCCTTCTCTGTTGGAGCACGTTCATTACAATAATTCTGCTATTAAGAGTGGGGAACCGAGAGAAAGCAAATGCCCTAATTATAAACAGCTATTGAACTTGCACAACAATTCAGTTTCAAGTCGCTAAAACATTGCACAACATTATACAACGTTCTGTTTTATATATTATGTTGGGAAGCTTCTTCAAGAATAGGTACTGCTCAACTCATTTATCTGAAAATTTCTGTAGGTAGGAGTTACCTATTTGATAATTTCCTCACAAATTATTTTTAATTTTTGAAGTAACGCTCCAATTAAGAGGAAAAACCAAATGTACCTCTTTTTTTAAATGTAGCTGTGAGTACCTGTGGATTGAGGTCGTATAATGGAGGTGTAAATGGTATCAATAAGACCCCATTCCGTTAGTATTTAAGAAGACTAGGACCGTATTTTTTTTTTGTGGTTATAATTTTATTTTATAGATTATCAATGAACAATATTTTGAAAATTAAGTATTTAGGAAACGCTGAATGGGGAGTGAAAACCATGGGTATGACGACCTATATACCTGGACCGCGCAGAATAGTGGGAAAGATTCATGCCTATGGCGCAACTTCAATTTCACTTCCCCCGTTCCTATCAAGATACTCAAACAACGCTCTCGCTTGTCGTTGGTAGGCAAAAGCGATGGAGACCACCCTTTGGAATAATAATTTTGTATTAAATTTTAAAAGTACTTCTTTATGAGATTGGGAATAAAACTATTTATACACAATGTAAAAATTTTCATACATATTTCATTCAAAAACTCAATTACACCTATTTAGACTGTTATGAAAATATCAGCTATGTTTCTAATCTAACATATCTATCAAATTCAACTAGACTTTTACTGAGAAATTAAAATAAAATAACTGAAATTAGTAAATAATTAAATAGTACCTACCTATACCTAGGTGTTATTTATACCTACATACTATACCTACTTACTATAAAATAAAACCCAATGAACAAAGTGAAGCTATATGAACGATTTCTGTTTCAATACCAATAGAAAGGAGTTTGAATTTTGTAAAATTTATTAATGATTTTATAAACAGAAGAAAGGAAAGTTTCAAGTTGTATAAAGGATAAAATCGTTTCATCATCATAAAAGTCTAGAGATTAGAGACAAAACAATTTTGAGATACACGCACAGGAAACAGAAATGAACATCGCAAATTAAACTTATATTTCGACCAATTACCTTTGTCAAGTGTAAAGCACCCTTCACTTCAGTTGTTATATATTACTAAATTTGATAGAAAGTTTAGTACTTACCCAAAAAGCTTCATTATTCACGAATTTAAGCATTTATGGGCTCCAATCGTCAAATGAAATCACCTTATTTTATCGAGAAAACAAATATATATATATATATATACATATATATATCTATATATATATTATTATATTATTTTGAGGAGTTACAGAAGGTTGGAAAAAGATAGGAAACACTTAAATAAACTTACAAAATAGAGAGAATATTTCGCTGTGTCAGCGTCGTCAGAGCTGACGACGCTGACACAGCGAAATATTCTCTCTATTTTGTAAGTTTATTTAAGTGTTTCCTATCTTTTTTCCAACCTTCTGTAACTCCTCAAAATAATATTACACGCGAGTGTTTTCATTTTTCATCAAAACTATATATATATATATATATATATATATATATAAACCACGTTTTCTTTCATATTTGCTCTATTATCTGACTTTCCATATTATTTTAATATATATAAATGAATAGATATGTATACACCCAGTTTTCCGTTGTCAAGAAATTGCTCGCTGGAGACTATGGGGTCAAGAAATTCTCGTTGTGGATACCATTTGTTGTGGATACCTATGTTTCAGTGGTTGGCAACATTTTCAACTTCTAATAATGAGTCCTGGTGGCTCGTAGGCTCTCAGGACATTGCTATGAGCCTTCTCGGACTGTAGCAACTTCATCTTATTTTCATTAGGCTTCATTTATCGGAGGATTTTTATTTTATAGCACTCATCAAATGAAGCGATATGAGAAATGGCATGATGGCTTATTGGGAGACTCTCATCTAGTGCTCGTAAGCCTACGAACCAACTTTATCAACATCATGATAGTTGGCACTCTCACAATACCAAGGAGGCTGTCAGCTAGAGGTCACTGAATCTGCAGTGACCGAGAAAGTAAAGAGGTATATATATGGCAATTTCGTCCGAAAAACTACCATTTTTATCATGTATTTATCATATATCAGAGCAAACACAGTATTTACCTTTCCACGTATGTCTGTAAAAGACTTGAAGACTATTTTGAAATCTATGAAAGGTAAATCGTAGCCTGGTATTGATGTAATTCAATTAAGCATTATTAAGAAGTATGTTGAACTTCTCAAAAATTCCCTCCTTCATATTTTAAATATTAGCATTTCAAAATCCATATTAAAGATGCTCTCGATATCGCGAAAGCTTTTGATGCAATTCCTAGAGAAATACTCAAGCTAAAATTGCAGGAAATTGGAATGTTGGGCTCTATCTTATTGTGGTTTAGGAGCTATTTTTCCGAACGAAAACCTCAAGCGATGAATGTATCAACAATTTTGGAGTGATTCAAGGAAGCACGCTAGGTCCTTTGTTGTTCTTAATTTACATAAATGATTTATCAAACTTGGTCCTAACTAACACTAAAATATATTTATTTGCGGACGACACGGCCGTACTAGTTGAAGGAACCACGTGGGAAGATGTGTTTCACACAGCTAACCAATCGATGAAGTCTATTTAAGAATGGTTTTATAAGAATTGCCTCACATTAAATTCAAGAAAGACTAAATTAATCATATACGGTAGTAACAAAAAAGTAGTAGAAGAACAAAAGCTGACTGTAACCTTACATACATGTGATTCTAATTCCTTATGTTCTTGAGATGCAGTTGCGCGTGTTAGAGCGCAAAAGTACCTGGGCTTATTTCTCGATGACGAGCTAAACTGGAAAGCACATATTGGCTACACATATGATACTCGTAACATTAAAAAGTACGTTTATGTGTTCTATAACAAAAGACACTTACTGCCGACAGACAAAATAAAGCTGATATACTATAGTATGGTACAATCGTTATTTCAATATGGGATAAAAGAGAGTTTTTGTTCTTCCCGTAATTTTCTACCCGTATACGCAAAAAGACTGAAACATCAACTGCGCATGCGCGAATCTTCGCGTCAACGCGTAGAACTACGCGTGTACGGGAAAGAGGCCTATCTACGCGTTGGCGGGAAAAATGCTTTCGTTGGAATCCCGTCCTACGCGTAGTCATCATAACCTGACACAAAGGTGACCACAATTTTAAGAATAGGCATTGGTTCTCCCTCTGACTGCCGTCTAACCTAACTTTTCTCATTTAAAGTTAAACCTATGATGAATATAATTTTACTATTAAATCAAATTCCGTTGATCACGTGAACGAAGTACCTACCTACATAGTCCAACAGCCAGATATCCTGTTCACCTACTTGGAAGTGAATGCAGTTGTCGATACTTTTCCGATTTTAAAGTAGGTACCTAGGGTCTGTTCTTTGTAGGCATCTGTGCGTATATTTCGTACAACAACGTTGAGTCAGCCAGCATAAAGATTCAGACAACGAGCACGTTTGTGTTTAAATAATACGATTTTATATAAAAGCTGTTGTCAGTTCATTAACAAATTAAGTAGGTTGGTAGCTTAACTTGGGTGAATCAGACGAGAACCGATGTATTCAAGGTCGTAAGGGCGTTGCTGAATAAAACTTTTTCTAAGGTCGTAGGTCTGTACTCGAACCCAGCTATTCGATGCCTGTGAAGATAGCTGATAAAGCAGCGTGTAAATGTAGAATGACTTCAATCTTCTTCTACTCGATCTCGAATTCAAGAGAATCGTTGACATTGAAATATTAAAGAGACTTTTGCGTTACAGTAGCGTACATACGTGTAGAAATACGTGAAGAGCTAGCATCTGCAGTTGCTTGCTCTAGACGCTGCTCTACGCGGAAACGGGAAAAAATCGTACGGGAAGAACAAAAACTCTCTAACAGCTCGGGGTGGACCTATATTTCTCATATACACAAACTTCAGGTTCGGCAAAAAATAATCTTGAAAATTATGCTATCATTACATAGGAGAACACCATCGAACGAATTATTTGATATTGCCAAGGTTTTCACGATTAAACAGCTGTATGTTAAAAACCTACTTCTACAATACTATAAGCATCCTGATATCGTAATTACTCAGATTTCTAATACGTATATAACGCGAAGTATATCTGCAGAAAACGTTATTGCTCTTATACCTGGATTGACTTTAACCACTCACAGCCTGTGTAAGTAATTTATATCATTTATAGAGCCCTAGATAGCCACTTGAAAATTCCTCAAAACTTTTCGAGAGATACAGAAAATACGTACTAGCCTGGTTTATAACAACTGGATTTATGCATATTGAATCATTATTAAATAGCTTATATGTTTAACAGAATATGTATTTAATTGCTAATAGTTTTGGTTATAAGCAATCCAATAGTATAATAAATCTGTATGTAAATAAAGTTAGGTACCTGTATTATTACAATTAAAATTTAATTTGTAAGTATAGTAATTTATATAACTGTATACTTATAAATTAGCAGCAGACTCATCGCCTGGCAACATGGGCCAAGCCTAGTGTCAAGCAGCACCTTCGTTTCAGGAGTCCGAATTAAGAATCTATTTTGTACTATTTTATATTGTAATATTCATGTAAAAAAAAGATGTAAATAGACTGAATTCTTTTATTTTCTAAAATTTCACCACTTTTCCTCGTCTGATTTTGTTGAAATTTGAAACTTGGCGACATTTGACCTCACAAAGAGTCATTCGGCGTTTCGGAGCTTCTACGACTAAGTAGTGTGGGCTTTGTAGGGGAGGAGGTAAATTTGAATCCCAAACTCATCGACTTTCTCTTGTCCGATTTTGATGAAATTTGAAACGTAAGCTACTTTTTCCCCGCAAAAGTACCATTCAGGGATTCGAGCCGCTACCACCAAAACGTTTGGGGTTGTAGGGGAGGGGATAAATCTGAAATAGCAATCTCATTCAGCCTGTACATTCCTTCCTAGACCATTATAGCTAGACCACTAATAAAATTATGATATCTCTCTCCTAATGACTCCCCGCGTACTAACGATGCCGAGTCACAAAATGCATGATATCACCCAATTTGGGCCAAGCCAATAGTCGGATCTCACTCCCACACGTAGTCAAAAAGAGTAAGAGAATGAATGCACCGTAATGGAAGATGGCCATCCTACTATTAGATTGGCCTGAATTTGATGCAATCATGCATTTCGTGGCTTGGCATCTTTTGTGCGAAGAACGTCTTCTTGAGGGGATATTACGCATTTTCGGTGGCCTATCTTGATATATCCTGATATCTACGGGTATACTACATTTTTCTTCATTTTTTGGACATCACAAACTTAAAAATGTGAGAAAAGAAATATCGGGAAGCAAATAATAAATTTGTAACTGTTTTCGATTTCGTTTGTTTATATTGAATAACAAAGTAAAATGTTAAGGGGCTTATGGATTTCTCATAGTAGATACGTAACTATTTAAGAGTTAGTTTAAACCAATTTTTCAGTCTGTGATAAAAGTGGTATAATGTTAAATAAATGTTCGTTTCTTATGACATGATTAAATCAAGCTAAAAAGTGAAATTGATAATAATTGATCACTTTGAGTATTTCAGTCAGGTGGGCAACCGTCCTTCATAAAACATTTTGCGAAGAAGCCAATTTATTGTGTATTGAAAATGAAACGATTCTGAATCTGCAGTCCGTCAAAGGGGCTGTCAACTGGAGGATTGAGTTGCGATAGAATATTTTCAACCACGTAAAATTCCGCCTCAATAACGGAGAGGGAACTCTCAAGCTTAGCAGCTGTCGTTTTGCTGACTGTACCGCGACTAAATCAATCTGTAGTCACCATTGTTACTTGGTTTCCTCTCTATTCAAACGTTTTCAACGGAAAAAAAGAAGCCTACGTTCGACATTAAAAGTATCGTCGAATGAAATATTTTAGTTAGGTAGTCTTCGTCTTTCTCACCCGTAGGTGAGAAACAATATTAAAAGTCATGAACCAATAAAATATGAAAATAGAGAAACAAAAAAATAATCACCTCTATCTTTATCCCAATGATACATTTTAACACTATTGTTCATCTTATTTATGATTGTACGATTAATGTCAATAAATTTAAAATATTATGAACTGTTATAAATATGCAACGCTCCGTAATTGGGGCAGTTTAGTTATTACAAGGCTTTACAGAAAAAGCCTTTCCGCCTTCAAAATGGGTTTTTATGGTTCTCCAACGTTTCTCCCAGGAACTGAGGCTTCTTCAGAAAGATGACGAAATTAAATTCAAAATACATAATTTAAAATTGTAAAATCTCAATTGTTTTCTTTTTGCATGAAAATTTTTGTTGAATTGTTTTCTTTTTGTATTACAACCATATTTAAAATTATCAGTTTATGATAAAAAAGTTTAAAATTGTTCATCTTTATGTAGGTTAAGATTCTAAATACGAGTGGTGGAACGGGTCCAACTCAATTTCCAATGGCTGACGGTGTTACCCATGGTGGCAGATGTCCTTGATTTGTCTCCAACACAATTTAGAGATGCCCTCGCTCTACGTTATGGACACACCCCATTCGAACTTCCCCACAGATGTGACGGTTTCGGTGCCTCTTTTGACGTCAACCATGCATTGAATTGCAATTAGGGGGACTTGTGAAAAGAGGACCTGCTGGAGACCTAGATGATTATGCAAAACTAGCGGGGGTGGCCTGCCTAAGTACAACTCTGGAACCAGTACTGTAACAGTCTAGCGAGGAAAGACCGATGCTCGTGGCCAATATCAAAATCCAGGACGTTTGGGATAAAGCGAGGCCAGCGTATGTTGACACACGCATAATTAATGCTGATGCTGCTACCTCGTACCTTTCCCATAAGTGGGACGCAACGAGACAGTCTGCAGCCAGACAAAAGCATGAAAATATGACTAAGCAGCTGTGCACCTTCCAGGCTCGTTCACGCCACTTATTTGTTTACGGGACGTTGCAGTCAATTGGGAGTTTGGAGTCTTTCTCAAAAGGATGGCCAGCACACTAGCTAAGAAGTGGTGCAAGCCGTACACCCAAGTGTCGATAATCAGAGCTATGTCTCTTCGACTAAGGAGCATAAGGAAGATTGTTCAGTCGCTTGGGTTGGAGGACGGAGCGTGAATTCACTACAATAAAGACCAAAGATGGGAGGGACTTGGAAACTATGATAGGAAAAAAATCACGTGAAGAAAACGTTGAGCCAATCCCGGTAATGCTAAGCTGTATATGGGTACTTGTAGTTTATCAGTAGGTAAGTTTTACTTAGTTTGGTAGTATCACAGTTTGCTCAAATTTTGAGTGTCTTTTTTGAAGTTAACAGAATTTGAATTTCTTTATCTTGAGATGAATTTACACTAATTTGCCATAAAAGGATCCTCAAACAGTATGTATATTTTAATTTTGAAAATTCATTTTTGGTTTATCGAGGCAGTAAGGTCACGTGATTTTTTTCCTTTAATAGTTTCCAAGTCCCTCCCATTTTCGGTCTTTATTGTAGCGAATTCACGCTCCGTCCTCCAACCTAAGCGATCGAACTCAATCTTTCTTATGCTCCTTAGTCGAAGAGACATAGCTCTGATTATCGACACTTGGGTGTACGGCTTGCACCACTTCTTAGCTAGTGTGCTGGCCATCCTTTTGAGTAAGATTCCAAACTCCCTATAGACTGCAACGTCCCGTAAACAAATAATTGGCGTGAACGAGCCTGGAAGGTGCACAGCTGCTTAGTCATATTTTCATGCTATTGTCTGGCTGCAGACTGTCTCGTTGCGTCCCACTTATGGCAAACGTACGAGGTAGCAGCATCAGCATTAATAATGTGTGTGTCAACATACGCTGGCCGCGCTGTATCCCAAACTCCCTGGATTTTGATATTGGCCACGAGCATCGGTCTTTCCTCGCTAGACACAGTACTGGTTCCATAGTTGTTCTTAGGCAGGCCACCCTAGTTTTGCATAATCATCTAGGTCTCCAGCAGGACCTCTTTTCACAAGTCCTTCTAATTGCAATTCAATGCATGGTTGACGTCAAAAGAGGCACCGAAACCGTCACATCTGTGGGGAAGTTCGAATGGGGTGTGTCGATAACGTAGAGCGAGGGCATCTCTAAATTGTGTTGGAGACAAATCAAGGACATCTGCCACCATGGGTAACACCGTCAGCCATTGGAAATTGAGATGGACCCATTCCATCACTCGTTTTTAGAATGTTAACCTACATAAAGATGAACAATTTTAAACTTGAATTATTTATTTATATTTATGAAGTGTCCGTTTTTATCCCCACTACCCGAGGAGGTGAGTGCTGTATCGGGTCGCAAGAGCATCAGCAAAACGTCCAGGTAAACAAATCACTCTTTTTTGTCCTTTTCCTTGTTTATATATATATATATATATATATATATATATATATATATATATATATATATATATATATGTGTGTGTTTTGAGATGCTTTAATTAACATATTTCAATAATTATAGTCGGAGATCAACTCCCACTTATACCTCGACGTAATTGAGTAGTACTCTCCCAATGTATTTAAATTTGGTTTTTCTAATTACCATACCTATTGTTTCCTCTCTTGAATGTCTAGCCCAAAAAGCCTTAGTCAAAACTCTGAGAAGACAGGACGAATTCCAACAAAATGTGCAATGTCCTCCTTGCCTCCCAAATTGCATATGGATCATCATTGTGCCTGAGTTTTTCTCCAAACCTCATAATTCAGATGAACAAACCCCCTCTTGTCTAAAAAATCCTCTTGACATCCACTTGACATTTGCCCAATCCCTGCAACTTGCGTAGTGTGGCAGAGCGTCGATATTGGGAATAACTCGAAGCCACGACTGGTACAATCAGCTGGACATTTTCTCTTTTATCCAGTTCCTCTCGCAATAACGTCCAGTGGATCTCAATTCGTTTCGGTTCGTCAGCAAAATCTAGAGGTAGTGAAAAATTATATGCGAATTATCTTCTTTCTGAGGCCTTTGCTCTAATCTTAAACTCCTAAAACTCACCTGACATACCTATGCTCGAGTTATGACAGTATCCTGATTATGTAGCTTGTGTGAATATGAGTGGTCTGCAAAAGCTTAAGGTTGAACCTGTTTTGAGTAGGTGCTTACCTGATTCGGTGCGTTCATCGACTAACTACAATCAGAATCCATCCAATAAAGGTGTATTGACAATTCTCCACAATTTCGTATTCACTGCTCCCTCACACTTGTACTCCTTAAGTCATAACGGACTGCACCGCTTACCGAAAAACACTGTGTTTGCTCATCATGTCAATATTTAGATATTAATCAATTTAAACACGTGTTTCTAATGGATAACTACACAATTTCAGGGGAACTTATTCATTTGAGGTGGCAGGGATGTAGATTTTTCTTCGATACGCTGAAGAATGATAATGATGGCTGTCATCAATGTGTCGAAAAAATAATTAGAAATCTTTTACATAGCTCAAAACATTTCATCCTAATACAACTGTGAAGTAGCCAAATCATCATATTCAATTCCTATCTCAGTTCGCCTGGCGGTGGTCTTTCTTTTTTCAGTCCTGAACCAGAAATTTGATTTGGAAAATCAAAGAGGTAAGAGATCGCGTCGTTACCTAGCGATCTCGGTCTGACGTAAGCTGATTCGTGAAAACGATTGCTACAAATCCGAGTGTTATTGCTAAGGATGATATGTGAGATGTATCTGGATGGTTCTGCCCCAAGCTCTGGTAACGCCAAAGACGGTGAGCTCCCGGCAGTAGGTACTATGTTTTGACATAGATATGTCTTTTAGCTGGGGTATTTGAAAAAATTGAGTAACTTTTTTTTAGTCCGAAAAAGTGTACAGGAAGCTTCATTTTATATTGGTTTTCAAGTATAACCAACGCGTTACTAGCGAAGTAACTCCCTTAGAATTCATTGCAGGAAAATCGTTCGCCAATTTTTGGAATGCTCTCATTTTATCACAACATCTCATGATCACCTAAACCATGGTAGTGTCAAGGAAAGCTGATTTACTACGCGAAGTTATAAACTAATATTGCTAAGTAACCATAATGAACTAATAATGTGAAAAGATGGCACTACATGGTAGGTATACGATTGAGTAGTAGGTACTTGTAAGCAGTAGGTACTAGACATATCCATGGATCTATTGTTTTCCCCAGCAAATGAGAAATTTGTCTTTAATTTTGTGATATATTATTGAATTCATATTTTTAGGCGATTAAGATATTGTTGATTAAATCACCGGTGAAATGATATGACATACCCTTCGGCAGCACGATTGGCAACACCATGTTGTTAACGGTTGGTTCGGTGAAACCGGCTCAAATGAAACCAAACGCGTTAGGTATATATACTAGAATTCCATTACCTACTAGTTGCTGAAATATGAAAACTGTAAAAATTGAAAACATCTAAGAACTTATTTGAATGCTGAATACCTAGTATTCGTAAAAAAAAAAAGTGTTTACCATCAGGCACGTAGCCAGGATTTTTCCTTGGGGGGAGTCCAGACCCCCCTCCCCCCCTCCCCCATCAGCTCTCTTCCCATTTTAATAAATTTTAAATTACGAATTTTAAGCCACAGGAGAAGAAATGTTTTACAAACATGATGAAATACTATCTTTCATAAGGAAAAAATATTTAATAGGTAGGTACCTACATAATAAGGATTTTAGGTGACAGTTAAAACATTTTTTTACAATCATGATAAATCTTGATCTTTATATGTATAACAACAAAAGTTCAATTTTTAGGTATTTAGTTGATCATAAAATGTTTATAGTAAGACTTTTCTGTTTGCTTTTAAATACATCAAATCCAGCACGTCATCAGCCGTGAACGACAGTGGATAATAAATTGACATCATGGTCAAATGAGAAAGGCGTTCGTTACCCATCTTATTTCTAAGGTATTTTTCTAATCTTGATTTCTAAGATACTGCAGGATCCCGTAACGTAAAAGTTAGGAAGACATCTAGGAACATTCTCCCCGTAGGATATTGTAAGGAGTGTGGGGCGGAATACAAAACCCCGTGACGCACATAGGATAGATAAATTTGCCCTAGACTGCAAGATTCCATGAAGTAAATTTATGAATTTTCTAATCCCGGAACGGATGGTGATGAGTTGTGTGAATTTCCGCTCCGCAAGAAAATCGATTTTCGAAGCGTTAGATCGCGTTTTTTATTTTATTTTTTTTTTAAAACCAAAAACCGATGGAAAACGTACCAGACAGGTTCACACTACCAGTCATACTTCTTCAAATTCCTACTTCGAAGTTGAGTGCCAAATTCTGTCTCATTCACTCATTCCAAAAATGTTAACTTAATTATCGTTATTGTTGTGATATCGTTGGAGCAACGTAATTATTTAGCACAGTAACATGGATGATACCTTGGTGAATAGTCAAAGAGACAATGCAACCCAGTGTCCCCATAGTTCTAGAGGCTTTGCAAGAAGAGAACTCACTCTACATATACGCTCCAGACATCCAAATATTGCGAACCTGAATACCAACCGTGGTACTCAAAGTATAATATCAATACCAAATGCTGATCCTATTCAGAACTATTTCATAAGAGGCTTCGGGGACGGGATGTTAAATTCTCCAGGAGGCTGAACCACATTAAGATGGGACATGCTGTGGCAGAGAGCCATGCGTCTGCAAGGAAAGCAGTACGAGTTACCTCAGGGAGCGGTCGGCGTGTCACTCCTTGCTGATGAAGTGAAAGGGCTAGCCGACGGAATACGAGATTCGGAGAGAATTTTCTTCCTCTGTAGTACTGTCCTCCAAAGAGAGAAAGGAATCTCTTCAAGAGCGGGCTGCCAAAACAGCGCCATGTCCTTCGGCGTGAAAAGCTCTAACTAGCCAAGTTTGGCCAAGAGGATCGAGTGACAAGAAAATTCGGTAGAGGTAGCTGGGTGATGAGCAACCCTGAAGGTACCTGTTGATTGGGGTGGGTCATCAAAGCCTCTTACCGAAAATAACTCTGGGCCTAGGTGAGGCGAACGCCCTCGGAGTCCAACTGAGAACGCGACTCGGCCCTCATTCTACACCCTTGCCGGGCATATGTTGACGTTTTTCACCAATTTGTCTTGTCACAAAAAAATGAGTTTTTTTATACAACGGTATGGTAGAAAAATAAACCTTATTCAATTATTAGTGTACCTATTTGAATTTTTTGTGGAAAATCGCTCAAATACCGATCACTCAAATACTGATTTTTGTTAAACTGAACCAGGTGTGCTGCACACCCTTATCGGATTAGCTCAAGTCGTCACTAATGGACTAATGAGATGTTTATTACATAGATGCCTTATGGGGTCTGTTTACTTAGGTACCTACTTGAGTTAGTTTTTCTAACAGCTTATTTTTCATGACCATAGTGAGATTTCTCGTATCAGTCTATCATGGGTTGCAATCCCCATTGTTCAGAATACGGGCACACAAATACATCGTAGGTACCTACCTGTACCTACCTATGAACTGTCAAAAACGCTTTGGTCTCAACAAATACGGTCAACAATCCGCGATTGACCGCGTGGATACCTGCAGAGGGCTGGGTCATCGGATTAGCTCAACTCGTAGTAATTATTGACAACTCGGACTAACGAAATATTTATTACATAGAAGCCAACAAGAAAACAAAAATCCGTCCAGAGTGCAACTCGAATTAGGTATGCGGATTGCAGGATGTAATAAATAAGAATCCCGGAAAATATTTCCCGAAAACGGCGAAAAAATATAGTAAAAATTCGCAAGAATGTGAATCTGTCGATCTGTGGAACATTGAGAAATTCTCTATTACGGGGCAATTACACATACATCGAGTTGTTTCCAAGTACGACTGCCAACTCGAATTGTTTAAACACCCCTCAAAATTCGTTGTTTTAGGTTTCAAAATGTTTAGAATCCGAAAATCCAGTTGAAACAAATTCTGTATTAGATAGCCCTTTTACGTAGGTAAATAACTCATATACCTAGTTATGTTTATTAGACGTAGTCTACGGTACATTACCTAAACACGGCGCCTTGCGCATTCAAACCTTGTAATGGTAGCCTAGATGCCTGGAAAATATCTATATATATTTCAGCACGGTAGCTCGATTAGGAAAAAAAATTATAAAAAAGTAAGGACAGGTTCCGTCAAAAAAATGGATGTCATTTTGTCAAAGGGATGGTACATTGATGGCACATTGTTTCATCAAAGAAACACAAACTGTTTCATCAAAAGCCCAGTGACCCGATCTTAGATTTTGGGAGAAACGGGGACCCGATTCACAGTTCGAAGGCGGGTAGAGTGGTCGAAGTTAGTGGCATCTAGCGTAAAACGCCTGAACTTCCTCGACGCCCGCCTCGCTTCGGAAGTTTGAAAAGCCATCGGATCGCAAATTCAGTTTCCCGATCACAGAACTTCATGAAAAATCAACCGATTTTGTCGTTTGAACACTTAAATTGAAGCGTGAAATCTAAGGAAGACATCCGTCAGGGCAGATTTGCGATAAATCATCATCCAATAAAGCAATCATCACTTGAATAGAGTAACCCTCTTAGCTGTGACTTTGTTGATGAATTGCAGCTTCTAGTGACATTTTTCTCAAAAAACGCCTCGACGGATTGCTAAAGATTGGTTTCAGTTGAAGATTTAAAAAAAAATCATGGAAATCGGTGCATGATTCGAGGATTTATGACGTCGGGAAAATAACGTTGATTCCTTATGGGAGCAGAAAACATGGCCGACACCACAGCCTGCTCTTAAGGGGAAGATGTCAGAAGGCTTCTGAACACCACAATAAAAATGTGGAGTGCTGAAAGGTATGAAGAGTTGCTACACGGCAAGGCTTACACGGGTCGTTTAGGTATAGTGCTAGAGGCGTTGATCTGTCTTTAAGGTCGTATACATGACCCATGTCCGTGTACCGAAATATCTAACTTCTTATCTCAGGAATCTTACCTCTACGTATTGGAGGTATTAGCGGAACCTATGAGTATTATAAAAATAATTTCTGAAGAATTTCACATCAGACGAATATTCTTTGTTGGTAGTTCGTGCTAGTGAAATAGTAGATACTACCCTAACCATGAATAATTTTTTAACTCATCAAAGTAGAAAATTGGCTCACACGATCATGCTGCAAGACTGGAACTTCTCTTTTCAAGTTTTCCATTAGCCTAAGGCATAGACCAGTTTATATTAATACCGTGTACCGCTTTGATCATACACATTTTCTCTTTGTGGTTATACCACAATATTATTTTCGAGGGAAAACCTTTCGTCTGTTCATCTCCGACGTTCATATATTGGTTGAAACCTCTACTTTGACCTAAAAACAGCATTATTTGTGGGTAGACAGTAATTAATATGTTTCCCGAGGTGAAGCTGACTTTCTTAATGGTCCGCCAATCTCATCAAGGCATCGTTATGAAAGTAGATCTTCCTGCTTTTATCTTTAGCATCCTCTTTCATACACGGCGTAGTCTCTACGTCAGTCCCATATGAATATTTTCCCAGGCCCACATGAATATAATGACGAGGTAAATGCAATACGGTACTCTGATGATTTTAGTTTCATTAGTGAGCGCTTGTTCATCCTATACTTAACTATAATTTGAAGAACTATGTATAAATGTACATGAAGCTGTTCTAATTAAACGGATAAGGGTATGCTAAATTCTATAAAAATAAATATCTAAACGCGTATTTATAATTTCTATAAACGTTTGTGAGTTTGATTTTTTACCGAAAATAATGGCCTCCACAAAGCGCTAGTATTCTCGATCTTGGAGTGCGACATGTTTGTGTGGAACCCATATTCCAATCATATAGCTCAGATTGAAGACTCCACTACAGGTTCATCAACTTCATATTGTATAAACTCCATGTTCCCCATTATGAAAAAGATCATGACAACCTGAACACGAGATGCGGCTTTTTGCACCCAACATCAAGGAGACTTGGTGGATGCCTGTTTCCTTTCCTTCATAGGTTGGTCCTGGGGAAGGTCGACGCGCCAGAGCTACGGTCTCAAATAAACTTCCTTGACCCACGTCAAGGCTCACGCTCTGATAATATATTTTGAATGGCATTCTCTCCCACCAACTACTTATAAATATTATCGCCCATTGTCCAGATTGCCGTAACTGTTGAACTATTTCATGCCGGCGTGCTCGGATATTGACATCTTTTTCAATCAGTGTCAGTGGTTAAAATATAAAAATAAAGTTCCAATCATGCAGCATGATCGTATGAGCGAATTTTCTTAAATTATCTATCGCATTATAATATGCTAAATTGTATTGAAAGTTAAGCAATTTAAGTAAAAGTTCCAGTCATGCAGCATGATCGTATGAACGAATTTACGTAAACTATTGTACTATGTTACATCGTTTTGAGAATTGAGGACGTTGAGTGAAAAAAATTGTTAACTACCAAATTTAGGGCAAACAACTCGTTCTAAAATAATAATCTGCTATTCAAAAAGAGATTTTGGATTTTTAACTTTTTTGCAGTTTTCATCGATTTTTTAGCACATTTGAATGAAATTTAAGTATATATTTCGGCATAGTTTTGTAAATGAATTTTCGATGTTCTCTTTTATGGATAATAAACTTTATTTGAGCAATATTCTGCTAAAAATATAAATTTAACAATTGTTAGCCGTTTTTTGCTATTTTTAGTGATTTTTTTCAGCGTTGTTTCTGAAATTTGACCTATTTAATGTGCTCAAAAAATGCTGGCCAACGAACTCGACCTTTCGTTTGGAAAGCTTGATGTTTTGGCGCAAGAACGGAACTTTTATATCAATCCTTAGGAGAGCTATCGTGTGGAAGATATATATATATATATATATATATATATATATATATATATATATATATATATATATAATCAGTGGGAGAGTGGGTTTCGTGTAGAAAAGGGCCTTGTTACTGCGTGTAAAGTAAGTGTACACTTGGCATTGGACGCTGATTTCTCAGTAAGCTGTAAATGCGACAACTTGGAAAAATAGTCCTTAACCAACAAATAGAAATGATGAAAAGTTTTATGTAAATCCCATTTGATATACGATGCTTTCAAAGGATGACGTGAAATACTTGTCAACGAAAAACCTAATACAGAGATCGAACGCCGTCAAAATGTTTAAACGACCCTTCTCAATGTGGCAGAATGAAATACTAGGTACAATATATTGGAACAAAGGCAGGAACTCCGATAAGGACGGGGGAAGGGTAGGGGAAGCTGATCGATCCGAAGTCCCTAGGTTCTCTACTACAGCTGGTGGCATCAAGCCCCTGTCTCCACGCTAATGTATATGTATTTAGGGGTTTGCCTTATTAGATTTTCCGCCCTCCAAGCTTTTCTTAAGCAGTACTCCAATTACCGCCAAATTACCGCGAACTCGTTCTTCTTCTTGCTCGAAAACAACAGGAAAACCTAGCAGTGTTTTACCGCAGCTAAGATTTAATAAATTATACATGTAGATACAGGTTGTAAAGCATGCAACGCATGATTCATTGTGCAGAAAGTGTCTTCACCTTGTCATTGGTACTGAATGTTAATATTTTTCAAATCTATTTAAAATCCGAATAAGCGAAATTGTAGTAGGTATGTACTTATCAATCCAAAGTTATCTTGTTTCCGAATCTACCAAACGTTAACTTGCTAATATAGCTGCTATGGTTTTCATTTAATTTCGATTCTATTTTCAGAGATTGTACAGTCCGGAACATAAATGGTTCCCTATACAGTTAATTGGTCAAACGTAACTTCTGCGCATGCGTAAACGTAAGATGTTTATGACAAACATAACTGGTACAGTTTTTAAATTATATCAATGAAATGTTCAGAGTTTGTTTAGATGAATGTTCGAATAGAGGGTCATGAAATGCATCATTTCATCACCCTTAGATCAAATTTAGGTTCTAAGTACGCGCAAACATAAAATGTTACATGCTGTCTGCTTTTAATAAGTATCATTGAATTGTTTTTCACCATTCCTCCAACTTATGCAATACTCTTACCTGCAATAGTAGATACTAACAATTTATATAACAATAGACATATCCTCTCAATTTAATAGCTACTATCATATAATCGTATTATTTTCACGATATTTCAATGATCTATTCAAACGAATTGTTGATACGATAGAGCAATGTGCCACACCCAACTTAGTTTTTTGAAAACGATTACCTACTAGGTTTCTGGTATCATTCTGTCTCGATAATTTAAATGCTACGTGTCCTAAATCACTTATTGCCGCTTGAAACATACTTTGGCCATACTACCTTAAAATTTAATGAAATCGTGTGATGGAAATGTGTTACTCAATTTGCCCACTGTGTAACTGAATTCACGTTCGATTAGATTTAATACCAATCCGAAACATTTTGTGTTCTTCCCTGTTAAATTATTTCGTAAAAACTATTATTTTATCACAGGGGAGTTAACTGATGAACTTAAGATAATAAACTTAACTAAGATAACTTATTGCGATTGTCATTCACGATCATGTTTTTTGTTCAGCTGAAGTAGACAGGACTTTCTAGAAAACTGAAGATAGTGTAAACTGTACAAATTTCTGTATTCAAGTGAGGTTTGTAATTATTGTACATATGTCGTGTCTCAATCAAATGGAGTATTGTGACTCCTATGCAGATTACAATAAGACTATGGAATTTTTCTCCGTACCTAACTATTTTTAGGTGAATTAAAAAAACATCGTTTTTCTAGGGAGAACTATACTCTTTAGTGTTTCTAGCAAAACTGACTTTTGATAAGTAGACAAACTAACACAAAAACAAACATGTTGGATTAATGATTTCTATCTAGTAATTATTAATCACCAACTAAGGTTTACATTACTAAAGTTCGCGACTCTGGGACATGGAGGTACCAGGTGCCGACCTTCCAGTAGTAGGAAAATTTTACCTGCTTAAACCTGACGGGATCGAAGTACTATAGTTAATCGAAATCCACTCGTCCATGAATCACTGGTCCCTTCCTGAGCTAATAATGAATGAGCTTTACAGAGCATATTGTAATTAGGTCCTATTCCTTCAACTTCAGCTCAACTAAGCCGGCTTAACGTTTGGTAATTCGGGTCTTGGTTGGTTTGAATGCGAAACATCTAAGCTGCTAAATAATGACCTTAATGCTTTTATCATAATGTTCTGTAGTGAGAAATATCAGACTGTGCTGTCAAACTTGAAAGCTATTCTATGCTCTCTCAGAAACTAATAAACGTTCACCACCCCTCACGTTGTAAACGTCAAACGTTTATATACATGGCTCTCTTTAGATAGGTAGCCGGAAAAAAATCCCGCAAGGTGGAGAAAAATCCCCAAGAATTCTCAAGGATGGGAAAAAATCCCCCTCCAAAAAATCTCAAAACTAAAACAAGGTGGAAGAAATAGAAAGTCCTAGTTTTGTACGCACGCTTTAAACGTGCGTAGTAGTTGATATATATAGTAGTTTTTCCAAAAGTTGTATGTTCGAGGGGTCAACCGTATGTTATAGGTAATTTTTTTACTCCTCTAATTTCTTTTGAATCCTTCGTCATCGGGGGCCTGTTCGTTGTATCTGAGAAAAGACGGATGAACGGGACAATTTGGGGATGTGGGACAAACATGGTAGGTATTACTGAAAAAATAACTATCCAGGTACATACCTGTTAGTTTTTGATGGCGTTCGTTTAAACGCTGGTACTTTGTCCGTTTCCAGTGGGCACACGGGTCCCCAAGGTTCCAGCTAATCAAACTGGTGAGTTCCCAAGAAACGCCTAGCCGAATGACCACTATCAATTTATTGTACCTACACTATTTTGTCAAATATTTATTTTTTTTTTCCAAGACTTTTTTTCCAGGGATTTTTATTCCGTGAATCCTTTAAATCAAAACCGGTTGTATTTATTGTTGAAAACTAGCTTCCCTTTCCTCTTTCAGGAGGATGAGAGCCACTGGTGTAAACTTGATATATAAACATGATTTGTTTCTGATGATAAGTTTCTATGAATACCATTTGTCAGCCTATAGGGTAGAAATAGTGTTTATTATAGGTTCCATAAGATCAGTTGGCAGCCACCCTTGGCTTAATCTACAAATAACAATCATATTACACGTTTTGGGAAAGCTCGCATCAAAATCATGAAGTTGAACAAGACATAGGTAAGTAGGGAAGTTGAATCGCATGCAGTTTGCTATTCGTGGAACGGGGAGTACGGGTTTGAGCCCGAGCAGCTGAAAATGCACCGGTTTTTGGGGGGTGTTTTCCACAATACTCACGACCTCCCAAAAGTGTTCGTCGATACTCCCTTAGTGATAAGGGCGGGGAATGTCCGACTGGGTACAAAGTTTGAGCTACTTTGAATCCAATCAGATAAGCCATTCCTCTCCGATCCTGGTCTTCCTTCCAGCTGTGTTTTGAGATGGATATGGGTCATTTTCCCATTTCTTACGAAATTATAGTTCTCGTTTCCATTTAAAAAAAATTTTAGTTCAAAATAATTTTTTTCCCGTCAATCCTTTCTACTTAGGCTACTGATCTTGCTGAAGAAAACTTGGTTCACAGAAATGTGTTATCCAGGAGATACATGGTCATGTATAAAATAATTGTAGTGAGAGAATTACCTAGGCCAACACACCATAGTTGGTACCCAGTTGGGCTGTCGATGGTCAGGATGGTTCACAGAAATGTGTTATCCAGGAGATACATGGTCATGTATAAAATAATTGTAGTGAGTGAATTACCTAGGCCAACACACCATAGTTGGTACCCAGTTGGGCTGTTGATGGTCAGGATGGTTCACAGAAATGTGTTATCCAGGAGATACATGGTCATGTATAAAATAATTGTAGTGAGAGAATTACCTAGGCCAACACACCATAGTTGGTACCCAGTTGGGCTGTCGATGGTCAGGAAAACGGTACCCCACAGTACCTAAAATGAGGTTGTTCGCGGATACTCCCGCATTTCCCACCCTACTTTTCCAGACTGTAGACTGGCTACACAGCACATACACGTGTAGGTGTGGTTAAAAATTTGGGATTGTATCCATGCTGTGGTAGCACGTCGTCAAGGCGTCACAATAGCAATCAACTAAAACTTATAAATGAACAACGAAGCAAAACATTTTTCTTTTTCTCCACCAGCGCTCTCCACTTGCCAAAGGTTTGTGAAACACAAATTTGAACTTATCACGGAATATTACTTCTCCACCTTTATTTCCTCCACCCGACACGAACACAGTTGACACTCCGTCGCTATTCATTGCGAAAATTGCACTGAGGAGCTTATCGCAGTGGTGGAGACACATTTCAGTCGGAGACGACTTCATAGCCTTGACCTATGAAGCCTCATCTCTAGATTCCCACTCAGATAGATACGACTCAATAACACTTACAAAGGGAGTATTGGCGACTAACTCTTATCGGTCCAACGGGAGGATCCACGACAAAAATTTTCTCGGACCCGGTCAACTTTCTCTTTTTGGGAGTATTATTGACAACGCCCGTTTGGGCCCGAAACGCACCGGGTTTGGGCCAGCTGGAATCGGAAGAAGTGACGGGTTCGGGCTCGCTTCAAAAACAACAGAATTCCTGCGTACGACAGTGTACTCGTCAGATATCACTTCAAATTTGGAAACATTACAACAAACCCAAACCAGTTGCTATGTAAAAGGCCGTTCACTTGCTCTGAGCCCAAGCCCGTGACCTTCCGTGGAACGTGGTAATGGACCATCAGCTTAACTTCATTCTAAACCCAACACTTCAGAATGAATAATTTATCTGGTCCGGTGGTTCTGTGACCTCTTCTAGAAAGGGCAGGGAAAAATCCATTCCCATTTTTCAGAGTTGGGTTGAACATAGGACTTCAAAAGCAAAGCTTTGGCCGCCTCTTTTAATATTTAGACGTGGTGAATTACTCTTCACCCAAAATTAAGTTAATTTCATTTTCGATATTTTTCTGGTTTTGTAAATTACCTATTAGTTAGTTCTGTACCATTTTTACAGTTCGATGATGAAATTGAATCTCCAATTCGACTCGGCATGCATTTTTGTGTTTGTGTGCATTCGCTTGTCTGTTCCCGCTACAGGCCACGACTTTGGAAATTCAGCAGGTAGGCTCCTTACGGTAAAAGACGTGAGCTGCTTGCTTACACCCACAAGAAAAGAATGCCAGTACACCCGAGGTACATGAATACACCCGATAGAAGTCACGAACTGTATGATCTCATCACAAGCAGGTAGGTGCCATGATACAATAACATAAAGAACTATATATACAAATTTGAATGTAAAGAAAAAAAAAAAACGCACCGATAATAATTTTGATTCTCACTGAGGTGTCTACTTACAGCTGATTGATTTCTATTCTCTCATTATACCCTTGAAATGTGGAATCGATTGAGACGACCTTCAGACCGATCCAATGCAACGGCGATTGCTCTTGTAAAAAATATATTATTCGTTGTTCTCGTATTCACCCAGATACTGTGTGATCAATTATATAACATAAATAATTTCATCCAATAGGTTATGTGCGAAGGGGATAAAATAGGGATAAAATAATAACAAATAGGTTCAAATCATCTGAATTTTGGTTCCATCTAAAAAATTAATAATCATGAGGTGTCATCATTCAAACATTGAATGAAGAAAGCTACGGCATCTGGAAGATACAAATGGAGACACTGTTGACAAAAAATGATTTAATCGGGTATGTCAATGGAAAAATATAGAAGCCCACTGATGCTGCAGGAGATCCCGGAGCGGCCCCCAAAAATATGAAGGGTATTGAAATCGGGAAGTGTATCAATAAACTACGAACCTTCTACTTTATTTCACAACTTGAACTGAATAAATTCACGAAACACAATCAAATTATAATCGCAAAGTGATTTATCCTCGATTCATATTGACATAAGATTCGGGTACAGTGTATGCTAACGTAAATCTTTATTTTTTTATTTCTGAATTTCTGAATATAAACAAATACCATGAGAAACCATGGTGTTGAACGTAACGGCTATAATGATAATATGAAGTCACAACAGTTCTTCCCCCCTTAGTGGGGAACGTAATCTTGGAAGTAAAACGGTGGTCTCTTTGGTCTTGTAGAGCGTCTCGGTAAACCCTCAGAACTCAGGGTTGGCTGCGGGGGGCTTGATGCATCCGATTGGTCTTGAAGGTTCCCCCCAGACTGGTCGTCGGTTGATTCAGGGCTTACTGGAGTCCATCCAGCTTGATGAAGTAGAGGATCATATTGAAATTCATTCGGGTAGACTATGGGTTGATCGTGCGAATTTTGGCTGGCTAGGGGTGGATCACTCTGTACAGGGGAGGTAACTAACTCTGGAGGAACGGTAATCCTTTGCAATTGATTTATGTGTCGCTTGACAACCCTGCCATTGTCCAACTCTACAATGTAGTGAAGGTATCCTAGTTTCTGCTTAATTGTTCCAAATTTCCATGTCATTGCGTTATTGACAAAGAAATTGGTTCGGACTCTCTCTCCCACCCTTAATATGCGTGTGTTTCGTTTTGGCTGCTGAGTGGATAGAGCTTCTTGGTACGGACGCATAGCATCAAGTTTGATAGGAATCTGGCGTTGGAGTAGCATTACTTAACGGAGTAGCTCGATATCGAAGAAGGATTTTCTGGATTTTCTGTGCCATGGGTGTAGACTCCCCTAGAATAGCCTTAAGACGCTGTTTCAGTGTTTGTATATTCCTCTCAGCAAGCCCATTTGTCGCTGGGTGGCCTGGAGCAATCAGTTTTTGTTTGATCCCGTTTGTCTCACAAAATCCTTTAAATAACTCACAAGTAAATATGCTGGCGTTGTCCGAGGCAATTACGAGTGGGTATCCATGACTTGAGAAGATCTTGTTGAGCAGGTTTATCGTTGTTGCAGAATTTGGAGCTTCTTTGAGGACTTCAATTTCCGTCCAGCGTGATTTAGCATCGACCAGAACCAGGAAATGATAACCTTAAAAAGGACCAGCAAAGTCGATATGTACCCTTTCCCAATTTTCACTTGGTTCATCCCAGTGATGTACTGGAGCTTTGGCAGGCGCGCTTTTTGCTGAAGCACATTTTTGACACCCTCGAACAACCTTTTCAATATCCTTATCGATATTTTTCCATTACAATGTCGCCTGGCTAGTTGTTTCATTTTTGTGATCCCCAGGTGAGTTGAATGCAGCTCATTTAGAACTTGCTCTTGTAGACTTCGGGGAATCACAACTCGATTATGTTTGAAGATAACTCCCTCATTGAGAACGTATTCGCTTTCAATAGGTGATGATACCAGGTCTTGTTTTATTTTTGATAGCTCAGGATCTCTATCTGTTTCACGAACGATTGATGGAGAAGTGAATGTAATAGAAGAAATGTTAAAAATTGTTGAGGAAAAAATTTGATGGACTTCATTGTTTATGATCATGTCTGACGATATATGCTTTTGTTGAATTGGAGCTCTAGATAAGCAGTCAACGTTTGTATTGTCACAACCCTTCTTAAATTTGACTTCGTAATCAAATCCTGCTAAAAATGTTGCGTAGCGAAGAAGGCGTGCTGAAGTCATTTTTGACAATTTTGTTTTATGATGCAAAATACGTGATAATGGTTGATTATCTGTGATTAGTGTAAAATGACGCCCAAAAAGATAGTTATAAAAATGGTCTACTCCGAATACGGTTGCTAGAGCCTCGCGATCTAATTGAGAATAATTCTGCTCTGCGACTGACAGTGACCGCGATGCAAATGCAATTGGACGTTCAGTATCCTCAATGCTGTGTGATAGAACGGCAGCAATACCAAAAGGACTTGCATCCGTCGTTAGGAGAACTGGCGATTTTTGATCAAATGGTACAATCACTCGATCACTAGTGATTTCCTTCTTGATTTCTATGTATGCCCGTTCACACTCATTAGACCAATAGAACTTTTGTCGTTTTTGGAGGAGTCTGCGTAAAGGATACGTTAACATAGCTAAGTTTGGAATAAGCCTAGAATAATATGTGACCATTCCTAGGAAAGTACGTAGTTCCTGGATTGTTTTTGGCTTAGGCATGTCTACAATTGCTTTTATTTTTGATGGACACTTCATTATCTTATTGTACTCTACTTGGTGGCCTAGGTATTCGATTTTGGTCTGGTAAAATGAGCATTTACTCTTATTCACATGTAGATCATAGTCACGTAACCGCTTTAGACAAGCAATCAGGTTTTGCTCACATTCTGTTTTTGTTGAACCATGAACGATGATATCGTCAAAGTATGCAGTTACCTTATTCAATCCTTCCAATATTTGATCCATAATCCGATTGAATTCTGCTGGAGCAGTCTTGATTCCAAAACTCAGTCTGCTCATCTTGTACGTTCCTCGATGAGTCGAAATTGATTGGATTTGGCTTACTTCGTCGCCAACTGATTTATCCTCGATTCATATTGACATAAGATTCGGGTACAGTGTATGCTAACGTAAATCTTTATTTTTTTATTTCTGAATTTCTGAATATAAACAAATACCATGAGAAAACATGGTGGTGAACGTAACGGCTATAATGATAATATGAAGTCACAACACAAAGCAACAGATCAGCTTGACGCTGACAACGGGTTCCAAATCGAACCTTTGCAACCTAGCAGCCAGACGTTGAGTTACCGGCTAGTGTCGGCATTTCCTGCATCTTCATCAATAGTCGACGATATGGGATGACAAATCTCATAATTACGCGTTTATTTTATTTTTCGATTTTTTCTGAATTGGATGGGTTATTTATACTATATGTATTATAAATATAGGTAATACTTTCTTGGCTAACAAGCTGAATTGAGAAGAGCATTTTACGTTTAAAGATGTTGTTCAAACCAGAGCTTTAAACCCAGCCGAAATTCCCGTATCTCATGCTTACGTTTTAATTTTAAGTGTACCATTCATAGCGTGATAAGCTTTCCAATGTAATTGAAAGACGGTAAGCTGCTTTCCTACCATATAGATGAAAAAACCCAATCCGTTAACCGTTAGGTACCTCTTGAACTTAGAGTAGGCTTTTATCTTCTCACTCTATTCATCATAATCTTGCTTTTGTAGAAAACTACAAAAGCAACGACCTCCAACGACCTCTTCGGGGTTTTTGCTTCCTTAATGGTCAAATCATACGTTCTATTGATGTGCATTGCAAGATCCTGGATCCCCTAGTGTTCTCCAAGTTCCCCTTTTCTCGGACAATTTTTGAGGTGGTGCAACATGTGGAGTGTTATGATATGAAGAATACGTTTTCTATGTTATCTTTTCTACGTTATCTTTTACCCTTCCGAGGTATAATAGCTAATAACCTCGCCGTGTACTTCGAACTATATAATTATAACCAACATACTGCAGTACAAGAGTGAAAATTGTATAAAGTGTAAATTATTTTCTCACGGACTAACTAAATATAAACTTTCATGTGTAATTGAAAGAAACGGTGCTATTTCTAAGAAATACTTTTTCATCTAAGCAAGAACAGATGTCGTTTTGCGTTTTTTTCTATCGTTTGTCTTTTTTTTATTTTTTATTTTTTTTTTATTTTTTTTTTTTATTATACCAATAATTTCGGTCAGTCTTTTAGTTTTTCTTTTTCGCCAATAACACGTGGAGCTATCTTCCACACGTTTACGCAAACGTGTATAAATTATTTGTGGTTCCTACAACACCAGACGTAAATCTACATTCCACTTTTCAAACCTGTACAGCGGAGGTACTGTGTAGTACAGTATATAGATTTTTAAAAGATGAATACATTAATATTGCACCATTCTGGAAAATTATAGCCAAAATCATCCATTTGAACGAGAAAATCAATTGAAATAAATTCTACATTGCTTGCAGTTAGCAATTAAGGAACGTGTTAATGGAATATCTTTGGAAGCATGAATATTTACTGATAATATTGCGTGGGATTGGTTCAGCGTGCACAAACGTTATGAAAAGACATAGGAAATGACGACTGCCTGGTCATCGATGATTACAGCTTGATTCCTGCAAGCAAGAGATGAGTGTTTATGAAACCTGCAGCTCGTTGTGAAGGGAGATGTGATGGGAGAGCTCGCGCATACCGTTGTAAAGTCACTTTACTACCTCCGCCGTCCAATCGTGAGCTGATGGTCGTCATGAGATTATGGTAATCCGAATGGGCGCCGGGGCACATTATGCATCGTCCAATTGAAAGTCGTTTTACTGGAGTGCCAGCTCTCGCATATCGAAAGCGCGAGCAGGGAATATGGGGTAGTTTTTCCGTTCCAGTTATCTATTCGAATCCGGTTAGTAGAATCTAAAAATTTATTTAACAATTATTACTATTATATATATATTTCATTGCGCAGTGGTACTAAACCTTGAGGCCCACAAAAAAATTAATGAACGTCCAATAAATTGTCATTCTGCAAGCACCAAAATGCACATTAGTTCTGAAAAATACGAAAATCAGTAATATTTATACATATGAAATTTTAACCAGTTTCCATTTTCTCACCTGGACGATTTCGAACGTGCAGTATGAAAGATTATCAGACAATAGATTGGAAGTGGACGACAAGTGGAAAGAAAGAGAAATTAATTTATGAAGAAAGAAAGGCCTTTCTATGTTCCTCATCGGCATTTTATCTGGAACACTTGTTGTGGTGTGCGGTGTGATTTTGTTGGAGCATATACGAAGAGTACATTACATATCTGACGTTACACCAGAACCTGAACGTCGCCCTACTTGTGACGCTAACATTAGTTATCAAGAAATTCATATTAGGTACCTAGTGCACAGTTTGAAAATAGGTTATTTTAATGTACGACCATTTTTATGGATGATGTAACACGACAGATACAACTATTATTCATTCAAAAACGTCCCACGAAAATTGTGTTCGCAGTAAAACTGGTGGGAGGCAATTTGAATTGCCCTTACTTTTTTCAAAAATTAAATTTTTGGTTCTCCGAGTCAATACTGGCCACCGGTAGCTCTTCGCCGTAGAATTTTCTCCCACGGATTACCTTCATCATGACCCAATGAGCAGACTTCCACGGCGAGCGAATCTTCCCCTTCAATCACGCCCCGATATCGATTTATTCACAACCCCTATAATTACAATTAGGAAATATGTTTCCTAATTATTTTTGCGCCTCCTATACCTTTGTCTTGCTTACACGCAACGGCGATTCTCTTCAATTAATTTTCTCTTCGTTTAAATAATAGTTATATGTGCTTTAATCATGCTTTTTTTGTTGTTGTGTCTTGGATCGTATTGATCTTCAACAAATTTGTTGCATTTCTTTTTGTAATTGCTGTCTGAATAATCGATGTAATAAATTCTCATGTCACCTGACAACTGTATTGACTCAATGTGAATGGGTACGCCCGTCCCATGTAAACAAATGAATAAATAAAAAATGAAAAGTAACGACCTGAATGATAGTTTGGCAAAGAGAGGAACTTATGTCAATCGACATTGGCATTGCACCGCATAAACTTAAGAAATTAGCTTTGCAATAATAATTCAGAAATACATTATAATAATTTACGATCCTATGCAATTTCGCCTGCAGTTTTGCCGATGGCTCAATCAGGTCGTTAGATAAAAAAAGCTTGATTCCAACACTTTCTTTTACAAGTTACTTTTATTTGCAATTATTATTAATGAGGTACCAAAATAAACATTCACGCCCGGACAAAAATTTTGTATTTGAATGTTTCGGGCGTGAAGTCTGAAAACGATGTATTAGCATTTTGATCTTCCTGCTGAGAAAGAGCGGAGAAATTGAGGAGAAAACAGGAGAAAAGGGCTTTCGAGGGTGGCAGGGCGTGCTGAGCATTGAGTCCCTCGAAAAGGAGAAAACTTAGCGCATTTGACGTCAGCCCCTCGAGGCAGACTTGTGGGCGTAGCTGCGAGTTTGCCCGATTTAGTATGGAGGGTTCGACGTGTCAGGAGGAATAGGCCCTGGCTTTAGAACTCAGAGATATTTTTGATAGGTTTTCGCCGGGGTCTTTCTCAACTACTTAGAGGTTTTGCTGGTACTGACCTAGATAATGCTGGGACAAGTTCTTCCGTTTGGGCTCCGAACCGAACTACATATCCAAATGAAAATATAATCTTAGACCAATACGAGGATCTGGTCGAGAGTCTTCCTCTATTTCAGAGGTTATAATTAAGAAAACGGAATTCAATGAGAGAAATTTTAAAAAAAAAAGCATGATGAATGGATGATTTACTGATGATGAGATAGCTGTCAAAACCGATATAACATCGTAATTCTTTATTTTATTGGGAGTAGACCACGTTCTTTATTCAATTCCGTTCACTTAATTGAAATGGGTTTCCAAAACTTCATTGCAAGTGATTTAATTCTTCTAAGGTTCTTCTGCGATCTAACCTTCTACAGCGAAACATTTTACTATGAATTAGGTTCGTTGGTTCTCAATCAGCTGTATTAGATTGAGCTTATTCAGAAGGCACCCAGCTGATTAGGAAACTGTGCTTCGTAGGTGTTCCAAAGTGGCGTCATATCATATTCAGGCAACTTAACAATATGAATGATAAAAAAAGGTATGTAGGTATCCTGTACCCTCCAATCAAACGCAGCCTACGTGTTTAGTATTTAAATATACGTACATTACACAAAAATCTTGGGATTGTTTTAGAATGTTATCAAACAAAATTTACCTAATTATGACAATTTTTGGAATTGTTCATTTCTGAATTTTTGAGGGCATTGAAGTAGTTCAATGCCCTCAAACTAAAAGTTTCCAAGAACTTGCTAAGGGAGGTTCTGTATTTTATTTAATCTACCAATTAAGGGTTTCATGTTTATTTAGCGAATGTGCCATGAACAAGGCATCTTACCATTTTTTTATTTATATGAATGTTGCTTTTGGATTAAAAAATAATAACAGTCTGATTCTTATTAATAAGATCACGTATGGTTTGATCGGAGGAGAACCTTTGACACGATGGAAAATAAATATAGGTGAAACGCAATCTCTTATAAAACTCTTATAAGACTTATAAAAAGTCAAAACAATTAAAGTACGAAGGGGTGTATTGGTATCTCAAAACAAATTGAAATGTTTAAGACGATTTTGATATAGAATGAATAGTATTCTTATTGGCTAAATCATATATGCCAATAACATTGGATTCACTTTTGGTCAACCATAAATGGTTGTATTTAAGGGATGAAATATTGAAAAATCGAGATCCCGAGATGTTTCAAGGTAACAGTAGTGTTATTTTGGGTTCCCTTTAATCTAGTCGACTTGAGGTGCTTAAATTTTCCTAAGTTGAATGTTCCTTTAGAACATCAAACAATTACGACATAGGTACAAATGCACACTGATTAGCTGAAAGGCCACTGAAGCTAATTTCTTCCTTCTTCTTTCCTACCTACCGTTTTCTTAATTATTTAATTTTTTTCAACATTTTTTCCAAATTTGCTAACATTTACTGAAAAGCGTAAGATTGTAGGGTTTTGGAGCTGTATAGATGTGAGCAAAATTAATTATATTATTTGGGTTAATGCATCATACACGTTGTCTGCGAGCAGAAAGCTTAGGCCCTAATAAAATGTGAACCTCTTCTAAACTTCTTTTGCCTTTTTTTTTAATATCGCAGGAGTGCCATGTTTTCTTGAATCCTTCCTCCAATACCAGGACCTGTGATAGTTGAAACTGACACCCGAAAATGGTGCAGCTTGGTAACAATGCGGTTATAGCCAGGTGCACGAATTATTCACAGTGACACTACACTTTCCTTGATTTCTTGTATTTATTTCATGTTTAAAGATAAATTTTACGTACAATGATACACAAAGGACGCGGCCCATGATCGAAAACCGTGGATGGACGGGAATGAACTGACTCGATTGGGGATTTGAGGCCATGAGGAGAATGATGTCAACAAGATTCCTGTTTGCTCAAACGCAATGTTTACATTCCCGAACGCTGCACACCACCATGGTTTGAACTAGGTACACACCTATATACGCCTTGTTCAGGTCGATCAATTTCTTTTGACTAAACGACCTGCGGCTCTTGGGACTACTTGGGTTAAAACAATAACTCATGATTTTGGGTTTATTTTTCTTATTTTTGACAAATGGCTTGTCGAAACGGCTCAGCGGGTAACAATCGGACAGATAAGCCATTAGAAGTTTACTTATGCTCAAGCGCAGTGAAAATTATCGAATTTAACTAATGATGGAAGACCGATTAGAAGTCCAGAACCAGTCAACAACAGTGGTTTTCGCCTTTCCCGTCCAGTTCCAAACATCAATGACACCACACAAGTTCCACCAGAACCAAACCAATTCTACGATGTCGCTGAGTGCCATTCCACTATTAGGCCTTCCATTTAGCCAAAATATGGGGAAAAAAAGATTTGGTTTTCGCATAGAATAGTGTAATTGGTATCCTTTATTTGTACACCTTAAAGTCACAGTTTTCAGTTTTGCCATCGCTATTACGCTTCCTGGTCGCCCGTAAATGTTCCTTCAATATCCCACCACATGTTTCTCCGTTTCTGAATTCGTCGCAAAACGTGGGAGTCTCCGGCAACACTATTTTCCGTTGTAAAAACTACGCAGGTTCGGTCATTACAATTAATTTTTCCATTAAGGTTCCTCATATTATCAGCTATTTATGCTCACTTACGAAACAAGAAAACTGTGGCACGATATCACTCGGAAAACTGACTAGGCACCATCACTACGCACAACAAAGGTCAGACAAAAAAATGGGAAGGTCAGAAAGGAAATTGGATTCAAGGTAGACCGCATACTCAACCATCGGAGGGTAGGTAGACCGCATACGCTACCTGTACCGATGTTTGTAGGGTCTCAAAATCAATCAAAATCTGTTGATAATAGAAGATAGAATGCTTGATCCGCACATTCGCGAATGCGCTGTCGCAAGAAATACCAGAATTTTGTTGAAATCGATACGGATGATAAATCAAGAAATGGGAGTGGTTTTTTCCCGACTACCCTCAAATTTGAGGGAGATTGGACGAATACGCCGGCGCCGTGAGCAAATACTGTTTGATGGATATTGCGTTTTCGCATGCGTAGAATGAAGTATTAAGTTTTTAGCAACACAACTGATAGGGGACCACCATTTACAGAATAAGTAACCGCTCATTCTCTGGAAATTTCGTCAAAATATGGTGGGAGCTGTAAAATTCAAGTTATTGGTAGGATTTGTGAGCACACGCGCGCTCACACAAAAACACACACACACAGGCACGGAACCGAAGTAGTCCAGAATGGTCTAAATGCAGAATGTGACGTGTGATATTTTGATTTGGTAATCTTTTTCTTTCATTTCCCGAAAGTGAAAACAATGCTTCGTGCCCTACTGATTGAGTTGAAAGCAAAATAAGAGAGTATGGTTGGGAGAGTAGTATAGATCAGTCTACATGGCAGAGTAGTACTAGCAGTACCGGATATCTATACTTTTTCGAGTAGATAAATGTAAACTTTCACTAGAAAACGCCACCGCAGAGTTACGATACAGGTATCTGATCCGGACCTTCCTTGGGACCTAAGTGGGTAATTATCTCACAGTTTGATTTCGTGAACCCTATGTACACTAACAATAGTTGGCGTACCTGAAAGCGTCGTGGGGTGAGGAATTATCGGATTATTTGGATTGCTAGTTGGAGGGGAGCAAGGGGGAGGGGAAAAAACGGTTTACCTCCATTTCCCATGCCTTGTAATTTCAGTTGATGTTCAGCGTCAGAACGGAAAGTTTTCCAATCCTCTTCAGACTACCGAGTTTGTCAAGTGCCTTCAAGATACAAAACCACGTCTCTCCACTTCAACCTGCTGAATTAGTCTCCTTGAGTAGATACCACGGTAAGCATATTTCTGCATCAACACTTAAACGTGGGTAGTTGTCAGCGAACTCCTCCCAGAACCTGTGCGCATTCGAATAGGCATTGATGATTTTTCAAGTTTTGTTGCTACCTCACTACCTAAGGTAGGGAAACTTTGTATACGCGATTGAAGTCGAAAACATTTTTGCCCTCCAAAATCAAAATTTCCACTTGCTTTTTGCGCTTCAGAGCTTGCTGATCAATTTTTGTTCCATGTCTGTCTGTGGTAAATCCTTGTCACGCCCAAAACCACACAAATTTTCAGTCCGATTCAGCTGAAATTTTCAGGAATTTTGCGGGTTAGTTCCTAGACAGTCCCTTATAACTTTCAATGCCATCGAATCAACAGTAGCCTGTGCGCAATCGCAAACGTGAATTTCTTATAACGTCGTTTTCTCGGTCCGATTTCGTTCAAACTCGGTAGGTAATTGATACAATTATGTAATAATGCCCTATAGATTATATCGCGATAGGTACAGTAATAACCATTGCACATGCTAAAAATTAAATGTGACCGAGACTAACTGACCGATTTTTACGAAATGTTCAAGGATTGTGAGGTTTAGCTCCTAGATTTTCCCCTATCAATTCCATTGCCGTTGAATTAATAATAATACTCATTGCGCCTGTGCAACTATTCATTTCTTATAACGTCGACTTATCAATCATCTCGACTCGTACGTTTTCTTCAACTAATTCTATACGTCCATGTTACAATATGGGAGGAAGCTATACTGCCCACCCAACTTCGCAGGGGTTTTTTTTTTTTCTTCCTTCAAACGTTGTTTGTTCCTTACCCAAATAAGAGGAACAAGAATTGGAATGTAACTTTATTCGTACAGTTTAAATTATTTCGAAACTTAACAAAAAAGGCTTTTCTATCCTGTTTTAACACAGAATGTGTTTTAGCCATGGCATCTCCAACCGAACGAAACGAAAATGTGTTGCAACAATTTCTGATGATATCCGCTTACAACCTAGTCGTTGCTAGGGAAATGGTACCTACTTCCTCATTTTTCATCCCACAAAATTCGTTGACCATTCGTTCGAAAGCTCTCGATTTAACCTACCATATTATGTTACCTAATGCAAAGTGCGTAGCCACAAAGTTTAGTTATGAGTATGGTTATTTGAATAATTTATTGTTTACACTCATGTGATCATTCTCAATAATTGATATTGTGAACATGATTGCAACCGCATGTTAATTTCTGATGATTTCATCGAGCTGGTGGTGAGTCGTTGCGCTGGTGATGAATAAATAAAACAATTCGACATACCTAGTAGTGATAAGATATTGGATATTATAATATTATTATTATTAACGCTTTCAACTTTTGATGCATTAATAAGCTGCAGAGGTAATAAGATAATTAATTGGTACGATTATTACGAATCTGTAGACGGGTTTATGTGAAATGCGTGAACTGAAACACATTCTGTATTTCAGTAATTTCATTCGAAGAATGTAAATAGAGGCAACCGGGGGTCCAGAAGAGTTGCGCTCTGGCAAGGAGCGGAGCGAGAGTTTTATTGTTCTCCCTAGGAACTGGGACTTCTTCAGGGAGATGAAAAATTAAATTCAAAATAACAATTAAATGTGAAATTGTAAAATCTATATTGATTGTTTTGTATCTGATAACCACACTTAGAATTATCAGTTCATGGAAATCAAATTCGTAGCCCCAGTACCTGGGAGAAGCGTTGGAGGGACAATACAAAACAATTTAAGGAAAGAAAGGTCTTTTTTTGTAAGAATTTAGGAGGAATTGGAATAACGTAGACAATAGCGATGTCATTCTTTCAAAAACCTCTCGAAATTGCCGCAGCCTTAAACTATCTTAAAACTTATTTTGTAGACTCATATTCACAATTCTCATCCCTCCGTGACTGTATGAATTTTGTTCAATCCACATCCAAGTCCAGTTACGCAACAAACCATTGGAGGTTTTTGAAATTTATGACTGGTATCTAATTGTAATTGAAGGGGATAATTCCAATAAACTAATATATTTTAATTCATCTAGCTAATCCATTTTATTTTATTATACAATGAAAAATATAATATTTTTAATTACTTTGGTTTGGATGATAAAAATTGGGAATCAATTCTTGATGACAGATTGTGAGAAGGGATGATGGATGCCGAATGAAATGTACTTTTTGCACTATCATCAACCAAATTTCTTGATTTTTGTTCGTTTTGTCAGATTATTTTAGAATTTAGTTTGAAGTATTTGGTCTCTCTGTGGAGCCGTTCTCAGTAAATTTAAATTCCTTAGTGATGGGTGAGGGGATACTGATGAATTTTGATATTTCCTACCTATACCAGTGAGTCTTTCTCCGCCACAATTTTACAACGTAATAGTAGTAATAATGGCTTGGGAGGGACAGTTCCTCGCAGTAAATTCATGTTATGTTATACGGGGGAAAATCGTGATCTATTTGCTGTTTTCAACGATATCATATACAAGTAGGGAAGTCGATTTAATGCATGTATTAGCAAAATGTTAAGACTTGTCACGGTCAAGAAGCTTTGATTTTAAACTTCTGTCCTGCGACCTCTCAGAGAGATAACGAGATAGGACGAGGGGAGATTCGTCATCTGAGGATTCTCAGGACAATCAGGACTTTCTTTTAGTATCCACTTCGCGATTGTGCCGACCCGACCTCGTGTCAACTCATTCCAGACGTTTCTCATAATTTTCCTTGTGGCATCTTCCCCCCGATAATTTTGGAGTGCCGGAGAAGATTTTAATAGTATTGCCGAGGTGAGATCTTTTCGTTTACTTTGATTCCCAGTGTCGGGAAGGACTGCATCCCCCTTTTCTCTATTCTTTTTCAAAAGGAAACTACCTTTTATTTTCCCCCTGTTCTTGTTAGGTAGGACCCCTAACATTAACCTTTTGGAATAAACCACCCAAAAGGAATTTCACGGGTTTTTCTTTCATTACCTATAACCCCAAAACTTTTTGTAGAGCACCTTACAGACTAACGTTTTGTCAAATCAGGTGCTAGGGTACACTCTGCTTTCCACAATTCTTTACTGAATTAATTGACTGAAATGTTGAAATTAGGTATTACAAGTAAAAGTTAATCCGCGTTTTTTTTCTTGTTAGTTCCAATTTCTCGGGCTCCGTTATAAATGCTTACTCTTCTGTGTCACACGATTCCAGTCAAATACAAAATATTCGTCGGTACTTTTTACCACTGATTAAGCCATTCTTACGGCTCCCTATGTAACTTTAGGAGCAGGGTCGTTGCAAGTTATCATTTCTTATCTCACGTTGACAGTATAAATCTTACTGATGTTGCCTCCGAGGGCGTATACGAGTCTGCTCCCGCGGAGAATAATCCTGCGGCGGTGAATACAAATGTGCTCCCTGACCAGCGACCGGTAGGTGACGAGTTTGCTCCGGTAAGTCGCCTTCGCTCGTAGCCGATGAGAGTTTAGGAAGGTAAGGTGGTTCACAATGATGTTTATGACTTTGGGACCTTTCCTGTTATCCGCCCCCCCCCCCCCCCCCCCGCCGATACACCTTGGGTCCAAAACGTAATCTTTCCTGTTATCGTTCCTGTTATTGAGTAATTATTCAATACTCTAGTAAACCATAAATATATTTAACCACAACAAATCTATGTTAAATGTTACATCTGAGCAGTGGGTTTTCGGAGGCCAATATTGCACAATTTTAGAAAGAATGTCTTCAAATAGATCAATGTTGCGTGATGAACAGGACAGTCGCCACCTCAATTCATTTAAGTAACTGTCGAGGAGTCAACTATGTGTACCCCTCTGCCTCTTATTCCTTGCTTTTGCTTTTCACCACAAACTCTCGATTGTCTGCGTGTGAGCTCCGCTGTGTGGGTTGACGGAATGATTGTTACAATTTCTCTGGCCCAAGCATAAATAAACAAAACTATTGTTGTAAACAGTACCTGTTGAGAAGTTACCAGTCCTCAAGGCTCTTTCCGCTCTTCACCCTCGTATGCGACACCTCCACTTGTCCCTCGTCCCAATTAAAGATAGTCTCGCATTATTATGTCCTCCACTGCACAACATGCTAGTTGTCGAAATCCCTTTTTCCTGCAAAAACTGCACAGCATCTTCTTTATTTTGACTTCATCGTAAAGAGAGAAAATGTGCATTTTGTATGCTCACTTGATGCACTGGACCGAACTGACAACTATTATTAGAGTTTAACGGAGAGGAGATAAGAGTTCGAGTTTACCGGCGTGGGGAACGATAACAGGAAAGATTACGTTTGGACCCAAGGTGTATCGGCCTGGGGGAATGATAACAGGAAAAGTCCTGACTCTGTTTTTAGAATCCGAAAAACTGTTGTAATGGAAGGCCCTGCATCGATTTTAATTTCAGAAGGAAGCAAGTTCGGGGGGACCTTAATTTTCAAAAATGGCGACAAGTTTAGTTTTCACAGGCTTCTGTCGGTGATGTGAAACTTTGGAAATGTGCATAAAATTGATCGTGTACTACTTATGTGAAAACCATCGGGATTGATACTGTTTAATCAATGGATTCAGTAAGGACATATTTATTGAATAGCTGGCGCTTTTATTTTGATATTTTTGTTTTCACATCACCTGCAATAGCCTGGATTATTCTTCTTCTTCTTTTGGTTTTTCTTCTGTTATGACTGTGAGGATGGGGGGTGGCGCTTCTCATCAGCACTAGGAGCCCTTGACCCCTGATGAAGATAATATATTTTTCGAAAGCTCGGCGATAGAGGCGCTTTATTAGTTCTAACCCCATTCCCGATTGTTGACATTCATTACTCACCGTGGGTCGATCTTGACATCATTTGGAACTCCAAGACTAACGGACCGATTTTTACGAAATGTTCAAGGATTGTGAGGTTTAGCTCCTAGATTTTCCCCTATAAATTCCATTGCCGTTGGATTAATAATAATAGTCATTGCGCCTGTGCAAATATTCATTTCTTATAACGTCGACTTATCAATCATCTCGACTCGTACGTTTTCTTCAACCAATTCTATACGACCGCCTTATGATTAAAATAGCAGTGCAATAACATAATGTAGTCTTATGCAGACCCGTGAGCGTTGGAAGCATACTTCCACAGTGACACGGACGCTAGGGGAGCACAGTTGTATAGTGCGGTGAAAATTGCGGGAGTGGACTCAATTGCAATTTTCAAGGAATGTGCGGGTTAGGCTGTAAACGGTCCCGCATCAGTTTTGTTGCCCATGAATTTACGCTAACGTAAAATCCTCTAAGGATCATTCCTCACGTTCTATCCGTCTTACCTAATCAAGATTTATATCAATTTCAACACGATCATGTCATTAGTAGCTACTTACTCCATGAGCTCGAATGGAAAATCCTAGTAACAAAAGTTTTCATTCAAATTTGATGAAATTTCCTGGGAATACCTTCGAAACTTGCACTCTTTAATAGATTTTACTATTTTTATTCAGTTCAGTGAATATTGAAATGCATGAAATTAGTGGATTTCAACTGGCGATCACTGAAGTTTAGATATGACTAATAAATTCAAAGACTTAATAATCATGTCAACTGGTTTTTTATCAGTAGGTACCCCTTAGATTTAGTTGTGGTTTCTTGTTTATTCACCCAGAAAATTGAAATGAGAGTCAGAAAAACAATCCACGAAAATGATAACTTTTTTTCACAGCTTTCGAAGGAATCAAACGTTTTCAGTTGATCCGTTTGGTAGGTACCTTCCCACGTCGGGCGACGCACATAGGGGCCAATAACTTCAAAAAGTGGCGAAAATTGAAAAAAAAAAAAGACCTATTGTATCTGATCCGGCTTGTTTCTGCTAGGTTCGTTTAGTAACATTTTTGTGAACCTTATGACATTATTTTTTTGACGGTTGAAGCAGTCCGTGTTATGGGGGGCAGGTAATCATACATTTCGGAGTCGCCCGACTCCCTCAGTCTGTAAACAGCCATCGTCCTGCTTTCTGTTTTAAATATTACCATGAAGTAAAAAATTCCGCGATATCTGATTGTCCTTCAGGTATGTGTGGACATATATAATGGAACACTTAATCGCAAAATATTGCATATTCAGATGTTTTATACTGATACATAAACTGTAAAATCTTGGAAAACCGTGATTACCAGTGTACAATTTTGAAAAAGTAACTTGATTCATTGTGATTGCGTGGGTTTAGTTGAAGTTTTGCATTCTGTTGCATTCCTGGTAAATGAATCCTAAATTAAATCGTGCAAAAAAACGTGCAAATAGATTCTTCAAATGTTAAGTGATGTGGTATAAAATTAGGTTTTGAGGATGGAGTAGGCATCTTGGGTATCGTTTCCCAATAATTTTTGACGCAGAATCGATTGCGATGGGTCCTAGAACGTTTACCCTACACCCATGGGTGCTATGAGTGAGAAATGGGTTTCAAAATGAGGGTTTCCTTGGTTTTCTGTTTCATGGGCATGTGTATTATCGTTTCCAACAAATTATTTGAACCGATTTTTTTATAAATATTTTTTTATGAAGATGATGAAGACGATCACGCCTCCTCCTCGTGCCTCATAGACGAATAAATTTCTCAATAATCCTTAAGAACAAAAAATGTCTGAACAATTCACGGTTTCATGAATGAATCACCTCCTAGAATCCTAGAATGGTATAAGCTGGCCACATATTTGAAATTATGATCGAACCAACTTCATTTGATCCCCTTTTCGCCCGTCACCTGGGAGAAAGGTAATAAATATAGTAAATATCAACAACGATCACGTAGATACGTATGCCGTAGCACACTGCTTCGCGGAATGTCGCGTAGACAGCACACAACCTGAGTACCGTTAATCCATTACCTAGCAACAAATTAAGAAATATAGTACGGGGCGGAAAATTAATTCCATTATACGAGTTCCTTGTTACCTACTTTTCCAGTTTATGGTACATGCGACTAACTTAGAAGTATTGTTGGTTGTTTCAGATTGTTCGTTCCCACTCGTTTGAACTACAATGGAAAAAAAAAAAAAATTTTCGACCCGGTAGGGCACCACGTCGTAAGGAGCCAACCGCGGAAGTCTCTGCGCAGTCTGCTGCTGGTTACTACTTTTCACTTCACGACTTCCCCGGCACAAGAACAGCTAGTAATCTTGAGCATAGCAGCGCCTCTTCACACGTGCAAACAAATAACAATAACAAATTAGAAGGAGAGCAAGTACCACCAAGCGTGCTACAGGACGTAACTTCTTTGAGGGATCAAGTCAGAGAACTCAAATCACAAATGGAGAAGGTACATTACGAGTTCAAACTTCGTTATGAGCGTGAAATTAACTTGGAGGAAAAAGTTAATAAGCTGGTGAAGCACAATAATACAGTGGCGAGGTTTAAGTGCGACCAAGCGACCCAAGTTGATACACCCAAATGTATTGCACAGTGTGAGAAAGGCGTTCAAACCTTCGATTTATCTAAATCGATTCAAAGTTCAGCATCTGTTCCTCAGACAATCATAGCTGGAAGTTTGGATGCTCAGGTTGATGAGGAATCATCTCGTCTGCTGTACAGCAAAACATGTACGCACCTTTCAATGCCAACAAATTATACTGATGTCGCAGTTGGCCCTTCCAATTCGATGAGTAGCACAGATCGAGGATCATGGCTAGCTGACAAATGGTCTGATTCGTCCAGCTCTGAGTTAGAAGACTCGGATGATCTGCAGCATAATCAACTCAGGAGCGATCCTTCGAAATCTGATGAAAGGTTGACCAGACGTAAAAAAAAACTGCCTTCATTTGTTTCTACAATGAAGAACATCACAATAAGTAAGCACACAAATTCCGACATCCCTTTTCATAATCCATTTTGGCATTTGAAGGATGTCTCAAAACTACCCAAAGTATCATCCAATTACTGTCATGGTTGTTACGAAACAACTGATGCAAGGACGCTTGGAAGGTTATGTTCATCCTGCAGGTTTTACATAGGTCGTCTCAGGAGAGCTTTCATGGCTGACAAAGAAACCAAACTACCTCACTGTAAACATCAACGGGCAGATCCTAAATTTCACTGCAGGGGATGTATGTTCAAAGCATATATGTGTACATGCACACCCGGCGTAACTACCGATCCAAAAAATTTATCAGGAAAACCTTGAATTATAGTAGCCTGAGTTTAAAAAGAGTTTATAATCATAATTTATGGGTCACACAGTTAAATTTTAACTCTTCGTGTAATATATGTACCTATTGACGTTACTGGACAAATGTGCACAAATGAAGTAATACAAATGAATTGTAGATATTTTATGTATATACATATAGGTAGGCCTAAAACTTCTTATTCAGTTGCCACAATATAACGCCTATTTCCATGGTATATATTATTCACGTACACCTAGTAGCTATAATTAGGTAACTATAATTTTATTTATAATTATTTATTTTCTATGATGAAGTTCTTAGTGTTTTATATAAAAATTGAAGGTAACACGTATGTGAATTTCACTTGTCGATAAAACTTATATATATATATATATATATATTTTTTTTTTTACATGATATTAGTTTATCTTTGCTTCTACAACAATTATATATGTATTTCAAGCAGGTATCGGTATAAGTAAAAATTGAACTGTTGATCATATTACAAGTTTTTATTAATAAACCACATTCCAAAAAAGTATTTGTTGTGTTTATTACTCTCCAGCCGACCAATTAAGTAAGCATGAAAAGTAGTAAAAAATAAATAGGTACAAATATAAATCAAGTACCAACCATGAGCGTAAAAATTGAAGCGCTAAATAAAGACAACTTTGACACTTGGAAAGTATACTAGGCGAGGTCATAAACCATCTTCCTGCTATTACAGACCAAAGGCAAGAAAGGTAGAAGAAAGGGACAACAGCTTATTCACTGAAGAATTTGCTTTGAAAACCAACTCCAGAGTATGGTGCTTGGACAGTGGATGCAGCTCCCACATGTGCAACGAGGATGAAGCGTTCACGTCTCGAGAACCCATTTCTGATGGAAAAGTAAACCTCGCAAATAATGAATCGACAAAAATTCAAGGTAAAGGTACAGTTAAAATAGCTATAACTATAATGGAATAGGTAACAGATATGATAATATTCTTATTATTGCATGATAAATGATGTTATTACTATGCAAAAACAGTACAAGCAGTAGCAAATGTATTAACATATTCCCCGTAACACTCCGTGAATTGAATCCACGAATCATTGCGTAAGCTTTATTTGTTGTTGAAGGACATAAACCATTATCAAACATATTTCGTTCATAATAAGTTAAAATTCAAATTTTGGGTACACCTTATGTGTACATGTGCTGCCGTGAAAATCTGAATACGTCGAAACTTGTTTCAACTAGTCACAACAGGGTACTAACCGACAGGTATAACAAATCTGAATTTTTACTAAGGGACTGACTAGTTGCTGCTATCTATTTCTGAGATGCGAGCCTTCAGACCATTTATCTAAGCACAGTATTTATCTATGCAACATCTTTCAAAGAGTAGCTATATACGAGCTTCCAGTAACTTAAACTAATAGGACGCCAGAGAATTGTGCTACGAATTTTACGTTTGTGTTTGCACAGAAAAAACTATTGGTGTGTGGACAACGAAAACGATAGGGGACCATTTATATAGCCTGACCCTCGCTTCCCTAAACTCATCAAAATCGGATGAAAACTCTAGAAACTAAGCTTATTACGAGGATAACATACAGGCAGACACGAAATGAAATTTGTTTATATAATGGTCTAAAACGTTCGATAAGAGTGGAAATTTGGATTTTGGTGACTTTTTTTTTTTTCTTTTTCATTCCCTGAAAGTGGAAACAATGCTGCAATCTTAAATAGACTCGAAAGCAATTCAAAAATCTACGATTACTTGGTAGGTTTGAACCTCAACTTACTAGCCATTAAAAATGAATGGAGGTAATGTGTTTTTATCATGGATGTTACCGCGGCTTGTTTAAAAAATAAATAAAAAATTGAATTTTTAGAATCAATTACATTGATGGCCACATTAGTACAAAGTCAATAATGCTTTATTGAGTTTTATAAGGCGAATCCTTTTTTTTGGTCTAATAAAAAGAATCTCAAATGCCCAATGCCGGTGGCTATCCGATATAGGATTCTGTGAACGCTACAGGGTAACAAACGCCGAGGAAATTCCTCCCAGTTTTTCGACTAACTCAATTCTCAAAGCTCGGCTCCTCTCTCAAACTTCCTCGCCGCTTTGTGTTGCGAGAGGTTAACAACGGAGAAATTAAATTAGGTACTCACTTCCTGGGCCTTCCGTTGGGTGTGATACCTTCGATGGTTTTTTTTCTCGGATTTTTTGATAATTAAGTTACAGGAATCTAGAGTTTTTTGCACGTGAAGAAACATGTTGTACCGGTATTGTAGATGTTTATTTAAACTGAGGATATTAACCATTATAGTGCAGGTATTATTTCCACTATACGCTCAAGCCCTGCTGAATCACACACATATATAGTATTTGCAAATAGAGTTCATCTTTTTGCAAATCAAATTAATCTTTTGGCGAATTCAATTAAACTTTTTAGAAATAAATTTAATCTTTTTATAGATAAATTTAATCTTTTTACAAATAGAGTTGAACATTTTACGAATTAAGTTAAACATTTTACAAATGAATTTAAATCTTTCTGCAAGAGGTGGAACAGCGATTAGGGACGTCAGCAGAAAACACAGTGTTAGTAATGCATAATGCCAAAATCCGCAAGGCTCGAGAGGTTAATGACTTCATGAATTCTTTCCAAATGAGCATACAATATCTAGCGTCTTATTCCTCTATACTCAACCCAGCAGGAAACGCATTTTCGAAAATTAAGAGTGCGGCTCGAAGAATCATGAGCGTTCCTGGGGAACATAACTTAGTGGAAGTTATATCTCTAAGTGTCGGAAAAGTTACGCCAAACGACTGCTATTTGTAATGAACATGTTCATCAATTAAACTTCGGTGTCAAGTGGACAACGTATTCATCAGAAGAGCTTGTTCATCTCATCGTTAGAAAGGACATTGTTTTTCTTAGCAGTTTTGTTTGTTTATGTTCTTGCTCTTTGTTCATGTTCTTCGTTTAAAACACATGATATGCGTTAAAAATCAAACTTACCTACCGCAGCTGAAACCCACTTTTACAATTTCAAAACCATCTAAATAGCTCATTTTTTCTTTGAAAATTCGGTAATTATGTGAGCGCCTTTTATGTGAGTCGCCGAGAAGTCTGTTTGGTGTACCTTCAAAATGAGACAGCATCTTATTGTGTCTAGAGAGAATCTAGAATGTTTTTAAAACTCAAACTTACTCGACCTTCAAAGAAACTTCTATGTTCACCATACTTTGAAAACCCCACAGTTCGATTTCCCAGAATCTTCCACTCGCCTTCATTTTTATTTCATGTCTGTTAGAACTGCACTGCATATTTTTGAATTCCCATCTACAGTCTAGTTTATTTTTTCGCTATCTTCTCTGATATGAAATCTGCCCAACTTATAAGACGCTCTCGCGAAGACCGGCCCCGGTCAGAGCTTGAAGGAAAAACGTGGATCTAAAGTTTCTCAAGTTATCCTCTGCAGTCACAGAGAAAACCTCGGTCGTGCGTGGGAGATGAAATCTGAGTCCTTCCCTCCCATGTCACAAACTGGCTTTATATCCCCTATTTATTCACCTGTACAAACAATGCGGTCGTCCTCTCAAGTATAATACTTTTAGCCTTTACTCCCCTTGTAGAATTTCCATATTCTTTCACGAAAATTTTTTAATTGTAAATTGAGGCATTTCGAACAACTAGACAGATTCAGTAGAACGACAAATGTTTCAAAATGTAATCTAAGAGAGAGAGAGAGAGAGAGAGAGAGAGAGAGAGAGAGAGAGAGAGAGAGAGAGAGAGAGAGAGAGAGAGAGAGAGAGAGAGAGAGAGAGAGAGAGAGAGAGAGAGAGAGAGAGAGAGAGAGAGAGAGAGAAGAATTTAACATTTTTTGAGAGAGAGAGAGAGAGAGAGAGAGAGAGAGAGAGAGAGAGAGAGAGAGAGAGAGAGAGAGAGAGAGAGAGAGAGAGAGAGAGAGAGAGAGAGAGAGAGAGAGAGAGAGAGAGAGAGAGAGAGAGAGAGAGAGAGAGAGAGAGAGAGAGAGAGAGAGAGAGAGAGAGAGAGAGAGAGAGAGAGAGAGAGAGAGAGAGAGAGAGAGAGAGAGAGAGAGAGAGAGAGAGAGAGAGAGAGAGAGAGAGAGAGAGAGAGAGAGAGAGAGAGAGAGAGAGAGAGAGAGAGAGAGAGAGAGAGAGAGAGAGAGAGAGAGAGAGAGAGAGAGAGAGAGAGAGAGAGAGAGAGAGAGAGATTGACTTTATTGAAAATTGTGGTACAATTTTACAAGAGAGAGAGAGAGATTCCTGCAAATTATTCCACTGAGGTTTATTATTCGTGTATTAGCAGATTCTTCTTCCCATCTAAGCACATCACTGGTTCGCATATAAATATTAAACGTAGTCTATGTATATAAATAGACGTATAAGCTTACATATCAAACATAACACCATTAAAACTTTACACTTAACACCTTAAACCTGTATAGACGTTGGCTCCTACTGAGCGGAAATCATGAAAAAAAGTTTAAATCAGTGGCGTATATTCAGGCGAAACAGTGTTTGGCATGTTAGAAGAGAGAGAACCAGTGTTTTTTCTTTTTTAAGTTTGAAAGTTGAGTTTTAAATTAAAATAAATAAATTGAATTTCTCCAAATAGTCATTCCTTTAATATTTATTGCATTTATATCTATTAGTTTTTTAAAACGAAAGTTTTTATGATATTGTTGTGCGGGAAAAACGTGAGTTGGGAGGGACGCGGAAAGGACCAAAATATTGTTGTCTAGTTCGTGTTGTGATTCCGTGCATTTTGTCAATAAAAGTACAAGTTTATTTTGCCTTCGAATTTCGGCTAACAGTATTTATGTTTGGGCAGACTTGCGTGAGCTTTACATATGCGCGGTTTGCAACATAGCAAATCAGTAAGCCAAACAGAAGTTCTGATTCGAGGATAAAGGCAGTCTTTGTAAGGGCCATTCCTATTAGTTTTTGATAAGGAGTCGACTGTGGCGGTAAGCGAAACCTATTCAAAACTGATTGCCTTAGCTGTTTATGACTTCATTGACTTGAGTAAAACGAATATAATCAAAGAATCACGTTGTGAAACGCTCACAAATTAAGTCTTTTTGAACGTTTCTCTAACCAGTTCAAGGGTTTAGTGAGGTAAATGCAGAGCAATATAAAATTCCAGCATGTTTCACAATCTTTTCTTGGTCCCGAACTCATGTGCGATGAAGCAGTCATAGCGAGGTCTAGGAATGGAATCAGGCGTCCAAAGCGAACAAGTTCGAAAGACATTGATTGCTACAGAAGTTGATATCAAGTGCCTACTGTACATCGATATAATATCAAATGATGTGTATTCAGACGATATAGCATAAATCGGAACTTTCGAAGCGTCAAAGATACGCAACCAGTTATCTGTTATCGTTCGTCCTAGTCCAATCACCAATAAGTTTTTTGGGACTTTTCAAAGTTTTCGAGTCGGTTTGTTCTCTTTGTATTACCTATAAGTTCGATTTTATATATTATTTTATATGCGGTTTAGCAATATGGAAGTGTTCGTGCCCACTGCATTTTATGCTGAACACACCGTTGCCCACCAGAAGTTATAAAAAAAAGAAGGAAATTCGTTTTTTCAGCACGACCAGTTCCGGACTATACTTGCTCAGTCGTTGAAAAGTTACTGCCAGGTAACCAGATAATCTACAACGAGTTATATGACAAATAGGTATAGGTATTCAATGTGGTTGGTAGGAAGCTTCCTGTAAAACAATATGTTTTCCTAAATACCTATCTTTTGTTTTCGAGTATAGGTAGAGCTACCTATACGGCCTACCTATAGGTAGCGGAAGCATTGTTTTCACTTTCGGGACAAAAAAAATTGTTGGACTCCAAAATCAAAATCGCATTTTACGATTTAGAACATTCTGAACCATCTTGGTTCCGTGTCTGTCTGTGTGTGTGTGCGTGTCTGTCGTCTGTCCGCAAATCCTTGTAACAAGCTTATTTTCCACAGTTTTCATCCGATATAAATGAAATTTTCAGGAAATGGTCGGGCCACGGTGTAGACGGTCCTCTATAAGTTTCATATTTCCTGACTCAATACATCTCTTAGCAATATCAACATGATTGTATCATTAATAGCTACTGCGCATGCGCCAATGAGAAATCCATGTAACAAGCTTATTTTCCATAGTTTTCATCCGATTTAGATGACATTTTCAGGGAATGGGCGGGCTAGGGTGTAGATGGTCCCCTATCAGTTTCATTGTTGCCGAATCAATACTTCACTCTACGCAAGAGCAAAAGTATATTCGATTATGCTCCTTTTTTTCGCCCTCTAGTCGTTCGATTTCGTTTAAATTTGGATGATAGTTGGGAAGAGACGATTTGATTACCCCATATGAGTTTCAACATGATTGTATCATTAATGGCTACTGCGCATCCGCCAATGTGATATACTACTTTTCACCCGAACTGAATGAAATTTTTAGGGAAAGTGCGGGCTAGCGTGTAGACGGTCCCCTATCAGTTTCATTGTTGCAAAATCAATATTCTACTCTGCGTATGCGCAAACGTAAATTCCATTATGCTCCATTTTTTCACACCCTACTCGTCCGATCTCGCTCAAAATTGGATGATAGTTGGAGGATGACGATTTGATCATTCCATATCAATTTCAACATGATTATATCAATAATAGCTACAGCGCATGAGCCTACGTGAAATCCTGGTAACGAGGTTGACTCGGAAGCAAAAAATAATTAAACATGATTGAGAAGCCCATGACAGAAAACCGTTCAGCCTTCAGAAGCAATTGTTTTATGTTCTTGGAAAAACTCTTCTTTGGAAGTTCCCGAATGAAAGTGGGTAAATGATTAAATAGCCGAACTTCTACCACAAGAGGGTTAAACTTCAACTAGTTGGTGAGACGTACAAAGGAATTCGACAAGTCTTCTTCCTCGTGTTGTATAGATGTCTTTCCGCACCGGTAGAGTGAGTCCTCACAGTTCTTGACGTAGGTACGGGGACCGGACGAACGACCAACACTCCCCAGCCCTATCTAAATCAATGTTAGTTCTTCCGACTCCTAGGACCCTCAGTAGTGGTCTGATTTTGATATATGTATATCAAAGGGGTAGTTAATCCCCTATGTTTCATCGTTCTTGACTCAATACTCCACTATATGCATACGCAAACGTAAATTCTAGCTTGCATCATTTTCTCATGTCCTCGATGCCCGATCTCGTACAAATCTCTATGATAGCTGGTTCATCACAATTTGATCATCCCATATCAATTTCAACATGATTGCATCATTAATAGCTACTGCGCATGTGCCAATATGAAATCTTTGTAACAACCTTATTTTTCACAGTTTTCAGAGAATGTGCGGACTAGAGTCTTGACGGTCCCCTGTTAGTGCCATTTTTGCCAAATCATTATTTCACTCTGCGCATGCGCAAACGTAAATTCCATTATGCTCCCTTTTTTACGCCCTAGTCGTCCAATTTCGCTCAAATTTAAATGATAGTTGGGAAAGACGATTTGATCATCTCATATCAAGTGCAACATGATCGTATCATTGGTAGCTACTGCGCATGCGTCAATGTGAAATTCTTGTAAGGACAATAATTTTCACAGTTTTCATCCTATTTTGATGAAATCGGTTTTGGTGAAATCTTCAGGGAATGCGCGGGTTAGGTTGTAAATAATTCCCTATCAGTTTCATTGTTGCCAAATCAATACTTCATTCTGCGCATGCGCAAACATAAGTTCCAGTGTAGGTATTCCATTTTTTTACACTCCAGTCGTTCGATTTCGCTTAAATTCGGATGTTAGATGGAAGAAGACGACTTGATTACTCCATATCAATTTCAACATGATTGTATCATTAATAGCTACTGCGCATGCGCCAATGTAAAATACTTGTAAAGACCTTATTTTCCACAGTTTTCATCCGATTTGGACGAAATTGTCAGTGAAGCGGGTTAGGTTGTACCTATTTCATTGTTTCAACTAATCAGTTCATTGTGCGTATGCGCGAATGAAAATTACATTGAGTATCATTTTTTCGTTTCTTAAATCACCAATTATGACGTTTCACGCTACTTCTTGCTTTACTCTTTTCCACTATGGAATTTTTCAAGATCATTTAAAACTTTTCAGTGATTTATACATTCATGACACTTAAACGAGAAAGCTATGTGCCTCACCCCACTTGGCAGACTTTTTTTTTTGTTGGACTTGTCTCCTGTTTGGCAACAGCCGTTCGAAATATTCATGGTTCCAAAAAGGGTGTACTAGTCGTTTATTTACTTAGGTACGTACTGCGTTAATAATGAACTGTGATTTCTTTAATTGAGTTTTATCCAATATTTTTCTCGTGAGCGCTCAAGCAGTTACTATTACACTTATTAGGTAGGCAGGTACTAGTGACCATCTCAATTATTGCGATTACAAACATCCGATAAACAGTCAGTGGCTTTCTTCTCCGATTCTCGATTATACCTATCTGTTTGCCTAGTGACTATTCTCACCTGACGCCACACCTTAAGTATAGGTTAAACGGTAAAGTGATAAAGTCGAATCTAAGTGTATCGACATACCTAGACGTTGGTACCCACCAAGTGAAAATGAATAAGATAGAATAAAACGCTACCTACTACGCTTAACATTTCCATCGATTTATTACAATATTTATGATTTACTCGTTACCTTGTAAAAATAATTCCATTGGAATTATATCAAAGTGATAAAACAATTGGTCATAAATATGCAAAGAAATTTTGTTCAGACGGTCATACTGCATCACTGAATTTTTTGACGATATATTAGAGAGTTCCATGTAGATCCGTCGGTCTCAATACGGCGTGCGGTAACGAGAAACATAAGAGAGTTCCTAGAAGATCCGTAAAACACAATAGGTACGTCGTGCGGTATTGACAATGCGGCGCCGCAATTCTGACGCAATGAGTCACGGTGACGCATCCTTCCGTACAGATACGTTTACGGATCGCAATTTGGATAAAACGTAATCGTCTAAAATAACCTCCTTCCACGGAATCAAATAACCTCCTAGGGATAATTTCCTCCTTCCATTGATTTGGCGTTACAACTAGATCAGTTAAGGACTTGACGTGACTGTAAGGTGCGGTAAAGTTTCCCGTTACTGCACACCGTATTGAGACCGACGGATCTCTAGGAACTCTCTATTTATAGCACCTTAAAGTAACGTCAAGTCATCAACGGATCTAGTTGTAACGCTAAATCCATGGAAGGAGACAATTATCCCTAGGAGGTTATTTGACTCCATGGAAGGAGGTTATTTTAGACGATTACGTTTTTTCCGGATTACGATCCATTAACGTATCTGTACGGAAGGATGCGTCACCGTAACTCATTGCGTCAGAGTTACGGCGCCGGATTGTCTATACCGCACGACGTATTGTGTTTTACAGATCTACTAGGGGCTCTCTATTGAGTACGTAGGTATTTCTTGCGTCTGTAGGGGGAACAACGCCGGGATCCGTTGTATTTTCCCCTGGGAATCTGTGTCTCTCCCTCTCTATCTCTCTTCCAATAAATCTGAGTTTCAGCGGGTGGACGTTGTTCATGTTAATTAAAAGAAAAAAGTGGTGAACGCTTGTTTCGGTGGGTGAGTAGAAACTTTCAGTCTGTTCCTTCACTCCCCACAATACTACACAGTTTACCCAGTTTTCTTTTCATAACGGGTATTGTTTCTCAAGCCTACCTGTTCTCTTGTGTTTCACGAGATTGTACCATTTGTATTGCTTTTTATTGCTGAACAAACAATGTATGAGCAGCACACCATAATGAACTTGATAACACCACTCTCCACTAAATTTCGATTTTCTGAATATATAATTATGGTTATTATAAACTCAATACCTATCAATTCTAGCTTTACAGAAAATGATGGTAAACACTCATTTTCAATGTTTTTCAACCAGTTTCAACCAGTAGAAAATGGTTGAACTATAAACCTAAGTGGCGCTGAATACATTAAGTGAAGCATGAACGGACTGACCGAAAACAGTTAAAATAGAGGATAGCAAGTGGTTTCATAGAAAAAAAAGTAAAATAATCGAACAATAAAAGGAAAACCAAAATTGTTTGAGAATATACTTCATTACTCCTCCTCACAAACATCAGATTTGTAATCCGGAGCTGATTTCTTTGCTATTTAACTTATGGTGCTGAAATTTGAAAGGAAGAACCCTTGGGGGGTCTAGATACGAATCTTAAAGTCTAGAGCCCGTCAATTCTGCTGAGTGAGCTCCGGAACCTGTTTTTTGCTATTGAGCCAATGAAGCGAAAAATTTGAAATGAAGAACCCTTAGAGGGTCAAAAAACGAATCATGGAATTTAAAGCCTTTCAAATCAGCTGAGTGAGATCGGGAACTAATTTGTTTGCTATGAAACCTATGAATAGCGAATTTATACGAAGAAAACGTAAAAACTTATTCTACACTCATCACTCTTTAGTCTTTAGGAGCAAGATAGTTTTCTTCCCCAGATTCGTTCAAAATGGTTTGGAACGGATTCGTATTTGGTTATTTTTTCTCTCATGCTTGGGGATTGTCCTACACCCTTCTAAATCACTTCTAATAGGCTCTTATATACATATCCTTGCCTATATTTGACCTAGCTACAAAATGATGTCTTAAAAAGTCCGACAGATAGATAATTTTATACCTATATTTATAAATTCCAATACTAAACGTATAACAAGACTTCATAAAAAAGGCCTTTCTGTCCTTGAATTGGTTTTTTATTTTTCTCCAACATTTCTTCCCAGGAACGACAAGAAGATACGAAAAACGCGTTGGTTGCTCGTTGAAGAATTCAAGACATCTCCAAAGAATTTCAAAATTGTTGGAAGATAATCTAGTTTACAAAAAAGATTATTTTTAGAAATGGTTAACATAAAAAATTCAAATTCAATTAACTTCCGAAAAGTCTCTCAAAACATGAGCAAAATTTTCTCGTATTTGATTGTGGGACTCAAAATTTATCATTATTGTCACCAGCGAACTACGTAAAACACGTTTACCTACATATACTTAAACAATTTTAAATTTGATTTTCTCTCACTGATAACTTACTCTGAATTCAAATTTTTTATCTCAAAAACGAAAACAATAAGTATTTATATTAAAAAAATTTTAATTTTGTATTTTAAATTTTGTTTCTCTGAAGTAGCCTCAATTTCTGGGGGGAAACGTAGGAGAAAAATAAAAGACCAATTCAAGGACCAAAAGGCCTTTTTTGTAATGTCTTATTATAATTTGAACTGTCCAAATAAAGAAACGTTGCACTAAACGTATTAACTTCAGATACAAAAATTTTTATCTTGAAGAGGCGATGTGCTGTTAGGTTAGTCGGATCATCCGAGTCAAATGTATTTTGAACAACATGAAACATGTCAAACAACAACATGAGTCCACAACATGAAATATGTCAAACTCGAATGCCATTCGAATTCCAAGCTGCTTTGAAATGATTTCACATGGTATGAAAAGAACTCAGTGTATCCTTGCTACGTTACCATTGCACTCACAAATCTTTGGCCGACACAATACACGGTACGATGGTTGCGAAGGTAATAAAATAGAATGAACATAAATATACCACAGCACCAGCCCGATTTTCTCTTCTTATGTTGGTCGAATCAGAAAGTATCGAGTGAGCGAGTTTCAAAGGCAACGACGGTCCTGGAGTGGGACCTTGGACTCTATCGAGACCAATTGAAAAGAAAACCTTAGACCAAGGAAGAGGGAAAAAGTACATAAGTGGCTATGGTACTTAAGATGGGTGGGGGGGGGGGGGGGGGGGTACATAAGCGGCTATGGTGCTTTGTTTGTGTAATTATGTATTAATAAATTTTTATACAATAAGTACTATAATTTAAAACTGGATGAACTAGCGTGAGAAGAAAATATATCGAAATCCACATTATCCTTCATCGTTATATATAAATAATCACAACTAGTTTCTTAAAGATTTCACACACAAAAAAAGTGGATGTTTATCACATTGAATATTGACACCACACGCTATTATAAATTTGTACAGTTTGTCCTATACGTCGATGATGTTTGAACGAATTCTGGAAGACATTCTGCGTTGGAACATTCGTAGTTGGTTGAAAATGTTAATGTTTCGCTCAATTCCTTGAATAGAATGTCCCTCTGCGTTGTATATTTGTCGCATAACATCACTAAATAGTCCAAACTTCTGTGGACTCACAACCACTTTGGAATGAAAGCCGTTGTTGATGGAGGCATGGAAGCACTGCTTTGTAAAAGTTACTTCATAAATCACTAGTACTTGCCTTTGAGCTCTGTGTTGTGCTAAGACACTTGAAAAGACATCAGTTTGTGAAAATGAAGTGTGTTGCCAGGACTTTGGGTTTCATGTTAGCGTATTCATATAATATGTACTGCTCGTAATTTTCAAATTTATTGAGAAAACAATCGATAAATATCTTGATAACTTGATAATTTATTGGAGTAGTACATGAAAATTAAATCGCACTATTGGTTTACATGCACCGAAGTTTATTTTATGAACTTTTTTGGCACACGCTGTTTGCATGACCTTAATTTAGAATCTAGTACGGAATTTTCGTGGTGGTAAGAGAACAGATTGACAATTTTTGAAGAATTTGAAAAACATTCTCACGAGAACAATAAACGGAATACTGTAATGTAATTGTTATCCAGTCGCAGCTTTCGTAACCAAGAGCAAAGAGTTCATCACTAAATTAATGCAATAGTTATGTAGAGGTGACTGCTCTGACACTTCTCGAAATTAAATTTGGTGTTGAGTACAAAACAGAAAATCTTTAGTTCACCACAATTCATTGTTCAGGGCAAAGCTAACTTAGATTCTAAGCATCCTCAAATAAATCGTTAGTAAGAAGTCACCCCCTGAGAACTGACCGTGCAGCTCAATAGTGCTATACTTGCACAAAATATATATTTGCCTTTTGAGTAAGGTCCATAGATAAAAAGTATTTAAATGTGGTAAAATAAGAGTATGCTCAAATATTTGGAATATTCTACTAGACGGGTCGCTCTCCGGGCTTCAACCCCGTCGACCTCTGCGCATTGCGGGGAAAAATAACTCGTTTATTACCTAACAAGCACCTCCATTCGCCCCTCTCGTACAGACGCACCCTCCTGAGTTTGTTCGTGCGTGCAAAAGTTCTGAGGTAGAAGGAAATGGCCTTCATAAAGAGAGAACATATTGCATTTCGCTACTCGCTGTGTTCCAATTTCTTCCGAACTTTCTTACTTTCCCCTTTTATGTAGGTACCTTCTACATTTCTTAACTCAACAAGTGCAGCTGCGTACTGAGTGATCAGTTATTTCCATTCATTCAATCATTGGGTCACATTTCACCTTTCTAACGAAACACAAATACAAATATGTACAATTCCATTCTCTACATACTTTTAACATGATTGCCAACGGCCTTATCTCAGGTTTATTTATAAACCAGTGATCCCTTCAAAATATTGTATCTGATATCTTAAATATATAGCATTAATAAACAACCCTTCATTCAAACGGGAAAATAAATATCACCTATATGTTAGAACAGAACTTTTTACAACACACAACCAACACCGAACTAAATTTCACAACACAAACAATAGCATGTTTTTATAGAATAAAAACATGCGATCCATGGGGTTGGTTCAGGTTGAACACTCTCCCTCAAGCTTGCGTTGTGCATTCAAACCTCATCATGTTGGAATGCCGGGGGCCAGGAAGAGGTATCGTGATGATATCTGCCTTCTTCCGTTTTGTTGGGATGTGCTTTAGAATGATCTGCCCTTCAGTGAGTGCACTTCTGACAAAATGGTGACGGATATCAATATGCTTCGTTGGGGTGATGAACGGGATTCCTGGCTAGTTCCTGAGCACCGTGATTGTCACTGAGGAGAGTTACAGGAATATTTTTGCAGTGAATCGTAGTTCTCTCAACAGTCTTCCGAGGCAGATTGCTTCTACAGTCGCTTCAGTCATAGCCAAGTACTCTGCTTCAGTGCTGGATAACGCTACTGTTCTTTGCTTCCTGGATTCCCAAACGGTGTTAATGTAGCCTGTAATGCTGCTGTCACCTGATTTGTTGTATGTCAGTGCCCGATCAATTGTTCCCTTCAGGTATCTAAGGACTCTCATATCAGCATCTCAATGTTCTTTGCCGTAGTTAGAGTTGAATTGGCTCAACATACTAATCGTATGGGAGATGTCCGGTCTTGTGCATGTAGACAGATACTTGAGACTTCCAATCAAGTTTTGGTAAGGGTATTTCTTCATTTCATCATAGCACAGCTCGGGTTTTTTCAATTTCACGTTCACATCAGCAGGGGCTGATACTGAATTAGAATTTTCTATTCCAAAACGTTGAAGAATTTGTTGAATATATTTTTTCTGATAGTCTTATCTCCCCCTCTTTCTGAAAATTGGATATTTCTATTCCCAGACAGTAGGTAATGAATCACTCAAAAACCTTTCATGTCAAATTTTTCTTCAAGTTTTGTTTTAATTTGTGCATAATTGTTGGTGATTTCGTTGCCAAGATCAATCGTCGACGTACACACCAATTATTACGTATTAATTATTGATTTGTCATGTATCACACATGGATCAGCATAAGTAGGTAAAAGTCCGATTGCTTTCAGTGTTTCGTCCAGTTTAGAATACCACATACGTCCGGATTGACGTAGTCTATCAGTGCTTTTTGATTTGTACACACTTTCTTTCCAGTTTTCAATCGTTCAATATGTGCTGGGCCCATAATCTCTTAAATATATAGCATTAACAAAAAACCCATCAATAAAACGGGAAAATAAATATTATATATTAGAACAGAACTTTTTACAAAACACAACTAACACCAAACTAAATTTCCCAACACAAACAATCACAGGTTATTACAGAATAAAAACATGCGATCCATGGAGTTGGTTAAGGTTCAACATGAAAATGTTGTGTAATGTAATATCACGTTTTTTGGAGAAGGAAACATTCTCAAATGAGCCGAAGGGTTGTACCTATTCATGTGTGCGAAATTGTTACTAATTAGGTCAATTAAATATGGGGCTCAAGAAGTGGATTTAGGTATCGTGAAAGTTTGACCATCAAATCAACTATTTTTTGAACTCTTATAATCTTATGTGGAAGCTATAGTATGTGAGAAAGTATAGTTTTCGTTATAAATTAATAGTTTCATTCTACTTATTAATAGCAGATATCTCATCCGCACTCAGAAATGCCCCGTCGAAGTGTCAAGGAACATTTTATAATCGACCGATGGGGAGTAAGAAAGTGAAGTAACAGGTGGTGGATGAAAATGTTGAAGCTCAATGTTCGAAAGAAAATGAAGGAGTAGCTTAACAGTTGACAACGTTCCTACTCGTATAGAGAGTTTCACATAAAAGACCGTTCGAGAGGATTCTTTCGCTTTCAAGAACGGACCTTAGAACATAGGAGACCGAAGCCCTATAAAGGTCGTAATAGTCCTAATATCAGTCCAATGGTTAGTTAGGTGAGGTGATGTAGCAGGTGTGCAGTAACTTAGATTCCTCTTGACCTAATGAATATAAATAGTGAAGATTTCCTTATGACCAATATAAGACAAATTGATTTAGAGGAAGTCGGAATGTGAAAAGGTAAAAGTGTTTGTGAAGGTCGATTTGAGTGACGGCATTCGGTTATGAGTATCATTTTTGTAATTAGTAGCAATCTGTAATCTAATAAATTTGTAATCTGTTGCAATGGCTCGGAAAATTATAAAATCAAAATTTTTGAAAAATGTCTTAATTGAAATCCATTTTGGGGCGTTCTGAAACGAATCCTACAGTTCAACGTTTATGTATATACAGGGTGTCTCGACTTAAGTAGGTAAGACTTCAGGGATCGATTTTACAAGTAATTTGCAACAAAAAGTGCCTCCAAGACTTTTTTCTTTTAGAGGCTTCGTTTCCGAGTTATTTATTTTTTAAGATTTCTTTCGTGTTTTCAACCTTACATCACAAAAACAGCTCTAACTAGGGTAATTTCACCAATTACTGACGCTCTGAGGAAGCTTTTGTGGTTGTTCATCAATTTCTCCGTTATTTATAGACCGATCCTCACAATTCAAAGTTCTTCTACTTGATCAATATTTGATCTATCCATTCCGCTCATTAAATACGTCAATATTATGGATTAATCGATTTTTCTACTTAAAATTCGGATGCATGTTTTTTCTCCTATTACTAACACACATGCACCAATTACTGACAGTGTAAGGTACCAATTACTAACACCCTATTCAAACTTCAAAATAATTTTTATTACATATTTATATTTATTTCAAAATTCACAAAATAATAGATACCTAAGGGAGTAGGTACCTAGGGAAACAAGTTAGCAACTCATCAATATCATCAAGCTTATTAACATGTATCATGTTTTAGCCCTGGGGTCCTAGCAAATTTTGCGAGTCAATTTTTTTTCCGCGCACGAAACATATAGTGTTACAGTGATTTCCGCCTACAACCGAGTCGTTGCTAGGGAAATGGTACTTCGTCGTTTTTCATCCCACAAAATTCGTTGACCATTCGTTCGAAAGCTCTCGATTTATCCAACAATATTATGTTAACTACTGCGAAGTGCATGTCCAACAAACTGAGTTATGAGCATGGTTATATAAATAATTGTTTACACACAGGTGATCACTCTCAATAATTGATATTGTGAACATGATTGCAACCGCTTGTTAATTTCGAATCAATATCGAGGAGAAAACATGATACATGGTTGAAAGTTTTGGTTCTAGAACAGAAATAAGCATTATGGTTTGTAGTTGATTTTTTGGTTCAACTATCTCTTTTAAAAAACAAAATTTTGATTTATTAAATCCCATCGAAGTGAACGGGGTTTAAATTCGTAAATATTATTTATAAGTTAAATTAATTTTAAATACTTGAAATACGTATTTCACTCTGATTCTAAAACCTAATAGAAAAATCATTAATACAACTTATCGTCACTATCACAATATCGAAGCTCAGATTAATCTATTTCTATTGGAAGTTCGAACATGAATTTTTTGTTGGCGAGAACCATTGGTTTTGGTAACTGTGTTATTATATTGTTCTGTTCGATTGTTATCACCTTTTCTTTGAACGTAAAAACATTTTCCGTACGATTCAAGGCTGCCATACATTTAACTTGTATATTTCAATCTGCAATCTTCAATACATAGCACGCCACGCGGATCTTCTTCTTTTTAATGGACATAAATGCGGTGATGTAGTCGCCCTTTCCTACAGTTGTGTTTTCAACGAAGTTCTTGTCTTTCCTTTTCTGATCTTCTTCATTGATTCTTCTCTGTCTTCAACTGATAGATCTTCAAGAGTTTTCCGTCCTTCTTCGTATGATTTTCATTGTCTATCGTAGATCCTTCTTCTCCCTGAACTCCTTCCTCGTCCATTTTCTCGATTAGGGAAGGCGATGTTATACCAATCACTTTCTCAATAGATTTGACAATTTCTCGTTGTGTTTCTTCAATATCAGAGCCTACAAAGATCAGTCAGTAGAACAGATCCGTTTGTATCTTCAGTCACGTCCTTTTCACGATCAAAGTGAATGAGTGATCCAACTGCATTTGCTCGTCATTAAATGGATCTTGTTCGAGGTAATCCTCATTCTCACTGTTCTCATCTGACTCATCTTGCAATGTTTGTGCTCGTTTTCTTCTTCTTCGCTAGAAGAAGTTTGAACTACACTCTTTGATATAGCTTGTTTCTTCTTTGCTTACGACATTGCTTTCTTCTTTTCTCTCTCAGCTGCCTTATCTAATTTAATCTTCTCTTTTTCTGCTGACAATGACACCTTCTTCTTTAGTACTCAAAGTACTTGCAGGCCCAGGCTTGCCAGAAATAAGATATTTGCCAGTTACGTTACAATGAAGTGTGATACAACGGACCCCGTGATTCCGTGTTGCAGTCGCTACAGGAAATCCTTTCTTCACGTCAGTGAGTGCTGCTGGCATTTGATCCTCTCTGTACTGTTTCCTGCTTTCGAATCCCTTCTGAATTGGGCATTTTTTCTTCCTAGATGTCTTGGAGGGAGCCACTTGTGAATATATGAAAGGTGAATTCATAAATTAGAGACCGTTTTTCATTGAGAGCAAAAATACGTGGGAGAGGCGAGATTATACCTATCCACGGGAGAGTGTCAGTAACTGGCTATGCTCACCGTCAGTATCAGGTGTGCGTGCATCCCAATTACTGACACTCTCAAAACCAGTTACTGACACCCTGTTAGGAATTGGATCCCTTCTTTTATTCAAAAAACGGATAGCACCATCGTGTTCTACGTTAAAAAACTACCTATTTATGCATTAGAGCAAGAGTTCTATGAAACGCCCAGTTACTGACACAGGCGTTAGAAATTGGGTAAAGGTATGTTTTTGAATACCCAAATCCTAACATCCCAAAAAGATGTAATTTTATTGGAAATTTACATTGGAATAGTGTATTCTTATTATCTAACAGTAGTATTGTAGTGGTAAACACAAAATTCAAGAGCAGAAACAAAGAAGAAATGGTTATAATACATAGAATCAGAATTCACCTCCTTAACGAAAACCTTAACGATCTGGCAGCTGAAGGTGAAATGATGATAAAGCTTCATCCCCGCATACCTTATCAGTCGATGCTGAATTGAATTTGGAGGAAATGTGTGGCAGATTGATGTGGCTTTGAATTGACGCCAATTTTGAATCCATAGGTGGCCTGAAACGCTTGTTTTTCAAGGTAAAAGGAGCAAGTGTCGGTAATTGGAGTAGCGTCAGCAATTGGTGCCTTTACCCTACCTTATTTCTCGAGTTTTCTCAAATCTGAGGATACCGTTGGAAAGAGTGTTAAATTTTCTATCTTTCCTATGTAAATTCCAATTTTTTTTATTTGTTCTAATTAGTGAAAAAAATGACCAAATGTTAACATTTGAAAAAAATGTAAAAATTGTCGATTTTTCTTCGTTTTTCTGCTCTTCAGTATGGAAAAATTTTTATTGGGAAGTTTTGGGAGAAAAAAGCGTTTGAGTCAAAACGTGATTTTTTTGGTCAAAATCGACGTTTTTTTTTTTTTAATGCACAGTTGTATTTGATGATAATAAACCAAAAAAATAAAAGTGTCTACCTAACTCATCTTCCACCTACCTCATCTACTTGAGCAAAATTAGATAATTATCGGAGGGGGAGGCGGAAAAACACGATAATACGATCGGCTACCTCAGTCAATTGTGCTTCAAAATTATTCTTCGGATACTAATCTTTCATTTGAGTAGGTACCTAATAACACGGGGTGGGTTGGCAATGAAAATGCTGTTGTGTATCAGAGTTCGCTCGTGTTATAAAAAAATAATAATTACTTCTTAAAAAATAAATAAATAAATAAAGTAAATAAATAAAAAATCAAAATCTCCCCCGTAGGTAGTAACTACCTTTAGTTTCCAGTTCAATACGTGATTGCGGATCCTTATATTTACCAAATACTGTTAGTCTCGTGTTGAAAAGCTGATTACAAAGACTCAGACTCATTATATTTTTCTTTCTTACCGATGTGAGAATACCATCGATCATCCAACGCTTTAATTTATGTTTAATAAAATACGATATAAGTATAATACGATAACTTCCGAAAACTCGTTAATACGATCATACCGAAACGACCGAAACGTTTCTTATGTGTGATTGTGTTTTTTTACGAAACGTTTCGCACTTGCGTTGATTACGTGTGTATGTGGTTGTGTGAGTGGATGTTTACTGTACTATCCAGCCACAAAAAGCTATAATTATATCAAGCGCAGGAAGAAATTACTGGCTATCCGACACTGACGGCCCCCTGCCGTGGATTACTGGGAAACCGGTTTCTCGCTCTTCGCCCCCTGTTATCACTATCACTACCCATGAATCAATCGCCCTTTTGTGTCAGAGTCCCTCGGGAAAGTCGAGCTGATAGCGATGTGCCCGCTCCGGGGAGCCTCTCGTTTCTCTGCGGAAGGTGGCAACTGCCTCCAGATTGATCGATCGCACGAAGCGGACGCGGGGACTCCGACAGGGGAATTTCCTGAATTCGCGCGTCTCCTGGGTCGAGGTGATTGCCGCGGGGGTTTGACGTCCATGTGATACGAATATACCGGTTTTACAAATGGACATTTTCGTTTTGGGAGGCAATGAATGAGCATCTCCCAAAAGTAATTCCAAAGCACAACTCCGAAGCGAAATGCCAGAAGTGTTTCCGTGTATATATATATATATATATATATATATATATATATATATATATATATATATATATATATATATATATATATATACATGGAAAAAATATATATATTTTTTTTATTCAATGTACCTATCTTTTTTACAATCACAGCCAGGGCAATCTGGTTCACATTTTTGGAGTATCACCTATGATCGATCGTAAAATTTCCCCCAAGGCTTCTTCTCCGTTCGTACGGCTCATAGGCCAATGCACTTCATTTATAGGTTACAAATGATATAATCGATAGGAATTACAATGGAAGCAAAAATATACGGGAACAAGGCACGAAACTGAAATTTTGACAAGGACAGTGCAAAAAGACATGAATGTAGGAACACTTGATGAGTAGCAAATACTTGTAATTCGGAAACATCTTACTTCCCAAGGAAATAATACCTAAGTTCGATGTTTGAAATGTACCAACTTATTCTGACACATAAACCAATAAGTTTTTTGGGGGGAGGGAGTTAACATAGTATAATAAGTATAAACACATGTATAATGAGATAATCTTCAAAATTTCGCTCATGCGATTATGCTGCATGACTGGAACTTTTTATTCACTTCAAGTTAATTTACCGTGACATCAGCAATGTACGAAATTAAAATTATCTCACTTGAAAACTCGACCCCTCTATGTTTTTTGGTGTGGAGAACGAGCATTTAGGCATAAAAATCATCAAAAGCGTAACACATCTGCTATACTACGTGTAGTGAACTTTGAGAGGATGGTATACAAAATGCGAAATTCAATCCTTTTTGGTGTTTCCATGGTGAGAAAGGAGCCTACTATAAGTACTTATAGGCTACTGTTTTTTAGCGCATTTTCATTTTAACAAAAGGAGAAATGAGCTTTTTTTCACATTGTCCGTCGATGTATGTATGCATGTATGTACTCTTAAAATCGTTTTAAATGCCACTTCCCGACGTCCGATTTTGAAGAAACTTGGTATGGATGTAATGTGTAGCATGGCGAGGATAAAGATGCATCTGGGGCCGCTGACGCATGAGAGGTCATCGATCTGCTGAGTGAGTTCCAAAGCCATTTTGTCTCCTTTCCGATGTAGGAAGCAGAACTTTGAGAGGGAGGCTCAAGGAAGAATACTGATGTCGACAGGGAGGACATCGATCAGCTGAGTGAGTTTCAAAGCCATTCTGTCTCCTATTCAATGCAGGAAGCGTCTATTTTAAGAGAAAATGCGCCTTCATGTGACTCACTTCATGAGCACTGACCTACTTGTTTCTTTTTTCCATCACTCTTATTAATGAAGAGAAATCAACAAAGAAAACATCTGCCATCATGTACCCTGACATTACAGGACAATATGGCGATAAATTCCCCATTCCCAGTCCACCAGAACACTTCAAATGGGAGGAGGATTATTTTTTGTAATCAAGTTCTAACGTTGCGCAACTTTATTTTTTGTAATCAAATACTAACGTTGCCCAATACCTAATAACATCCATAATATGAGTATTACATGATAGTGTTAATATCACCAAAATCTTAGTTTGTAGAAAATTTCAGATCGAAACTTTGGGTTTCTCGCACCAAAGTTAGGTATGGCTGTTCCTGATCCGATCCGATCACTCCCGAAAATTGGAACCCGGCGACAATGAATTTATCTAACTTCAAATCTGGAAGTTATTAGAGGTTACCGTAGAACCGCACTATAGGACAATTTGTGAATTTATAATTTCGACACACTAAAGTTGCCTATTCGATTTAGAAATGCTATATTACACCACGTGACGTTGGCCTGGGCGTGGTGGGAGGCGGGTAACTTCGAAGGCTCCCAACCTCCAGCGGCCACTAGACGGTCGCGGCCTCTTGGGGGTTTTTACCGACATGTCGGCGAGCGATGGGATCATCAATCAACTCCCCCTGTCACATTGGAGATTGATCCCCGCGAACTGCCCTCGCTCTCTTCGCGAATTCTCCCATTACGATCCTTTCCACAAACATTTGCCCAACTAATAGAAAAAACGTCTGCCAAGAGGGTGTGGCACGATAGCCTTCCTCCTATTTTTAACGTGAGATACCGGCTAGTATAAAGAATAATAAAGGATAATAAAGGATATTGTAGTCCATGTTGGCCACTATAAACAAAACTAAAATGTTAGTGTTTCATTAAGTTCCTCCTTGTATAGTTCTCTACATTATAAGGTGAAAAAACTAATTATATGTACCTTCTACTAATGAGATAATTTGATAATTGTTATAAGTTTTTGACCTACATAGTCAACTTCTAATGCACAGTTTTCATCTTATGTAGCATTAGTAGGGCCTCACCACTATTGGAGGCCGAAACGTCGCATAAATAAAATCTAAACTACAACTGGCTGTGTCGTCATTCCTGAAAAGGAAGCACCTATACTTTACTTAAATTACAACTGCAGCCAAAAAGGAAAATTTCTCTTAACCACATCAAAATAAAGAATAATGTAATTTCACGTAACTAGTGAGTCCACAGACGCAGGCTCTTCACGAAGTTTTAAAAATTTTGAATACACATATTCATTTGTTGCTGGAACCAAAAAATATTTCAACTATCCCATAAATAAAGCAGTTTCCATATAAGACGTGAACGTGTTGAACAAATGTCTGTATTGCGCCCTCGCAATGTACAAGTGAATGTATACGTTTTGCAGCTCACAGTCTGGTCAATACCTAGCCGATATTGTTGACAAGGGTGGTATATTGAGATTTGAGTAGAGTTAATCCATACCATGCAGCATCCTAAAAAACTTTGAAAACTTCTGTAAACATGTATTTTTCATCATTTCAACATGTCATGTATCGTTTTTTCATCAAATCGCTCTCCAAGTCATCTTAATACACTCACCACTTCGAAAATTATTGAAACCCATACCAAAAAACGTATTTCTGGGGTGTCAGGTAGGATACATTATTATTTATATTTTTTATATTTATGTTTTTATTATTATTTATTTTTTGCTTAATGGTTAAAGCCGCCCCTCAACCAAAGGGTCAGATGGTTTTTTTTTCTTTCTAGAAAACTCCCCTCAAAGTTGCAGGGGGCTCACCAATAAATTACGGGATAAATACATAAATGAAAGACGTCGGGAAGACAACCAGGTTTTCCTGGCGCCAGCTCTAGAGATGAAGGAAATTACATAAGGAGGGGAGGGAGAGTGGGATGGAAGGAAGTGCCCCTATAAAAGGACCACCAATTGAGGTAAGAGTCTCTGAGCCCGCGAGTGGTGATACAGCGAAGCACTCCCACCGAAATGCCTAACTCGAGTAACTCCATGACACTTTTCCTGCACCTCACGCTACGCCAAGACACGGTTTCGTTTGTGACCTTGATGTTATTAGTCGCCACTACTTCAAGTGCGCAAACACACACAGACATGCGAGCTGAGTCGAACTTGTCAACACACAACCAATTTATCAACAAGCAATCACCTGTCTACCTTCCCCAAAAACCTACGGTGTAGAGTTAAAGCACTCTGAAACAGGTGATCATCAAGGTTCCCCAAACCTCCTCTAGAGTGAGTTGGAGTCGTTTCCTCTCTTGTTACCTTGCCAGAGAAGTGACCTGTTACAGGTGGGTAAGGTGTCACACATAGGGTTTGGAGGGTGGAGCGCACGCACACAACTATACAATCTACATACAATCACCTGACTGCTAGACACACGCAGAAGTGAAAAGGGATCAGACGCATTCAGTGACAATCGTTGAGTATGAAGCAATTAAATGTACGATTCTACTCTTACAACAATTTTTATTGTCAACTGTCATGATCAGATATATATTTTGGGATCACGCTAAATAATGTATTCAATTTTATTCATATCAGCTATTGTAGAATTATTCATGGAGCTACCTATGGGAAGCAAACTCAAAATTTGTTTGCCGGGGTCAATCCTTAAATTTTTTTCTTCATTCTTCTGCCCCATCATCTTTATATTTATTGCGAGCAACTCGGTTAGCCCCCTGAGGAAGAAGTCGTACTCTCTGAGTAGGGAATTTGCGGCACCAATCTACTATAATAGGGCCTGAAAATATTGACGGGTGAAGATGACTGATAATTACTCCCTCCGATCCACCTACAACTACAACCATAGATAGATATACATCTACTTATAAGGAATATACATCTACCTATACTTACAACTTCCCCATAACCTTTGACTCATGAGCTCATGGCGCAAGCCATAGAATATATTGTAGAGGATCAATAACCAGTGATTTTTATCACAGTCATGGATACACCACGTGAAGTTTGATGTTATTTGTTTCATATAAAAAACTTGAGTCTTTGTTTCGCTATCGATCTGATAAGACATATATATTAGTTAGTGTCCCCATGTTTTATAATATTTTAGAAATATAACGCCTTTGGCCTGTTGTGGGCGAACATGTAGCTTGCCTCTTGGTTTTCACTCTTCAATATTTCCCGGTCCTACTATTGTATTTTTGTTAATTCACATTCGCAGAATTCCGGGCAGTACTGTGGATTGTGAAGGATTGCGGGTGGAAGGAGACAGTAAGAGGACCTAAGGGATTATCAACGATTATCGATAATCGTTTTAGTGGGCATCGGAGATCGGTTATACTTGAATACATTTTTGAAGATGATTGTTAGTAAGAAGCAGGGTTTTTGAGGACAATTCAGGCATTTATTGGCACCTAGGTGGTAGGGGGGGGGGGGGGGGGGGTGCAGTCCTTTTTATCAACTAGTAGTATAGTAGTTTCTGAATCCTACCATCCTCTGGATAATAATAAATTTGTAATTTCCATATCGCTCAGTACTCTACTTTGACTGGTTATTAGGTCTAATGCATTACTTTCAAATGGATTTTTCTAAGCGACCTGAGTGAGCTACACAGATGCCTACCCACTCAATAATGTACGTGGCTCTTTTCACGAGATGGTTTCCATTGTATTCAGAAATCTCGAGTTCCACTTGTCCTACCTTCCTATGCACAGCGGAGCAGTAGTAAAAAAACGGAAGTTAGTGAAAAACGTTGTCTATTTCCACGAAAAAATTAAGAGTTACAATGTTAAATCGATTTCGACGGTTAGGCCATCATCAGTAACAAACAATAACTGAAGACAAATTAGAAAGGACACAGCTTATATAGTGCTAGGTGAAGGGAGATTGAACCCAATTGGTCGAGAGAAAGAAAAGGGGCAGGAGGTACAACCAATTAAGTGCATACAATATGAAGGGGTATTATAGCTAATCAGATGAAGTGAAATGGGGAAATAACTAAGTATGGTTTTAACAGTGTGAAGGGATAATTCCAAGCTTTATAGAAATGGACCTATCAGTGGTGAAATATATTGAGGTATATCCTCATTTAAACATTTACCAGACCTGTCACTTTTGATAATTTCGAATTTTTCAAGTACATTCAACATACCTCCCTTTGGGCAAAAATGAAGAAATTCTACAAACTGTCTATCTGTCAAATCAAAATTGTAACTATGATTGGATTCCTTAAGATGTTTCGCAAAAGTAGACTTACCCTTATTTTCCCTGAAATCCTCATGATGCTCGTCTATTCTTTCCCTAAATTTCTCACCAGTCTGACCGCAATATTCGTAGCCACAAGAACATTTTAATTTATAAACCCCACTTTTATCCTGAACACTAATTTTGTCCTTAACGGATCCTAGTAATGCTTTAAGACTATTTTTAGTTTTAAAACCTACTTTATAACCTCTCGATGATAGAATTTTGCCAATTTTATCAGAAATTTTCCCATAATAAGGTAAACTTATCCATTGTTTTTCTTCTAAAGTTACATCTTCCCGAACCAGATTGGAAACTTTATCCCTACTCTTTTTCCTAAGAACCTTATCCCATATCGTATCGACGAGATCTCCTCCATATCCGTTACCCATAAAAAAATAAAACAATTTATTTTTATGTCACCAGGATCATGATAATACATCGTCATAGATAATAACTAATAAATTATAATAAATAATTCCCATTAAAACGGATTAAGAAACATATAGATGTACACTAACTATTCACAAGAAATGATAAAAAGTCGTTAAGTGCAGCGAGTACAAAGTTCAAATAACTTCTTCATGGAGTACATGGGTGTATCGGAGAGCTTTTCATTACCGTGGTGGAGATCCAGGCCACGGTTGCACTGACTTGAAAAGAGAACTTAAGTGCGTGCCTCACAACCCGTAGGTTTAACACGGGGTTTATGTCGAGAACCATGAGCAGTTTCCTCTCCAGAGAACCCAAAAGAAGACAGTGCGCATACAACTACGGCACACTCACAGAGAGAATAGCTGAGCACACAGGCACGGCAAGTCGATGAGGCGTTGTGCTGGGTCCAAGATTCCTGGAAGACTCCTATCTCGTAAAGCTTCTATCACATGAGTAGGTAATCGCTCAAGGTTATATTCAGGAGTCACAACAGTTATGCATCTAACACTCCAACACGACAGTAGAAACCTATGAACGAATCTCTACACTGGAGATGTTTTCTCATGGATAGTAGCTAATATTCAGTCAGGGGTGCCCTATCGTCTCCCTTCACAGCTTCGTCTGGGATCCCCCAGGGAAGCCATATTGGCCCACTATGCTTTTTGCTCATGATTAACAGTGTGGTCAATTGTTTCACTCCTGACATCCACTGCTTGCTTTTCGCTGACGATCTCAAACTGTTCTCTCGTGTGAGTTCTCCATCTGACTGTGCTGACCTGCAGTTGGCGGTCTTTCGTCTGGAGAGCTGGTGCTCTCATAATAACCTATTTCTCAACCCATCTAAATGTTCGGTGGTCACTTTTCACCGCTGCACCCAGCCTCTCGAGTTCGATTATGTACTGCAGGGGGACCAGCTTCGGAGACTTACGGAAATAATTGATTTGGGAGTACTTTGTGACGGGCGATTGACATTTTCAAAACACATAGAGGTCCTATCGAGTAGAGCAATGCGGGTCTTGGGGTTGGTAAAGCGCAACACTCGAGAGTTTACGAGTATTCCAGCCATTGTGTTGCTTTATAAGGCCCTGGTGCTCCCGATCTTGGAGTACGCCTCTCCTGTTTGGTCACCTGGATACGCCGTTCATCAGTACACCCTGGAGAGAGTGCAAAATAAGTTTCTGCGATATGTAGCATTCAAGTTGGGCATTCCCTCCAGTGAGGTATGTTAAGCCAATCTTCTTGATACTTGTGGTATGTTGCCTCTGGAGAGGCGTCGCTTTATGGCCGACCTCGCTCTTCTGCACAAGCTATTAAATGACCAGCTCGATTGCCCAGTCTTGCTCTCCATGATCGGTCTCCGGGTGCCTCGTCTGTCGGCCCGCTCTCCTCTCCTCTTCCACGTCCCTTTCTCATCGACGAACTACGTACGGAACAGTCCTCTGCAGCGGCTGCCTCGTTCCGCTAATCTACTTATTGGTTTACACCCTGAATTTGACTTTTTTCGTAATTCTCTAGCTTCTCTCAAAAAACTGATCGCCTCCTCCCCTTTGAGCTTTTCTTAATATATTTTATTGTTGGTAGTGTTGTTTGCCGGATTTGTTATTTTCCATAAGTACCTTAATTTACCTGGTTTCACTTGTTGTTAATTTCCTTCTTTATATTCTGAATTATTATTTTAGTATTGTGTTCTTTATTGTATTTCTTGTATGTTCTTTGGTTTTTTGTTTCTTTGTGTAATTGGGCTTGCCCGTAAATAAATAAATAAATAAATAAATAAAATAAATAAATATTTATCCGAATAATGTAAAATTAATATAATCTAGAGGCCATTTCTGCTGAACAGTTACATCCGAACTTGACTGATTACAATTATCTAATAAAGCATGACACAATGTATCATTCTTAATCATCAGCAGCTATTGATCAGAGTATTATACTCAGTGAAATCTAGAAGGTAGTTCTTACGAGTACATCTCTTAATTTAAGAAAGCTGGAATGTGATTCAAATTATAAAAACGGAAGTTAGTGAAAAAACGTTGTCTATTTTCACTAAAAATAAAGAGTGAAAATGTTAAATCGATTTCAACGGTTAGGCCAACATCAGTAACAAACAATAACTGAAGACACATTAGAAAGGACAAAGCTTTTACAGTCACAGGTGAAGGGAGATTGAATCCCATTGGTCAAGAGAAAGGATAGGGGCAAGAGGTACAACCAATTTAGTGCAAACAAAGTGACGGGGGATTATAGCCAATTAGATGAAGTCAAAGGGGGGGGGGGGGGGGGGGATTAATAAGATTTTCAACAGTGTGAAGGGATATTTCCAACTTTATAGAAATTGACCTATCAGTGGTGAAATATACTGAGGTATATCCTCATTCAAACATCTTCCAGATCTATAACTTTTGATAATTTCGAATTTTTCAAGTACATTCAATATACCTCCCTTTGGACAAAAATGAAGAAATTCTACAAACTGTCTATCTTTCAAATCAAAATTGTAACAATGATTGGATTGTTTCGCAAATGCAAACTTACCCTTATTTTCCCTGAAATCCTCCTGATGCTCGTCTACTCTTTTCCTGAATTTTCTACCAGTTTGACCGCAAGATTCGTAGCCACAAGAGCATTTTAGTTTATAAACCCCACTTATATCCTGAACATTGATTTTGTCCTTAACGGATCCTAGTGATGCTTTAAAACTATTTTTAGTTCCAAAACCTACTTTGTAACCTCTCGATGATAGAATTTTACCAAAGAGATGGACAGATCTAAAAAATTGAGTTCATTTCCAGGTCCAAATTGAGATTTATGATCATTGATATCCTTCGGTTGCCGTGTCTGTAAATGAGCCTTGGTTTCTAAAACTCTAATGGGACAAAAATGAATTACTTATGAGGATTATAGTGTATAAAAAAACTTTGATACTTACGTGTAAGAATGTTTTATTAAATTCGGAAGGAACATGTGGGTCTTAAGATTGACTAATATCAATGTCGAATTGATTGTATAGGGAATGAATGAAGTATAGAGCGTTGCACAGAATCAATCCGATTCCATGTTCTATTGTACGTATGATGTATGCAAAAGAACAAATTTTTTCCAAAGAATTTGAATGAAAATAGTAATATAGTTTCTTGCTCAGGTAGATAGTCACGGAGTTGAGCAAAGTATACAATTTTCTATGCAAAACCTAAAAATATCTCCCTTTTAAACCTCTACCAACTTCCTACCGACCTACGTAGAAATCTGTTATTTCTGTATGCAAACAAGTCTCAGCCAGGTGCGATACATTGCCCTGAACGTTTTATCGCCAATCGCCGGTACGTGCTGAAATCATGAAATAAGAAATAAAACGATGAAATAACTATGTAAACGTGGACGACACCAGGCAGGATATATTGGAGGGATTCAACAGGTGTTTCTCTCGGAAACGGGGAACATGTGCTTCCTGGGTTCTTTTGAAGACCGCTAAACAACATCAGGTTCCTGGGGCGAGGCATTACGAGGGCTGAAAGGGGAGATTATCCTTCTAGTTCTTTGACCATTATCCGCTTGCGCTCTCTACCCGTATGAAACTCAGTAAGTACTTTTGTGGAGATTTCGCTTCAAGAGCAATGTGAACTACAATAATCTAGGACGTTTGTGTTGGTTTATCTTTCTTAGTACACTCGGTTTGAAGGAGGTAATTTACCTAATGGAGTACCTCTACAACCCACATGTCTACGATACTATGAAAGAACAAATATAATAGTGATACATAGTGTAACGAAACGTTGGCAATGAGGCCAAAATGCAGAAAACCGCTTGAAGTAAATAACTTTGGAAAAAAATGAGCGCTAGAAACTTGCGAATTGCTGCATTTGCTGGACTAACCATGAGGCGTAAGTGATGGATGTGTAAAATTATACCTAAATTGATGAAATTATCAAATTAATTATTATCAAATTATCTAATCAATCATTTATAATAATTGATGAAATTATACCTGAAAATTGATGGACGTGTAAAATTATACCTAATAAAATATTTTAATTACAAAGTCCGAAAAAAAATCATTTCTCATTGTTGGGTTATAAGTGGTTACTGCCTCTAAAATAAAATGGTAAAACTCGTTCAATTAGATTTTTTTTCTGCGGTCTTACTTTCGTCCATCATTAAACAGTATCTGGAAGATAAAAAAAACAATAAATAGAATTTGATAAGAATGACAACATATTATTCTTATGTGTTTTATCAGCCACCAATGTGTTGATGTGTTGTCCAGATGTGGTTGGATACTCACCTTTGTTTAACCGTCCGTGTGGGTATACTTACTTTTTTTAAATTTAATGATTTAAACTGCATCTCAACCAGAAGAGTTATTAGCGGCATTGAAAAAAGTTGAAAAAAGTGTCCAAAGGGACACTGCAAGCGGCACGACTCTAAAGGGAGCAGTTTTGCCCTCCGTCACTAATCGGAGTGCATCATGGACTCAACTAGCAAATCGGAGGGGAAAAAACGAGGGGTTCAGCGAAGGCCACGGTTTGGCCCCTTCAGTGGATAAAATTGGTCGACTACAAAGGTTCATTATTGAAAATAATTAACCAAAAACTCCAAAAATAAAATAGTACACCTAAGACAAGACAATGAAAGGACATGTTACTACATATACTCATTAAAGTGAAATACAACTACCACAAGATGTACATAAATACGAGTATATCACTGACCAAATAACACAGTGCGGTAACAATGAATAGACCATTAACAAATTACAGTCCATTCTTAGGCAAGGTGCATACTTCAAATCACTTCCATGAGATCAAGTGATGTCTCTTCTTTCCGTGCACTAATCTCATCCTTTTCATGGACATAATTATCTTCTTCAATGACGTCATTATCTCCTTTTATCCGAAGTTATGCCGCTTTTTGATAAAATTCGATGATATGACGAATTGAGCACCGACCCGCCACACCAAAAACGTGAGCTTATCTAATTCAAATATCGGTGGATATTAGGTCAAAGTGAAAACCTCCGGTGACAACAAATTGGGGCGAACAGCCCTAATACGTTCCTTGTTCGACATTTTCATAATTAGACAGAAAATGGTTTTCTCATCTACGACAGCCTCTAAACCTGAACACGTAATTTACGGAGCTGATTTGGGGTGTAGGTACCAGATGTTGAACATAGAGTTCCACAAGGATACACTCTGCAACTGTAAGGATATCCAACCTTCATAAATTCAGTTGATAAGGTATTCATCATAAACTTCTTATTGTCTCAAAATTCTTAGAAATTAATTTGCTTCCTTTTCACGCTTTCCGATATCTCATCAGATGAAGTCTTAATTTAATTATTTCGACTTCTTCTTCCAGTAAAAAAGAGTATTAAGAATCTAGGAAATTAAATTAGTATTGTCGGATTTTAATTATTATCGTTTCATCTCTATTTAGGCCAGTCACTCTATACGTTGGATCTTGCATTATCTAGAGTAGTTATGATTTTTTCTGAGATAATAATAATTGTGATGTTGATTTCAAGAGTTTTCCAAGTTTTCAACCTCAGAAGTCGAACGCAACTTTTTCAAAAATCATAAAAACCCCAAAATTTTCGTCCATTTTTCGGTTTGTGTCAATTTTGACACTGATGTACTACTTTTTCGAAGATTGCCACTTCATACGATTATAAAAGAAGACAAATCTGCTGCTATTCAAGACCAAAACAGTTGTGAGTTTCATAGTTTCGGAGATATGTGCCATTGAAAAAAATAAAAAATAAAAAAATAAATAAATAAATGGTGCTGGGGGGGAAGGGGGCATTAAACGTAAAGTAACAATCGATGTATGCAATGTTTTATGATGGTAGAACCAATAAATCATTAGACATCCGGTCATTGAAAGAAGGTTTTCAATTTCTCAAGTCTAGGTGCTCGTGAAGTAGGTAGCATAATGTCAAGTTGCAATGGAGTCAACCGTCCACAAATTCTTCGATTGTGCATTGTACAGTAATGTACATATACAGAAGAGCCTCGCCTTTTGTCATCCACACGCGTTTCTACTATTTGACCTTCACATACACGGTACTGTTCGCAACAACTACTGAAGTACTGGGCAGCTTCCCTTGCCATCCCGTGGGGCCATGAGAAGTGAGTATACGCCCTCAGTCGAGAAGGTTTTGTTGAACCAAGACCATTTGTGTACCTGAAACAGTATCGAAAAGAACGAGCACAGGTATAGTCGATGGTTGAAGAGAATATGGAATGAGGTCTTCCATGAATTGATTTATTTTAGTAATTGAAGGATTGTTTCTTCAATGTGCGCAAGGATTGTATGTTTGCATGGAGTAAAAGTGAGCAGCAAGGTCTGATGGTGGCAACGGAGAGGTTAAAACTAATTTTCACTTCGGATCCACCTAATAGCGCAGATCTCCAGGGTGCTGTTTTCTGTAGTCTGTGCTGTAGTCCCCTCCACTCGAGGTCGCTACGTTTTGCCATCAGATTGATTATGCCTTGTCCAAAAACCAAGAAAGTTTGATCGCATCCTGTAAAGATGTGATTAAAACGTATCATCCCTAGGCTACATTTAGTTTGAGGAGGCGATGAGTAGGTAGATCACTTCACGACCTTTTCTTTCCCGCCCAAATATCTCATGTTGATTATGTTGGATAATTTAAATCTATTTCAGAGATTCTCATCTCACTTCATTGCAGTCTTTCAGCCAGTACCCCTTAATTGAGAACCAACGATCAACTACATTTGTACCTAGTAATAGGAGGTGGCCACGTACTCCACAAAGTTGTGCGGCCTTGAGGCATATAATTTATATTGATCGCTTCCTGATACATCCATTACGCCAGAGCTCGAAATCTCTGTTATTGATACATGGTGTTGATACATAGTAGTTAGTGATTCTCAATGGCATTACCCGACACAATCAACTTGAGATATTTTTCAAGATATGTAGGCAAAGATTCTGATGTGAACTACTACTTAAAGTATAGTTCAGCACCCGGATATGCCTTATGAGGCTGAGTAATAAGCACCGGATCTTTGAGTAGAAGAGAAACCTACCGTATTACTAAACACCAATGTCACATCTGAGAGGTGTCTGAAGGAGTAATTCATACTATCGTAGTTCTTTACACATCTCAGATACAGAGCATTGATTATCGGCGCTATTTGGTAGATCCTATGTTGAAACTTGATTGTGCGCATGCCATCAGGTGCAATCCTTCAATTAACATAGTATATCACGGAAAACCTGTTGCCATATTCTCATTCAAGTATCAAGTACACTTGTGCTTGTTCTTTTCGTTACATTTTCAGGTGCGGAAGTCGTTGGGTTGAGACAAAACCATAGACATACATACAGGTCTATGGACAAAACACTGTCAACTGATACCTGATACCTATGGAATGATACCTTCAATAGCCCCAGTCCTAAGATGATGGCAAGTCATTTCATGCATGTTTTGGCAGGTAGTAGAATCGCTGCAGGGTTGCGGGGCTCATCAGTACACATTGTACTGAAACGTGCTCAGACCCGGAATTGAACGATTCATTCGAATACGAGAATTCGTGGATGGTTGACTCCATTGCGTCTGGATATTACGCTATATCTAGGTACTCAGGAGCACCTAGGGTTATGAAATTGAAAACCTTTCAATTAACAGGATATCATTTTATTGTTCTCCATCTTCACAAAACATGTTTTTCATACTTCAAATGTTAGGTACTTTGTGGGGGAACCCCCCCTCCCCTCCACGAAGCAAATGTTTAAACTCCAAAAGCTGATAGTAAAATATTAAATTATATCTCAATGGAAAGGTTTGACTTCCCAAATAAACTGGTGTGATGTTCAAAAACGGAGTTTGTGGAAAAAGGAAAAACGCCATTGTGTTTTACAGCGAATCTCCAATTTTCAATAGTCCTCATATCTGAAACTATGAAGACTAACGTTTTAGTCCTTAACTGTAGGGAATTCGCCTCTCTTTAAAAATGAGCCCTCTCTCCTTAGTTCACTCTCTCTTAATCTTCAGATAAGTAGCCTTCCGATGTCAAAAGTTTTCTACGCATGTAGGTGGAGTCGTTTTCACCATGAGATTGATGCTTGAAATGAGACCACTTACCTTACTAGTAGGAGCCCGCAGAGAGAATTCATGTTTATTCAGGTGTTGAACAAGGGATTAATCCTATCTTTTCAGTGCAAAACATTAGTGAAATCTTTCATGGTGGTAAAAACTTATGCAACTGGCTGTAAAGGACAATATGCATTCCATTCATGTATGACACACTATCTAAGGAATAAGTATTTAGCATCCTTATATTAGGTATACTTCAAATAGATGACAAGTCTCTACGTTCAAACACACTGTATTAAGTGCCAAAATATTGGTGAAATCTTATATGATGGTGAGCAATTATGGAGCACAGTGTAACGTACAATATCACTTTCAATCTATGTAGAAAGCACTGTCTAAGGAATAAGTAGCATTATTCTATTTATAATTGATTCGTCACTACGTTGCTGCAAAGTATTAAGTTCCAAAACATACCGACGTGAGTAGAATGTACTATCTGAAGAACATGTGGCATTTTTACCTTTATACTTACAATGGATAGCACATCGCTACGTTCATTCACAGCAGTAAGCGCAAACACATCAGTGACCTCTTTTATGACGGTGAACACTTTTGCAACTGGCTGCGACATACAATATCGCTTTCAATCTAAGTAGGATGCACTGTCTAAGGAATAAGTAGCATTCTTATCTTTATACTTCAGATGGATGATACGTCGCTATGTCCTTACAAAGCAGTGAGTGTCTCCACTTACCACCCGTGGAGTAGAAGCAACAAAAGTGAATAGCTTGTGGAGAAGAGCAGAGCGAGTGCGGCACGAGGGACATCAATCTCATTGAAATTGCTCCCACTCTAGAAGCCAAGTTAAGGGGTGTTGGGGTGACAATGGGAAGACGTCCCCAACTGTGAGAGCTGCCTGGGACACTTTCGCCATTTTCTGAGAGGCTATTGAAAATGGGGAAGGAGTAGCTTTCAACACTGGCATCACCGTTTCATCAAGTCTTTCTTTGAGAGAAAAAAAAAAAAAAAAAAAAACGCTTCAAATTATTGCACAGTACTCGGACAGTACAGTATTCTTAATTTCAGACAGTCAATGCGCTAAAAACCGCCGTTATCAATTAATTTTTTCTCCAATCACATCTAGTTGTTTTATTTATTTATCAATTTTATTTTGTTTATTTTTTTACTTTTTTTGTGGTTTCAACCGTTTAATTTGAAGAGAAACTCCACCTCACCTTTTCATGACAAATAATACACTGGTGCTTAACTAAGGTAGGATTTTTATTATTTACTGTAAAGCTGTTTGCTTCTTCAAAAGAACCACTGTTCAAAAATACCCAGAAAAAACAATATGGTGCCCCAGTGGGAAAAAAATTCTGCCAAGTTGGGTAAGGCACATAGCTTTCACGTCTCCATAACATGAATGTGTAAAAGAACGTTGAAATGTTCAAGATATTTCTCAAATTCCTCAATGTATATAGTTGCCGTATATGTCCGGGAGAGGGTTTGTTTGGAAAATAGGAGAACAGGAAACTGAACTTAAGTTCAGGAAAAATTGGTCCCAGGTGGGAATCGAACCCACATCCTTTGGATTTCTGTACCGACGCCTTCTCCATCTAGACCACAAGAACCTCTGGATGGATATAGCTTGTATGTGAGCTAATCAGAGGGGGTATTAATGATAACAATGCTATCGTGATAAAATTGAAATGGAGTGAATAAATAGACTTTTTCTAACCGCTCTCTGAATTTGAACGAGATCGGACAAAATAACTACCTTCAGCTGTAGTTAAATATCGTGCGAATAATTCAAAATGCAGTTAGTTAGTCTTGAACATTTTGGAACCTACGTAATACGTGTGAACTAATTTACTCGCGACGTAGATGTGAAACCTATTTCAAACGGAAGTTAGTGAAAAATGTCCATTTCCACGAAAAATAAAAAGTTACAATATTGAATCGATTTCGAATAAACTCAAGTGCCTTGACCGGTCCATCTTTATAGTAAACAAAAAGAATCGTTTTTTTTATTTATTAAAAATATACATATAGCGTCAAAACTATATACCGTACTTTAAATAAATCTTTAGTCCATAAGCATGCAGCCTGCCATAGTATGATCAGCTGAGCACTATATATTCTAATGAATGTATCAAAAGAAAAATTCATTTTTAAAAGCTTAGCAGCTAGTAATGTATATGAAGGGGATCTCGTTGATACTATATGAGATAAGGTTCATAGGAACGAGAGTAGGGTTTAAGTTTCCAATCTGGTTCTTGTGGCCATACGAATATTGTGGTCAAACTGGTAGGCAATTCTGGGAAAGATTGATTGATTGATTCATCCATTTCTGTAAAGCTTGGAATTATCCCTTCCCATTGTTAAAACCAGATTTATGCATTCCTCCCCTCCCATCAGATCATCTGATTAGGTATAATCCCCCAATATTTGCTTGCACTTTAATTGGTTGTACCTCCCCGCCCTTTCCTTTCTCTCGACCAATGAGATTCAATCTTCCTTCACCAGTGACTATATAAATTGAGTCGCTCCCAATGTGTGTTCAGTTCAGTTAGAGTTAGTTACTGATGAATATACAGCGTTTTTTTACTAATTTCAGTAATCTTCCATTATGTATTGCAGGGACGTTACCATGCCTGATTTGCAGTAGTAAAGTTCTATTATCTTAGCTATGTGAATCATTTGAACCAGATACGTCTGGAATAAATTAGGTTCACTTCAATAAAATAGTTCTGAACATTAATAACAAACTTTACAGTATGTAACCCCTTTATTATAACCTAACAACTTATTCATCTCGATAAATAATTTTTAAAATCGAACAAAGAAAGGTTTACGGGAAAAGGTAGAAAATATTACGATTCATCCTTCCCGAGCGTCACGGAATCAACTCAGCCTCTCTGCTACCACTCAGTTCTGAGGGAACTGAAAAACAAATTTACCATAGGTAAGGGGAAGGAGGTAAATAAAATAAGTAGTATAGGAGAAAGAGATGTTGTATTTTATAATATTGCTTGAAATAGGTAGAACCTACCTACTCCTCTGCAATAGGTATGAAAAAATAATGATGCCTTGTTTAGAGGAATGGGAAAAGGAGCTTAGTATAATGTATTAAAATAATACATATTATTACTATTAATATATATTATACTTGCCCGTTACTGCGTTGTCTCGACGAAGAGAGGGAGAACAAGAAGTAGAAAATAAATTTGAATTTACTACGTGAGGTAGAAGTTAGGAGATAAGAGGTTTTTTTTAGATAGACAAGATTCAATCTCTGAAAAAGGCTGAAATCGAAGTGCAGTAAGAAGGGGAAAGCGAATTTGAATGCGTTGGACCTGGGTGGCACTACCAATTTAATTATGAAACAGGAGGATAGTTACTGTGGTTAGAAGTACGGTGAATAGGCGAGAACTTGGTCGGAGAAGTAACACGAAAGGGAATGGACAAGCCCCCCCGAGCATTGTTAACCCTGGAATGTCCCGGCTAAATTTCCAATACTTAACTCCCCGGTGGGGTGTGTCAAACCCCAACTTTGAAAAATGTTAGAAAATTCAAAAATAAGTTACACTTGAATCAAATTTTATTTTTATTCTGTTATTAAGAGTGTAAAGAAACATGAAGTAGGTACCTAAGCTCATGAAGGAAAAAGTAATAGTAAGGCAAACCTCACGCTCTGAAGAAAAAAAATAATAGCAGAAAGGTATCTCATTGTAACAAAATTTCAATATAAAATTAGCACATTTTCATTTAAAAACAAAAATAAATAAATAAATAAAATCTACAAAACAATTTTCTGAGATTAGTTTGATACCACTTACAAAACCCAAGAACTAGAATGAAAAGGTAACATAAAATTGGCACGAAGCAATAGGATCAACATTCTCAACACATTGAAGATCTATGATGTTCACAGAAGGAACATCGAACTAGTTTCTCCAAAACTGTCACTTTTGACGCTTCTACATCGGAGGCAACTTCTTGTAACTCGACATTATCTCCCGTGTTTGAATTTTCTCCGCCAAAATATACACCTTCTTCCTCCAACTGTTCCAAAATGGATCTAATGTCTTCAGGATCCGAAAACTTGCGTTTTTCAGCCATTTCTAACGATGAGTCAAAAACAAAACTGTGGGAACGCCTACAAAAATTACTCTTGCTATAGAGAAAATCACTAGCGGTTAACTCCCCGGTGGGGTTTGTCAAACCCCAGGCACAAGAATGTACTACACTACAAAGTCTTGAACGTACTAAACTGGAAAAAGGCTGAAGCCTTTAGGGAAGAAGTGAGGGCTGATATAGAAGGGGGTGAGAAGAGCCTGACGTGCGGGATTCAACATGATAAACTGACTTTAAACCGCGATTGGGGTTTGACAAACCCCACGAGGCATTCCAGGGTTAAGAGTAGCGCCATAGGGGCGCTAGTTACGGCACCGTCACAACTTAATCTTCTTCTTCAATGACCAACTTAATACCTACTAATTACATAAATGAATGGTGTGCAGGTGTTTTTAATATGTTAGATTACAATGAAAATGCCACAAGAACATTAAACTAATTAATAGACAAACTAATGCAAAAGGAAAGGTAGAGAGGTTAGATTATGTCAGCTGACATGATAATGAGCTTACCCATGGTTGTGGAAAAGGTACTTGAAGTACTTTTGAATGGAAGAAGATTCCATCCTAAGAATTTTGGCATCAACCTCACTCTCCTACTTTGAGTAGTTTTCTTTCCATGATTTTCTCAAAGTTTTGCTTACTGGTGTCGTCTAAGGACCCCTTCCGCCTGGGTGGGACCCACAAACTTTGAAAAATCATAGAAAGAAAATACTCTTCGTGGGAGAGCACTAATGGAGTCAATTTTTCTAGAACTAAATCTATTTGCATGTACATTATAAAATGAATACCTACTTGAGAAACGCTCATTGGTACGGCGTTGAAGTTTCTATAGATAAAGTTGGGCGATTTAGAAAAACTAGGTACTGAAAAATCAAGAGGAAAACTAATATAGTGGACATGGTTTTGGGTGATGAGTGGTAATCAATGTAGGTGGTGGATGGATAAAAGATACTTTGATTTCCATTTGATTTGCATTCCAGGTATGAGTTTTAATCAACAGTTTTCATATTTTTCAAGTTGTTCATGGGTAGAAATGGTTTCGGAAGTGGTGAGCCGTGAGGGGTGATACAGACAACTCGATGTCTCCAGTTACCGTAGAACTGGTGTACATCGAAGGGTTTTGCGCGGAACTTTGTCCGTGTGAATGCCTCAGGGCAAACATGGCACGAGTATCGACCACGAGAAAGTTTAAATTAGGTCTCCATCGCACCGAATAGGTATCTTGATCCTACCGAGTGGTTTCTAATGCCTCCGGTCGTTCGTAAACATGTTGATGTTTACTCCCAGCCTTTGGGTCAACACACCGGCCGTCATTGTTTTCGTTACGGACGCACCGAAGGATCTGGAGAGGTTTTCTCTCGGCTCCAGTGCTGCTCCTCAAAAGTGCTGCAGAATAGTCGTATTTAGTTTCACATTAGTTTACGTAATGCTATTTGTCATTGTCATTTGTGTTTGAGAAGCATGTTTATGATATTGAAAGCTAGAATTATTAGAAATGCTTCATATTTTCTGTTTAACATAACCCTACTAAACAGATCACGGGCTAATAATTTTAATTGTAGATAGTCTGTGGCACGCTGTATGATTATGTACCTACCAACAGATACACTGGAAATTACCGGGGGAAAATTAAATAAAAAACTTGTGCCATGCAAGTCACCCAGTACGCCACAACTGAGCGAGTCCAAATTTTTTACTCCCTGACTTGTATGGGTTCCCCACAAACTCATCAAAAGGAAACATGAAGAAGTAAACTCGAGGCTTTTTGATGAGTTTCCTCATGGAGTGGGACACTAGTCAAAACTGAATGGTTGGGAAAGTAGTCAAAAATATGAAATCAAACCTTAGGACATAAATTGAAAAGATAATAATATTTTCTATGAGTTAACTTCTATGAGTTAACTTGTGGAAACTAATCGACAGGTGGCCATCGAAAGGAGTGGAAAACCACTCGTCCACAACCACTATTAGAGAGATATTAAACAGTTAAGTTTTTTGCTTAGATCAGTGGTCTGCTTTCATCGCTCACAACACGAAAAAATACATAACATTATGTAGTCAATCCCTTCGTAAAAATTCAGTTAATTTGGACATATGGGTATATTAAGACTCATGCGAATAAATTGATTTGACGGAATTTTTAGGTGAGTTGCTCGTGCACGGACGTTTTGACGAGTTTACACCCAAGGCGGGAAACTGCTCAAAAACTTGTTCAACGATGTTGTGCTTTTGCAATGTCGAGAGTCAAAAATATATAACATCCATGTAGATGCCAGCTGAAGTCTCTTAAATGTGTCATGGCATACCTGTCAGTGTTGTACGTGCATTCAAGCTCTGCAAGCTCGAATTTCACCATCAGGCGTCAGTAGTCTAAAGAAGAGGCGATGACCATGGTGACTTTGATGGGTGGATCAAACCTTCCTCGAGTAGCTCATTAATGGGTTGCTTTGCCTGTTTGAGGTGGTGAGAATGAAGTCTTACAGCTTTTGCTCTTACCCAGGGATTTACTGTCTGATCTGTGATATATTGATATGCATCTAGTCATAGTTTTATTTCACGTTGCTGATTGTACAGAGTAGCGTGTATATAGTTATTAGCATATTTTTTATCTAGTCTTAGTTGTATTATTTTACTTTTGGGTTTTTTTTATCCTCTTGAAGGGCTAATCAGTGGTCATCACTGTACCCCTCATCCCCCCCCCCCCTCTGATTTGCCAGTGGAGTCCATGATGGCTCTACTTCTTAGTCAAGGATGGCAGCATGGCTCCTCTTCAAACCGTGCCACTTACAGTGTTCCTGTGGATACCTTGCTCAATGCCGCTAATGACCCTTCTGGTTGAGGTGCGTCATAAACCTTTAAAAAAAAATGGATAAATAAAATAACATAAAATAAATAAAAGAAATTGAAGTTATTATTAGGAAAAATTAAGTAGGTAACGGTTTTCTATTTGAAACATATGCACGTGAGTTAGTAGTGGCCATGTCATAGTCTAGAAGTGGCCATTGGGTGACCAATACTAGAAAAAACAATAATATCACCACACACCACAGAAACGAGGGATGTTATGCTGTAGAGAGGTAACAACACATTGAAAATGAAATCGAGCTTATTTATGTGAAACCTTCCTGTTTCAGTAGTGGCCACCCGGTGGCCACTTCTAAAAAGTCCAACTTTTTTTGTTCTGGTAGTGGCCAGGTAGTTTCTCAGCCATGAAAGCAGCCATTTCGGATAAAAACATTATAAACATGATCTACACTTATCATAATATGGATGCAGTACTCGAAACAACATTTTTGAACATTTTCCTATTCATAATACAACATGATGTTTACATAGCTCCTTACGGAAACGCACTAGACAAGAGCTGAATCCACGTGTTGAATGCTGCGGCCATATTGAACTAGTTGTTGAAGATTTCCCATGATGCTCTGCCTACTCCTTCTTCAGCTGCACACCACAAGGTAGCGTCACCTACACCTCCTGCGAGTTTGAATCCTCTGGGGGACCTGGAATGCTTATTCTTCAAATCAACCTTGAAGTGGCCACTACTGAAGCACTGGCCACTACCGGTGCGCTTACCTTAAATATAAAAAAAATAGTAATAACTTACGTATAACAAGAAGTGCTGAGTGGAAAAGCTGGGACTGAATCCTTCTCAATTTACACACTCATGGAAGCTAATGACGAGCATAATGTTCCAGAATTACAAAAGACCGAAACGCCCCGCATTTCCTATCATTGTAACTAAAAGACTGCGGCAAGACAAATCGGATCGGCGCCGCATATTCCGCCTTGAGCGAGGAAATGAGGGAATAAAGCTGCCCTTCGCTCTGCTCCCCCTTCTAATTTACAGCCGGAAAAGTCCCACCTCCCTGCAATACATCTTCTGCCTCTCTTTATCACTCAGGTTGTGAAAATTAAACCACTAGATCTTATTTGGTCTCCCTTTTTTAAAATTGAAATTCTGGCCCCGTAATGCTTTCAACCATGTCCTACAACCTCATTTTTTAACGACACGGGGTTTTTGGCATTCTTCCTCCGAATCCTGTCTCACCCGTTCGTACTTCTTTCATTCGTGAAGTGTATTTTTGTTGTTTCGTCATTATTCTTCTGAAGATGATCGTGCTGACGTCTCAATGGAAAATTTATTGAACCGTTCACATTGTTGTATCGGCTTCTTCTAAAGCGGAATCATTCACGCACAACTATAGAATCACGCGAGGAAGAAAGAGGTAAAAAATATATCGACATAATGTGTATGAATGATGTGACATGATGTATATGAAGAAATATTGGTATAAAAAACAGCTACGACCGTATGATACTCTCGTTTGCAGTAAAAAATTGATATATAGCATGTTAGTATACAGCTATAGACGATATCTTACTTTCTACTACTTTTCAGAAGAGACACATTTGAATCAGAGAATTATTCATTACTATTATTGTATTTTTCCACCATTTCAAAAATTGATTAATGTCATCAAATTGTTTAATGATAACATTTGCGGATAAGTAAATTAGGAGAAGATTTTCAGATAGCACATATTTCTCCCGTAGATATCAATGCAGATGTTCCTTTGTTCTTATTGCAATCCGTCGACCTTCGCAGATTTAGAGCCGGTTCATCAATGCTCAGTCCAATCTCTGACTTATTAACCACCGATTACAATTAGTCAAAGGTTAAAATTTGTTGGAATTTCAGATATCGTTCATAAATCTTGAAATGACTGCTGAATAACTAATCAGAATTCACCACGGAGAAAACAGGGGTGCTACAACAACAGCTAAATATTTCCACAAAATTGGGTTGGAACACTGCGCAGTATTTAGTTGTCAGGCCTCAGCTTTTAGGCGCATTTTTTTCCTCTCTTTCTTTTGCATCAATGTATCAACGGTGAACCCTTCCTTTCGTCAATTTATTGCTGAGGTTATTTATTTATTTTGTTTGTTTTTTCCCCTACAAATAATGAAAGACATGCCAGCTCTCAGCCTCGAAACGAACCCATGACGTGCAATGCAATGCTTCACTGTACTTTCCTAACATTTATATTGGATTAATTGGCATAGACCATTTATTTTGTTTACACCCTTCATGTGAACTTAATATATCCCCCCCTTTTTTATTGCTTCCCAAATTTTCAGCAGTTCTAGAAAATGTTTTTTTGGACTAACTTTAAAGCTCACAGAACGACAGCTCTTTGGGAAGGTAGGTACGTAGAACCTACCTTACTCAACCCCTCAATAGTCTGTAACCTTTGTCTTCCTGCCTTTAGGTACATGTTTAAATGTTCTAAAACAAAACAAATTTTGCACCTTTCATTAAATAAAATCGTATAAGGAAATCCAAATAGTCCACTATCAAGAACATATTATTCTGAACTAGGCCTCGCTCTTACCTTAGCAAGAAAGTCCATGATTTCATCATCTGAGAAATCAGAATCTTCTAATTCCCAGTCAGAATCAGAGCCCATAGTTTTCAAACACAAAGAAAAGAGTCATGAACGATATGAGATATTAGTTTATTTAATTAAATAATATAACTAATAACTTAGTTATATTATTAAGTAAATAACTTAGCAGCTCAAACGGTAACCGAATGCCTGGCGCTTGGTTAAAGTAATCAGCGATTATTATCGGATTACTGAATAGTGGAACGGAATCGATAAACATGTATGTCAATGATAGTCAGAGATTTGACTTAGTCAGACTTTAATCAAGCTAGCAAATGCGATCGATAAACCGGCCCTTAAAACAGCAAATGTTACAATAGCAACTCATGATGGAAACACAACATCACGATTTCGAAGTTCGTGACAATTCCAGCACCCACCTAATGAAACAGCCCCGTATACTCATACCTCACATGATTTTGCGTCAAATATAATATACACAAAGTAAGGTCACACTCGACGTATCTTAATTTATGGTATTTAAAAAAGATTTGATAAGCAGGATATATTGCTGTGTTCTAAATACAGGACCTTGACCTCCATATTATTGTATGATTCTGGTAAGTAAGTCCTCAAATATTTTTCAGTTTTTCTTTTTCCTTTTTTCAATACTAGTGTTGAAAATCTCGCTGATGGCAATCGTTTGACTCTCTTAAACTCCAAGACCGTATTGGTTCATTATTATGCCTCAAGTTCTCCACCAGACCGCCTGGCAGAATTTGTCAGAATGTTGATTTCTTATACCAATAAAACTGGATCCTATTCGTATAATTTGACTCTAGTTGCTTGTGTTTCCCCGCTTCTTCCACGAATTTATTGCTCTGATCGGCGAAACCTTCGATACCTGCTTCCACATTCAAAATCTCTAATAAGATCGGTATGCTGTTGCCTACGTCAACTTCATGAAGTTGCCCTGATTGACAACCTAACTACTGTCAACTGCCTCTCTCGGAAATTGTTTTCTTATTTGGAGTACACCCTTCAACCTTGTTGATTACATGCAAACTCCAAAAGAGCTTTAGGAATACATAATTGTTTTTCTTATTGATTTATCCTGCAACATTCATCTAGTTCACGTATCTACTGTAGTATCTTCAAAGAATAAAAGGCTTCGCTTATTCGCAACCTTCTTCAGACAATCTTAAAACGGTTTATCAATCATCGTCGCTAGAGTTTGGACAAAGCAATGGATTACCTATAAAACCCCTGGAAGTAGGACTGTAAAATGAACTCGGTGCTGAAACGTAGATCAAATAAGCATATAAGTGATGAATGAAGAAAGTATTCCTGTATAAAGAATTGAAGAAACTTGATGCTTTCGTTCGGAACCCTTATTTCACCAAATTGAACAGAAACACAAATTTTGACATTAGGTGAAGCAAGAGAAATGCGCCGAACTGGAGAAGATTCAGAATATATGATATTAGAGGGTCCATGGCTAATTCGTACTAAATAAAACGTTCATAATTATCATCGTTAGTATCTGTATCTGATGTGTAACAAGAATGAAATGACATGCGGATTACAATGGCGATCACAAATGTGACTCGGAACGTCATTGACTCTGGGAACACATGCTATTTACGTAACTGTTGCAATTTTTTTCTTTTTGACATTTTATGTCTTTACTTTGGCACATAAACGAAAAAAGCGTTAACAAAAAGCGTTAAAAAAAGCGTTACGGTTGGTTTTCTTATGATTACCGCTTACAACCGAGTTGTTGCTAGGGAAATAGTACTTCGTCGTTTTCATCCCACAAAATTCGTTGAACATTAGTTCGAAAGCTCTCAATTTATCCAACCATATTATGTTAACTACTGCGTTATGAGCATGGTTATATGAATAATTGTTTACACACAGGTGATCGTTCTCAATAACTGATATTGTGAACATGATCGCAACCGCTTGCTAATTTCTGATTATTTCATGAGGGTCCGGATCAGCTGAGTGGCTCTTAGAGCTTGTATACGAGTCTGCAAGTAAAAACATAAAATGTCCCAATGTGTTGCAGACTCGTATGCAAGCGTTTCTGATGTTTCACTGCATAACAACAAGAACTGATGGGATGCCACATCAACGTGTGGGTGAAAACATACTCGTTGACATTTCCATGGAAGCTTACGCCCGCGGAGCGACATGAAAATATCTCACTTCGTTGCGGACTTGTACACAAACAGTCTTTAGATGAATCGTGACGAAGGTAGAGTGATGGTGATGAAAATCTGGATACGAACTAAATTATTCGTGACGAAGTTGTGGAAACAATTTCGAAACCGAAGCTAGTGAATAACATTGTCTATTTCCACACACAAAAAAAAGCGTTACAATGTTCCATCGATTTCGACGGTTAGTTCATCATCAGTAATATACAATAACTTGTTGATTTTGTTACGGATCTGATAAGTTATTTCTTGTTACTCATAGTGACCTAACCGTCGAAATTGATTTAACATTGTAACTCTTTGTTTTTCTTGGAAATACACAAAGTTCTTCACTAACTTCCGTTTGAGAAATATGAGTAGATCAATAGCAATTATTTATATCCTATTTTCAGTTTGTACGAAAGCGAAGTCCGAATGTCTAAATAATACCACAACTGAGGGAAGTGGCTCCCCAAATATGTTGTCTGCCCGTCGGCTTTCACTGAAGCGAAAATCTTCTGATCGATGTTAAGATAAATGACCACCTGCCAGCCCTCGGTGGGGGTTAGACGAGGATGAGCTCAGGGGAAAAGGGCTGGCCTAAGCGGAAATTGGCCAACCCCTTTGAGTAATATCCAAACTTCGGTCGAAGGGTGAGAGCATATAACGTGGGGGGTCAGATATAACGGATACCGATAGAAGGCTTGCGAACTTATACTGTCCGGCGCACAAAAAATCTCGTAACTCAGCATTATGTCGGCGTGGGATGAACGGAAACAAAACAATGGTCTTCCTTGCACCGTTGCCCCACCCGCGGCGACCACTGTTTTTCCAGCCTCTGGAAATGAATGCCGTCCCTATTGGATGATGACTGTGTTGTAACTGAGAATGATATATATGCCTTATTTGATTGGCCTCTTTGACAATAGGAGAACGGCATTCACGCATTTTCGCCGTATCATGCCTTGTCTAGGTTTCAATATTTATTACATACATAAACTTCGTAATTTAGACTGCTCGTACATATAACCGTCGAGCTTTCCTGAAGAAATAAATCCTGTAAATGAGAGCTTTCTGCGGTTTTGTGCTATCATAAGAGCGGCGTACTGGCTTTAATTCCACCTTCCAGTATAAGTCAATGTTTTTATTAAATATAGGGAAAAAACTGGTTTCTAGAGCCACTCAGCTGATCTGGGATAAGTCAGTTGCGTTCAGAAGTCCCTCAAGGGGCTACATACCGAATCTCAGAATCGTGGGATCATTAGGGAAAAAACTGGATTCTAGAGCCACTCAGCTGATCTGGGATCGGTCAGTTGTGTTCAGAAGTCCCTCAAGGGCCCACATACCAAATCTCAGAATCGTGGGATCATTAGGGAAAAAACTGGATTCTAGAGCCACTCAGCTGATCTGGGATCGGTCAGTTGTGTTCAGAAGTCCCTCAAGGGCCCACATACCAAATCTCAGAATCTAGGGATCATTAGGGAAAAAACTGGATTCTAGAGCCACTCAGCTGATCTTGGATCGGTCAGTTGTGTTCAGAAGTCCCTCAAGGGGCTACATACCAAATCTCAGAATCGTGGGATCATTAGGGAAAAAACTGGTTTCTAGAGCCACTCAGCTGATCTGGGATCGGTCAGTTGTGTTCAGAAGTCCCTCAAGGGCCCACATACCAAATCTCAGAATCGTGGGATCATTAGGGAAAAAACTGGATTCTAGAGCCACTCAGCTGATCTTGGATCGGTCAGTTGTGTTCAGAAGTCCCTCAAGGGGCTACATACCAAATCTCAGAATCGTGGGATCATTAGGGAAAAAACTGGTTTCTAGAGCCACTCAGCTGATCTGGGATCGGTCAGTTGCGTTCAGAAGTCCCTCAAGGGGCTACATACCAAATCTCAGAATCGTGGGATCATTAGGGAAAAAACTGGATTCTAGAGCCACTCAGCTGATCTGGGATCGGTCAGTTGTGTTCAGAAGTCCCTCAAGGGGCTACATACCAAATCTCAGAATCGTGGGATCATTAGGGAAAAAACTGGATTCTAGAGCCACTCAGCTGATCTAGGATCGGTCAGTTGTGTTCAGAAGTCCCTCAAGGGCCCACATACCAAATCTCAGAATCGTGGGATCATTAGGTAAAAACGTCATTTCTGATGGTCAAATATGAAGAGAGGGGGTATGTTGACAACAATTCTGTTGATGATATGAATTCCATGGCTCTAGATGGTGTCGAGAAGCTGCAGTAACATTGGAGGAAGTTGCTAGCATTGGAGTTCCTAAACTTTGAGAGGGTCTTGACTGGAAGAGAAGATCCTATTTTGCATATTTTTGATGCTTGTGTATGTGAGGACCTCTAGCTGCTTAGGTCGATCATTGGAGCCTCAACACTAGTAGCTTATATTATGTGAAAGTGTAATACCTCAAGACACGCTCAACAGTTGTCTGACACCTCTAAACAACTGGCTCTTTGGATGTATTTATCAATTCCTCAGTCCCCTTATTCCATCATCGTGAACAGTATGTATCCATCTGTCGTTAAATGTTCTCAGTTTGTGCCCAACAGCAATTTCATACCCTTCTTGCCTCAGGAACTCAGGGCTTCATGAAAACTTAAGCCTCTACATGGATTTGCTGGTTGCTCGCCTTTAAGTATCACGGGTTTAGTTGTCCGATTTGCCGCCTAGCAATGTCTTGAAATGAGCCGATTTTAGAGAATAAATATCTTGTGAATGGAAAAAGCTATTTGCGCTCTGTAAACGCCATTCAGTTGGTTTGGGCGATATAGAATGTAATAACTGCATTTTTATTCTTCAAATTTAGGGTACTTACAAACTAAAATATCAAAAAAAGTAAAAATTGGGGTTAGAGATCAAAATTGGGAAGAGTAGTCAAATACAGCCACAGAGCCATTAATGAAGATACTGAAAAGTTCATTAGATTTTGAAATTAGATTGTAATTTCATCAGCATCAGTGTAAAACTGGTTCAGTTAATTGATTGGGTGAGAGGAAAAGCTGAGTCTCGGACAGCTGCACTATCGGATAGGGTAGAAAAGGGGTGTTGACGGGATGATGTGCGATTTCTTGGCCCACTGAGAAGAGCATTGGAATAACTGGCACAGGTCGGATTTCAGAAGTGTTTATCAATAGGAAAAAAGGACTCAAGTATTTTCCTTGATGAATCGCCTGATGAAAAGGACTATTCTTGTACAATATTTTTATAAAACATTAAATATTCCAATAATTCCCTGGTTTCTCACTCCTGTTTCGCTTAATGTAATGATAATTGTTGTTTTTAATCCATCTCAATAACTTAAGTTTTATAAACTCAACCTACACTTATCAATGAAGTACCTAACAATGTTTCCGGGTGTAAAACAGAAGCCACCAAATCAAAATTGTATCATTTATCTTTTAATGCAATCCGTTCGTAAGGATTGAAAATACTAGGTTCGTCAACAGTTTCTCAAAGTCTAGAATAGATCTAAGGCACGCTCAGCCCTACTGCTTACTCGACAGTCACGTTGGCGTTTACACTCACTCACCCGTCTCACTTGTGTTTATTAATTTCTCTGATCTGATCGGCCCGGGACGGGGGGAGTGCGTCTTTGGCTGGTATGTTCCATTGTTGTGGGTCTTATAAAAAAGGAGTATGCTAAGATTACAAAATAAAAAAATAATAATAATAATAATCTGTTTTTGAGAAAATAAGCTTTCAGATGGAAGAAAGAATGATTAATGGAATACACCAATTATGGCGATTTATAGGTATCATCTCAAGGGTTCACTCTGCGCCTAAGGCTGGTATTTTCCATTGTTGTGGACCTTATAGAGAAGTACCTAATACTCATGTTAATATTCCAAGTTAATACCTATGAAAAGTATGTCGATTTGCTTCCAAGACAAAACGAATTCCCACCACAAGTTAAGAGGCGGCCAGACGGACACCAACTCTCCCTAGCCCTACCTAAATCAATTTTAATTCTCCCAACTCCTACCAACCTTCCTTCTGGACCAATTTTAATTTTTTTTCTTTTTTATTATTATTTTTTTTATTGTGTACAGAATAATCATTTCTACATTTCTGTCTCTCTACATTTTACTTTCAATGTCTTAAACGTCTTAAACTAATTGTTTTAAAGAAGTACTCTGTGACACGCCCATGTCAGCTGGCGATGCCCCCCTCCCCTCAAGGTCAGTTATCCGAATTATGCTAAGGCATAATTTTTATCTCAACCCTCACCTGCTGATTGAGACGTTGACATTATAGAATCGGATGAGGTTTAAAGAAGTAGGAAGTCGGGAGAGATGAGGTTGCCGATTTAGGTGATTTAACATTTTTCTCTGATGGGCCGAGAGAAAACAGTTCGAGGGTTTCCTGGTAGATGCCTCCCTTCACGGGGTCCTTCAGGTAGCTTGGGCCTCAGAGTAGTCTACTACAAAATGAAATCACTTAAAATCACCTAATATTCATAAGTACAATGATCTCCCATTATCTGCAGCCGAGGGAGGTACGACGGTGTAAGAACTTTCGACAAATAAATTCTTTATCCAAAGGGCGTGTATTCATTGACTCCGTTCGACAAGCCCTATTTTGAGGCGCGGTGTGGTCGAAATCGAGAGGAACCTGGCCAAAACTCAAAAATACGAAACTGCAAAGAAAAAAATATAAGTCACTGGAATTAGATCTTCACTATTTGGCGAAACGAAAGGCAAAGGTAAAATTAGCCGCCCGAGTTTCTTAGGTGTACAGCGACTGTTCAAACATGACTCCGGTCACCTCGCATTTATTTCATAGTTAAACAGTCGAAAAAGAGAGTTTGAGTCCTACGCTCTTGTGAAGAAGTTTATGTCAAGTTTTAGGGATGGATACACTCACTAGAAGTAAGTATTTGAATATATTAAGAGGCTGAAATTTTCCAACCATTATTAAGTGTTGAAAAAATAGCTCGAACTCAACTGTTTTTTAGATGCTTTTTCTTGGGGTTTTTGTTAACTTCAATGAACTAAAAAGTTGCGAGTTGGGTCGTGTTGGGTGATGATTTTTTTTTTTTTTTTTTCGTAGCTTGGGGAACTATTTGGCTTTCAGAATCCGTTTAGATCAGCTCCCAAAACGTGCCAGCTGGAAAGTTATATCAATTTTTGTCATTCAAAAACATACAAATAATAAGTACTGGATTTTGGAGAAAAAATGGAAATTACTGTTCTGTGCAGGTTCTACTTCTGGTTACAACATTTTGTATTAGTACTAAGTCAGAAAACACTAAAACTTGATGGCACATCATCATATATTATTCAGAACCTCTAGCAGATCTCAAATGGAATGGGTCTCCTCCCTCTCCTAATCTTGGCTCAAAATAAGTCGAAGCCATGAAAACGACTAGTCCCAGAATTGTTTTAAAAATATTTTTTCCGTGTTCAGCACATCGAAAGATATAAGTTCAGGGCTTTTGAGAGTTTTGACCCGATTTTTTGCGATTTCGACCATTGTGCGCCGTTGGACGAAAGCACCTGAGACAAGATACCGCTCATTCGTATCTTTTATGCAATCATGCTAAATTAAGGGGAGATTCTGAATGACTCCTGACTTGAGGAAACGGGATCGACAGCTCCAGCAAAGAATGGAAAATGAAATGCTCGGCTATATATCGTGCAGAGCATCTGGTTCCGAGCGTGTAACCGTTCATAATCACACCCGATGGCTATCGCCAAATACCCCCGGTTCCCCCAACTACGAATATATCCGTTTTGTAGGAATTGTGCTCAACAAAAATCAGGCTGAGCCGATTTTAATATATTATTCTGTGAATAATACACCTACGATTTCGTATAGCTCTGTAGTAAATTTATTCACAACGATCCTCAAACTCGTCATTTTACGTATCAACGTGTGTTAAATTTGGCGCCTCAAAGTCCGCTGTCAACACACAGTCAACAATTTATTATGTACATCATTCACAGCTAGATTGTCATATGAAAAGAGCTCAAATATAAACTAGACCAAACTACAAAAAGCAAATTTTAACGTGGCTTAAGGAAAATGGGGCAGTGAATTTCGAAACTATGCTGAACAGCATTTATGTATAATATTATAAAACAATAGTTTTACTTTAGAACGTTGTTCTACTTATAAGAAGATAGGGACATCAAATATCATTGTAGTTATATTATTTAAGCTATATGTAGATTATGTAGACGCATATGCAATGTTATGTCAACGTGCTATGTTTGAAATTATGGGCAAATTGTCTTGACCTTAACCAACAGCACGGGCCAAGCCCACTGTTGGAAAAGTAAGCTAGGCGAGTAGCCTAGTTCTACTTTTGTACTATCATCGTATGTATGTGTCTTTATTGGAATAAATCTGTCTATCTAAAAGAAAAAAAAAAAAGAAAAAAGTTGCCTGCCCGTGTTATTTATATCCCACCACATGCTGACACTGACAGTCATGGCACTGATGCAGTAGGTCTACCTGTCAGCTATATCTCAAAATAAAACCATCATCCAGGTTGAAATAGTTCCACTGAAATCCACTATGGATACAGGCGCCACTCTTACGGCCCCGTATTAACGTCTGACATTGAGTGTTTGGGAATTGAGTACATTCAGGACATGTTTACGACCCACCTACTACGCGAACGTTTTTGTTAATGAACTTTGTAATTTATCGCCAGTAAAAACGACAAAGAACGCTCAACTTTGATGATCGAATTTAGTCACAACACGATTTCCCATCCCACTTCGTCGGGCACAAGCTGAAATAACTTCCTGCGTCTCACCCCCGACTCCGAGCAGAGGGTACAGCATTTATCGGTCCGAGTCCCATAACACCAACCTTCACGGTGGTAAAAGAGGGCCATCTCTACGATTTTACGGTCCCATCAAACGCAGCAAGCCGACCCTTTCTAGCCAGATTTTCCTCCCAATGAACCGGTTCCTGACGTTCACCCGTCCGTTAGTGAACCATTATCATGATACTCTCACTTGACACTTTTCCAAGACGCTATTTGGGTGGATGCATAAATTCAGCTAGGTGATCTTGAAAGAGGTTCCTGGATCCCCGAAATCATTATGATTAGTTTCTTGTTTGGCATCAATGGCTACTCATAATACGTATAGTTGGTACCTAATATTCATACTTCGTATACCCTTTCTGATTGTGAAGTGCGTGGCCATCAACCTGAGTTATGAGCATGAATAGTAAATGAATAGTAAACAATGACGCTTGCTTGGTTGTCACTTGGTTGCTCGACAACGCAAACACATTCTGTGTTTCAATAATTTCGTCCGAAGTATTAGTCCAGCAGTGAGGTCATAAAATCTGTGGGTTGCTGGACAAAATTGGAAAGTTAATGAAATTTTGGGGTGTTGTTTTGGGGTGCCTAGGGAAGCTAAATTCGAGTTTTCTGACAAAAAAAGCCTGTGCTCGATTGTGGGTGGCCGAAAAACCACGATTTTTTCGGACTTTTTTCGGTTATCCGACTATAACTCGAAAACTATGCCATGTAGAGGTCTTTTTTATTGCATTTTCGGAAAGAGCATTGAATTTCCTTCAAATTTCACTAGTCACATGTTTTTTTTAACCGAATAGCTGCTATGTTACAGCCCTTCCAAAGTACATCAAATTTCTCAAAATGTACAATTTTACGGAAAAATGCATGTTTTAGCCTCATAACATTCATTTGTACGAACTATGACTCATATGTACGTATGTTATACATACTATATGAACCCCCCACCCAATCCCCCCCCCCCTCTTCCGCCAATGTACTCTTCATTCCCATCATAGTGAGTGTAGTGGATTTATATATGTTTGACTATGGTACCCCTAGAGGAATGCCTTTAGACAAATCCTGAGTCGGGAGAATTTCATGAGTCTGGTGATTCGGGTTTGTTCCTTGATGAGGAACTTGTTGAAGGTGCTGAAAAGTACCTTCATATTGGTGTTTATCCTTGTTTCCAAAGGGGTGATACTTGTCGGACTCATAGGCACATGTCTCGCCATGTAGAGCGGCGATGTGCCGTTCTTTTTGAATATCTCCACTAAGGGGCGACGTTAGCACTAAGCCCGCGCCCTTTGAGGGTTCGGGCCGGTTAAGGGTTGAAGAAACGCCCGCGAGATTCTCACGAGGCGCGGAAGGGCGGTCGGGCGTTGAAACCTCGGTTTCGGCCGCATTGCCTTCGTGTGTATCCCCGAGAAGGCAGAAGCTAGGCGTCCGCTCCATTCTCGGGGAAGTCTTTTAGCTCTGAAAAGAACTAAAGTTGGGACGACCACTTCGGAGATGTCATCTCACGTGAAACGTGTCCGCCCGGGGTCCAACGCTTAACGAATGAGTGAAGCCCTATCGATAATGCGGGTCCGCCGAAATGTGTAACGGCCGGGCTGTTTGTGGGCCCTGCTTGAGGTCGTACGGCTTGTCCCAGCTGGCGGTTCGAAGGTAAATCTCCGAACCCGGGGGCAAGGCTTACTGCTCCAAGATGGTGTCGCCTCGTCGGGTTACCGTCTCGGGCCCCGGCCTGATACAGGGGCTGAATAGGGAGGTAGACGAAGTGTCTAGCTCGACCTATTCGGACGTCTGGAAGTTCTAGTAGGCGGGAGTTTCTCTTCTCTACAAGCCGGTGGAGTTGAATCGCAGCCAGCTTATAAATTCATCTTCTGGTTCAGCCAGGGGAGTTGTATCGCTTCTGGTTCGCAGGAGAAGGTCTTCTTAGAGAGGAGAGTCGTAGATTGCTTGCTGTGATCGGTATGAGCTACTGCGCCATGGGATGCTGTATTTATATCCCTCACGGAGTCGGGGGTGGCTCGAGATTGGCTCGCCCAGTGTAATCTGTTGGGTGCCCTCTGTGTGTCCCGGGGGTGAAGCGGCTTTTCCCCCTCCTCCTCACTAGGGCGCGCTTGCCTCGTTTGCCCTTGACTCGGGGTTTCAAAGGCGTTTGTTATAAGGCAGTCCAACGTCTTTTGTAATATGCCGTCTGTGACATCTGCTTCTTCGAATGGAGTGAATGTGGTGGGCTGATCGTAGTTCACTTCTTCGTCGGTGTCGTAGTCTGTGTCCTCTTCATTGAAGTCGGGCTGTGGGGAGTTTTCAAACGTATTCCTACAACAGTATTAGCACTCAGCTGAACAGAGGAGTCCTGCTTTTTTGCAAATGCAGCCTCCTGTAGTGCACCCACCAGCGCACTTGCACCTGATGATGTAAAGGAGATAGTCTGGAGCAGCTTTTAATGTTGTTGTTTTGGGATTCACAAATGAAAATGAAAAGATTGATATGACATTTCTGTTAACGACACAAGGGAGAATTATACTAAGAGCAGTAATATCTAATAAAGGTGTGGTACCGTGAACAATGAACGTGAGCACTAGTAATACCAATCTCGTTTGGTGTTACCCAGGCAGATGGTATTTTTAGGCACATTCTCTTCCTGCACGCAATTAGTGGGAGGGGCTCAACATCAGCTCCCTTTGGAATTGGGAAGAAGAAAGCCGTGCAAGTGCTTGAAAAAAATCCTTGGCTGTCAGACATAGTCAGCATTTTTAAGGACCCAGAAGCAACGCCAAACCAAATCTCTGATGCTGGAGAGCAGTTCTTGGGGAAGATGTATGGAGGGAATGTGGAGGTTGATGATTTGGATGGCTTGCAGTACCGCTCATTCCAAACTGTAGTGGTTATACCAACGTTTCAATTAGCCAGACTGCCACCCACTCAAGATTCTGCGAAGTACCACTCCTACAGGGCATACCCACAAGTTCAAACATGGCTTGGATGTGCAGGAAAACACCTAAAAATACCATCTGCCTAGGGCTGGAGCTTAAACAAACGAGGTTGGTATTACTAGTTCTCACGTTCATTGTTCACGGTATTACACCTTTATTTGATATTACTGCTCTTGGTATAATCCACGCTTGTGACGTTAACAGAAATGTCATATCAATCTTTTCATTTTCAGGCGTGAATCCCAAAACAACAACATTAAAAGCTGCTCCTGACATCATCAGGTGCAAGTGGGCTAGTGGGTGCACTACAGGAGGCTCCATTTGCAAAAAAGCAGGACTCATTTGTTCAGCTGTGTGCAAAAACTGTTGTAGGACTACGTGTGAAAACTCCCCACAGCCCGACTTCAATGAAGAGGACACAGACTACGACACTGACGAAGAACTGAACTACGATCAGCCCACCACGTTCACTCCATTCGAAGAAGCAAATGTCACAGACGGCAGTGAGGATGACGAGCCAGCTCTGCCAAAAAGACAAAGATCGACAAAGGACTGATTTATATATACCTTATTATATTCATGTACGTAAAACTGTACATTGATGTACTTACAATAAATAGTGGCGCTGCCTACGCGGGCCCAGGGAGCTCAGGCTTCCCCTCCCCGACAATCACCGGCGTTTCACACGCCGATCTCCCTGCGAATTACGCCCAGACAACCCCTCTTGAAACACAGAGGGTTCCAACACAATCAGAAACTCACGTATTCCGGCCTTTCAACAACGGAATAGACGTAGTTCACGAGTTTCAGACCCCTACAACTGGGGCTCCTCGCATGGCTTACCAGCTCGAGGAAACATACCCGTCCTTTGCGACCGGGTAGTCACAAGACAACAGTTCTTTTCAGAACTTCCAGTCTCCCACTTTTAATGAACAAAAAGGTACTCTTCAAGACCCACAGACTTCCACTACCAGTGGACACAAAGAGGTCCCTCGAAGGATGAAACATATCTCTCCCACGCAAGAGATATTCAAAAAGAACGGCACATCGCCACTCTACATGGCGAGACATGTGCCTATGAGTCCGACAAATATCACCCCTTTGGAAACAGGGATAAACACCAATCTGAAGGTACTTTTCAGCACCTTCAACAAGTTCCTCATCAAGGAACAAACCCGAATCACCAGACTCATGAAATTCTCCCGACTCAGGATTTGTCTAAAGGCATTCCTCTAGGGGACCCCTAGTCAAACATATATAAATCCACTACACTCACTATGATGGGAATGAAGAGTACATTGGCGGAAGAGGGGGGGGGGATTGGGTGGGGGGTTCATATAGTATGTATAACATACGTACATATGAGTCATAGTTCGTACAAATGAATGTTATGAGGCTAAAACATGCATTTTTCCGTAAAATTGTACATTTTGAGAAATTTGATGTACTTTGGAAGGGCTGTAACATAGCAGCTATTCGGTTAAAAAAAAAACATGTGACTAGTGAAATTTGAAGGAAATTTAATGCTCTTTCCGAAAATGTAATAAAAAAGACCTCAACATGGCATAGTTTTCGAGTTATAGTCTAACCGAAAAAAGTCCGAAAAAATCGTGGTTTTTTGGCCACCCACAATCGAGCACAGGCTTTTTTTGTCAGAAAACTCGGATTTAGCTTCCCTAGGCATCCCTAAACAACACCCCAAAATTTCATTAACTTTCCAATTATGTCCAGGCAAAAGTACCTCACTGCTGGACTATATGTAAATAGAGATAACCGGGGGTCCAGGGGGCTTGCCCCCTGGCGAGGCGCGGAGCGCCGAGTTTTTTTTTTTTTTTTTTTTTTTTTTTTAAATATATTATTTTCAGTATTAAACTGTTGTAACCGTCCATGAAAAAACAAGTTGTTTACCCCCCTCAAAATTTTTTGGTTACGTATCAAAATGCGTAAAAAAAAAAAAAAATATATATATATATATATATATATATATATATATATAGGTCACCTCAAAGGTGACCTTAAATGACTCAAAGGAAAATCAAGTGATCAATGTATCCTTTCTAGTTCTATGACCTATCTATCTATCTGACTGCTTGCTTTAGAGTGCAGACTATCAAGATGACTGGAGCAAATGTTGAAATTTCTCCCATAATGGGAGAAACAAAAGGTCATGGATTTGTATTTCAGAAATCAGCTTTAGGAGCCAATCAGCTGATTAGAGGTCTATGCATGGACTAGTACTTACAAGTTTGTAATTTGATTTTTGATTTTCTAAAAACTCATTACTTTAAATTCGATTATTAACAACAACAAAACGAAAACTATTAGTAAGTTGATTTTTAACATCTGTGAGTGATATCTTCCTGAAGAAGCCAACCTTTAACCAATTAAAGGACAGAAGGCCTATTTTATAAAACTTCTTACAAATACCAGTTACTCAATAGTACCTACTATGTGCTGGGAAGTTGAAATTTGATAGGAAGACTCTTTGGGACATTTAGAGACGATTGTAATGATGAGGTCATTCCTGATCAGCTGAGTGAGCTAAATTCTCTTTTGTGCACCCTAGAAAGTTTTAATTCGATAGGGAGACACTCTGGGACATTAAGAAAGGATTGAAATGATGGGCTCTTTCATGATCAGCTGAGTAACTTAAATTTTCTCCACCCAGGAAGATGAAATTTGATAGAGAGGCCCTCTGGGACATTAAGAAACCAATGAAGTTACCAATCTTATCTTCAAAAAGCGTTACCATGTTTGACATGATTTCCTTGTTTTTATGGCCGAGCATTCAGCATTAGGTTTTGGCATAAATCGATAGCAAAATGGAACATGAAATCGACATGGCGTTTTGACCACCTACTCAGTGCTCTTTTTTTAAATACAAAAACTGCCTGAACAAAAAAAGTCCAGTTACCAAGGTCATCTGCGTCACCGTTTGACGTTTATAAAACGTGTAGAACTTATGATACTTGGCGTTGAAAACATATCATGAACCCTAGTTGGTCCTTTAACGAAATAATGAATATTTGTGCGATAATTAATTCTGGATGATTTAAAAAGGATTCTCGCCTATTTCTCTTTTCCAATTGCGTTGTACTGAAACCTGAAGCAGTTCGAAAACAAATAATCGTGTCATATTACCTACTGAGAGGCTTCCTTAAAACTGGGAAGCCCTAGGCTTGATTTTTTTTACGAACCGCTCAGTTTGCAGAAAGTTGTGTGAGCAGTTCATGTGGAAACTTCAGGAAATTCAATTCGAGGCAGGGCTGGAAATGAAAAGTGAATACTTTTTTCATCCCTTCCTCAAACATTCAAATATTTACAGTCCATTTGCTGCTCATGTTTGCTTGGTTTTGAAACTCTGTGTGGAACCAATTAAGCCCCTGAACTTTCCTTCATAGTGGTGAATGGATTTTACAAACAGTTCCCTATTGTTCTAGTGCTTACATAAAAAATAACATCATAATATCTTTCTCATTTGGCGTTTTGAGAACTTCAATTATAGGTAACTTAGCAAGATTCAAATTCACAGTGAATCTTCCAAATAGCACGTACGTTTGTGAGAATGGTGCGGATCAGAGTCCCTATAGATAGTAATTCCTTCGAAATTGATTTCGTTGCAGATTTTGAAGTTGAAGAAGCGTAAAGTTCCGGAAACATTACTCTATTATTTCTCTTTTCTCCGTTCCTGACTTCAACCTCCAACTGAAGTACTGATCAATTTTGAAAACTGCAAGTATTCTTTACTATACCTACCTACTAGATTTATTAGCATGCAGATGCTTCAGCCATTGGTCCCCCTTTCTAGAGTTAAGAATTTAGCGGGCATGATTTCCCTTTACAACGGAGCTGTACTTAGGGAGATGTAACTGCATCAGTTTTCATCCGACGGAAATGGGGAAATGTTTTACCAAACGCTGGAAACTGCTAAGAATGATGATATCTTGAGCTGCCTAAAAGGCTCCTAAAATATAAGATGCGAAGACCTAACGTAAAGATATTAATGACATATCTACGTATGTATGTAGTTAATGCAACAGCTGGATAAATCACGTGCATTAATGTATCTCTTCAAAAGATTTCTAGATGAATCATGTTATATTTCTTATTAGCTATCACGAAGAAGAAAAAGAAACATCTGTAGGAAGTAGTCAGCAGCATCAAATTCGATTTGGCGAGAGCGAGTCACTGAAGAATGGAATAGTTAAAGTCACTTGCTGAATTTGTAATGTGTAGCATAATGTAATACGTGAGGCGTGACGTGTAACTAGTGCAGCATGTGGGCTTTAAAAAGTTCCTGTTGTGTCTGAAGCAGAATAACCTTGGGATTACAATTACACGCCTTTTTCAAGTCTGTTGATATTGGCAGAAGACCAGAAATATTAGTCATATAATATCTACCTTTTTGGGAGATCTCCTTGGGAACCTGGGAGGAACTAATTTTTCACCACAGGGATAGGCGTGTATGCTGAATAACGCAGCGAGAGGAATCTACATATAGAAAGCTGAAACGATAAGTACAGCTGATCTCTGGGAAAATAAGGCTGGTGCATCTTACCAAAGCTGGCCGAACATATACAATCTACTGGTCATGCTTGCAGCACAAATCTCCTCAATAGCAAGTGGACATTTGGCGTAGAGGTGGTGAAAGCAGAACCTCATTCAATTGATCCGAAGGAAAAATTCAGTGATGGACATCAGTGGGATTGGTGAGCCCAAGCGCTTTCTCCTTTTGCTATTTATAGCCATGGAACGACAATACAGAAATGTAGTGAATGGTAGAGCGAGTGTCAAATGAGCAGCCTTATTGTCAATTTCCTCCTCCTCGATCGCTAGTCCTCTCCCGGAGTCGTATACAAACTTGTCCCACACAGCTTGCTACCCTCGGCCTCTCTACCTCAGCATCACTACTGTCACAAGAATTTTATTATTTCGCCTTGTAATTCAATCTAGTCCGTCCCCCTCCTTTTCTATGAGACAATTTACTGACCTGAGAAATGTTGGGCACAATGGCCTCTTTCTGACACTGTAGAAAAGGTGCTCCACTAAAAAAATAGGGGAGTTGGAAACAAGTGGGTGGAAGAAAGCAATACCGAAAAGGAAATGATGGCCTGAATAGGGTAGAAAACTGGCTACCCCCGGCAAACAGATACCTACACTCACCTTGCGGTAGAGTCTCCGTGTGGGGAACACCTCCAAGGATTACGGTCCCCTGAATAAATCACTCGGAGTCCCTTCCTTTCCTTCTGCGAACTTTTCATCTTGTTCTTCGATTCGGCTTGGAAAAACGAAGAAAACACGAGGTCTTTTTCCTTCGTCGGTCGCGGGAAGTTTCGGGTAGAGGGCTGACCCCAAAAAGTTGAGGCTTTTTTCCGCCCTGCATACCTCATGAAAACAGCTTTCCTTGGTATTGGGGGGTCGAAGGATTCGCCTTTGCCAAATGTCAAATAGGCTTCTGAATACGAATATCGAAAAGAAAACGGAAATGTGAAATTGCATGGAGTTGGTTGAATGTGCTGTTATTTATGAACGTCTGCAATGAAAAATAATAATAATTTGTTACTACACAAGCATGTTCTGTAGGTTCATAATCTACCGACGAACATTCAACATTCAATTACTTTGTTGAGAAGACATTATTTATCGAGTGGAAACTAGCATACATTTGTGGAAAAAGCATTTTGAGACGAGTGCGTTTATTTTGTACTGTAAATACGATTAAATAGTAGGCGTCGAACGATTGTAAACGAACGGTTGTAAACTCATTCTCCACCACGGGGTGGTGCGATTTTTGATAGGAAAACATTTTTTGTATTAGAAGTGTTCAAATAAGTATATTATGAAATTAACATTCAAAAGAATCAATTTTGGCTAGAATATTTGGAACTGACTATCTAGCGAATAATTATTTATTATATTTTAGACTTGGACGAATCGGAGAATGGAGGTAGAAAGAGGTATGACTTAGAAAGAATAGCTCCGTGACACAGAATCACCATGGACCACAATAGGAAAGCATCTTAAGTTCGGTAGATGTACCATAGATCACTCTCAGAACGAAATTCAGGAAAACAGGGTTAGATGCGACTATCATTCTTCGTCCTGTTATTGGTATGGAGTAACAGATTTCTACATCAATATAATCGTACATTCTGCATAGATAGATATGCTTGGAGTTGAGTGATGAATATCAGCGTGCACTGTGTGAGGATAATATTTAGGAGGATTTAGGACCTTGGTGAAAATATTTAAGCACAGAAGTTTCGACTATAATGGATACCCGCTCGTGTCTCACGTATCTTTTATACCTGTACCCCTGCTCTTCAGCGTGCGTTAATCGCCAGACATTCGTAGTAGGAAAGAGGTCAGACCGGCTTGTATATAATGTGTGTATTGTTCAAGTGCTTGTACATAATGTGAAGCGACACGCTACCTTTTCCCAGCTAGTTCGCTCTGTTGATGGTGCTTCTACTCCTCAGACAGTGGCATTCCTCAAAGTGCTGGTGGAAAGGATTAAGTGAAAACGCGGCAAATTATTACACAGAGGTTTATTATTTCTGTATTGTATAGTTCTTCTACGCAGAACACCTGTCTATATTATTAAATGAATCATTTGGTAGGAATCATTCCAAAGCGTAAAAAGTGCCAATCATTTAATCATACGCACAGGTATTATCAGATGAAACCAAGGTGTATCAAGTGCGCTGGCAAACACAATGCAAACGAGTGCCAGAAAAGCAATGAATTTTCCCCAAGTGTATTAATTGCAATGGTCAAAGTAAAGTCAACATGGTAAGAAAAGTCATTAAAAATCGAGCTACGGATCACGAAATCTTTCTGTACATACACATTAATGTCGAAGTACTGAACCTCCTGGACAACAACCTAGATTTGCAGAGACTGAAAAGGACCGAACCTCTGGACCTAGTCTTAGCCCACTGAAGTTATGTGAAAGAGGTAGTAGGCATCTATGGACCGCTAAACGCTGAATCCTATATAGGCACTTAGAAGTGACTAGATGTGTACACAGTTGTAATAATAAAGATTATTTAAAAAAAAAGGTAGGTATCTAATGTGTCTGTATTATAGGTGTAGACGCGAACTGAAGAAAAACTTATAAAATTAAATAACACCCCTAAACTTTCTTCACATGAGCTGATGATGCAGTGCCGTGAATTGGCAAATCTACTGCCAATGCCGCGTAATGCCGCTAGCTTGCTAACTAGCGGTCATTGATGAAACTTAGTTCCCCCGAAAAATCATAGGTCGCTGCTCCATTATCCCTCTTAGTGAGAGAATGGAAGATCGTACGGATCTCCAGATGATTTCATTCAATTTGTTGGGAAAATATAGGCAAATCACCCAAAAAAAAAAGGTTCTTACCTTGAAAGTATTCGAGATCTCAATTTTTATATACACTTCAGCCCTTAATTACTACCCTTTAGGGTTTATCAGAATTAATGACGCTGTTACTGGCACATTCCCAGCTGATGTATGATTTTTCATCCAAATTTCATAAACTTTGGTCCAGTAGTTTGGAGAAAAGCTCTGTACGGCGTACATCATCACGTCGTTCAGCACGAAAAAATATCACAAAATCACTAATAACATGTGGTGATTGAATATCTTCATAAACTCAGTATTCAAAATTTTCATACATTTAGAGCGGAATAGAGCAAAAAACCTTTAAAATTTAATTGATCGAAAAGTAAAAACAATTGATCAGAAATGAGCTTAGGAGTGAATCCTCACAGTTTGTCCCAACATTAAGGTCGCACCACCGGTCAGGGTTCAATTCTACAACTAATTTCTGATCAAAAGTGACTCCTAGAGATTTTTTTTATAAACGCTTAGTTTTCATGTAATTTAATATTCAAGATTATTTTCATGTTTTCAACATTATGACACTAAAACGGCCGTAACTCCTCTAATTTTGCGAGTAAAATCAAATCTGAGGAGACTGTTGGAAACTGCATTAAATTTTCAATCTTGCTGATGACAAATCAAAAATTTTTGTTTGGATTGAACTGGTGATAAATCAGCCTAACAAGCAAAGTAGGTCAGTTTTCGAAAATCTTTGATTTTTTCAACGCTCATAGGTCCCAGTAATTAGACACGTGAATTTTGCAAGTAAGCCTAAAAACTGCGCAAGATATCCAACGGTATAATCAATTTTTATTTTACTTTGTTAATAAAGGGAGAAAAGTATGTTTGTATGTTGAAAAACGTGCTTTTTGCTGTGAAATCGAGGGTTTTTGTGAATAATGACCCCTTAAGAAAATACTAGTTTTGGGTCGGTTGCTACATATTTTTTCACAGCGAATCGAATGGTAGCACTTGCAGATCTCTCCACCTCCGTTATAACCAAGTTTTAAACTTTAACTAACTAGTTTTTAGTTAATTTGTTATGCTCGGTTTTATGTGTTATGTAGAAACCGACCCCAAACTAGTATTTTCTTAGGGGGTCATTTTTCACAAAAACCCTCGATTTCACAGGAAAAAGCACGTTTTTCAACATACAAACATACTTTTCTCCCCCAATTAACAAAGTAAACTAAAAATTGATTATACTGTTGGAAAGCTGAGAGTTTGGCGCAGTTTTTAGGCTTACTTGCAAAAATTCACGTGTCTAATTACTGGGACCTATGAGCGTTGAAAAAACCGAAGATTTTCGAAAACTGACCTATTTTACATCTTAGGCTGATTTATCACTTGTTCAATCCACGCGGAAAATTTTGATTTGGAATCAGCTATATAGGAAATTTAATGAATTTTTCAACGGTCTCCTCAGATTTGATTTTATTCGCAAAATTAACGGAGTTATGGCCGTTTTGGTGTCATAAGGTCGAAAACACGAAAATAATCTTAATTATTAAATTACACGAAAACTATGCGTTTATAAAAAAAATTTCTTGGAGACATGTTCAATCAGAAATTAGTTGTAAAATTGAACCCTGGCCGGTGATGCGACCTTTATGTGTACACCCTGTATACATAGACCAGTTGATCTGCGCACGAGAGCTATCCGTGATAGAAATAACAAACCGTTGTATAATAAATTTCAGCGTTTTCAATTCTTTGGTGGAGGATTTCAAAACGCTAGATTGATTTAGAAAACCCTTAAAGTCAATTGTATCTTTCGTTAGAAATATGGGTGAGTTTTAATCCTCTGAACCTCGTGGTAATCCGAAGGTTCAATAACTCCTCTTGGAAGAGGAAAGATTATATAAATAGATATAGGAGGGACACAACAAACGCGTCCGGGCTAGTTAGGTTAACAACACGGAATAATATTAATACTCGTATTAGAGTTAGTCCCGAGTTGGACTCGTCGATTAATCTGTTCAGCCAAACTTGGTTGTTTGCTTCGGAAGTAACACGATAAATAATTATTTTCACCCCAATCCTCCACCTACGTGCCTCATAAACTCTGATCTATGTGCGTTTAAATCTTCACCCGTTACACCTACTCGTAGAATTATTGCAAATGCCGTGTAGTGGTCAAACGGAATGATATAAAACGGATATCGTCGAGATCGATTCGTTCGTTTAACCGTATGTTTACAAACGAAAAACACAATATTAATACTACAAAATGAATTTTGTAGAATATTAATACTACAGAAATGAATTTTGTTAAATAGATAATTTAGAGAAGAATTTTTCGTGTACGAGAATGAATATATAATCCTGAGATTTTGCAATGAGCTGAACACGAATCCGATTTTTTGGCATATTTTTTCAATGTTTCTGCTGTATCTAGATCATGTAAGCACAAACAGCTGTATCTTAAACTCAAGATGTTTAATTACATGTTTTCGCCTATAACTTTTTGTAAAGATTTAAACAAAGTTGATGTAGCACAAAAAATAAAAATAAAAAAATAAAAAATAATAATAATAAAATAAAATAAAGGTCGTTTAGGAAAGATTCTTTTGCGACGATTGTAACTAACCATAGCTCAGCAGCATTAATAGTAACAAAGCTACGAGATGAAAAAACGTATAAACACTATAATTCTTCATCACTTATCATTTTTCGAACCATACCATGGATAGAAAAAATGAATTTAAAAATCCTACCTACGTTACAACTATTGCTTAGGAGCTGAGGTCACATTCGAAGCAGAGAAGTCTCTTCCGAACAATCCTCGAATTACTTTTTTCTGCTACCTCAACTTTTTATTTCTATATATATATATATATATATATATATATATATACATATATATATATATATATATATATATATATATATATATATATATATATGCATTTGATTGTTCTTGTTCTACTGAACTATGTATATAATAAACTTAATTTGATATGAATTTCACAGATAAAAAGAAAAAAGAATGATTTGATATTTCGAAAATAATCTTTGTCAAGAATAGAAGAGTGAATAGTTTTTCTGAATAATTGGACGGGTAGTGTCTTGGAAGCCTGCAACCATGTAACCATCGATATATTATGGCTTCGCAACATCTAATGTAGACTCAATCGTTGAGGTTGAGGCCGGGAGGCCGCATTGATCCCAGTACCCAGCGATGAGCGCGTTCGGACTGCTGCAACAATCTATCATTTGTTGGTGGTGGCATCTTCTTTAAAACCTTCACTCCGAAGCATTCATTGAACGTGATTACGGCGTGGTGGGACCTCGCATGCAGCTTCAATGGCAGTGGTCGATCCTGGTTTAAAGAAGCTCTATGGTTGTTTATTCGTAAATTCAATTGAGTGGCTTTTCCTACATAGAAGCCTCTGCTCTGATCTTCCGCACACTGCTTACAAATAAGCTGATAAACACACATCTGTGATTGACACTCTGCGGTTCCTTTACATTTGTAGGAATGAGAGGTATTTGGGGAGGTGAAGTGAGAGCCTTCTATTACTATCTCACACAGTTTGCACCTTGGGCGCCCACATTGATGCAATTCCAGGCTGCTGCACTTCCGGAGGCTGAACAAGTGGAAAATGTCATGGCCAGCACTTTTTGAGCAAATGATGTCTGTGTGATAAAATCCCCCCCCAGGTTCTGTCCTTGTCGGATATATATATATATATATATATATATCTTTTCTTTTCATATATATATATATATATATATATATATATATATATATATATATATATATATATATATATATATATATATATATTATCAGAGAAAACACTAAATATAAGACGAAAAACATGAAAAGAAAAGAGAAAATTTCTAGTCTTGCAGCATGATCGCTGAGCATTGTCATAAATGATCTTATTATTATGTTGAATTGTTATGAAATTTAAGCATTACGAGGGCTAATAAATTATTAACCACCAGTTTTATGGCGAAAATCTAGTTTCAAATTATATTCTGTGGGACGAAAAAGTTTTTGGATTTTTAGATTAATTTTTTGTGGTTTTTATAGATTTTTTTTTTTTTTTAAGCAAAAATTAATGAAATTTGAGTACGTTATTCAGCATAATTTTGTGCGGAAAAATTAAGTATTCTAGTTCATTGTTGACAAATGTCTTTTGACTTAAATTGAAAACAAAAATTGTATGAATTTTTTGAGTTTTTTTTTTGTGATTTTTTTTAATCACATTTTTTGAAAATGCTCCAAATCATGTGCTCAAAAAGTGCTGGCCAATGAACATATTTTCAACAGAAAATGTAGTTATGTTAATGAAAGAAAACTTTCAAATATTTTGACATTAACATTTTTCTGGAGCCATTGAAATAGCCACATTTTTACGAAGATTCGCTAAAACAGTCGTTCAGTATGATCCTACTGACGATTTTTTTTCTCGAATATTGTAACAAAAAATAACTAAACTGGTGTAGATATCTGTTCACTTACTGTTTGTAATTGATGATAACCTAACCGTCTAAGACGCTTCAAGATTGTAACTTATTATTTTTCGTAGAAACAGACAACGTTCTTCACTAACTTCCGATTTTTACCTAGTTTAAAGTGTTTTTTGTCAATACAAAATTTGACATTAAAAAATTGGTGTATGAGTGATGTACACACCTCGGACATGAATTTCTCGGCAATCAGCCAATGGACAAACCATCTCTCCTTTTCGTATCAATTTCATTACTCTAGGTTTGTCATGTTAAGGTGGGTCGCCACAACACACAAAGAATGAGATGGAATATCTGGCTAGATAATGTAATACGTCCATGTTATATTGGGGACTCCACTCCAGTTTGCAGAATTATTTTATTTAATTATTTATTTTTATTTTTTCTAAATCGTCAGTATCGATACGTCAAACATGGCGCGGCCGTTCAAATAATTGGACTTCCATATTGTCATGACGTAATTGGATCAGGTGAATCTAGGAAGCAATCAAGCTGGACGTCTGATGGTCCACGCAGATTGATCTCCGCCACACTCGATCCCATTAGAAATTGTGGGTTGAATATCAATGATCCTCGGATCAGAAACCCTTCCGGAGTGGGTTCCACTTGCAACCCCGAGAGCGACATGTAAATTCAATGACCGTATCATGCACAGTTCATTGAAATACTTTTCAATAAATTCGCGAGAGCTCCAAGAAGAGGATTAAACATTTATTCACCAACCGGTAATCCATTCCATGAGCGTTGTATACCTAGCGACCTAGAACCGTTGCATCAAAAGAGCGTCGTAAAATTATCAGCGAGATCCGACGCACAACATAGGCTAGGTCTGAACCTCCAAAACATTCTTCTACTTCATAGACGGCGCTACCCATCGTAACCGATTTGTTTGGTTCCCGAACTTATGTTATTATGGTTGCTAACAGACAGTTTATTAGCGGCGGAAATTCGTGTCAAGCCTTGACGGTTTGCTACTGGTGTACCGAGCGAAGCATGGGTTGCATTATTGTTAGGTGATGGACGGGAACTTGATATAGGTATATCGTGCAAAGCACGGGAAGGGGAATCGATTTGTTAGGCTCCCGAAATTATATAATTGTTTCCAACAAGCATTTAGGGGCCTTTCTTCGCGCATGTTTGGTTTTGACGATTTCGATCAGTCGAGTGAGCTAAATTCTCTCCTGTTCACCCTTGGAAGTTGAAATTTGATAGTGTGACTCTTTGGGACAATAAGAGACGATTGGAATCATTGGCACTTTCCAGATCAATCTGTGCCTGATTTTGTTACTTTTATGATGGAATTATGCATGCAGCCTCCGTAGTTGCGAAAACAGTCTGGGTATGGTTATTTTAGCTGTCTATGTACCGACTACAGGTGGGTCCGTGCAACGCACGGGTAACTGAAGATCACTCTGCTACTAAAACTATGTTAACTTTACTTTCTTCGCCTTCATAAAAAGAGTGGTCTTTTTCAATCGAAAACATTCGAATTTGATGAAAGTGATTGAAAATCGCAACCGCTATTCTGTACGCTTAGAATCAACCGTTATTAACTGAGATTTCAAGATCGTCCACACACGGGTCGACGGGCGATGTGGTCGATACGAAACTCTTGACGCTGAACCCACACACAAATCTGAGATTGAAAGCCTACAAATGAAATTTAATGAATTTAGTCCACATATTATCTGTTAAAAAATGTGATGTTCAAAAGGAAACCATGGACCATGATCATAAATGAGCGATTTTACGTTATATTTTATATTATGTTACATTGTTTTTAGACTTGAGCACTTTGAGTGCAAAGAAATTGATAACTACCAATTTTATGTTATAGAAACTCATTCTAAAAAAACTTTGTTGTCGATTCGCACCCGTATGGAAATATATGCAACCGTTTGAACATTTTTAGTGGAGAAACAAACAAACAAATAAATTGTATCTTCTATTATAGGTACATATTGGGATATATAATATCAAATAAAACTTATATCATCATATAACTGAAAATTGGGCACCGATGGCGGAGTGCATTTTGCCCGTTAATGAAGTTAAATAAATAGATAATACGTTACTTGCAAGAAGTCTCGCCATGGAAACCGAAATGCAATGTACTACAGCTATGTTCGGTAAGACAAATCTATCCACTACTTGTGTTGGAAATGAAAAGCTGGAATAGACGATTGACCTAGAAAACAATAGCTTCCTGATGTGTCGTATCATATTCGGATATAACGCTTGGAAACCGGCTGGAATAATAACTCGCGCGTGTACAAATATGTTATATCCCATAGGCAAACATGATTAAACACATTTCCACCAATGTAGGGAATCGTCTAATAAGAAATAAGCCAGGAGTGAAATTACTAATGTGGAGCTCTGCTTGACTTATGTACTTTATCCCAAATGTGACATATGAATATAAAAAGACCAAAGCAGTATTTCATTCTCAGTAATACTTGCTCTTGCTCAGATCGTATTTGGGAGATGGGGCTGAGTGTATAGAATTTATGATAGCGGATTCCCGGAGTATACGTGTGACAATATTTCCACAATATCGTCGGGAGTCCCGTCTACATGTTTACGCTCACATTTATAATTCCTTCCGAACCGGTAGGCGCGATTCAAAGCCAGTTTGTGTTCGAAGGCGAGGAGAGAATTGAAATTAAGATAGACCCTGGGGGAGTTTGACGTAGATGTCAAACTACGAGCGGCTGGAAAGATGAAGTATGGGTGTCATCATGAAGTGAGGACCATTTTGTTGAAAATCAAAGGAAAATTATTTACGTTGGCGATTGAATGTAAGTTGTAGTAGTTTGAGTTTCCGATTCAGCTTTCTTTGTGTATGACTCGCAACAATCTTTTTCCAATATTTATAATATTCTGGGTTAAAAATGCAATTATTTCAGCAATTTATTTCTTGGGCCGGATCCAAGGCTAGAGTCCGGCCCATTGGGCGGATTCCAGGATTTGTGCTCTCAGTTGGTTGGCTTCATGATAGTTACTTTTAAATATTGCATTTGTAGTGAATATTGATGGAGGCTATGGAGGGATTTTGAGCTCGTACACGTATTTGTTTCATTAGCACGGGTACGTTTTATGCTCTCCTGGAAAAAATGGGGTAATCTAGAGAGCACAGATGGGCTCGTGCACAAAACTGAACATATTGGAGGTACGCAGGTATGAACAATGTTCATGTTTTATCAGGTTCACGTTAGATAAATAACAGGGACAACAACTACCGTCCAGCTAATGGAAAGAAATTCATTTGGCAATTATTTTGCTTTACAACCCTTAATAGCCGGAGTGGAATAATAGAAATAAGAGGACAGCTGTGTACCTCAGCTTCTAAAGCTTCTCAGCGTCTCTTCAGCAAAAAATTGAAGAGTACCGCTAAAATTATCAGTTGAGATTTGAAGGCGTATAGGTGATTTAGCAACGTATCATTTCTGCGACTATAATATTAGTCGCGTCACCCTCTTGGAATTTCCCTCCCCAAACGTTGTGCGAGGACACATTCTAGTGGGCCTCTATTATAAGGCAAGATATCTTGCCAGTAAGCACATAGCATGCTTCAAAGCAACATTATTGCGTAAGATGGGGCTTTTGCGTCCCTTGACAGTCCGGCATCACGTGCAGCATTGAAAGAGCATCTTAGTAGCGTTATAATACCGGCTCGCCCTAAAAACTCAAAAAGCCAGTATGGCTGCACTCATGGCTCTCTACAGCGTCTGAGAGAGCTGTTTGTCTCTTCCACTGATGCTCCCAAATGCTCTGCCCACCCATGATTCCATGTGACTGAGTACTTTATGAGATAACACATGCAGATTAGACACACAGGAGAGATTAGCCAGGGCATGGAGAAGTTGGTGTTGATAAGATTCACTATTCCAGCTGCTAGTCACCCAATGGCTAGTAGGTGGACGTGAAGTGAAGATGTGGAAAGACAAAGAAAGCTCCTGGATATTCCTCTGCTAGATCTAAGATAGAAGCTAGATATAAACGTTTTTGCACTAAGATTTTCAGAGAAAAATTATAAATCGTATGATTAATTTCAAATCTTTCACTCTCACTATGCTGGTCGCTCCTAGTAGAGTGCATTGTTTCTCTCATTATTTTTGACTGCCTGTGGGAGTGAGACGATTCTTCTACGGTTTGGCCGATTTACGTCAATCACACAATAAACACCATTGCTGTTCAAAAAATGTGGTGGTGCAATGTATTTTTCATACGGACTTCCCTGATTCTCATTTCTTTTATAAGAACAAGAAACCAAGACCACCGCACTAGCTACTATTGCAGAGCACTACATTTTTCAACGCGAGACTAGTACGAAGTATATAACACTGTTTCATACCTTTCTGAGCCCATTTTGTTAAACTACTTCCATTCCATTGAGAGTGTCGTTCTCTTCAAATTATATCATACTATAACATTTGCGTTACGTATACTTCTTAGAAATGCAGAGTTGAAATGGGCTGTGAAGATCGCTGTACTAATCCACATTAGCATTAAGGAGTTTACATCCCCATGTAATTTATAAAAATTAATATAATATTATTCAACATCAGGAATATGTTTACAGTCTTGGTGAGATTGGCGAATCCACCACCACACTTACCAGTACGGTTGTGCGGGAGGCGAAAATCAGCCAAGCCTTTGTATAAACAGTCAAAAAGAATAAGAGTCTATTGTTTTGGTCCAAATCGGATGATAACATGCATTTTGTGGTTAGCATCTTTTGTTCGTAGAGGGTGTTTTTGGGGGATATCACAGATTTTCAGTGGTCTAGGAGGAATAGGTTGCAATGTAGGTTGCTCAAGATTGAGTGAGTCATTTCATTCGACTTTTGTTGACCCAAATTTAAATGTTCTAGGGTTAAAAGGAGAGAATTGAGCAAACTGAGCTGATGATGAAAAAGTTCTTGAATTATTTTGTCTCTTGGTGTCTCAGAGATTCTCGCAATCAAATTTCAATTGCCTAAGGTGAACGGGAAAGAATTTCATATTTATCCCCTCCTTACAACCCCCTATCACATGGTCGAAGCGGTTACAAATCCCAAATGGCACTTCGCCACGTCCATTGTCGCCTACGTTTCAAATTGTATCAAAATTGCCTGAGGAGAACTGTTAGAAGGTTGTTAGTGAAAAATCAGCTGAGACGAGCAAAAAAAAGTCCGAAAACAACATTTTGACGCCTCGTTTTTGATTATAATAATCAATATACCGTTACGAATTTAGCATGAGACGACTCAGGGGCTTGCTCTTTCTCTCTCTCTCTCTCTCTCTCTCTCTCTCACCCCTCTCCAGGATATGCAAAGGCAATTAAGTTTGAGTCGACAGGGTGACGTTAGGAGGGGGGCCGTTGGGTTCTCTTTCTTACTCATCTCAGCGTATTCTGAAGGCTTGACAAAACAAGATTGGCATCTCGCTGGATAGCTTCTATAAGGACGCGCCATTAATTTCTCTCAGCGCCAATGTGTAACGATTCATCTAGTAGCACTCCCCGTAGTAACAATATTGATTGATCCATTAGTGGAAATAGGGAACATGTAAAAACGGCCATCCATTCACGGTTGTGTCCCATATGACATGTGCCGAAGAAAGAGAGTCCTTCAGACTTCATACAAACGGATGACGCCTACAACAGGCTAATGCGATGAAATTAGCAATTTTGCAGGTCACGAGGCTTACACCGTGCTACATTGACAACGAGAGGAGGCGTACAAACGAGAGCAATACCTCCGGCTTCAATTTGCCTTCAAAGCCCTCGCCTCGAGATGCTAAGGAGGCACTTCAATCCCATCTCATTTCCCGTTGATACCGCTCGAGAAACATTGCCTCGTTCGGCTGCAGGAGCTGGCGGGCAGTAGAAGGAATGTAATGAAGGGACGTTCTTTTCAGCAGAGGATAAACACGATGTTGATGAGTCGGTTTTATACCTCAGTAAACCTTAATGTTGCCCGCGTTGAGGCTCTGCCAGGATTAAACGCTCTCGGTCGAATGAAACTGCAGCACCTAATTAATATTATAAACGGAATATCGCTATATTGATCTATACAGATATAATGAGTCTCTTCCCCTATCTATCTCCACGTTCGTGTGTTTCGAAACCGATTATGGAGAAAAGCCTCAAATGATTATCACTGAATGATCTCCAACTATTCATCATACCCTAGTGCAACCTTGTGGAATTATCGACGAATTTCACGATAATTCCACATTGTGGAGATACTGAGTATCCTTCATATGCGGAAGAAGGAGTCATATTCCAGTTCTAGCCCTTAGGGAGAGCAAGCGGATGTGGGTACTACGACCCGGGTAGTTTCATCCGATTGTTTGGGATAATTTCTATAAATGAGAGAGAAAAAAAACTAGTTTTCTAGATCTTGATTTTTTGATATTTCACCCTTCAAGTACTATCCATAATATTGGTCCATCAAAATTGATGCCGATGTTACTGGCGTTACTGGCACATCCCCAGCCGATGTATGATTTTTGAGCCTAATTTCATAAAGTTTGGTCCAATAGATTCTTAGGAAAGCTTAGGAATGGTTACAGCCTACTGGCGGATTATCCGACGGATTCGATTTATGGAATCTTCGTATCTTGAAACGTAAACCAACAAATTTTGAGTGGGGGGGGGATAACCTATTTCCTTTCCTTGGTCGATTACAAAGGTTCAAAGGTCGTACAAAGTCGACTGGCTACTTTGTGTGGAAACGTATATATGTAGTTCAGTTTTAGAAACAAACTGTCGATGACTTCCCTCTTTGCACAGAATCTTCAATGGCCAACCTGTTCCCATAAATCCTTGCCAAATTATTTCATAGACAAATAATTTTTGTTACTTCAATCGTCTTTTGCATGTAATATTGAGGATAAAAAAACCTATCTACTTTATTTCATTCAGAATTAGCTCTACAGGCAGGGGGAACAGTGGGAACAAAAAAAAGTGATGTCGAGTAACAAATAAAGTAACAATGGACTAGTGGGTTTTCGAGGTCGCTGAATCAGAAAATGAAATCCGTTTTGCCAGATTGGCTCTCGTTTTAAAGTTATAGCCTATAAGCCTGTTTTTCTCATGTTCAGTAATCTAAAAAATTACAACTAAAATTCTTGCATCGTATTCCCAGGTTTAACCACCTAACTTTATGTTTTTTGGATACTGAATTCGAATATGAAACCGGATGTTAGTGATCTAGCTTCGTTAAGGCGCAAATCTTATTTATACTCAGTTAAAATCGGAAAAAACATCAAAAACAACGTTTTTCAACACATCAAAAGGTATTTTTCTCTGAAACGGAAAACGATATAAAAACTCCGGTTACAAATTTGAATTCTACATTAAAATATCCTATTAAGGGGGTCTGGTTTTGACATTATTGAAGGTTTAATAATAAAAAACTAACTTCCCAATCATTTATCTCTACCTACATAGTGGACTTTGAATCTGACTTACATAATTTCATTTTTGAATCTGTGATGAAGAATTCGATGAAATAAATACGTGATCGGATTCAGCACTCCAAAACAACATAAAGTAAGGTGGTTAAACCAAGGAACACGATGCAAAACTTTTAGTTGTGATTTTTCAGATGACTGAATATGAGAAAAACAGGCGTGTGGGCTGTAACATTAAAATTCGAGCGAAGCTAGAAAAACGGCTTTTATTTTCTGTTTCAGCGACCTCGAAAACCCTCTAGTCCACTGTTACTTTCTTTGTTACTCGACATCACTTATGCAGATATATAGTTGATAACGAACCCTTCATTTTAGCGAATTTTCGTATAAAATGAAGTTATTTCAATGGCTCGGAAGATTTTAAAATCAAAATTTTTGAAAGATTTCTTCATTGAAATCCGTTTTGAGGCATTCTGAAACGATTCCTGAAGTTTCCACTTTTTCATATATATGTGTGTGTCATTCCAGGCAATAATTCTCCTTAGGATTGAAATAAAAATACCGTTCTTGCGCCAAAAAATCAAGCATTCCCAATGAAAGGATGAGTTTGTAAGCCAACAATTTTGAACCGCAATAAATTGGTCACATTTCAAAAATGTACTAAAAAAAATCACTAAAAATGGCTAAAATCTGCCAAAAATCATCAAATTAATTTTTCAACAGAATTTTAGTTGAAACTAAATTGTCAACGATTAAATAGGACATTAAAAAAAAATCTCAAAATACGCTGAAAAACGTACTTGAATGTTATTATTATTTGCTTAAAAATCTATTAAAACTGTAAAAAAATCTAAAAATCCAAAATCTTCTTTGGCATACTACCGAATTTTATTTAGAATGAGTTTTTTGCTATAAAATTGGTTTTTAACAATTTCTTTCTACTAAAATTTTTCACATTTCAGTACAATTTAACATATTATAATACGATAGATAGTTTATGAAAATTCGCTCATACGATCATGCTGCATGACAGAAACTTTTTACATTCTATAGGAACATGTTGAATTGCAGTAAGTGGGTTTTTTGTTGTGCCCACATGATATTTCACAGAAAACCACACGATGAAATCCTAGAAGATAAAGTTTGTTACTACGGTACTAAAGCCTTCGGATAACAGAAAAAAGAGGTTGGTAATAAAGTAGGAAAGAGCAAAAAAAATCTCATGTGGTTGAACATTGAAAAGAAGCTCTTGATCTTTAGCACCGGTTGAGGTGTAAAAAGAATTTCGGGTTTTAATGAGAGTTTTCTCAGCGTTGAAAAAATAAATAAAGAAGCCGAAAGAGAGAAAAAAAGGGAGAGAGTGAAAACTGTAGGGCAGCTATAATCTAAGCCCGTAAACGTCGACCGTAAATATTATGTTGAACTGTTCAAGGGAAGAAGCCTTTAATGAAACCACTCCCATGGGGGAGAGAGGACTAGTGAATTAGTAAACAGGTTTGTGCAAAGCATAATGGAGTAGGGAATAATAGAAGGAAACGATCGAAGAGAACAGCTCAACCATGGGAATTGGTGTAAAGTGAATTGTGATGCATTAGTAGATTGATTCTGGTACATGAAGTTGCCGATCTATGATTCAATAGAAGTTAAATGTTTGAAGTTGAATAGCGGATGATTATGTAATTCATTAATTAGAAAGATACAGGCACAAGATTACAGTGGAGCATGCACAATGACACAAAATGATACTTGGCCGAAATTCGATGGCCAATTAGATAGTGTTGTTTTTTGAGATTAAGATTTTTTAATTTTATCCATTTTATCAAACTACACCTTATTTGTTTATTTATTCATTTATATTTGTACGGGCGAACCCAATTACATTATTACATAAAAAAACAAAGGAATCAAAAGTTGCCGGAAACCAACGAAAAGAAATAAAACTTCTGGAGAAAAAAAGAAAGAAAAAGAAAACTGTTCGATTAGATGCACTGAAAGTTCTGAGTGGTGTGACGACTGAGGGGGAAAATCTATTAGTAACTGATATGAAACTAAATAAAGTAAGCGTGAAACTGAAACGAATTGGATGTTGCTGAATTGAATTTCACTTAATTGAATTTAATTAGGGGTGTGACGCGCATATCGCCGATTTGAATGAATAGAACGGACTGGAGAAGAAGTCCAAGTCAGGGTTTAGACTCGTCAGGTTATCACACTAATAAAAATTAGCGTTTTTTCGGGCGAAAATTTGTCGTTACGTGTATAGTTGACTTCTGGCGACAAGGTAAGTTGGTTTTTTCTGTTGGTTTTAATTAGGCTACATTATTTGAAGTTTGCTTTATGGTTCCCAGCGTTTTCATAGCAATATTTCCCCGTCTCCCTTCACTATAGGCATCACTGTGAAAGATAGACACTCTTGTACTTGGGGACTATTTGATTTGAACCATAGGACAAGATGGTTTTTTTTTTTAATTTAATTTAATTTTTTTGAAGAATAATTCGTCGAATGTTGTGGTTTTAATCGAATTATAAATGTCTTCTCAGATGCCGTGAATAGCAGATGGCCGAAAAAGAGAGCTAGTTAATGGATGAAAGTGAAAGCAGCAGTTGCTCTCGTCTCCAGAAAACTCTCTCATTCCGAGAGAATTGTGAGCAGACAGGGGTAATAAAATTAAGAAAAATGAAGGAACACATTATTTTTCTAAATTGTGCTGCATATCATTTCTGTATGCATTTTCTCCTAGCTCATTCAGTTCTTTACACTTCAACATTTTTTTCTCTTTTCAATAATAAAACTTTGTAATCGACCAAGAAAAAAATTAAAAAATATATCTTTTTTTCTTATCTGAACATGCGATTTTTGGTTTATTATTTCCAATAATAAGCCTATGTGATCGTGTAGCAAAAAAATTTTATAACCCCCCCTCAAACTTTGTCACTTTACGTTTCAAGGTACGTAGAATCCAAATTTGAAATGTCCGTCCGCCGTTCGCCGTCCGCCGTCCGGGCCATAAAAGGCCTAAGAATTGACTTAAAAACCCCGTTCTTTCGCACATAGACTCCATTTGGGGTCTAGTTGGTCCTAACGTTTAACCATCCCGATCGCTTTACTCGCATAGGTGCTATGGGCCAAAAATGGGCAAAAAAGTGTCTTTTTCGACGCGCGCACGCCTGGCACGCTTGGCAGGGGGTCACGGTGGGTGGAGAGGGGGGGGGGGGGCGGGGGGTGAGCGGGGGGTGGAGAGGGGGGGGGGGGGTGTGAGCGGGGGGTGGAGTGAGAGGAGGCGCCGGCGCCGCGGCTTGTGGTGGGTACGGCGCCGGCGTTCGTTCGAGGCATGAATATGTTTTTTTCGAGGTCATATTTGTGTGTTAATACCAATGCTTTTCCTACGCATATTTAATAACATATCCTCTCGACTTTTCGAACGTACTTAGATAATGATATTATTAAGGCAATAACTATTTGAATAGATAGGAGCTCAAATCGAGAAATATAAACATGCGTATATAATTACAGAAGTACAGGTTGTGGCAACTCGAAGTAGGACACGCCGAGGAGTCTGGGCAGGCCTTATGACGTACGCTAGCCAACTAAAACTACGATCATACTCAATTGAAAAAATAATAAACCTTTGTGAAATAATTTGCAGCGTTTTTAAATTCCTTCAACTTTCCTCATTTCTACAAGAAACGATTTTTTAATGTCTTCACATTCTTCTTATTTCAACACGAAATTATTTTTTCTGTAATACTTACAAAGTAGACTAGGTATCTAAAAGTTGAGTCTTCATCATCGAAAGTTCGTCGTGAGAGGGGTGATTATTGATGGTGTGTACGTAGGATCTTATTCTCACCGTACACGCAAAAAAATAATTGATTTTGTGATTTTACTTTCTTAATTTCCTTCAACTTACTTTAATGATAATGGCAGAGTTGATTTTGACTGTTTTAGTTGTTATTATAAAAAGCAAACATATATTTAAACATTTACAGAGTTTTGGTTCATTATTTCCAATAATGGACTTTAGTATTTTCATAGGATTTCCTCTTTTTTCCAAAAGTACAATTAACTATCCCCGTGGTGTCCTTCAGGACTTGAGCCCTTTCGTAACCCTACTTCCAAGGAGAGATCGAATAGTGGTCCACCGGGTTGCCATTGGCCATACCCTTCTTACTCACAGACACCTGCTTAGTGCAGAAAATCGAGATGTTGTGTGTGGGAGGTGTGGGGGTGATCTGTGCATCCGCCACTTTCTGGAGGACTGCCCAGCCCTTGAGGATCTGCGATTTCAGCATCAGCCCCCTCAGTAGGTTGACGTTTTATCCGGACCAGACTGTTGTTGTACCTGAGAGCCGCTGAGCTCTACTACGAACTGTGATATTTGATCTGTGATATGTTTGTATACATCTAGTCGTAGTTTTATTTCACTTTGCTGATTGTATATAGTAGCATGTACATAGTTATTATCCTATCTAGTCTTAGTTGTGATACTTTATTTTTGGGGTTTTTTTTAAGCCACTTTGGGGGCTAAACAGTGGTCATCACTGTATCCCTCATTTTTTATTCCCCTCCGAGATGCCAGTGGAGTCCATGATGGCGCTCTTTTTTTGTCGAGTATGGCAACATGGCTCCCCTTAGAATCGTGTCCCTTTAGACACCTTTTTCAATGCCGCTAATGACCCTTCTGGTTGAGGTGCGGCTTAAACCTTTAAAAAAAAAAAAACTATCCTAAGGTGTAAAAAACTTCTATTTTCTACCTTGGGACAGAATAAAGTTTTTGGAACATTGATTTTCAGCATATTGGAATGTTAGGAAAATCAACTTGAAAGCTTCATAGATGTATAGATGCTATGTGCTATTATTATTGGAGCTATATTGTAATGTCATTTCCAGTACTTCACAAATTGAGGACAAAAAATCTGTCTTAAGGTATGGTACCTTCCTCTACAGGCATGATTTCATTCTTCTAGTCCACCCACCAGTGTTATTCTATATCTAGACTTGCTGGTTGGTTCTGTTCTTCCTGTGTCAGTTGCAAAATACCCTGAATAATGCGAAAAAAATAGGGTTCATAAGCCTGAAATGTACTCTATGGACAGAAAAACGTCGCCGGTCGTAAGAAGGAAGACAAAGTGAGAAAAGATACGTTTGCTTTGGGACGGGAACTAAGGAAGAAGTAGTAAAGTGCGGATCGGGATAGCAGAAGAACGTAGTATTTGATCCTGTCAACGAGGGGAGATATAAAATAAAACGTGGAAGAGCGAAGGTGTGAAGAGAGTGGAGGTTGGAGAACTGGGACAAGCAATTGGTGGGAGGGTTCCTTCACAAAAAACTCGGATGAGACCTGCTGAGAAAGGAATTTGACAATGAGCTTGCCTCCTTCTCTCGCCGGACATCCACAATATTGTAAGAGAATGTGACATATCTGTCAGACGTAGGTACAGAATAATCAAATAATCATCACTTCAAGATGGATGAAACTAAAGCTGCTGAAAGTATAAATGTTTCACGGCAATTCCAAAAAAAGTATACGGAGACATCTTTTTGCACGACTCCCTCGAAATCGTTACGCAAATTCGTAACGAAATTGCATTTCTCGGAATGTTTTTTAAATTCTTTTCACGTTCAATCAATCGTTACTGAGGAGTTGTAACTTGCTCAATTTCCACCTCAAAAATATTATAGCTCACCACTCGTCGGGATGGTCTGAAAGCACACTCATCACACTAAATTTCATGCTGCTAACGTCCTACTACTCCAACTTCTTCTGAGGACGTTTGTGCAGAAAACAAACATATTTTCAAATCAATGGGCACAGTGGGTGAAATGACCGACCTAGGCGTTCAAAATTATTTTATGAGCCTATGATGTACGAATTCAACGCTGTCACAAATATAGCCCATGTTCCTATGACTTTGAATAGCTCGTTAACATTTTTCCTTAAAAAAAAATATACATAAAAAAAAAAAAAAAAAAAAAATAAAATAAATAAATGAACAATAAAAAAAAAGTGTGCGTCCTGACGAGAACTCCCCTTTGGGTAGGGATAAAATTCCGTTGTTGCGCCAGAAACTCAAGCATTCCAAAAGAAAGGATGATTTCGTTGGCCAGGTCCTTTTGAGCACAACTAGAACACCAATCAATATATGCACTAAATTAAGCTGAAAAAATTACATATATTTCATTAATATTTGATGAAAAATCGATAAAAACTGTCAGTGAAGGTAAAAATCCAAAATCATTATTGAATCTTGGAATATTATTTAGATTTATAGTATATTCAAGATTAATAATATGCAACAGTTAATAAATAACTAGTGGATAAAAAATATAGTTGTGTAATGTATCCGCAGGAGAGAAGTAAAATAACATCATTATAACGAGTTTTTTTTTTTTTTTTTTTGCCGTAAAATTGTTGTTTTAAAATTTCTTTACATTCAAAGTGCTCTAATTCCAAAACAATGTAAAATTATATTACGCGATAATTCACAAAAATTCGTATGATCATACTGCACGACTGGAACTTTTTTAAAACATGTTTTGCTATGTTGACCGACTCAAGAATTTTATTTCCACAGAAAAGTTGTAGACAATCAAATTTTGGCTCGATTGCATACTGCAAACGCCGGAAGCTTGATTTTTTGGCGCAAGAACGTAACTTTTTTCTTAATCCCAAGGAGAGTTATCGTGTGGATGTGTCCTTCTCCTAAAGAGATTCTCATTTCTCATCCATACCTACATCTCAATATGCCACAGCGAAGCGTGACAGGGTACAGCTAATATTACATATAACTGATACCAAGATAAACCTTACACCCAAATCAGAAACATTATATTGGTAAACATGAATTGACTGATGATAAACAACAGTAATATATGTGTAATTTTGAAAATGAGATAAACATTACAATTCTCAGAGGTATTAACCATAAGAAAGATCTTCCTGTCTCCAGTAGGTGACGATAGTATGATACGATAAAAGTGGCAGGTAGTGCTTGATCCACTTACCTTCGGTTATTGGTTTTCAGCAAACATGAGCGCACAAATATTTAGGGCCACCGTTCTTCTCCACACCTCAAACGCACTCAACAAGTTGTTTCTATAATACAGGTAGTAGTAAGCAGGCGCGAAAAGGAAATAGTCACTTGTACAGCCAATGTATTATATACTTACAACCATATTGAGTACTCAATTGTAAGGCTTGGATTTTAGTCAATCGTCTGTATACAGTCAAGAAAAACATTCACGTTCTAAGTTAATTGGACAAAGGGGGTAGACCGAATTCGAATTGCGATCGCAGCGAACCCAGCGGTATGTCCAACTAATCTGAACTTTTACTAAGGGATTGACTGCCTACTTGTTGTTATGTCATTTTGAGATGCGAGCTTGCGAGCATTCAGATCACCAAAATATACACATCAAATAATCTATGTTAGACCGAACCTACCTCCATACCGCCAGGTTCGCTGCGATCGCGATTCGAATCCGGCCTTCCCCCATTCTCGTTTCTAAGTTATGTTTCCCCAACAACATCATCTCTACAGTTATCAAAGATATGGTTCCGTTACGGGCTTTGTAATGAATCATACGCAGTGGGTGTTGTAGCGGGGGTCGAGCAAAGTGCATTCATTTTCAAAAATTGAATTATTATTAATATATATAATCTCAATGTGACAGCTATATTATTGCATTCGCTTTGTAATTGGGCATTGCCCGTTTAGTAGATAAATAAATAAGTGTGAATCTTATAGTAACGCTAAGACTGTGTGTTCTCGCGTTTTGCTTCGAACAACCAAGATCTTGGAATCGTTAGGTAAATATTTCTAAGGAGGAAAATTGTTTTCTCCAAAGTAGTAATCCCCATCCCAGCGTGCGTTTCAGACTTTCCTCATCGATTCTGGTTTCTTATCTGCTTGTGTTTCCATGCCACGGAGATGTTTCTACGATTTTTATCAATTTATGATGAAATTAACAGGAGCTATACGTGGGTCTTGCTCTGTTGTACCAACATCAGTAGCCGATGTCTATGCATGGAACTGAAATCTTGAAATCCTCTTATATATGTCGCAGCCCTATTGTGAAATCAGCCTTTTTGTAAGAAGCCTAGCCTTTTTACAATACGCCGCCTTTTCGTACTAAAAACGTTGGAACGACAATCAGCCTGGTATTTGTTAGCCTTTTTGTAAAGAAGCTGTAAAAAACCTTTTTGCAAAATCAACCTATTCTATTTGAAAAAAATGCTGAGCGTGATCCTCCTTAGTTTGGTGGTCTGGATGGTGCAAGCTCGCATCTCAAGAATACATAACATCAAGTAGTCAATCCCTAAATATAAATTCAAATTAGTTGGACATTTAGGTCAGAATGATGTGTATGGTTAGTCATCCGAACGTTTTTATTACGAAAAGGTGACGTATGGTAAAAAGGCTGATTTCACTAAAAGGCTGAGACATATACTAACTCAATTACATTTCGGGATGTTGGAATTAAAATTCGTAGTTTTTGAGTTTATAGAGAGAGAATGTAACAGAGTGTTCCTGCATCTGATTTCGTATCAAAATTTGAGGTCTCGTGAAAAAAACCAATCAAAGGATTACGATTTTTAAGAATTGATAGGGTTGATGGATTCATTAGGTAATCAACAAATCGGGTTATTATCAAGTAAGCTGAACAAAATTTACGCTGAGTCGAAAAATAGTAGATGACATCTACAGCCACTCGACTCTTCTCACTTAATCAATAGGGGTTAATTTCATCGCTAAAACGCTGCAAGTGATTACACAAATGATTAAATGAATCCCGTATTTCATAACCCTTTTAGGCACATCAATGGTCTGTGGATGAATAATTATTAAACAGAATTTGTGCTATATTTAAATATAACTACGTAAGTGGGAGACGCCATCCGAAAGAAAATGTATGAAATTGAGTAGTCTTAGTAGTAATAGTAGTAGGTATACTTGTCAGATGTCTTCTGTAAATAAGTGCTAATTGGTACATCATTATCTACGTTCTATTGTAAACCAAACTTTGTAAAACATGGATAGATTTCCCTTCCTATTTCTTGAATCTGCCTCCCTTGATGTTAAAATTGGAGCATTTCAGCTTTCAGGTCATCCATTAATGTTGAGGAGCAGCACTGTCTATTACCACCGCTGGTCGTGGCACCAACCTCTGCTCCGTAGCTATATATTTCTACGCGTTTTATTTAAATAATAATATTTCTATACACATTAGCAGAAAATTATATTTTATAACATAACTAGCAGGTTACCCGTACGTTGCACGAACCCACATGCACGGGTTAGTCGGTGAATAGACTGCGGAAATAACCGTATCCAGGCTGTGTTCGTAAATGCGGAGGCTACATGCCAAATTACAGTATAAAAGTAGCGAAATCAGGCCCGGACTGATTAGGAGAGTGCCCAGGGGCAGTCAGGGTGAACAGGGGAGAATTCAAGTCACTCAGCTGATCATGAAAGAGCCCATCATTCCATTCGTCTCTTTATGATCCAGAGAGTCTCCCTTTCAAATTTCAACTTCCTAGAGTGAATAGGAGAGTATTTAGCTCACTCAGCTGATTAGGGAAGAGCCCATCAAATCAATCGTCTCTTAACGTCCCAAAGAGTCACCGTATCATATTTCAACTTCCTAGGGTGAACAGGAGAGAATTTTGCTCACTCGGCTGATCGAAATCGTCAAAACCAAACACGCCCCGAACTGTATACTGGCAACCATGATAAAATTTTGGGAGCCAAACAAATCGGTTTTCCGTCCTTTGCTACGCACGAAATATCAGATTCCCGTCCATCACAGATTCAACCCATGCTTCACTCGGAACACACGTAAAGCAATCCGTCAAGGCTTCCACTTGTCACGAATTTCCGCCGTTAACAAACTCCCTTTTAGCAACCATGATAAAAAAGTTTGGGAACAAAATAATTCGGTTGCGAAGGGTAGCGCTGTTTATGAAGAAGAAGGATGTGTTGGAGGTTCAGACCCAGCCTACATTGTGCGCCGAAACTCGCTGATCATTTTACGTCCGCTTCCGTTAGAATTGGTCTAGCCATTTAGCCGTCTATTGGGAACATGGAAACATGAAAATATAGAAACAGATAGAAACAAACTTGGAGTGTTATATATAAGGATGCTACTGTTTCCAATGATATATACCCAAACATGAGATTTCACTAAATGCAATTTTGGGAAATAATCAGCATGAAAATAGCGATGGCGATCCCTTGCTTTTTAAACTGTGATCGATTAGGTTTTCAGTGAATAATTTTCAGTTTTCATCCATGTAATTATAAACGTTCAAGTTACATGATAGAGTCACGGAAGAAGAATGTGTGCTTTTCGCATCTGTCAACCTTAAGGATGCGCAGAGATCATTTTTCAGGTTGTCAGTAAAGGATCATATAAGGGGAGTGATGAGCAATATCAAATCTTGTATACTTAATGTTTATCTAGTTATTCCTTATGAATATTCATCACAGACTTTCAAAAATAATCGAAATGCATTTCGTAGTACTTTATGTAGTTATTAGTCTTTCGAGGCACATTAAAAACGAAAAACAATTAACTGCATGGGTATAGTTCGTTTGTGTCCCCACTTTGAATTCAATGTAAATCTGTCATTATCCTATCAAAAAATTAATTCGACGACTTTGGAAACCTCGGAATCTCGTCTTTCCCATGTTTTCAAGATAGATTAACTTTCTCTTTTACTTACATGAGAAATATGGAATTGAAAAAAGTGGGGACACATACAGAACTATTTGCCTAGTCAAAAAGTTCCGTACGTGTCCCCACGCTATATTCAAATCCATCTAGCGTGTAGATACATTACAAGGATGTATATAGTTTAGAAGTCTGGATGATCGCAAGCTCGCATCTCAAAAATACATAACATCAAGTAGTCAATTTCTTAGTGAAAAATCTGGAACAGACCCTGCCTATCTAAGATTCGGAAAGTGCCCAGTTCAGGTGGTTTAGATGCCGCTGATGCCTAGTTCAGGTGAGCCACCCCACTCTCCGTCGGTGGTCCCTAGTCTGTTGGTAGGTATAAGATGCATGTTTATTCGAGAATTTCATCATCCTACACAATACAAACATCAAATTTGTTTAGTCAGAGATCAACAACAAATGGGTTTTAGGGTTCATTGCTCAACTTACTGGCTCAAAAATAGCGTGGGGGCAAATACGGGACTTTTTGACTAGGCAAAACATCATTCTGATGTAGGTATTTGTCCAACCAATCTGTATCTTACTAAAATATGATTGATTAAAGATTTTTATTATTTTTGAGATGCGAGTTTGCGCGCATCCGGATTACCAAACTATGCACATAGGTTAGCTTTGGCAGTAAGTACGTGCGAAGGAGGCGCAGCTTCTGCTGTGGCTTCAATGGAGCCTTGGTGACACGAGCTAATGCTCCACCAAGGTCCACACGGCTTGCGGCTATAGTGGCCACACCCATGAAGTCGACCCCAAGGTATCGCCAGACCTCCAACACGGATCGGGCAGGGATGGAAGTTTGTCCTAAGACAAAACACTCCTCATCCACTACCTTCACCTTATGCTGGCGACCCGACGGGACCAAGGAGACCGACCCACACTTAGCTGGGTTGACCACCAAACCACACCTGGCTAGCTGCTCAGCAAATGCGTTGAGGGAGATCTGCAAGCCCTCGCGGGTTTCTGCGAGTAGGATGACATCATCAGCAAAAGCTAATGCACCTACTCGCACCCCAGGGGCGAGATCAAACCCTATTTCAGCTGGCAGATTACCCAAGGCCGTATCCACGACCAGGTTGAAGAGGAGTGGCGACAGAGGATCCCCCTGGCGTACCCCGCGCCCTATAACAACATCCCCTGACATCTCACCTTGTGCCTCGAGGACCGTCACGCCTTCGTGGTACAGACAGGCAACATACTCGATTAAACGAGCAGGTGCCCCGACACCACGAAGACAATCGGTCAGGGCAAAGTGGCTAACTGTGTCAAAGGCCTTAGCGACGTCCAGAGCGGCAAGATGGAGCTGCCGTTTCTTGATACGGGCCAGCGAAATGACAGTTTGGAGAACTGTTAGATTCTCCGCTGTGCCATCTGCTGGCGGATAAGAACGACTACAAGTCTGCTCTTGACACCTTAGAAACTCCTTACGTAAAACCCACAAATGAGATATATGCTAGGCACAAACTTGCAACTCGCAAGCAGTTATCCGATGAGACAAGAGATCAATATCATCAAGTTTTACAACAACTGAGCAAGCAGTGTGAATTTGTAGCTGACGATGAAGATACGCATCGGAAAACCTGCGTTCGTGATGCATTTATTCGTGGCATTAATTTTCTTCAAATCAGGCTTAGACTGTTAGAGTTTGATACTCTTTCTCTAGATGACGTAGTTGAAAATGCTCGAGCTCTGGAATCAGCAAAGAATCAGTCAGCATCGTACACTTCTGAGGTTACTCTTAATTCAACTTTCCCTGCTCCTCAGGTTAACGACTGTTCACAGGACGATTTTGCAAATTTGGTGGCAGCCCGGCCTTCACCGCAAAGTGCTATTTTTGTGGTCGCCCGTGGCACAAATCTCGCCAGGCCATAAATGGCGAATGTGAAAAGTGCCTCAAGATTGGTCATTGGGCAATTGTTTGTAAATCAACATGTAACAAGTCTATCAACTCAAAATCAGCAGCGCTCATCGCTGCCTCCTCCATGCTTGATAAAGCTACAGTTCCTGTTCAGGCAAATGATATACCTACCTTTGCCTTAATTGGTACAGGAAGTTCAGAAACGTTTATTTCTAAGAGGTTTGTTGGAAACTGCAATTTTAAAATGTATCCCACAACTGGTTGTGTCTCTATGGCATCAACTTCTCTAAGCACAACTATAACTGGTTACTGTGTAGCCCAATTGAAATTGTTAGGGAATTGCTACGTCAATACTAAGCTCAGCGTCCTCCCTGATTTGTGCGCTAATATTATTGTAGGTCACGATTTGTTAAAACAGCATTCCGAATTGAAGGTTTCATTCGGTGGATCAAAACCACCATTGACAAGCAAAAATAGAACCTCCTCCCCTATTTGAATACTTATCTAGGGGTGTCAAGCCAATTATTACTGAATCCCAAAAGGGTAGTTTTCCCACAAAGGGACAATCATTGTCCGGAGAGGATTCCAAGTGCTCATTTATGATTTGGGCTCAGAAAAAAAAAATCTCCATAAACTATCAACTTTGCTCTACAACGGGCACTCAATAAAATATGTAAATATTCACTCTAAAATATAGAAATTTGAGTTTCAACAGCAAAATGTCTACTAATCTGCCTTGTCCGGACCCCTAGGTAGTCAACTTTGCGTGAACACTGTGAACTACTGATTAAAGCAGCGACCCAAATTCGTAAGGATTATTTATCGCATATATCTAGATATGGAAAAAATGGGTTTGCAGAATTTTTCAGAAACAAACAGAGCTAGCATGAGGATAAAATGTGCTTGTCCGGAGGTTTTGGTCTTTAATCTGCCTTTCCCGTGTTTTCATATTTTGGCGGCTTATTCTCGTTTCCCGCGGTTTCACTGCCATCTCATGATGGGAAGTTACATGTCAGGTTATGGAAGAAAACGGCGGGAACCATCTCTATCTTATCTGGGAGCAAGTGGAGGGGATTTCAGTTGAAGAATTGTGGTGTCACAGGCAACAGCTGTCCTTCATCTGCCCGCTCTAAAAAGGTAAGAAATCGATACTTTTTTTTCTATATGTTCTCTAGTTATAGATTTCATCGAGCTGGTTCCAGCGATATAATTAAATTCCTGAAAAACAGCATCAGAACGTGAGAAAAGCTGAAAAACTTACGTGCCACCCAGGAGGTTGTGTCTTTCATCTGCCAGTAATGGCGGCAGATAAAAGACTGTGTGGGCAGATAAAAGACTACTTCCAAGTGGTTTATGATTCAATTTGGATTTTCCATTGCAATTTAAATAAGTTCAATTTCTTTATACCTCAGAACTGTATTCAGCAACCTTAAAAATCCACTGGTACGAGTTTTTGCCCCATTCATTAAGATTCAAAATTTTGCTTCCGAGTAGCGGAAGCCGTGTTTTCACTTTTGGAGACGAAAAAATTTTTGTACTCCAAAATCAAAATTGTTACTCGTGTTTTGCGTTTCAGAGCTGCCTGAACAAATTTGGTCTCATGTCTGTCTGTCCTCGGTCATCATTCACCCATTTGAAGCCATTTTGGGTGCTGAGTCCTCATGTGAATCAAAGCTGTCAACCTGTCAGAGCATTAAACACGACAGCTTCAAGTAGCTGTTAAAGGGTCTCTATGATGCCAAAGTCGTTGCAAGTCTTCTGGTAAAGAACGTGAGGATGCAGATGTGTTGTGAAGAAAGAACAGAGAAGTGCTTCTTTAAAACATGCCAGTCATGTAGTAACAAGACCATCTTGTACAGCATGTTTGATGGTTCACAGGCTATCACTTACGAACAATGGATGAGCACCACAGTGGACTATGAACCAAGAAAGTGAAAACCACTAGACTTTTGAAAATGATGCTTATCAAGAAACCTCTGCTCAAAGGATTCAGAATTCCTAAGTTCTTAGCACACGAAGGGAACATCGTCCATCAGCATAAAGAAATTAAAAAGTTGAGAGAAACTCTCTCACCACAAGAAGTCCTAATACACATGGACTTCAGTGAGAATTATGCCACTAAGTATAATACTGAAATACAAGCAGTTCATTTTGGGGGAAACAGACAGAGTATCTCTCTGCATAATGTGGTTGTGTGCTACAAAGAATCATCGCTCGCTCCAGTTTCTTTGAAAAACTTCTGCACTCTTTCAGAAAACCTGAATCACGGTCCAGCAGCTATTTGGGTGCATTTGCAACCTGTGTTCACTTTCATTCACCAACTAGTCCCAACAGTAACTAGCATTCACTTCCTGTCAGATGGTCCCAGCAGTCAATATAAGAGTAAAACAATGTTCTGGATTATGCAATGGAAACTTCCTGAAGAGTTTCCTTCGATCAATCTGGCTGCATGGAACTAACATGAATCTGGCCACGGTAAGGGTGCCCCAGACGGCATTGGAGGTCTTGTGAAGAGAACAGCCGACAGAAAAGTAGCCCAGGGACGTGATATAGTTGACATTGACTCGTTGGTTCTGGCTCTACAAAAGAATATAAATGCCGTGGATTTCCCAGTTGTTCAAGGAGCAGCAATAGCAGAAGTTTCCAAAACCATCCCCGCAGGAATTAATACGTTTTCTGGAAGTTTGAAAACCCATCAGGTCGTTTGGAAGAAGGGTGAAGATGCCTTAAGCATGAACGTACTGACCTGCTTTCTTGTCCATTCGACTGTGACACATACAAGCTAGGCTCTCACATAACCCTGCCAAATCAAAAAAGAATGAGGTGCTCCAAACGAAAGAAAAAGACAACAACAAAATCTAAACCCCAAAGCCATGATCCCGAGAAAGTGAAGAGGCCATTTCTGCCCCTGGTTACCAATCTGCAAAACTTAGGTCAACTATTTATTTGATGAAAGTGATGATTCGCACAAGTCATCCCCTCAGTCCATTTACATCAACAGTCAAAACATTCAACCAACTTCTGAGACTGATGGTTCACAACACAATCCTCGAATGTGTCAGGGGACTCTGTTTCGAGTGTGGGGGATCCATAACTTCAAGAAAAAAAGGCCGTTTCTGTGATATTTGTCAAGAAATTGCTTACCACGAAACGAGTCACAATCCTTTGTAAGGAGTCACATCTTTCTGAGGCAGATGACATGTTGGAGCTTCAGAAAATACTTTGTTGTAAAAAATGTAGCTTACTGGCGACTTCACTTTTAATTGAGCCATAAATAATTTCCTTGTCAAGCAACTAGTTCTCTATTTTTTTTTTTTTCTATTTTTGATGTGTTTCCAGTAGTTGATCCACAAATTTGGCTAACTGGTAATGTGGAAACCCACTGTTTTTTTAGGCCACAAATGGCTTGGTGATATTTCCTTGTCCGTTCACGGTTACTGTTTATTCTTTATTTGTAATACAAGTTCATCGCTATAAGCAAGATTTATTTCGTTACGCATATTTTGTGATCTCACATGACACTATAATACTTATTGCATTTTTGTGATAGCTGCGAATTTTGAGGCTTGTAGCGTGTTTTTGGTTTATTTGTGGATGGGTGGTTTGTCCAATATTTTGTAATAGCATGTTCCAGGAAATAAGACTGGTCGATTGTCTGTATTAAAAGTGGTTCACAAAACCGATAAAGCAGATATTAAGTAGGTATCCAAGTCAATAGTTACGCTATTAGAGACTTGTAGTGAGAGGAAGGAATCATGTGATGAAAGGTTCCACGATTGGATTATATGGATGGAATACATAACCACAAGTTATTATTATATACTGTATATATTATTATATATTTATTAGTTACGTATTGCGTCCTGTAATTAAGCAACAAATTCACTTGAGACTACAAGACTGTTACTGTTTCTAATAAATTCATATTCTATTGGAATGTTTTGGAATTAAAATTTTATTGAAAATTAAATAGAATTGCTCATTTTGTCATTTTATTTTACACTTCCCATTTTTAGAGTAGGCATTTAAATTCCGATTTTCAAACAAAATTGTGCATTATATATTACATTTGCACCGAAAAACGGGGAAAATTAGGATGAAACATGAACACGTCTTTAATCTGCCAATGAATTTCTTCAATTTGGGCCCAAGAGTCTCTCATCTGCCATGGGTGTCTTTCATCTGCCGATAGGATTTCTTCCTTTATTTTTAATTAATTAAGTAAGCGCTCTACTGTGTGTTCTTCCATTGAAATTCAATCAGTAAGGTGTAAGGTTAATCCCTGATTTTTGGCAGAACCTAATTTCAACTATAAGTTTTCTAAAATCTTGGGGTATGGATTGGCCCTTTCTGGGAAAATTACCCACAAACATTCGTCAGAAGGCAACGAATTCATGAATAAAGAAATTAACAAATTGCTACTCCGTGGAGGTTACCGGCATTTGTAGTGAAAAACGAGAATCACAAAAAACGTATGGTCATTGACTATTCTCAAACAATTAACAAGTATACATTTCTCAATGCCTATCCCCTCCCGTTAGTTAAGGAAAAGTTACAGCAAACTTATGCATACCTCGATGACGTTACTGTGTGTGGTAAAGATAAGGATGAACACGACCAAAATCTCAAGCGATTCATGAATGCTGTGCAAAAATATGGCTTCACAATAAATCAAGAAAAAAGTAAGTATTCTCAAACATCATTATACTTATTAGGCTACAAAATTGAAAACAAAACCATTTCTCAAGATCCTGATTGGCTGAAGTCTTTACTTAATCTACCCCCGCCAGACAATCGGAAATCCTTAGAAAGAACCATTGGAATGTTTGCGCACTATTCCAAATGGGTTTCAAATTATTCAGATAAAGTGAGACGTCTTCTGAGCTCAACAACATTCCCGCTAACCCCTGAAGTTATATCAGACTTTGAACATCTTAAAAGCGAAATATCCAAGGCAGTAGTTAGTACAATAGATGACAAGGAAACATTTGTCGTAGAAACTGATGCCTCGGATTTTTCAATATCTGCTGTTTTATCGCAATGTGACCGACCAGTCGCATTCTTTTCACAACAATTGAATGATAGTGAGCGTAAACATTCTGCTGTCGAGAAAGACGCATGTGCTGTAGTGAGTGCTTTGAAAAAATGGAGACATTTCCTGTTAGGCCGATTTTTCAAAACTATTACGGATCAGCGTTCTGTGTCATTCATGTTCGATATGACCCAGCAAAACAAGATCAAGAATGAAAAGATACAAAGATGGAGATTATAAATGTCGTGTTATAATTACGATATTATATATAGACCTGGAAAACAGAACCAAGTAGCTGAAACCTTTTCTAGAGTTTGTAATGCCAATATATTAAATAAACTGTATTCCCTCCACTGCGATCTTTGCCATCCTGCAGTGACCATAATTGTCCACTGGGTGAGAACTCATAATTTACCCTATTCAGTTGAAGAGGTAAGGAAAATGACTGCCTCTTGCCCCTCATGCAATTCTGTAAAACCACAATTCTACAAACAAAATAAATCTAGCCTCATCAAAGTCACACACCCATTTGAGAGAATAAGTATGGATTTCAAGGGACCACTACCATCTAAGTCGAACAACAAATACCTACTCACGATTATAGACGAATACTCCAGATTTCCTTTTGCCTATCCGTGTCCAAACATGAAATCGTCTACGGTGATCGACTCGCTTGTTGACCTTTTTACCACTTTCGGCTTACCCTCGTATGTACATACAAATAGAGGAACCTCATTCTCATCTAGGGAACTACAAGAGTTTTTGCACGGACGAGGGGTGGCAACTTCTATGTCAACGCTTTACAACCCTACAGGAAATGGCTAAATTGAACGCGAAAATGGCACCATTTGGCGCACTGTATTACTTGCACTCAAACAACAAAGTTTGGAGGCATCCGACAGGGAATCAGTTCTCCCCGATGCATTCCACGCAATTCGATCCCTTTTGTGCACATCCACGAATGAAACGCCTCGCGAGAGAATGTTCCGGCACAGCGAAGGTCTTCCAATGGCACATCTCTGCCATCTTGGCTTGCACCTTCAGCCAAAGTTTTGATGAGAAAACACATAAGAACGAGCAAGTATGACCCATTGGTAGAGGAAGTGGAGTCATGGACGTGAACCCCCAATATGCTAGAGTTCGACTCGAAGACGGGCGGTAATCGACGGTGGCTTTAAAACACTTAGCTCCTCAGAATGGGGTCACATCCGAGACTAACGAAACGACAGACCAACGAAAGGTCACCCTTGAATCCGAACTAGATCTGCAACTTCACAATGCATCACCAAGGATCTCTAGGAGTAATGATCCAGAGGAATCATAAGCTCCCATTGTCGAAAACGCTCTTCGACGTTCATCAAGAGATCGACGTACTCCTGCACGAGTAGAGGACTATGTGCTAAAGTACTGAAGGATGGACGAATGAGATGATTCCACTTTTATAATTGTTTGCCTTCCTAACCATATGTTTTGTGTTTATTTATAACTTACCCGTTGAAACTCATTTCATGTCAAATTATGATGAATAAAGCCTTAATCGTATAAAGGTATTTCACTACTCGTATATTATATGTTTGGTCGTCAGCCGGCAGTCAGGAAGTCAAGTCTTGTGAAGCTAGCTATTTGTTCCTCACTCGAGGGGCCAAAAGTATGTCATACGCGATTCTCCGTAAAAACTCATAAGAACCTACGTCATCGGGGGGCTATTCGTTGTATCTGAGAAAAGACGGATGAACGGGACAATGTGGGGATGTGGGACAAATTAAGTACCTAGGTATTTATGAAAAAAATACCTTTCTGGGTAACTGTTAGTCAGTTCTTGAAGGCGTTCGTTTAAACGCCGGTACTTGGTCCGTTTGCGGTTGACATGCGGATCCCCGAGTTTACAACGAATCAATTTGGTGAGTTCCCGAGAAACGTCGAGCCGAATGTCCTCTATCATAATAATAATTAATGTTGGCCTTCTAAGACAACAAATATCATCTCCCGCCATTTCTATTCAATCTAAGAGCACCTACTCTATTTTGTCTTGGGAATTGTTTTTCCGATATCGGAAAATGTTGAGGATTTTTTTTCCTGGGATTTTTTTCAGGTTTTTTTTTTTGAGATTTTTTTTCTGTGAATCACATTTTTCAGACCTATTTGCTTTACCACTATATGTATATATATATATATATATATATATATATATATATATATATATATACTCGTATATATTTCTTCAAACTCATTTCATCAGATACATGGACAACCTCGAATATTGGCCTGCTGTATTGCGATTGGTAGGAAGTGTTATTTAGTTATGTAAAACACTATGAAAAGTCGATGATGTCAAAACCAACGGTTACGTGGTAAGGAGACACGGGTGCTCCTGAATCAACGGGCCCGCAGTTAGGTGTTGGTAACTGTGGTGCGGAGACAATGTTACTCCTAAAAGCCAAGTGTCATTCTCTCGGTGTTGCAGGCTAATCACCTCAACCCTTAGAAGGAGTAACTACTCCCATTCCTACATCTCACTGTCACAGTTCTCAAGGAGTAACTACATGCACATAAGAACTAAACCGAGAGAAATTGGGCACCTACTAAATTGAAACACACTTTCAAACGATTTAACCAATTTTAACTGTACATAACTTCCAAAAGGACTTACGGGTGTTTTAATAGCGTAAGGTCAATACGTTGAGATAATAATCTACTAGAAAGTCAGAAAATGTGGCCAATGATAGGTAGAACTTTGTTTGGCACTCTTTGTGGGGAATGAGCTCAGGGAGTCCGAAATTAGTACCTACATAAAGCTTTTAGTGTGTTTACCTCGTCGCTTATCAGACTGTTGTATTATACGAATTGAGAAAAATACCTCAGCTAAAAATATCTCTCAATGGATAAAATTCCTGCAGATTGAGCTCCCGTCCTCTAATTGGCAGCCCAAGTGCGGTAGCAGCACGGAATAATAACGCTTCTCTCTGTTGCCGAGGCTTCGAATGTAAAGGGGGTGAGTGGCCCTATTGTGTGGCGGTATCAGATCAAATTAGGTTGCAAAGCTCTCTTATATACCTGTTTCCTCTACCTGTCGTCCCTTTTATCTGTTTTCGCTTCGCAGTAAACCGAATAATCAGATCCGTTTGATAACTCCAGTGTTTTATTCACGGTATGATTTGATTGGTCCATTTTGTATGGGGGATTTCAGAAGAGTGAATTTTGATTAATTTATCGCACGTGCATATTGAGTTAGTAAGATTGTTTTGTAGTTGAAATCTACGATTAAACCATTAATTTACGAACGACGATTAATAACTACTTTGACTCGGCCTGCATTTACCTTCACGTTTGTCTATCTCTTTGTCTGTCTGTTCGAAGCTACAGGCCACAAATTTTGTGGCTATCGATTTGAGTTCGGTGAGTGGACTTCTTAATTACCAGGAATAAGTTGTAGTCTTTGTGGTCGATCTAGATGTAGTGGTGATATCACCGACGATGTCGAACGACACCACAGAAACACGTGTTTGATATGGATTTGGATGCGTGGAATTACTTCGAACCAATAGTATCGGAAATATGATGCACTCCATTATTCAGGTCTATTATTTTTAACAATAAACTTTTGTAATCGACCGAGATAAAGAAAGCTATTAATATATAGTTACATAAAAATATAGTTATAAAACATAATATAAATAAATAAAAGTCTGAATTTGGGGGAAAGGTGCTGAAGTGGAGTGTACCAATTAGCGATGCGCGAAGCACCGAGTTTTGATAGTAAATATACTATGAGTGGGTTTCATAATTGAAGGCTATTGATCTGGGATAAAGGGCTATCTAATACCCACAGAAAATATAAACCTTTGTGCTACAATTTTCAGCGATTTTCGTTTACTTTTTATGCTCAATTGTATGAATGTTTAGGGGTTAAACTAGTTAATCAAAGTGTATATCTCGGTTATATTGAACTTGGAAAGATCTACAAATGTTAAAATTCTATTCGGCGTTAAAAATCTAGTAGAAACTTACACCAAAGTCGAAGATTCATAGAGGTTAATGTTTCAAGAAAACCCTCGGTTTCATTGACGAACCCCACATTCCCTACCATTAAAAAATAATTGCATCCTGCGATTAGGAAAGTAAAAGTAAAATTGACTATACCATTGTAAAGAATATTTATAATGAAGCAGATTCTGTAGCTCTTTTTTTTTTTTTTTTTTTTTTTTTTTTTTTTTTTTTTTTAATGAATGAGCCTGCGTGTTATTATATATTTATATATGAACATCGTCTTTTCTTCTAGTAATTTTAATGCTGAATCCGAAAATGAAGGAGAAATTGGAGATGAGGTGCCCATGAACAACTTACTGAACACGGTGTTTTACCTACATTTTGTCGTAACGTATTTGTTTAAATTAAAACAAGTGGTTTACTTATTTGTATATCCTCTCTACTATCCATCTTCTCACACTAAATTTGAGTATTAACCGATCCTGGTTTTAATGGGAATTCATGTAGTGCCAACTTTGCATATATGGGTTTTCACTTTGAAACGTGTCTGTCCTCCTTTTCCTACCTATTCTTGCATTTATCTATTCAAAACACGATTACCATCTCTACCATACGTTTCTTTTTCTCGTTTTAATGCTCAAAACCCTTTTTTGAGAGGTGGAAACTGATATTATTGTAGCCATGCTCTGTGCATAAATTATAAACTTCACGTAGGAGATGGACGTCGTATTCTCTAGGGCTGTTTGGTCTGTTGGGTTGTTTGGGGATTTAATTCCCCCGTGCGGCCCCTCAGCTCTTGGGAGTACGAGGAGCCTCGTTCCATTACCCGGACCAAACAACGTCGCATGACTATGAACTTCAAGTTGATGACATTAGCTGGCTCCCCGTTTGTGTACTCAGAGGAGAGCGAGAGGGACAAACACAAAGTTTCGCTTTCCCGGGCTCCGCAAAACTTTTCTGAATCCGGTTAAAAGCCGAACGTAATCAGCTGCTCATCAAATGTGCAGCTTCCTCGTTCTTCACAGAAGGAGCGAGTGAACTTTGGGGCTTGTACGTCGCGTCGTTCCAGAGAAAACATTCTCTTAATCTTCATTGCGAGTTTTGGGAGATGTTCCAAAAGATATGTGTTGTCGCATTTTACTCTTATCTTCTTTACTCTATCTAGATCAATTCAGATAGACCCCCCATGTGTTTGAACTAGACGTAGATTGTTCTAACAGGAACAGATTCGTTCTCAAAGGTTCTTGTGATTTAACAAGAAACGATCATTTGATTTTACCGAATAATAAAACTAGTCATGCTGCTTGATCGTATGGTCGAATTTTCGTAAATAATCTTTTTGTATTATGTAAGATTGTTTTGAAATTTGTACACTTTGTTAATTTGTTATCCGCGAATTTTATAGCAAAAGGACTCTTCAATTATTCAATCGAGTCCATATTTCAAACTTGTTACTACAGATCGACATCAGACTTGGTGGCTTTCAAAGGAAACTTTGGGGGATGGGTCATAAATATTTGATAAAAAACATGCCACTTAAGATGAACTAATTTGGATGGGTTGTCCAAGAGTTCACAAGAGTTCTACAATCAGAACGAATTCAAGTATATTTGAAACTACGGCTTGGTTGTACGCTTGCATACGAGTCTGCAACACATTGGGACATTTTATGTCTATAGTTGAAGACTCGTATGCAAGCTCTAAGAGCCACTCAGCTGATCCAGACCCTGGGCATCGTCAAGTAAATGTTTATGTGCCAAAGTAAAATCATAAAATGTGAAAATTACGTTCTAAATAATATCCAACGAATCAAAGAAAAATTTGGAGTTTTAGCATTTTTCAGTTTTAATCGGTTATCAGAAAATACTAGTATTAATGAAATTTACCAACCTACATATTTCAGGATGATTTTGTGGACAAATTTTCAATGTTCTAGTTCATCTTCTTCAGAAAACCAAATGGCTCCAGGTGATAAAGTTCTGATCCACTTCCCTAAGTTGAACAAATTATCTACAAATTTCTCACCATCCCCAGGAACAGTGATGGGCAAAAATGGAAATGCTGTCACGGTGAAGACTTATGGCGGGAGAACGATCACTAGGAATTTTACGTTTTTCAAGCCTTTCCTAGATGATGCTCCAAGAAACTCTGAGGATAACACACAAGCAACAAAAATGGAGGTGCAAAAGGGAGGAGACATGGATTCAATGTCTGCCTTGCCACAAGAATCCGATATACAAACCCCATCATCACCTAAAATGGATATTAAGAATCAAGATTCGACAATCAAATCCACATCACCACTAAAACTTCGAAGGGGTGCAAGAACCAAAAAGATGCCACCACACCTTTACCTGTCCTGCTCTAAACTCTTCACCATGGCTAAGACCCTGTTTACCCTCATGAGGCAGAAGAAAATGCTAGCTCCATGGGTATCTACGAGTAGTTAAACGCCGGTCTATTTAAAACAAAATTATTGCTGTAAACAGAATCATTTGCACGATTGTGTTTAGTCAGCTTTGGTGCGCAATTTAAATTACCAGTGTGTCAATGAACTTCACGTATCTACAATCCCCGTCTCAAAACAAGGTTTGTCCCACGAAGAGTTCAGAAGAACTTATCTTTCCACTCCTTCAAACCAATGAATCAGTAGTTCTTGCTCCACCAGCGGAATAACATGTAGTCCCTACCTCCGCAGTGAACAAACGTATTAACCTTTGAGGGCTTGCTGATAAAGTATTGTGATTTATTAAATCAAAATACAGTATAATATATGTGAGAAGCATAATAAAAAGGCTCCAGGGGTGACGAGAATCCTACTGTCGAAGCCACTGTTTACCGAAGGAAGTCAATTCACATGACTACCAATAACATCAAACAGGTCGATTTACAGGTAGTTCTAAGGGAGATTTATCGATTCCATATAAAGGTTACCCATGTTCAGATTACAGTACCTTGCACTAAATTCAGAAATTCTTATTTTATACGTAATACCTACGGAAGATCTTTTTGTTAAGAACTAAATGCAAGTGAAGACTGAATGGCATTGCGGACAATCAACCATCATGGCCCGACTATCAACATATCCACGTCTCCCCGACTCTCGTTTTACATTATTATGGTTCATCGTGGAGCGTTCCTACCTCTGAAAAGGCCGTTTATACGTCGTACGCTCAACCCGACAATACCACACACCCGAGAGACCATTAAATCCTGCCCTTCTCAGCTGCCAGAATCGAGGGGCGGCGTTAGGAAACGCCACACATAGTGGTTTCATCAACGTGAAAGCAACATCAACCCTCGAAGACATACACGTGTGGAGATTCGGTGAAGCGTTATACTACACAGTTTATGGCTTATTGTTTCAAATAAACCTTAGTAACCGACCAAAAGAAGAGTGCTCCTCTTAAAATCAAATTTTATTTTAACTATATGTTAAGTTCACAAAAATCCGAGTAAAAGGACACCACAATAACATTTCGACAGAAAATAATCTCGTATGCAAAATCTATTTTGTCTCATCGCTGGGGGACATATGGAAAACAATCATATTAGGCCTATATTTGCATAGCAACCGCCACGCTTGCTCTTTTCGCTACAGCAAGTGCTAGAATGGAGTTCTATCTGACTAGAAGGCTCACCTGCCTTCAAACACCCAAACAATTTCCTTGTTCCAAATTAGAATCTTAATTAAATAACTCCACCTAATCTATAGTTCACTAAAAGGGTTGATTCTGTCTTATTTTTTCTAATATATTTCTTCAGATACTCGAAGAAACCTCCAAATATTGCTCTGCTGCATAAACTTAAGTTGGCAACCTTATGCATGTATCCTGAATATTTTTATTTTTCATATAAGTACTAGCTATTTTTATATTGGTTTGTGACTGTAAAACAGGAAGTATGCCAAAGCCGAATCGAGAATATAAATAAATAGGTAGGTATTGCCATGATCATCGCGAAAATTCTGTACACCCAGGACATTAGAATAGGATGAACTTTGAGATCCGTAATGTCTCTTACCCTTAGTTAGTCATTTTCTGCGCTCACTTACCTAGATGTAAACATTGAATATGTAGTTTGTCTTTTTGTAGGTACATGCAACGAACGTTTTAGTATCATTCCTACCGTTACGTAACTTACCATTATTGTCATTGCTAGTGTTGGTATAACATGTATTTAGAAAATAAACATCAAAATCTTACTTAAATTACTTTAAAAAGCATTCACCGTTGGCGGCAAATACTGGTGGTCTAATATTTCTTCTTCGTTCATTTCATGGGCTAGTTTTCATGCCGAATCTTCATTAATGAATATGACTGGGTATTCGTTTGAAAGCGGAAAAAACGTGGAAAGCTGAGAGGTCCACTCCAAGACATCGTCATTGCTTCATTGAGCGCTCTGGGGTCACTCCTGTACACGAAGCCTATAAAGACTACCTAAACTGTTGTAAATGAAAGTTTGAGATCTCGATTTTTGAATGTTTAGCCCTTTATTGCTACCCTTTAGGGTTGACACAAATTGATGCCGAGCGTCTAGGACCATCTAGACGTCGAATGAGATTTTTAACGCAAGTTTTATGAAGTTTGGTGTATATATTGATTTTTGAGAAAAGCCACGGACGGCGGAAGGACGGATTTTTTTTAATTCGATTTTTGGATTCTACGCATTTTGAAACGTAAACCAAAAAAACCAAAACATTTTCAGGGGGGTAAAACAAAGTACGAAAATTTACGAAAATTCGCTCATTCGATCAAGTTGCATGACTGGAACTTGTTGTCAATCTACCAGCACAGTTGTAAGTAGGATACATGGTGTGGTGGGTACATCCACTTGTTTGGTAACCAATACCTAATTGTCGTTGGAATTCTGATGACGTTTTCCTGGACTTTTTTCGTATCCCACCTGCTGCCCATAACATGCAGTATTCAAGTATTTGAGGGAAGTCTAGATACTTTATGTGCATGATAGCAATTCTTTTTAGAATCTCAAGGTTGGATCGTCACTGGTCGCCAAGTAAATGAATTATTTTTAATTTCTCCCTCCCCTCCCCTTTCCCCACCCTTTCACTTGATTTCATTAAATTCTTACACATTTCCTTTTTTTTTTTTTTTTTTTTTTTTTTTTTTTTTTTTTTTTTTTTGTTCATCGACAATTTCAGGTCAAACTCTTTTTTTCTCCATTTATATTGATTCATCCAAGTCACTAATAAGTTATTTTATATTTTAATAAATGTCTCATAAAAAGTGCGTGGTTGGTTTTTTTTTTTGACATGGATATGTCTTTTGAATAGGAGTAAATGTATACATGTCCTGAGATTTTTTTCCGCCCAAAAAAGTAACGTTTAAATTTATGTGTAGAGGGAGAAATTGGCAGCGTGAGATGCAGTGACGTGTCAAATAAATTGAGAGCATTCCAACGAGTGGATAACGATTTTGTAACCGACAGCAATAGGAGGTGAAAATCCGACAGAGTTACGTTTGCCGACCAAGTTACCGGGATTTTTCTAATGATTTCCCATTGAATAACAGTGGAGTAAACAGTAAACGTCGTCGATTATATTTAGGACGAATAACAACTCTAAAATCAGTTATATAGTAGAGTAAGAATGTGTCGCATCTTCTTTCGTGTGTTCGAAAATTTTGTCAAGTGGACTTATCAAATACTTTCTCAAGTATGAATCGAGAAGCCAGAAGACATATCAATGACAGGATATTTTTTCCCGTGTAAGTGGAAAAACTTTACATTTTATGCATAAATTAAATGCTTTAATTTGATTAGTGTTGGACTCTGCTTATGTGGGTTAAATATTTTTTCTAGAACATATACCCATCTACCACCGAGTTTGAACGAAAAATTCTCAAGATAAAACTACTTTGAAACATTTTAATTAACTAACTGAAAAGATCGATGTGAAAGAACTCTCCTTTGTACCCATAGTTACTGGGATGCTGGTGCAGTTGAGAATTTTCAATTACGTGACAAAGTTTGCCGGAGCTCTCTCGAGGAGATTAGTAGCTGCGCCGAACTTCAACAAACAATCCCTCTTTAATTTTGTACCTTCCAGGAAATTGTGTGTTGCCAGTTGTTAATTTATTGTATGTAGTATTCCAAATGGAGAAAGCTCAAAATAAGTTTAGTTATGCATTTAATAGAGTAGATTCTTAACTGGTCTATAGAGAATAATTATCAAGATGTAACTAACGACCGAAAAAATGTAAGGTTCCCGAAATTGGTTTTTGTATACAGGGTGTTCACACTTAAGGTTGTTAACCTCCAAGGGGTCGATTCTACAAATAATTTCCAACAAAAAGTTTCTTCTCGCAATTTCTTTAAACCCTTGATTTTTGGAGCTTTTGCACTTTTATTTATTTATTTTTTTCGCGTTTTCGACCTTACATCGCTAAAATGACCATATTTCCCCTAATTTACAATGTAAGTAATCTTGAAAAAAGGTATTTCTTTAGAAAGAACATCAAATTTCCTATCTCTCTAAGGTATTTAGATTCTTTTTACAGGAGGTCACGAAGGAAAAAAAAGGTATAAACATGCAAATTTTTCACTTTTTGAAAAATCACTGATTTTTTATGGTACGTTAAGTATTGGAAAAAATTGTAAAAAACCGTACGCCTTTCAAGAAAAACTAGCTCAAAATGTCGGCTTTCAAACGGTGTCATCAATTTTTATTTTACTTTGCTCATTTGGGGAGAAAAGTATGTTTGTATGTTGAAAAACGTGGTTTTTTCTAGGAAATCAAGGGTTTTGTGAAAAATTAAGAACATTTTGGTTTAATATTTTCAATAATGTTCCACGCTCTAGGTTAATTTCTACTTTTCATCAGATTTTGATTACATTTTCTGGATTTTTATGGGTTAGGCTGTAGATTGTGCCTTACCAAATTCATTTTTCTCAAATCATCACTTCATTCTGCGCATGCACTAACGGGGTTTTATAATTATAGACCAATGATCTGCCTAGAAGGGCTAACTAACACAAAAATAAAAAACTGTTTTGTAATAATTTGCAGCGATATTTGAAAAACTCAAGTCTTCGTAACAGGCAAGTCGTCTACAGAGAGATGAATTCGTAAATCGAAGCAGGATGACCCCCCACACCTGATGTGGGGAAGAAGATTCATTTGAAATTAGACTTTTAATAAAGATTAAATGAAGCGTAACAGAAAAAGCTCTTTTTTGAAGTAGGTGAGCATTATAAGAGTACAATAAATACGGTGATAACTATTGGGCAACGGTTTATTATTTCTTCATTAGATAGCCGTTCTGCGCAGTTAACTAAAATATACAAATGCACTATTTTTTATCTTCGCTTCTTATTTGTGCACTATATCGTTAGCTGGTGATTGGTGGGGGAGGGGTGAAGAAGCTAGAAAAGCTGGATACATCATTGTAAGGAAGATACGAGTACTTTCCTTTGGAATGCATTTACATCCTCGGAACTATATCCTGTATTCTCATCTGTAGCAATAATATTGAATTCTGGTGACGCACCTGACTCTTTCTTCCCTTATTTTCTTGCTTTTCTCTTTGCCGGACCGCGGCAGATTCTCATGGAGGTCGCACGTTCAGGTGAGTTGAGGAAATCATTGGAAACATGGCATCAAAATTACATGAGTTTGTCATAGTAATTGCTGGGAGAAACTTATACACTGGGTCAACTACGTAAAAAACTAAGTAAGTATTATTCTGAGTCTCACTCATTAATCAGTTGACGAACTGAGAATAGTCGTCCTACTTAAACACCAGGGGTTATATTAGAAATTTATTCACGAATCAGACTAAAGAACGCCACTCTCTTTTAATAAGTTCGAATTTTTTCAAAACCGCATCGAAAAATGGGATATCAGTAGCTTGTTGCACTTAAAGTCAGGATATGTAAAAACTATAAGACAACTCCAAGACTTTGACTACTTAGGTACCACTACTTAGGTACCTAAAGGCAGCTTATAGCATGCACTGATTTAGTTTCGGTGTATTTACTCTCAGGGTTAGCTATATTATGATTAGATGATTTTCGGATTTATTTTGGGTTAATGTTATCAATTATAGAGTCGATTTGATATTATTCACCTTGGGAGGTTCAGGTCGTGATGAAAACTGAACAAGAAGGCGGAGTGATGAAAATTTAAGAAGAAATCTTTGGCGGAACTGTAACTACTGACCCTGAAATGCCGAATTTAGGATTCACCAAATTTCGAATCTATGAGTAATATCAAGTTATTTAGATGGGTTGGTACGTATTATTTTGCAGTTTGTCAGTGTTTAATGGAGTTTAAGATTAGTGTTAGTTATTAGGTAGGAACCTACTCTATAGCACTTTCATTACTAAGCTTCTAGTTGCCAATATTACTGTAGTTGAACAACTGCTGTCAGTCAAATCAAAACTTGGATTATTCGGAATGGGGATTTTGCTTATAGTTCTGTACTCCTACTCACATTTGTGTCATGTGAGGACGGTGGGCACACTCGGAAACTGAGGTGAGAGAGAGTATCGGCGAATCTAGCGAAAATCCCAACTCCCTGGTTGTTATGGAAAGGTGAGTCTCTTTCATACTGCCAGAGCGCTCTAGCGGGGATCGTTTGCAACATTCAGTTTCCCCATTTCCTCGACAGAGCACAGGAAAATGTAGTCTCCCGGCCCGGAGTATCGCTTCTTGGGGTGATACTTGATAACCTCTCCATAGAGCAGCTGTAAGAGGGTGGGGGCCCAAGGGCACTATAAAATCATTGGAGCAGCAAGTTTTATTGCTGAAAAAAGGAAAATACCTACCCCATTCAGTTTGGAAATTAAGGAAACAAACTCATAGGTACTATTTGTCGTTTTGAAATTATCATGTCTTGTCAATGGCATATGGTTAATTACGCGAAACAAAGTCAATTGAGCGTGGAAATATCACGTGAGCAAAATTTTCTCCTGCTCACCCATAGGTAGAAGTTGAAATTTCAAACGGAGCCTCTCAGGGACATAAAGATGCAAATGAAATTACAGAATCCATGTTGATTTATTGAGTGAGCTAAATTCTCTCCTACCCAACATAGGAAGTTGAAATTAGTCAGATATTGTCTATGGATTGAGTTTGCTTGTCTATGGATTGAGGTTGCTTGTTGCTTATCATGTTAGGTTATATATAATAGAGGAGGTGCAACCAGTAAAACATAATATTACATATTTTGCAGGGGTTTGCACTATTCAGTTAGTAGGAGTTACCCTTATAGTACAAAATCACAAACCGTTCAAAAGATAGCCTTAATTGGCATAGCACTCTTTTTTATACCTGCGTTATGAAAAAAACCCAATTAACGTTGCCTGCCTGAATAATCCACGATTCTCCTGAATAATTGCTCACAAGGTCAATATCCGGACACAAAAAATAATTGGATTCACTCTTCGTTCGATCCCCATTTGTGTCTCGCTGATGGGTCTTGTGGTAGTGTGGAAATTTTGGGTTGATGGGTGGGTTATATCCGATCCTTAGACGATACTATTCTCGACCAATTTTCTTCATTTTTTATTTTATAATTTTTTTTCCAATTAGGAATCCACTCCATTCATATCTACAAAAAAACTTGGTGGTCGCAAATTTATTATTGGTGGGGTAAATGGAGGGGGTCATTCGATAATTAATGATATTTAACTTTAGATGTGCGAAAAATCTTGGATTTGATTATTTTACTATTTTGTTTGAAGTATTTGGTTTCTCCCTGGACCCATTCTCAGTAAATTACAGTTTGTCATTATTGTGGGGGGGGGGGGGGGGGGGATAATTTATTATGGTAGTGGTGGAGGAGGGGAAGAGGTCGCCGTTACGAAATATATGTAATTACATATTTTATGTAATATATATATAAGGTATATTTACATTTATAATATGTATAGTTATATTGTACAATATTAACTCTCATTCAAGTTGATACAAGGACCAAGAAAGCCCAATTACTATAGAATGAAACTTATGATTGTTAATGAAAATACGTTATTCTTTAGGCGTTTGAATAGACCGCGTCATCGAATTCACGCAACGATGAGCGCAATGAATTGCACATGGAAAGGATCCACATCCACGTAGTTTTCACAGTTCTGTATTGTGATGCTCTAAACTCAAGGTGGCGAGGGAATGAGTAAATTTTAATGAAATCATCATAACAAGTTCTAATCCTCCTTTTGGAGGACACCTGATGTCATCTCCAACGTAGTAGCTGTTAAAATTTACTTTACTCACTCATTTTACCCTGGTGATCATGGTAGATATATTTTATATGACTGACAAAAAAGGTATATATGTATTAATTTATTACTGATTTATGAAAGTGGAACCGTACACATACATTATGTTGGAAATTTGAGTATAATCAAATCAAATCTATCTAAGATATTCAGCTGCAATCTTTGTATTGATGAACCTTAGAATCTTACCTTGAGATTGGAATCAGAATCTTTTAAACAATTTTCCTTAGCCGTAAACATTTTACGTGATGTGAATAAAATGTTATAATAAAGTGGTACATTATTCTTAAAAAAAAAAAAAAAAAAAAAAATGAATAAAAAAATGAGTCTTCGTCTAAAATGCCAAAACATGGAACATGCTTTCTTCCCGCTAATTCGTAAATGTAAATAAGTTTAAAACTACGACATAAATGTTTTACTAATCGAAATTAGAAAAGAAAACCTTGGTAGGCAATTTTCTGTTATGGTGCGCGTCTACAAATATTATAACCAAGATTAACTTCTCAACCAAGTGACAACAATACAAGCGGCATTGTTTACTATATCCATTTATAACTTGAATAATTATAAAACCACAACATGAATAGAAGAGCAAGTACGAAAGAAATGCGTGATAAATCGAGAGCTTTCCAACTAGTGGAGAGCAATTTTATCCGGTAAAAACTAAAGAAGTTTCATTTCCGCAGCAACGGCTTGGTTGTACGTGAAAATCAAAAGAAAAATGTCGTAACACATCCGCGTAACTTTTTTCGCTAGTTAGTCTCCAAGGCTAAATCATGCTTTCTTATCTGGATCTACTTGTTAAAACTTGTCAATCATATCTGATATTTAAATCTTCTTCTTATTCAATTAATTTTGTTTCAGGTGAGACGTGTACTTGTCTAATAAACCATTGACTACCATCTAACTCAAGGTAATGTGCTAATGATTAAACCGTTATAAGCCCGAGTTTGCTGGCTTCTAAAAGGATAACGATGACAATAGACCAAACTGAGAGATATCTTTGCAAAATACCATAATTTCATAGTGTACAGTTCATCAGGGAGTATCAGAGTTTATTGAATAATTTAAAAAATAATTTCCTAATAGTACGCAAGGTGGTGCATTTTGCAACAAGGTTGCAAACAATAGATCATTCATATGTGCAGATCAGAGGGCTACTCAGATTGAATTGCTTACACGCAATGCCCATATCTTTGAAAATGCCTTCGAATTAAAAAAATAAAATAAAAAAATAAATAAATAAAACATCCAACTTTCACTGGTTCGTCTATCGATTCCTGGCACAATTAATAATAAATTATATTCCAACAAGCAATAAAACACTGACTAAACATAATTCCCTTCAAATTATATCAACTGCTGGATCGCCGTAGGTTATTAGGGGATTTTTACAACGTTTACACCAGTTTCCACACTCATGTTGACGGCCTTAGGATCTAGGTGTTCTCATCCGATACTTTGGAACGAAATAAATCAATCACATGCAAACACTGTTCTTATTCCGAAAGTTTTCGATATCCTGATGTTCCAAATATTTCATCCCCTCGATGTCTCCCTTTAGGATTGATCAAAAGTGATGACGAGGGTTCAGGACCAACTAGGATCCATTTCTTTGAAAATGACATCGACATTGTTTTAAAATGAAATAAAACATCTGTGCACACTTCACTGGTTCGTCTATGGATACCTAGCCCAAATTATAATGAACTCTATTCCAACCAACAATTAAACACTAACTAAACATAGTTCTATTCAAATTATATCAACTGATGGATCGTCGTCGGTTATCAGGGGATTTTTACTACGTTTACACCAGATTTTTCTCTAGGTTTCACTAAGGTTGTCAAGTCTACCTCAAGTGTATCTAGGTACTCACCAATTTGAGTTAGTTAGACTTTTATTTAGTAACTACCTGCATTATGGGCTAATGAGCTACAGCTCATTTTATATATGTGATCTCAATCTATGAGTCTGTATATATTAGGTAACATTTTTTATCGGAAAAATATAATAAAAACTGTTATTTAAATCCTCCTGAAAGCTGTTAATCACATGAAACGATAAAAATATGTAAGAAACCACTCGAAGTATCTAATTCTACTTCAAAACATTGCTCAGTTTGCGAAAAAAGCTTCTACAACCATTTATGTTTAACGTATCAATCATTGTAATTGGTTTCATCTAGTCATCTTGAATAATGAGAAGGTACCTAGATGTATAAAATCCTCGCTTTCAGTGCCTTAAAAATACCGGAAAATCCTTTCATAACATAGGACTTCAAAATATGGGGTAAAATACGAACCCAGATTTTCCGATCTTTACCGAATGTTGGGATCGAGTTCGATGGTAGCGCTCCATGGGGAAGTTGTGTGAACTCCGCCAGTTCCCAACTTTCTCGCTAGATGACTCCGTACTGCCCTTTTCTTTGAAACATGGAAAATTGTACGGGAGCTCGCAGGGTTGATTTTGCTTCAATAAAGTAGATGGTTAGAAGATTTCTAGGATTCCACTCAATATAATCTTAAACTGAAAATCATCTGCCAATGTGGGTGTGGCCAAGACCTTCGTGGTATCCATAACATTATTGAATTGGTTGATGAATTTACTAACAGGAGACTATTTAGTAGAGAAGATACGTTAATAAAGATACGAATCGGATGACGGAACTGCAAAAAGATGTTTTTATAGTACCTACTAATTGAGCAAGTTAACGCAGAAAATGTATCGGAATTTACGATTGTGCAATCGCCGAGAATAATATTGGTCAGGCAACGGTGAGATTCATGCACGAACATACTTGGGTTACCCTGCACGATACCTAAAAATATCATTGATATCAAAACTGCTTGTTACGAAAAATCAAAGAGCAGATAGTCTCACGGACGTATAGGTAGGTACTCAAACGTACCAAGATAGCCTGAGCCAAAAAACGCGAGGGGAATTTGAAAGGGAGGGGAGTTGTCGATGGTGACCACAATATTCCTGCTGCTCACCTAAAAGTTGACTCCCAAGTAACTATTGGGATATTACAACATCCAAATGCCCCTGAAGAGAGAAATTCCTTCATTTACACGCACTAAAGGTATTACGGAGTAGTACCCCTTGGGTCGGTGATGGATTAAAATTTTAGTGGTAATTGAAACTATAAAATACTTGTATAAAATTAAAACCTGTAATAACTTATTTATTGCTAAAGTAGGAAGAAGTAGGAGGGTGATCTACTATGTTAGCCAGTATACCATACTGTTGGTTTTGTAGTTTATGTCAACCACGTTAGTTGGTAAACCTTTTTACCTATCATGTCAGTAAATTAGCATTTATCTTTTAACACAGAATGTGTTTTAGCCTTGTCATCTCCAACCGAAAACGACGTTTATGTGTAACAAAAATGTATCGCAACTATTACTGATGATTTTCGCTTACAACCGAGTTGTTGCTACGGAAATGGTACTTCGTCATTTTTCATCCCAGAAAATTCGTTGACCATTCGTTCAAAAGCTCTCAATTTATCTAACCATATTAACTACTGCGAAGTGCGTGGCCAACAAGCTGAGTTATGAGCATGGTTATTTGAATAATTGTTTACAGAAAGGCGGTCATTCTCAATATTTGAGATTGTGAGCATGATTGCAACCGCTTAATATTTCCTGATGATTTCATTGAACTGGTGGTCGTTGCACCGGTAATAAATGAAAAACCAACTTGACTTAGTAGTGATACGATACACCGCAAAATCTGAGTCATTCTTATATGCGGGTTTCACGGGTTTATGTAAAAAGCCAGAGCTAAAGCACATTAGTGTTTCAATAATTTCATGCGAAATATGTATTATAGAGGTAACTGGGGGTCCAGGAGGCTTGCCCCCTGGCGAGGCGCGGAGCGCTGAGTTTCTGCTCGATTTATGATTTATAATGGAATACATTTCATTATGATGAACTATAGAGCTGAACCAAATTCGAGCCTCCTCAATCCAGTTGTGTCATGGTCATCTAAACTACAAAATAAAACAGTGTGATCTACTGACCATCATAAATACAAGCGGAACCTGCTCCATTGATACTAATAATAATACTATAATAACTGTGAAAAAAAATTTCAGAATTTCCCTGGTGCGATCTGGTTAACAAAACCACTCGATCTAATAAAAATTATGGACAGCAGTAAGAAGAGTGTAATTTACTGCCCCCCCCCCCCCCCCTCCCCAGAAATCATAAAATAAGATGACGAGACCATAAAAGGCAGGTAAGCGTTTGGTGAGTTTCGATGGTTAGTCACTAAATTTCAGCCAAATGGTTTAATTGAAACTTTAACCTTCATGACCATTGGATATCAATCCCACCTTACTGGATATCCAGCACTTGCATGGATTCAAGTATATTATTTAGCAACTAACAAATCAAATTAAGATGTGTCTCTGGCATAGCCGTGATTGATTTGCAAATAGACAGGCACGATCGGTACACATCTACGCTCGACTTTACGCTCTACCAACGATTTTGAAAAATTTTTTCTCCTCGGGTCACGTTTTCTCAACACGTTTTAATTATTATGTTGTGTCTTCAAGTTTTGGATTTTTTAGTCTTTGGGATAATATGATTAGGAACGTTTACGGATGGGTAAGGTAGTTCAGGATATTTTCATAGAATGATGTTACCGATTGGTAACTAAAATGTGACCTGCGGCTTATTTGATCTTATGCGATCGTAAAAAAGTTAATTTACTGTACACTTTTGATGCCTATTACGTTGCAATTAGTTAATTAATCGTTATTCACAGTGAATTGCTACCAAGTTAGTTGTGGACATCCTATTGATTACTCTCATAATATTATGTAAGAGCTAAGAATTAGCTGTAACGTTATTGGCGTACTTCGTAAGTACATAGAGAAATTAATCAATCCTTCTGTGCTGCGATGGGTACTTTAATGTAACCTCTTATCTTATCACTGCTCGAAGGACCATGAAGAAACCAAACGATTCTTGAAGCACCTGGAGAAACAAAAGTTCAAATTAATGCATGTACTGTAATGCATGTAGGTAATACATAAATTCAATTTGAACTTATTCTCTCGAGAGCACCGGAAATCAACTGTTAATCGCGCGGAAAATGTACAAGCTGATACATTTTATGCCTAGCTGCTACTTCCCAATAATTTTTTTTTTGTACTTTTTTACTCGATATCTCAGATAATGTGTTAGTTCAGTGCATCAAACTGACGTTATTATATAGTTTTGATAACGAATTGCACTTAATTAGATATAGTAATATTGAGAATTATAAAGTTCTCACCAAAGTGAACGTTCGCAAGTCAATGTTGAAGAGATGACCGCCTTCAAGTCGGAAATGGTTTTTAGTGAAGGTTTGCATGATTACTAAAGATTTCATGATTTTCTCTCTACATTTGAACCACTCGCTCAAGTATAACGTTCTATGTAGATCATCGCTCTGAAAGTCGTCGAATCCAATTTACAATGATTTCTTGAAGTTGATACTATGATGTAATACTGATAAAATTAAAATCTTAGAATTTAAATAAAAATTATGACTCTCTGAACGGGACTTACGTGGTCGGATATCTCTTCTCCTAGCCAACAGTACATGAAAAATTGGAGGAAAGTTCCAATAATTATTGCCCCCAATTTCGGCAATTCACGGTAAGGTGACGCCAACTGAAACCCAAATTTCACAATTAGCATCTCACCTTATGAATGAGCAAGAGTAGTCGTAGAGTAGGTTCCACTCTGAAATTCAATGAAACTAGAGATCAAAACGATATCACTACAAAAATTAACTTCTATAGCTCTCAAATAAATAGACGCCAAAAACTGAAACAGCAACCACTTAGCAATAAAGTGTGAAGAGGCGCAATAAAATTATCAACATTTGAAAAAAAAGAAATAATAAAAAGGCCAAGTTGGGTATGGCACATAGCTTCCTCGTTTACCTATCATCTTCTTCCAACTATCATCCAAATTTAAGTGAACTCGAACGACTAGAGAGTTAAAAGATGGAACATTGTGGAATTTACGTTTGCGTATGTGCAGAATGAATTATTGATTTGGCAACAATGAAATTAATAGGGGACCATCTTCAACTTAACCCGCACATTCTCTGACAATTTCATCAAAATCGGATGAAAACAGTGGAAATTAGGGTCGTTATAAGGATTTCACAAAAGCACATGCGCAGTAGCTATTAATGATACAATCATGATGAAATTGATACCTGATGATCAAATCGTCATTCCCCAACTATCATCCAAATTTGAGCGAGATCGGACGACTAGGGAGTAAAAATTCGAGCATAATGGAATTTTTATTTGTGCATGCGCAGATTAGTGTATTGATTTCGAAACAATAAAACTGATAGGGGACCGTCTACTTCCTAGCCCGCACATTCTCTGAAAATGTCATCCAAATTGGATGAAAACTGTAGAAAATAAGCTTATTACAAGGATTTGCGGTCACATGACAAACACAGACACACCCAGACAGACAGACAGACATGGAACTAAAGTTGTTCAGAATGGTCTAAAACGTAAAATGCGAGTGGAAATTTTGATTTTGGAGGCCAACCATTTTTTTTCTCCCGAAAGTGATTCTAAGACGAATTATATTGCAGTTCTAATGTTACAAGGTAGAAAACTGAAACAAACAAAAATCTGGATATTTGAATTGCTGAAAAACAAAGCGTTTGAAAAACTTCTGAAACATTTTGTTAGAAATTAATTGTAGAATCGACCCTCACAGTTTGTCCCAACATTCTAGTGAACACTCTGTTTACATTGTCAATGTATAAGTAACCCATTGCATTTGAACAAAAATGTTGCAAAGGAAGCAACTTTTCTACTTTGTATACAATTACAACACAAAGGTTCCCTACAGTAGTAAGGGAGCGATATTCCTGTGAGCTTGAGTTTGTCACGTCGCAGATCGAGAAAGGCTTTCTTCGATCGCACAGCTTGTCGTGCTTTCTGGTGTTCTAACAACAGTCAGTTATACCCTTTAGGGATTTAGCCTCCTCTTATCTCTTTCTTCACTTTCTCCCGTAAGGTTCTCTGAAAGTTCTTTCGTGGTTCAATCCTCACTGTGTCATCGGAATGAAGAAAAAACTTCAGCTGACTGAAATCCGCTCTCACCGTTTAATCGCAATACTGCTTAGTGCAATCCGAATCAGGATGGAATTAATCTGATTCACCCTGAATTCGTAAATCATAAAACACGAAAAGAAGTGTGAAATCATAGCCGGGACCAGGAGACAAACCTAGATACTGGGCAACTTGCCCTGTAATTAAACAATTAAAATTTCAGTAACTTCTTGCATCCTGTTACTTCATAATTTCTTGATCGTACTTGTTTCTGCTGTCCTCCAGATCGTCCCTAGTAAAGTATTATGTTAGAAGAAATTCGTCACCGTTTTATGCACGTTCCTCTGATCCACTAAAGGGTCCTCATAATTAAATATTGTGTACCTTTGATGCGGCGAAGAATGACATTGTAGACACAATGGTGGATTGAATCACTTGTGCGAGAAAGATGTCGTCCAATACGATGTCGAATGTCCTCACAAGTCTATAACAAAGAACTGATCATGACACGGGTAATTCTTGCCAATCTATAGAAATTGAAAACCATCTGCTATTTAATTCAGTAACTTTTGAGATTTCTTCTCAGCGGCTTTGTTAAATTAGAAGCTTAGAGCTTAGTGCTTTGATCGAAGTGCAATGAAAACTGTAGAGCATGAAATGGAGAGTTTTTGTATTTCTCGTAAACACGAAAACAAGCTGTTAGAGCGAGCACAATCAATGCTAACTTTTTTGCACTGGTTTCTCGTAGCGTTTTCGTAAGCCCGAGAGAAAGAGAACTCTTATACAGACGTTAACGTGCCTCTTGTAGTGAATCACTGCTCAAAACTTAATTGTCACAGTAGACAATTTCAAAAATATAATTTGGAGTAAGAAACAACTTCCACTTTTCTCTACATCATACAAAAAAGATTCAGCCGTGAGGAACGCGAATCTTCAAAACGTGTAAAATGAACCTTGAAACGAAATCAACCTTGAAGAACAAAATGCCGCTGATGACCCTTCTGGTTGAGGTGTGGGAAAAAAACACGGAAGAAAGACAAATACAAAGGTTAAACCAACAACAAAAGACGTCACGGAGAAAAGTCTGGCGATTTTGTCGGAAGTGTGTGTGTGTGTGTGTGGCCAAGCCAACTGCATGGTATTTGCTAAGTTATTCTAGAGTGTTATCTTGGGGAAAGGTCACGTTGTCCTCTCGTAATTACGATTCCGAAAAAGCTGAGCACGAGTAAAGCTGAATCTTCCCGTTCCGAAAAGCGTTTCCACGTTACGAAAACCCTTTTCTCGTTTCGGAAAGGGAAGAGTCAGCTTTACTCGTGCTCAGCTTTTTCGGAATCGAAATTACGAGACGACAACTTGACCTTCTCTAGGATGACCCTAACTGCCCTAACTTAGTATTCTATCATGAGTTGGCATAGACACACATACAGACACACCCTACAAAATCGCCTGACTTTTCCCTCTCCCGTCTTTAATTGTTAGTTTAACCTCTGTATTTGTCTTTCTTTCGTGTTTTTCCCCGCACCACAACCAGAAGGGTCATTAGCGGCATTTTGTTCTTGCTTTCGATGATTTATCGACGATTTCAGCTTTTTCATTTTCAAGATTCCGTTTCAAGATTAATTTTACACGTTTTCAAGATTTGTGTTCTTCACGTCAGAATCTTGTTTATATGATGCAGAGGTCGTTGTTTCTTACTTCATGCTATATTTTGGAAATTGTCTACTGCGAGTTTTGAGTAGTGATTCACTACAGGAGTCACGTTAACGTCTCTATAAGAGTTCAATTTCTCTCAGGCTTACGAAAACGCTACGAGAAATCAATGTGAAAAGGTTAGCATTCATTGTGCTCTTTCTAACAGCTTGTTTTCGTGTATACGAGAAATACCAATACGATAAATAAAAAACTCTACAATAATTCAACGCGTGAGACGAATAGATCTCAAAGTGTTGTTTTGTTATAAATGCAAGTCGTTTCTCTCCGTAGTCTAATTAATTAATTAATTATTTATTTTATTGTCATAACTGTTCAATGATGTATATTACCAAATGCTTTTGACGTTTCATGTCTTTACTTTGGCACATAGAATCGAAAAGTGTTACTTTGTTTTCTGATGATTATCGCTTACAACCAAATCGTTGCTACAGAATTGAATCTTAGGCATTTATCATCGTACGAAAATCGTTAGCCAGCCTTTGGAAAGCTCTTGAATTACCTAACCGTATTATGTTAATCACTGCGCATTGCGTGGCCAACAATCTCAGGTATTAGCAAGATTATCTGAATAATTGTTTACATATAGGTGATCCTTCTCAGTTAATTTTGTAAACATGATTTCAACCACTACTTATTAAACTGGAAGTGAAGACATGAAATGTCTTAATGACTTGGAGAATCGTATGCATGATTTTCAGATGATTATAGCTTTTTTGAGATTATTCCCAGTTTTTATTTTATCTTTCGTTGTACCTAATGGGGAATTTGCATGGTTATTTTTTATTTGCTCTATATAAATAGCTTTCCAAGGTGCTATATGAGGGGTATCCGACCAGTAATACGGGTCTTGAAATTCATTTGCACAATGACGCCTGCCTGGGGGAAACCCTCAGCTCCCTTGCACTACTACGTCACGTGTGATCTTTCTTCCCGATTATTAGCCTAACTAAACGGTTTTTCCAGCTTGAAATTGGTACTATGGGGTTTTCAAGTGTGCTGCATCCGAATCTGAAGTCAAAATTGTGAAATTCCAAACAAGTTGTTGAAATATTAATTTCTTCAAGTCATGGTTTCAACATATGGCCTAGCCTCTAGTTTGAGTTCTCTAACTATTCGGCTCTGCCTTGTGGATAATGGTTGATTGCTTTTCCAGTAAATGCTCTTAAAAACGGAAATGCTTCATAGGCATAATAATATATTTTATTATGTCGATTAATACTATTTATATACTCCGCAGAATAGTTGGTCTACCTTCAGATTCGGATTTAGCACACATCTCCACATCTTCTTATCTGGAAGATCAGGTGATCCGATTTCTTCTTTTGTCATGTCTCTGAATCCTAATACTTCGTCTCCAACTTCACCTAGGATCATCTCCTTGAATCATGGATTAAGTTTCAACCTTTTCATCATCTATATTTTCAAGCCAATTACGTTCAGCTTTATTTGTTCAAGCTCATCGTCATAGACATCCAACAAAGCAAGGTATGCGTTTACTTTATTACTAACATTAACATCCCTGTTGCTACACGAATGTTACCTCAAACTACACGCTCTAATCAGGAAACTATCGACATCCGGGCATAAGTTCTCCATTCCTACGCCTCTATTTGGTAGCCAGTTGCGGCAGTACCTTTTGTATTTATTCGTAAGCAACTCTCCCACGCAGCAAGTCCTAGACTTAACATGGGGGGTAACATTCATGAGAAAATGGAATTATTTTGATTGAGTTTTTAATCGGTACAAAATATAACGGTGCTATTTATCAAACAATGATTTATTTCTCTTCTGCGCAGATGGTATACAGATCATCATTAAATGCAGCTCATGCATCATTATTTACGTTTAACTACATCGGCTATTGACACCTATATCCAAATCAAATAAATTAAATAAGCCATTAAATATATCTATAATTTATTAGTCTTCCTATTGGTTAGACAAGTAATAAACTCAGTTTCCTTTGAAATTGTGGGCTGGTGTTTGCACGTGTAATTTTTCAGCTTAGGAGGAGGGAGGAGGGGCTTTGGTCAAGTACAAATTTTTATTTTTGAAAACCATAAACCAATTCAACATTAAATTTCTAGCAGTACGAGATTTGACGTAATCAACGATTGGACTGCAACAACTATGTTAAACGCATCAATTAACTATACAATCCACAGAAGAACTCACAATTTTCTGGCATTTTCTAGTATTAATTTCGAATTCGATTAAGAAATTTAAACTGAAAAGCTTGTAGCCCAGCTTCGTTGGCCCATCAACTTCACATTTGTCGAAATTTCCAATTTTCCTTCCACTTCTCTGATAGGTCTATATTTCTCCCTGTCTTACTCTTCTGTAACCTGCTTCGTTGCGCGGCAAAAGAGTTTATTCATCGAGCTGTTCGTGATGCAAGCTAAAAGAGTGTTCAGTAATCGAACTGAGAAGGTTCAATTCGAGTTCGCGACTCGGAAGGGAAATCTGGCAAGACTATTAAGGAATAAGAAATTGAGTTTCCCAACCCCTTGCTCCGCTCTCTATCCCCGTTTTATGCTTCATTCTCCCTTTAGAATCAATCTTAAACCGAGCTGGGTTTTTTCTTTTTTTTTCCTATTGGTTTCAGATCCCTCAGGGTGGAGGAATCATAATGCTCAAGGGAGACCTTCACTTCGACTGGCATAAAAATCTCTCAATATTCGTTCAACAGTCTATCTCGTATCGTTCTGGGACTTTGATTCTTTTTTCTTTCCCCTGAACCATTTTGGGTATCGGGAGAACAATGTTTTTGTGAAATCCTCTCAAATAGATTGGGTTAGAATCCAATATATCTGAAAACGCTACAGGTTCCTCTTGAATTCCTTAGTCAGTTGTACTTGCATCTACTTCCAATGCTCTGGCTTCTCCATTTTCAATCTTCTCATTTCCTATTGTCGAAACTTGAAATACGCTTAAAGAGTCATGCATTTCCCAAAGCAACGTTTCCACCCAATAATGAAACAATGTGCAAAATTTATGAGTTAATCCTGGTGTTACGTTCGTAGAAAACCCCCGCATTTGGACAGGTTTGAATAACTGGTCTGAGTGGCGAAGGTTGCTAAAGCTCTTGTCTTTAAAACTAACTTCTGTCTCAAAGAATGTAAAGGCAAGAGTTCGGAAATTGTCGGGGCATAAAATATTTTTGGGTTGTTATACTGAAATGGCACCGTGAGGTGAGCAGCACCCCAATACCGAAGTTTTCTGCTGAGTAGGCATATCATTTCTTTCCCAAAGTAGCTCATTTCCTTTGACCCCATGTAAACAAATTTACAATCCTCTCCTCATCAGTGCATTACACTTTATTTTGTTAGCGAATTTTCGTTGAAAATGAAACTATTGCAATGGCTCGGAAAGTTTTAAAATCAAAATTTCTTCATTGAAATCCGTTTTGAGGCATTCTAAAACCATTCCTAAAGTTTCCGCTTTTTCGTATATATATATATATATATATATATATATATATATATATATATATATATATATATATATATATATATATATGTGTATATGTGTGTGTGTGTGTGTGTGTGTGTGTGTGTGTGTCCTTCCAGACGATAATTCTCCTTAGGATTGAGATACGAATTCCGTTCTTCCGCAAAAAAACAAGCATCCCAAACAAAAGGACGCTTTCGTTGGCCAACAATTTTCGAGCACATTAAATTGGTAACATTTACAAATATGTACTACAAAAATCACAAAAAATGGCCGAAAACTGTTAAATTTATTATTTTTATCAATGTTTAAGTAAAATAAAAAACAGCATCAATTAACTAGGTAATTAAATTTTTTTTGCACAAAATTATGCCGAAAAACGTACTTAAATTTCTTTATTATTTTCTGAAAAATTGAGCAACTTCTGGCAAAGTTGAGCAACGTCGAGCGTGGAGTACTTGGATGGGTGACCGCCTAGATAACGATCTCCCGTCCAAGTAGTTTTCACGCTTCTGTACGGTAAACCCCTCTCCACTCAAGAGGGTGAGGCGATGAGTACCTTTAAGCGAAATCATCAGAACGAATTCTGATCCTCCATTTGGAGGACAGCCGATGACGTTCGCGACGCCCGAGGCAGCAGGACGATAAGCCCCAACATGGAATGGTTGTTTACTTACTACTTGCATTTCAGGAATGTTTAAAAAGTGTGCGATGAGTATCACCCCACAGTTTTCATAGGCGTGAGAAAAAGAAATGCACCTAATGGCAAAAAATTAGCTCCTGAAATCACAAGGCAACGATAACGTGGATGTCGTTGTTACGTGTCATTGTTTTGGGTCGTTGTTACGCGTATTTGTTAGGTGACAATATTTGGCAGGAAGATCTCCGTAAAAACGTATTCCACGTGAAGACTGTGTCATTGCAAGGTAAATTATGTCATTGAAGAGTTGGGAATATTTAACGATTGATTTCAATTCAAAACACTTGACTGACTTCAATCACAAAAATGGACTAAAATTTCCATAAGAGGGTATTTCCCTGACGGGGTACATTATGTCAGAAAATAAATTCCATACAAAAATACAGTTCATGATTATATAGCCTTCAAGAATGTTGCAGTGCAAGTCATACTTTTGTGATCCAAGATGGATTGTGAGTGATTTAATTCAACGCTGATATATCCACTCATTAAAACGAGGCATATCTGCATGGAGGTCACGATCAAAGATTGTTATTGACCGTCGATTGCTTGCATTTTCTCGGATTTCCCGTTGGTTGCTTGTTTGAATTTGGTACAAACAAGGCCGAACACATATAATCTCCCACTGCATTCTTTTCAGTCGCCTTTACAAGTAAATTAACTTTCAAAATGTTCCTCTTTTCTACTCTGAATTATCAATATGAGCTAGCTGCGAAGAATTAGAATTGGTACAGAAGTTCTCATGCCTTTAGGTAACCAGCTGTTACTCCCAATCGAAACTTCCAGTACGGTTAAAATGAAATAATAGTCATGGCGATCAAAACAAGGTACCTACCTATAATGCAAAGAACTCGCGGCAATGTTGAAACGGCGCTCAGGACAACCCTACCTTCAACACCGCCCCGTCATGCTGGTCAATGTATACCCCTAGCCCCTTAAACATTACAACGATAGGGAATGAAATATCAAGTGCTCTTATAAATTTATAAGTTTCACGCGTATACAAAAAATGTTCAAATAAGAGGTATTGTGACATCCATATTTCTTCATTAGAACTTTATTTTGAGTGATTGATTATTTCAATAATTTTTGATTCTTCGGCTAGTAAATACTCCAAATCATTACGAAATAAATAATAGGTATAAGCCTTGTTTTTCCGACAAGAATGCATTTCTATGAACAATTATTGCAATAACAAATAGTCTTATTTTTTATTGTGATAATAATAACGATAGTATTATTCACACTGATGTTGACATTATTTTTTAATTTTTTATTTATTTATTTTTCTGTCTAATTCTGTCATTCATGATGATCTCCTATATTCAATAATTGGAATCTGTTATAATTTATCAATTTATCACAAAAATACTATCTTTCTATTAGAATTTAATTGCCGCCATGGCACGAGGAGTATTGAAATTTATGCGAAGTCAATACTAAACAAAATTCGGCGATTCAAAAAAGATTTTGGATTTTTAGATTTATTTTTCAGTTTTCGAAGACTTTTCTGCAAATGTTAATGAAATTTTAGTACGTTTTTTGCACAATTTTTTGAAAAAATAACTTTACGTTCTAGTTGACAGTTGATAATTTTATTTGACTGAAATTCTGCTAAAAAATGATAAATCTAACGATTTTTTGGCGTTTTATCAATTTTTATGTGTGATTTTGGATGGCACATTTTTTGAAATTTGGCAAATTAAATGTACTCGAAAAGGGCTGGCCAACGAATTCAACCATTCCTTCGGAAAGTTCGATTTTTTGGCGAAAGAACGGGATTTTTATTTCAATCCTAACGAGTGCTATCGTCGCGAATGACACACACATATAAATCGGAAAATTCAGGAATCGTTTCAGAATGCTTCAAAACGGATTTCTATGAAGAAATTTTTCAAATATTTCGATTTTAAAGTTTTACGAGCCGTTTGCGTTTCTACGTAAGTTTGCTAAAACTATACTTATTTCTACATTAACTTTTGCATAAATATCTGATACCTGTGACGGTTCCTGTCCGAAACTAATGAATGCGGCTACCCCGTGATGAGTCTGTTGCACGATCGAACGTCATTATCGCTATTATTTTAGAAACAGACATTGGTGACATCTCAACCTTAATCACCGAGGAAGAAAACTTATTATTGTTCCCCATAATTAAAATGAAGTTTTATGTGGTATGGTTTTTTGTAAACTTGTTCTTTTGCTATCAGTATGTGATATTTAGAAATACCGATATTAGATTGTTCTAAAAGGAAGAGAAGATTGGATGGTGGGGAGAGGGGTACTTTTGGGGTAAATTTTTCTCAGTAATAATACATACGTAGATCGGGGGGTACCCGTTTCATGTAGAGCTTACTGAATAATGTCAACGTGCTCTCTGATGCACTCCCGGAGAAGTGTCTCATCTCGACTCAGCGCTGCAAGTCGGGTGATTCCGAGGCCTAAGGAATCTTCCTGGGCTTTGTACCTCTTCCAGCCCCTTTTTCGCAGAGGTTCCTCGACTCCGACAGTAATGAGGGCTACTTGAATAGCGTCCAACCGCCGACAGATTTGTCCAGCAATGAACAGCAATAGAGTGTCGACGGCTTCCATGGTGTACGCCACTATAGTGAATGCTATGCATGCAAAAGTGTACGTCGCTGTGAAAGCCACAAAACTTTCAGTTTCAAACGGAAACCAGTAAGGAATCGGCAGTTTTTGTACGTCGGTCATCCATGGAGCTGCGATAAAACCTGCGAAAATGTTATGAACTTCTGATATCACAATCTCTATGATAATTATTAGCAGTTATGAATTTGAGAAGTATAATATATATTTGTATTGGAATTTGCTGTATGAATACAAGTGTGTGATAAATAGTCAAGAAAATTTTTTATCCGTAACCCATAATACGATTCGCCTTTATATTTTTAATCGGGCAATCATTATAATTAGTAAATCATATCGAGTGCCAAGGGGCGTCGCTATAGAGGGGGAATAGGAGAAACCCCCCCCCCCCCAAGTTTTCACTGACTTAGGATAAGTAGGAAAAATTGAAGGAGGTGGCAATAAAACCCTAAATTCGAAGATACCTATTTGGAAGTTTATTCCTATTCAAATTCTGATTTTACCAACTTTAGGTAGCAATAAATTATGAAAGACTCGAATAATTTTAATTTTATGCATCAAACTGGCATTTTTCGCTCTAATTACCTATCCCAACTTTTCTCAGCATTTTCCATTTATGAAAAATAGATTGCATTTGAATATGAGATTATTAAAAGAAAGTTGAAGAAAAAGTTTTAATAATTGTTTTTTCGTATTAATCATTCATTTTAACTGTTATGATTGGTTCGATTCGGGAAATCATATATAACTATATCTCAATAATTGTTGAGAGAATCACTTTGTGTTTCTAATAATACCCTGAAGATTTATCCAGGCCATTTACAAAGTCTCTAAGGTTCTAATAGTGACAATAATTATTGACATTGTCTAAAACTAACATTGCGGTCATACTAGAAATGAAATGCCGTCAAATTTTCGTATTAAAACATATGAAAATGGTCATTCTACTGAAGTGTTAAGTGTATATTGATACCAATAGGTATCAGGTATTAACTGTAGCAGGAATTAATTACACGTGAAAGGTACTACAAATTTTACTCTCGATCACAGTTTTTTCTTCTTTTTCCTTTTTTGAGTTGGGGAAACTTCAGATTCAGTAGGGGATTGGATGACCCCCCCCCCCTTACACCCACAGTATTTTCGTCTAGCGACGCCCCTATCGAGTGTGTACCTACATACATACCTGCCAATAGCGTGAATATGATAGCGACGTAGACCTGAGTAATGATACTTATAATGCGTAGAATAACCGTTGAGTCTGAGGCCCCTGGCGTGTCCAAAGCCTCGAAAAGCCTCGACAACATGACGGCATTAGATTGAATCAGGACGAGTTTCATGATAGACGCAATGTTTACAAGGAAGAACATCAGGTTGACGGCTTTTGAAGCGAGCGAGCCGTGTATAAAGAATAGCGTCATTAATTGGCTGATACTGTTCAAAACGATAATTATGAGAACGGTGGCGAACAACACAGAATCTACCCATCGTCGTTCTGGGTGTAATTTGTTAGGAATGGTAACTCCTAGGAACTGCAGGAGGTAAACGTGTCTGTTGAATACGTTTTCATGACGGAGTTCTTCGTCGACAGATGTGAGTTTTTGACGAAACATGTCTACTGCCGGGTCTATTTATCTGGAACAGAAAGGAATCATCAATCAGCTGTTTTACACATATTTACATTGGACCACATCACCCACCTGTGATGACACAAATTTCAAATCTTTTCCTATTCTGCAAAACCGCCACGGTATGTTGTAGTATGACATATTTACTACTTATCCTAATTCTGTACTGACTACTCTATAATAGGAATCCATTATTCTGATCGTATTACTGTGTGAATACACACACATCATAACACATATAACTTTGCAGTGAAAATAAAAAATTATGAATAAATCCATAAATTCTAGGTTCGAATGTGAATTTACGGTTAAGAACTGCCAACCCAAAGCTTTGTGACTCACACTATTTCGTCACATGGTATTTCAGAATTTTTCATTGTAGTTTTTAGGACGTCCATCTGAAACTAAGTCTTATAGGCTAGGCTTCGTTAATAAGAGGGACGGACGCCTATTGGAATTGATCCAGGGGGGTGGGGACAACACAAGCATGAGAACAAAATAACCACATACAAATCCGTTTCAGACCATTCTGAGACCGAATCCGTGAAAAAAAACCATAGGTGTGTGTGTGTGTTTGTGTGACAAATTTTGTCGACGCTGCCCAGGCTACAGTTTTTAACCGCTATTTGGGATTCTTCTTTCGTTCATTTATGAACTCGGTCTAGTCTAGTTTTGGATCAAATATCAGAAGCATCAAATTTCATCATGAGAGGGGGTGAACGGAGGGAGGGGCTAGAATCTATCGACTATTTGAACAAGCATAATTCCTTTGAAAAAATGTATATATATATATATATATATATATATATATATATATATATATATATATATACATTTTTATATATATGTCGACAGTTTCTACTACAACTCCAATGGATTGATCATTATTTTGTGTATTATCAATAGTTTTTACTGTTGACAAATTAACGTGATATGAAGTCCATTGGTTTTATTCACTCATCAGAATAACAATTATTATAAGTATCTAATAAAAATAGGTAAACAATAAACATAAACAACACATTTATTTATTTATATATATTGATGAAATAAGTAAATAAAACAAAATGAATGAATGTATAAATTATGAAAAAAAGATAATGTTTATGTAACCTCAAATATTATGAAAAATGTCAATAAATAGGATAATAGTTAATAAATAGCTATTTACATAAAATTAACATAGGAGTTAAGGATAAAACAAATTGAAGCTACTGACCTGTGAGAACGTTGCTCACGGGCAGTTCTGGAGAAAATGAGAAATGAAATGGAAAGACTAAAATGATTGGGAATGTACGTGTTCACGTCTATCAATGATCGAAAAGTAGTTTCACCTCGTTAGTGACTTGAACAGAATATCTTGTGTGATGCGAGTCATAACGAGTTGAAGTTTTATACCTGAACATTGATCTTCCAATGGCTAGTTTCTATAGGATTATGATGAGTATTTGACGTCATCAAAGTTTCTAACGACGACTGCTTTTAAAAGTTATTAGATAGGTAGCTATACAGGTTTAGAAAGTTCTTTTTTTTCGAAAATCATCTTATTATACATGTTGAAATTGAGTCATTGAGTGGAAATAAATTGCTAACTACTAATTTCATGGTGGACAATTTGTTTTGGGTTATATTCCGGTGTTGAATAAACTAGTTGGGATTGTTAGCAGTTTTTATTGATTTTTTTAATCACATTCCAATGATATTACGTACACTCTTCAGCATAATTATGTGCAGAAATGTTTAATAATCTATTTATTAAAAATTCTTATGGCGTAATGTTCCGCAAACAATATGTATTAATTTAACGATTTTTAGCCGTTTTCTCCATTTTAAGTGATTTTACCGGCACATTCTTCAAAAATTTGACCAATTTATTGTGCTCAACAAGTGCTGTTTTATATATATATATATATATATATATATATATATATATATATATATATATATAATATATATATATATATATATATAAGGAATTTAGGTGCCCCCCCCCCCCCCCAGAGGTGCAATGGGGGCCTAAATCCTCAATCAGGTAGATATATATATATATATATATATATATATATATATATATATTTTTTTTTTTTTTTTTTTTTTACGTATAGAAATGCTTCATCCTAATCCATAGGAAATTCGTCGTGACATAATAAATACATACCAAACATATTATGCAGAAAGACTAATATTGAACTCCATGAATCACTTTTGAATTCCGAAAAACGTATTTTCAAGGAGAACATTCTCATTTTGAAATTGTCGGAGCCATAGTTATATCTACATTTTCTGGGAAAATTCGCTAATTGAAAGCAAGATCTAAGTCGGAAGTGCTTTATAGCTCTTCTTGGCCACATCAACATAGTCGATGTCAATAAAATTCGTTAATTGAGAATTTTTTATTGCATTATAAACTGTTATGCATAGCCCTCGCTTGAGGCGATTCTGAAAAGATGATTTGTAAGCGCTTATCCGGAAAGAATATGCAAATATGCAAGGTGCCTAAAATATTCAACCCTGGAATTTCTCGAGAATTTCATCTGAATTGGATGAAAGCGGTAAATGGTATGCAGTTAATAAGAATTTTATGTTTGCTCATGAGTGGAGGCTGTGAGTTATTCGGCAGATACGAAATTCATAGGGTTCTTGCTTGACTCCAACCTGCACAATCGGTTCAAGTTTGATCGGATTCATATGAAAACTGTAGAAGGTATTATTGTTCCATACTCTCAAGCAGGCGATACATTATTATTTAAGACCCGACTTTTACACCAGACCATCACCGGAAATGTTATATACATTTAAGAAAATGAAAAATGTTTAGACTATTCAATCGACATAGTATTCGCCAAACAAATTTTGATTTTGGTTTATGTTTTGGTTACTATGCTATGAATAGCCTTCTGATATAAGACTTCAGCGAACAGCGAAAAAACTAATTTGTTAACGTGGATTCATTTTCAACATAGGGAGGAACACCAAGTGTCCAAATCATTGTTATTTTCCGTTACCGAGTTGTTAAATTACTATCATGGAGTGAAATTGATTTTTTTTTTTTTTTTTTTTTTCGTTCATTTGTACCTATTTTTTTCATTTCCTTTTTGTACTTTTTTTATTCTTACTTTAGTTAATACTTTTGTAAACAATTCTTAATTAAGTGCCTGGGATTGAAACCCCGTATTCTACAACATCGACGAATGAAAAGCTATAAGCTGATGTATTACTATACTATGGATACTAGGAACTGTTAGTGACAAAATGAAAACCATTCGCATAATACATATATATAATTGAGAATAATAACATACATATTTAACATAAACCGGACTTGAATAGATACTTGCTGGTTTATTCTCGTATACTTGGCACGTTGATTGATTATTTGCATGAAACGCACAACTATAATCTGGGGTAAAACTTATTTTTCGAGGGGTCGGATTAAGTATTTGGAGAGATATTTCAAGGAAGCATCGGTGAGAGGTTTATTGATTCTATGGTCACAAAATGACACTAAATGAACAGTAGCCTTCTCAATCGGTGGAAGTGAGTGAAATTGGGCCTTTAAGATTTGCTTTAGATTCCAGAAAGATCGCTCTGTCCTATTGTTTGTGTTGAGAGTGAATAGCGACTTCCAAAACTTTTTTTTTTTTTTTTTCCACATTTCCTTGCAAGATCCTCAGTTTTTCTCAAACTGATCTGGAGACGATAGATATTTCTTGTTTACCCTTACATTCACATTTTCTTCACGAAGAATGGCAAGTAAACACTTTGGCCTCATATTTTTCTTCTGCTAGAGAGTAGAGAATGTATTTGAATTCGGTCATTATATCATTCTTTATATCGACTGTGATTGGGGCAGTTGCTATGAGCGTCATCACATACTTGATGACGTAAAGTACACACCGCAAAATCTTAATGACTTCAAAAAACAAATAGGTATTTCGTCATAATTTTTGCCCTCGATAATGTTTCCCTAAATTTTACTCAACGGAATCCCGCTGAAGGCTCATAATAGTCTGAATACGTCCAACTAAATTTGAATTTTAGACTCGCTAGACTCACTTAGCTCGACCACATCCCGATTTTTAGCAGGAAAACTAAATTTCCAAGTGTACCGGTATACAGGTTTTTAGTAGAAGGTACTGTAACTGCGCATAGCCACATCTGTAATCTATGTCTGTAAAATATAAATTATGTTTGTATGTCCTTAATGCGAGGGTGTACCGTACGTCCGATGCGGATGAAACTTCACCAACTCATTCCTTGCACTACCGGGACGATGATAGGCTATCGGAATCTTCCCCTTACCAACTCCTTATCGTCAAACTGGCCGCCCTTAGCAACGAGTAAATACGAGGGGAAAGCGAATAACTTTTTACAACAAAACAGTGGTGCGCGTTGATATGACAACTACCTGGACAACAATATTTGGCAACTACTTGGAGATGAAGTGAACTCAAATCAATCTCAGCCATAACGAAGACGAACTATAGTAGGGACTAGAGTAAAAAGTAGTTGAATGTTTTAGTGCATTGTTAAAAATTATTGATATTTGTAACGATGACTGTATGATTAATATGTTAGGCGGGACAGAGTCCGCCGGGTGAGCTAGTAAATAAATAAATTATTGAAATGGTCGGAAATTTCATTTTATGAATTGTTGCTATGACGGCATGGTTAGCTGAAGTAATTTTTGTTTGACATTGAAATACCCCCACGAGGCAAAGGACTTCACGACATCTGTGTCAGTAAACGGGAGCGTTCGTGTCAGAAAGGTCTCTTTTAGGTGGGCTCAAGCCCAAAGGGAGCTCCCGATTTTACCCTTCAGACAAAATCGCTTTTCAAGGCGATGTCAAGAAGGCGGCCTTGCGTAACGATATGATGACGGAAAGCGTGAATACGCGATTACTTGGGTTCTCGCGGTCCTAAGTGACGCGGAATAATGCGGCTTAAAGTCGGACGGGGCGGGAGTCACCCCGATCGTTCCCCCGCAGAGAAAGGAGCGTTGAAAGCTGAATAGAACTGGTCGACCTACCTAACTGAACTGTGGCCTGAATTGACTAAACACTGGAATGATTGATACCCGCATTTTGATTACCCACGGAATATCCATCGGTCATGTATGGAGATCTCAAGTATGTTAAACTACCTACTTGACGTGGACTCTGTTATCAAAATATCCGTGAAATATGTGTAACTTTTGAAATTCCATGAAAGCAGACTATTTAAGAAGATTTAATAATTCCACCAAAATTTCTGCAAATTATTACAGAAAGGTTTAATATTTCTGTATTGGATAGTCTTTCTATGCAGAAGACCTGTCAATAATTGTTAAACGAAGTCTATTAATACATTATTAGTTATCTGATACTATTATTAGGTATCTAAATATATCTGCACCGGGATAAGCCGGGAAGCGGCCGCTTTTTTTTTCAAGTCGATAACTTTATTGTAATTTTCTTTTTACATTAGAGTTTTGCTGAAGCATACGATTTAAGGAATTTCCTCCTAACGCCATTTGTTACGAGGGTACTATCCGTTGACAGTCCTCGTGAATGTTGGTATTCAGGGCAGTATACATATAGATTTTGAAATATAGATTATAAGTACTTAAATATAGTCATGAAAACATATAGAATGAGAATATGATCAACAATTTCGACAAAAAAACAGTTCAATCAAAGCATAAGGTATTAGATCATACGATAATACAATAGTGACACACTTATAACGACACCAGCCGGTTACCCGTGCGTTGCACGGACCCACCTGTCATGACTGCCGAAATAACCATATCCAGACTGTTTTCATAACTACGGAGGCTGCATGACAAATTACAGCATAAAAGTAGCAAAATCAGGCCTAGGCTGATCAGGACGTATGTTAACGTCCCAAAGAATCGCTATATCAAATTTCTACTTCCAAGGGTGAACAGGAGAGAATTTAGCTCACTCAGGCGATCGAAGTCGTCAAAACCAAATGACGAACAAGAAAGGCCCCGATCTGCATGTTGGCAATCATAATAAAATTTCGGGAGCCAAACAAATCGGTTTTCCGTCCCACTCTATGCTCGAAATATCAAATTCATGTCCATCACCTATCAATAATGCAACCTATTCTTCATTTGAAACACCTGTACAGCAACCCGGCTTCTCCACTTGTCACAAATATCCGCCGCTTACAAACTCTCTGTTAGCAACCATAGTGATAAAAGTTTGGGAACTCAACAAATCGGTTGCGAAGGGTAGCGCCGTTTATGAAGTAGAAGGATGTTTTGGAGGTTCAGACCCAGCCTATGTTGTGCACCGGAACTTGCTGATCATTTTATGACCGCTCCCGTTAGAGTCGGTCCAGCCAATTAGCCGTCTATTGGGAACATACATACATAGATAGATAGAAACAAACTTAGAGTTTTATATATAAGGATAATTATATCGGCTAACATAGATATTAAGAGTTTTTGTTAGATGTTTCGTATAAGTTTGGTATTGGCATGTTTATAGATTATCGTGTGCCAAAAGCGCAGGCCGCCTAATGAGACACAGCATGGTGAATTATGTTCTAAAGTGGGCACTGTCTTCAGCGAATTATCCCAGTGTGTTGGAACCTAGCTGCATATGCAGGGATGATGGCACAAGACCAGATGGGATAAACCATCATACCATGGAAGGATGGTTCACCCTTAGTATGGAATGCAACGTGCTCCGATTTTGTGCTCCGCCATCTGCAATTAGCACATCTGCCAGGAAAGCCGGTTCAGTCGCAGAGGCTTCAGAACTGAGGAAGAGAAGTAAATATAGGAACATTTTGAATTAGAGATAAAAATTCCTTCCTTTTGCTGTGGAAACCCTTTGTCCGTGGTGTACGGAAGCAGCGGAATGCGAGTTGGAACTTGAAGTGGCGGAGAATGTTAAGGGATATCTCTAGTTGAGTTGATAGTCAACCCTAGCAACACATACATGTTGATATTCATGGAAACCAAAGAAAACACAGATAAACATCATTGTAAAGTTTTTTATCATGCAGAACCGATGTACCAATTTATTTATTGAATGAATAAATTGTACAAGTTATTGGGCTTATTTACAAGCTAGCTTTACAACCATGGTGTTTAAATTACGTAGAAACAAAAGCAAATGAACCTAAAAACGTAAGCTGTCTGTCCTTTGCTCACATAGACCTTTGTGTTTTCCCCTGAGCTATCGGCTTGGGTTGGGTTTGCCTTTCGCAAAGGCAGTCAGCTATCATGGAATAGGCTTCGTGCGTATCGATTCTAGCGCTAGCGGTGGTGGCTGGCGTAAGCTTAGGTAGGACTGAGGGCAAGGGGACTCACTAAGCCATACCTACATTCACGATTAAAACGTATTGCGGAAAATAAATAATCACGTAAAAAACTTCTTACATTGAATTAATATTCTCCCATTTTACGATACACAATGTATACATTTATTACAAAACAAGAAACCACTTACCAACAAGAAACTTGTGGTAATAACGGGAAGTCACTTATAATCTTTGGGAATGTTCTCATTTATTGAAGGCAGACAATGAGGAAATCAACTAAAACTAGGGCCACACATCCACAGCGGATCACGGCCAGAGAGAGTTGAATCAAACCATTGGTGAGTTATTATCTCAGTATCATGTTATCCTATTGTCAGTGTCGGCATGGAGAAACTCTCTTGGACAGTCCAGAAGAACAAGCAAACACATCTTTATTTGAGACAAATTTACATTGAAAAATTAGCGGTTATTGTGCGGATTGTGTTGTTGGTTTCACGGTCGAGCTGATGGTTCAATCTATAAAATTATAAGTGGTACCTACGATAGGAGACAGAATTTTAATCGAGGAAAGTACGTCTACGAAAATTCACATTTAAATCTCCAGTTCCAATGTCAAAAAAGGTCAAATCACTGACAAAATATTAAGCTATCTTTTAGAAAATCTAGTTCCTATTATAGAAAAATGCATGATTACAACATAGGTAGGTGGGTACCTACCGTCTACGTAGATACATCCCATCGATCCATTATTATCTCGCTATATTTTTTTACTACATTTATCAAATCAGTCTATATATCGAAGGGCAGTTATAATTGAACAAATCATTGGAAAGCCTCTCGAATTTATCGGAGAGCTCAAAACCAGAGTAGCTTGATATTTACTTTCCCGTACCGCCTGCGGAAGATTAATCGTCAACTCCCTCTGTCCTCTCCACAGTATATTGGTTTCCTTACGGTCAATCGACTCTTGGAGAACCATATACGATCCAACCAACGCTTTTCAACAAACCTTCCGAGGTAGGTGTACTATTTTAATCGACAGTGAAAGATTGGAAATAGTTTCTACGTTTCCTAATATGGTATTGATCTTTTATATGACTGGAAGTTTATGTAACTTTGCTGCTATTTAGACAAGAAGTACAAAAAACACTGGTATCTAGAAAAAATTACAAAATAACTGGAAGCTTTCTTTTGCGTCCCACTATTTTATTAGTTGGCTAATAAATTATGATAAGCGTACAGCCAAACTAAACGCACAGCCAAACTAAACGCTGCGAATCATTACAAATATGTTTTCTTCTGCAAAAAATAAGTAAATAATAATAATGATAAATTAATAAATAATAATAGTAGTAACGGTCTGCCAAGTTGGGTGTGGCACAAAGCTTTTTCGTATCTGCAATATTGACACATAGGATATTGGAATGTTTTGAATACTTATTTGTAAAAGATAAACAATTAAACCACTAAAAATGTCATCGAAATCTGATGAAAACTCTCAATTTCACGGTTTTAATAAATATTATAGATTCATGCGCAGCAGCTACTATTGATACGATTGTGGTGAAACTCTTATGAAGTAATAACGTTCCACTCGTGCACCTTGATCGTATGAGCGAATTTACAAAATTTATCTATTACCTATAATGTGTTACATCGTTTAGAAATTTGACTACTTTGGGTGCAAAGAAATAGTTCACTGCTAAGTCTAAAACAAAACAAAAACTCATTCTAAATAATACCTTGCGGGATTATTTGCTTTATTGGAGTTTTTATCGATTTTTTTTAATCAAATATTATCAATTTAAGTAGGTACGTTTTTCATCGTTAACGAACTTCTTTTCACGGGAAATTTACTTAAAATATCAATTTAACGATTTTTAGCCATTGTCATTCATTTTTAATGATTATTTTTGGGAAATTTTTTGGAATTTGAACAATTTTTGTGCTCGAATGTGCTTGCCAACAAACTCGTATTTTCATTTTTGATCCCAATCCTAAGGAGATTAATTTTCTAGAATGACACATGTACACATTTATATAATATATGGTGATACACTCGTAGATGCAAAAAAATTTCTGCGTAAAACCATGTTAAAAATGGAGTGTAAAGCCGCCAACTGTACATTTTTATCTCAATCCGTTCTTGAGCTATGATTTTTCAAAGGTGCATTCAGGAAAACCGTGTAAATTTACTTTTAAAGTCAATTTCTTTTCTTTACTTCATTAATTTTAACTTTCGACCACATTTTCAGAATCAGCATTAAATGTACAGCAATTAATCAATTTTTAAATTTTCAGCATGGTGTAATTAGATTCTTAAAAGTACCATCTAAGGACCAAACCGCAGCTCAAACAGCCGAGTTAAAAAAAATAAAGTTTCTGAAAATCTTTGAAATGTAACTACTTGTTCAAGAAAAATCCTGGGTATTGGCAAATTTCATGGAAATTCATTCAATACTCTTGATACTCTCATCATAATCAAATAAATACTTTGGAAAATACTGCTTGTCATAATGATTTCACGTTGGCACCTATGTGCAGCAGCAAACGATCGTGTTAGAATTAATGTGGGATGATCAAGCCGATTAATCCTGATTACCGTCCTGATTTGAGCGAAATCTATGCAGCGAGAATGAGGACGTAAACGTAAACTCACAGGAGACTAACTACAGTTTGACTCCCAAACTTGATGAACATTGGTCCAAAATCTGTAGAAATTGAGTTTTTTATCAGGAATTTCAGGTACACACACACTCTAACAGAGTCACGTGTTCGCCAATGTTGTTCAGAATGGTCTAAAATGTAAAACTGAACTTTTTGTTGAGTCTCCTGAAAGGGAAAACAATGCTTCCGCTACCTATATTGGTAGATTCGGAAGATACACCGTCTTTATTAATAAATCAGAGATTTCCCCTGCTACTTTGGGGTTGCTAATCTACAAACGAACGACCAAACTGTCATTCTCAATCGTTTTACCTTATTAAGTTGAGTAATCATACAAACCTTAGGAACGCAGTTGGTTAGTAGTACGTTGCTTTGAGTGCTTTCATTTAAATCACGATGCATATCATAAATAAATAATCGGAAAATAATGCTATTCCTACTGAATATTTCAATGTTATATATTTTTAGCATTTTCGACTCCTCAATTTTATTTTCAAGGGCCAATTAATAGTAATGGCGAGCTCCCAATACCATCATCATCCGATTTTTTTTTCTTCCATTTATTTTGGCTGGGAGTTACCCATATGCCACAAAATGTTACAATGTATCAACGAAATTGTGAACAAATCAACAAGTTAAATAAATTATAAAACCAAATTACAAGCTTCAATAAAACGTAAAATTTGAATATAGTCCTCCATGATTCTCCTCTGCAAAAGAAGTGTTAATGAACCGTTGTACTTTGAGAGCGTCTCAGCAAGTAGGATTTCTCGTTCCTCCGTGAATTTATTGCAGTGGGCAATTATGTGTTCCTATCTTCCAAAACCCCTCACCACAGCTTGACAGAGAACCAAAAGGTGGCGAGCATATATATATTGTTCATTTTCGGAAATGATACGAGTTGGAATAGTTTGGGGGGGAAAATGGCCCGTCGCAGAAAATAAGGTACCCCGATATCCGCCTCCCACAGTAGTGCTCTAGCTTCGGAGTTATTTGCGGGGACGGACGAAACACCCGGCGAATCCCCTAGAGATGAAGTTGGGGCTGTTCTAACGCACCATCTGCCTTGATAGCCCACGTCAAACTCAAGAGCGTAAACACTGCATAATGAATTGCTCCTTAGTCGACAACTTCACTCCAGGAGGCTTAAGTCGGGTGTGGGCGGCTTTCAACGTAGACTTTGCTCATTTACGTCAACTTACCTGGAATGTGCGGCGTGATAAGCAACGCCCAGCGGATTTCCATTTCGTATCCTTTTGGTTATTAAAACTCCGCAAAACTCGGAGTTCCGTGCCCCTGGAGGGAGGTTCCACCCTCTGACTTCCCGGTGCTGCATACTTTAACAGCTAAAATGATTAAACTTGAACATTCTTTGGACTCAAGGGTCACCCAGCTGATCAGGTTGACAGCGCGCTTTTAAATGTTCACCTACGTTACGATTTGCAATGCGTGCAAGCCCACACGATGTCGGCAGGGCTGCATTTCAAAAACAAAGCTGTGAAACCGTTAGTTGCTTGCTCTGGCAAATGTTTTATCTGTGGAAATTGGTGTGGAAGGCCTTGTATATTGTTCTTATAAGTTGAATAAACGTGAAATGATATTTATTCAGTATGACACAACTAGAAGTCCTAGTTTAAGCCTATTTTCGGCCGTTCCACCACGGAGAACCACTAATTAATCCTGAGTTTATCCAGTTATCCCACTGCTGTTTTGTGACAGAACTTCTGACTCTGCATTAATTTTCTTTAGCTCTTTATTACACTTCAATCCCTTAATGGCACTAAACCCATAAATTTATGACTCTTAGAAGCGTGAATGGATTTAATAGAAGTATCAGTCAATACATAAGTTCATTGTACCTAGTAGTAACTACGTGTTTTTTAACCAGGAGTGTTATCGCTACTGATTGGATTTATTTTACTCATATCCTCTAGATGTCAAGAGCAAGTATGCGTTATAATCTCCATGGAGCTCAATTTTCCCATAAGAATGATTGCTCCATTTGCCTACGAGTTTTTGAAGGCAGAGTAAAGAGCGTTTCACGATTTTCACCTTCTAGATCTCATAGGGTTTATTACTGAATGTGTGGTTAGGTGATAAGCACCTTGATGATACATATATGATATTCTCTGTTCAGTAAAATCTGCTGAGGCTAGTTAAAAGCCTCCTAGAGGAATGGTGTAAGTGGTGAGTGTGCATGCATGTGTTTTCCGCCCTACGGGCCGCAATTAATTAGCTATCATCTTGAGATTTTGTAGGAAGACCCTTCAAAATCCGGAATCAGCATTGTAGTTTTTTTTCATGCCACCACCGAACCAAATGGCATCACTACGACGTTTCCACCAATTAAAAGAATTACATCTGAAGATGTTGACTTGAAATTTATAAATGGACTCCTTAGACTCCTAGAGTTCGAAGTATACATTTTGAGAGCACCACGGTGTCAAAAGGTATCGCCAAGGCGTCACTTTCAAGTTGGAATAGACATTTTTAAAGCTATCGACTTGAAAATTGTGTTGGCAGACTTCTTAGATACCCAGAATTTGTTTGCATATATATATAACTCGGCCCTTCGGGATTCGCAAGGGGCTCCGCCCCTTGACCCCGCCAGGGGGGCTTCGCCCCCTTCGTCTCACGAGAAAAAAAAAAAAAAAAAATTTTCAGGCCTGGCCGGGATTCGAACACACGACCTCTCGCTTCCCATCTCGGGACAAAAAACGTTACACAAAAAAAGTGGACATTTTAAAAAAATTATTGGGGTCGGCCTAAGAATTGCATAGCAATTAATATATATATATATATATATATATATATATATATATATATATATATATATATATATATATATATATATATATATATATATATATATATATATATATATATATATATATATATATATATTATTATATATATATAATATATATATATAATATATATATATATATATATATATATATATATATATATATATATAGTTATCTTTTGACAGGATTGCTGCGTCGTTTTATCACGGACCACAGGACTACCGCGTCACATCCCAGCGCAACAAACCTGCGCCATAATCCTGGGTTTTTTAATACTTCGACAGGTTTGTCGCGCACGGTCTTGAAGGGTGGGTATAATCGAACCAACAAACGGCGCTCTTTCTCCATCACAGTTCACAGGATTGTGGCGCAAGGGGTGGTAGATGGGTTGTTTGTTAGGTGAAGTAATTATCTATCGGGTTAGGTTTCCCTCCTTGCGTTTTTTCGTTTCCGATGGCAGATCCCGTCGTTGATTATATTTTGATGGAAGGGGGTGTATTGGAAGTGAGTTCAGTCCTATTGAAGCAAGATAACAGTTGCTATGTCGCTGTTTATGAAATTGTAATATTTAATGTTTTATGGCATTATACTTGAATAATTAACCTACTTATCGGTCAGGATGAAACGTAAAATCTGTATTCTTTCAAAATGAGTTTTTTATACTGTAAGCATTCCAAACCCTACAAAACCTCTAACTTCTTCAACTTCCGTTTTATATTACCCCTTATATATATACCCCTTCTAATAGGTAAAAAGAACTAGGAATCCGATTTTCTAGGACTCGTCGCGCGGCGCGTCTCATGGAGGGGGTAATTCCGAAACTTTTCTTATTTTGTCATTTAAAATGTGAGAAAAATAGTTTCTAATAGGTAAAAAATCCGAGGAATCCGATTTTCTAGGTCTCGTCGCACGGCGCGTCTCATGGAGGGGGTAATTCCGAAACTTTTCTTATTTTGCCATTTAAAATGTGAGAAAAATAGTTTCTAATAGGTAAAAAATCCGAGGAATCCGATTTTCTAGGTCTCGTCGCACGGCGCGTCTCATGGAGGGGGTAATTCCGAAACTTTTCTTATTTTGTCATTTAAAATGTGAGAAAAATAGTTTCTAATAGGTAAAAAATCCGAGGAATCCGATTTTCTAGGTCTCGTCGCACGGCGCGTCTCATGGAGGGGGTAATTCCGAAACTTTTCTTATTTTGTCATTTAAAATGTGAGAAAAATAGTTTCTAATACGTAAAAAATCCGAGGAATCCGATTTTCAAGGTCTCGTCGCGCGGCGCGTCTCATGGAGGGGGTAATTCCGAAACTTTTCTTATTTTGTCATTTAAATGTGAGAAAAATAGTTTCTAATAGGTAAAAAATCCGAGGAATCCGATTTTCTAGGTCTCGTCGCACGGCGCGTCTCATGGAGGGGGTAATTCCGAAACTTTTCTTATTTTGCCATTTAAAATGTGAGAAAAATAGTTTCTAATAGGTAAAAAATCCGAGGAATCCGATTTTCTAGGTCTCGTCGCACGGCGCGTCTCATGGAGGGGGTAATTCCGAAACTTTTCTTATTTTGTCATTTAAAATGTGAGAAAAATAGTTTCTAATAGGTAAAAAATCCGAGGAATCCGATTTTCAAGGTCTCGTCGCGCGGCGCGTCTCATGGAGGGGGTAATTCCGAAACTTTTCTTATTTTGTCATTTAAAATGTGAGAAAAATAGTTTCTAATAGGTAAAAAATCCGAGGAATCCGATTTTCTAGGTCTCGTCGCACGGCGCGTCTCATGGAGGGCGTAATTCCGAAACTTTTCTTATTTTGTCATTTAAAATGTGATAAAAATAGTTTCTAATAGGTAAAAAATCCGAGGAATCCGATTTTCTAGGTCTCGTCGCACGGCGCGTCTCATGGAGGGGGTAATTCCGAAACTTTTCTTATTTTGTCATTTAAAATGTGATAAAAATAGTTTCTAATAGGTAAAAAATCCGAGGAATCCGATTTTCTAGGTCTCGTCGCACGGCGCGTCTCATGGAGGGGGTAATTCCGAAACTTTTCTTATTTTGTCATTTAAAATGTGAGAAAAATAGTTTCTAATAGGTAAAAAATCCGAGGAATCCGATTTTCAAGGTCTCGTCGCACGGCGCGTCTCATGGAGGGGGTAATTCCGAAACTTTTCTTATTTTGTCATTTAAAATGTGAGAAAAATAGTTTCTAATAGGTAAAAAATCCGAGGAATCCGATTTTCTAGGTCTCGTCGCGCGGCGCGTCTCATGGAGGGGGTAATTCCGAAACTTTTCTTATTTTGTCATTTAAAATGTGAGAAAAATAGTTTCTAATAGGTAAAAAATCCGAGGAATCCGATTTTCTAGGTCTCGTCGCGCGGCGCGTCTCATGGAGGGGGTAATTCCGAAACTTTTCTTATTTTGCCATTTAAAATGTGAGAAAAATAGTTTCTAATAGGTAAAAAATCCGAGGAATCCGATTTTCTAGGTCTCGTCGCACGGCGCGTCTCATGGAGGGGGTAATTCCGAAACTTTTCTTATTTTGTCATTTAAAATGTGAGAAAAATGGTTTCTAATAGGTAAAAAATCCGAGGAATCCGATTTTCAAGGTCTCGTCGCGCGGCGCGTCTCATGGAGGGGGTAATTCCAACACGTTTCTTATTTTGTCATTTAAAAATTAAAAAAATATAGTTTCTAATAGGTAAAAAATCCGAGGAATCCGATTTTCTGGGTCTCGTCGCGCGGCGCGTCTCATGGAGGGGGTAATTCCAACACTTTTCATATTTCATCTTTTAAAATTTGAAAAAAAAAAAAAAAAAAATTCTAATACCAAGGTAAAAAATACGAGGAATCAGATTTTCGAGGTCTCGTCGCGCGGCGCGTCCCATGGAGGGGGTAATTCCAACACTTTTCTTATTTTGTCATTTAAAAATTAAAAAACATAATGTTTAACTGGTAAAAAATACGAGGGATCCGATTTTCTGGGTTCGTCGCGCGGCGCGTCACATAGAGGGGGTAATTCCAACACTTTTCTTTTTTTGTCATTTTAAATTTTAAATAAATAGTTTGTACTAGGTAAAACTCACGTGGCCCAGCCAATAGACATATCCATGTCAAATAGTTTTTTCCAAGTTTTTCAGTGATAAATCCATCAAAATTGAATTCTTATTGCTGCTACTTCACATGCTTACTTTCAAATATATTTAGATAGGTGAGCAAGGGCAAAATTCATCATAAGAGCAAATTTATTTTGAAAACATCAGCTAGTCCAAAGTGTCCCACTACTTAAATAAAGAAGATTCATTTCCCCAGCAACGGCTTGGTTGTACGTGAAAATCAAAAGAAACTGAACTTGGTATTAGAACCTCTTGAAACTCATACGGTGGATACAGCTTTCGTACAAGTACGCAACCACGAGAGACATTTTATGTCTTTGCGCCCCCTTTCCCCTTCCTATAAAACCCCGTATTGTATTCTAGAGCCACTCAGCTGATCTGGGATCGGTCAGTTGTGTTCAGAAGTCCCTCAAGGGCCCACATACCAAATCTCATTAATCATGGGATCATTAGGGAAAAAACTGGATTCTAGATCCACTCAGCTGATCTGGGATCGGTCAGTTGTGTTCAGAAGTCCCTCAAGGGCCCACATACCAAATCTCAGAGCCGTGGGATCATTAGGGAAAAAACTGGATTCTAGAGCCACTCAGCTGATCTGGGATCGGTCAGTTGTGTTCAGAAGTCCCTCAAGGGCCCACATACCAAATCTCAGAATCGTGGGATCATTAGGGAAAAAACTGGATTCTAGAGCCACTCAGCTGATCTGGGATCGGTCAGTTGTGTTCAGAAGTCCCTCAAGGGCCCACATACCAAATCTCAGAATCGTGGGATCATTAGGGAAAAAACTGGATTCTAGAGCCACTCAGCTGATCTGGGATCGGTCAGTTGTGTTCAGAAGTCCCTCAAGGGCCCACATACCAAATCTCAGAGTCGTGGGATCATTAGGGAAAAAACTGGATTCTAGAGCCACTCAGCTGATCTGGGATCGGTCAGTTGTGTTCAGAAGTCCCTCAAGGGACCACATACCAAATCTCAGAATCGTGGGATCATTAGGGAAAAAACTGGATTCTAGAGCCACTCAGCTGATCTGGGATCGGTCAGTTGTGTTCAGAAGTCCCTCAAGGGGCTACATACCAAATCTCAGAATTGTGGGATCATTAGGGAATCTCCGCGTAACGCTCTCCGCGTGACGCTCCCGGCGCGCGTGACGCTTTTTCATTTATGTGCCATAGTAAAGACATAAAATGTCAAAAACATGAGGAATCCCATTTTCTAGGTCTCGTCGAGTGGCGCGTCTCATGGAGGGGGTAATTCTGACACTTTTCATATTTCGTCATCTTACATTTGAACAAAATAGTATATATCAAGTAAAAAGTACGACGAATCCGATCTTCTAGGTCCTGTCGTGCGGCAGGTCGGTTTTGGGAGGTAATACAAGACTTTCTGTAAAATTGCAATTAAAAACATATAACCGAAAATTCCTTAGGTACATTGTCTGAAGGGAAGTTGAATCTTCTTTTTATTTGTAGCAGAAACCGAAAAAGAATTCAGGGCTCCAATGTGGATGAAGGAGTGGATAAGGATCATATTTGCTCCCTATAAATCCTTGTGTGTTGAACCAAAAATATATCTGAAACTTTCCATTCAAGTGATGTAGCTGATCAAAAATGCTATTTTCCTCCCTTTCCTTTCGAGTTTGTGTCACTCCTTTGTGCTTCCTCAGCAACCTCAATTCCGGCCCCCATAATAATTCTCGGAATAATCCCTTAACCTATAACCATTAAATCACAACCTTTCGAATTGAGTGAGTGTGATACAAAGTGTCAAGGATCATCTTCGGGTGATGTGGGGTTTTTCAGCCAAATTTCGTAAACTTTGGTAAGGAAGTATCTGAAAAAAGCGTCGAACGGCGGACGGTGTGGTGTAGGAGTAGGGCAGACGGCGGACGACAAGGGGACAGATTTTTTAAAATCGATTTTGGTAATTGACGTATCTCAAACGTAAACCATCAAATTTTGAGGGGAATTGAAAAAAAAGTAATAGTTCTTAATCGATCACAAAAGCGCCATTATCAGAGGGATGATCTCCCCAAGTACCATCCAAGCTTGTGCGAAAACAGACAGTGTCTAATGAGAAAAAAATTCTTGGAGGCAGACGGACAAACGGTCATTTACACAAAACGGAAATTGCCAAAGAATGTCTACAATATAAAATACGAGTGGAAATATGATTTTGGTGAAAAAACGTGGTTCTGCGACTACATTTCATTCAATGAGGTGCATCGTTCAAAGTTTACAATTTGTTCAAATACGTTCTCGAAATCAGGTTAATTCCAAATTTTGGTGTCATCCCTAGTGACTTGACGTGAACAACATAATTATTATAATTTTTTAATATATCACTTGGGCATGAAGGAAAGTTTAAAGAAGGGAAATTTGAACAATAGTTGAGATTTCAACGTTCGATGTTTTGCCCCGAAACTCGGCGGTTGCCCAAGGTTTTGATGGATGAAAAACAGTTTAAAAACGCAGCAAATTCTTGACAAAGGTTTATTATTCCCGTTACAGACAATAGGTACACGTCACTTCCACGTTCAACACTTTCATAATTTCTGTGATCAATATTGCATTGCTGAATTGATACAGATACCTACTGTAGTATCTCTTCAATCTAGATATTTTTTGTGATGATAATTTGTTAGTGTTGTTCGGTACTACCTAGGTAATTAGATTTTGCGATTTACATGACCATGGACTTGTGAGGTTTAGAGTTGTCTAACCAATAAAATAATTATTTGTTCCCAAAACCTTGCAAAACACTTCAAAACCCAATTTTTACCCGTTTTTTTTTTTTTTTTTTTTGCCTAAAAAATTCTTGGGTGATGAAGGATTGGACTGCTCAGTTTCGGGGCACTACGAAAACCTAAATGCAGCCCCTGTGCAAAGTTTCAGATTTTTGAGATTTCCATGTCTATACTAAGGCCTCCCTGGATAGGAAATTATTACAATTTGCATCACTCAAAGCGTAACATAACGGAAAACTTCTGATAATTTTTGTATACAATGACTCAGTTGTTACGTTTGTTCACCTTCTTCCCTCTTTAAGGCCAATGCGGACAGGAGTTTAATATGATTCTGAGATAAGAGATAGTGCTACGGCCGCACCAAAAGTTTATTCCATTTTTGTAGAAACAATTCCATTAAAAATTAAAATTTAATTGTGGAAATGTTCTCAAGACGAATACGAGATTGGAAGTATCGTTCAACATTTTGAAATGTTTTGTAATTTTGTCTTCAAAATTGCAATTACAAATTGATATTTAATTGAGAACAAAATGGAACAGTCAGTAAACATTTTCCTTGATAATCAGAGACGGGAGGCGAAATTTAGGTCTGACGAACGTGGTCCTCGAACCTGACGAACGTGATCGTTTAAGTCTCTGAATCCGAATTTGAAATCCGTTTTGTTCTTCAAGGTTTAGTTCTTTGGATTGAATTTCATGAAAAACCCCCAAAGTTCATCTAGGAAATTGTTCAAAATTCATCAACTTGTGTTACAATATGGAAATTGGGGCGCTGATTCCGAATAAAATCCGTTTCGCACTAGAACGCTTCGTTCACCTAGTATCTCAAATTTCAAGAATTTCATAGAAATCTCCCCGAAAACCCCCACCCCCTACCTACTGATTGACCCCTGTATGGTGGTTAAAAACCACTTCAAATATTCAATAATATATGCAGATAACCTACCCAAAAGATGAAAATTTGAAAAAAAATTTACGAAACTGAACTTGCCAAAAAAGCTGAGCGGGCACTTACTGGAACCACCTGGGCTTCATTCTGGAAAAACATTTTGTTTTAAAAATTTATTTTTTATCTTGAATTCGCAATTTCTCCCTTAAAACTCACAGCAAATTTGACGAGAATGCTTTCCAGTATGTATTTTGAGTCGCTGAATTCGATTTTGAAATCCGTTTTGCGCTAGGACGCTTCATTCACCAGACATCAGAAATTTCATGAATTTCATAAAAATCTCCCCGAAATGCCCTTGGGAAATGTCTAAAATTCACCGAAATTGGTATCCTTATGTTAATCGATGCGCTAAATGAAAATTGGAAGTCCATTTTTCTCTCAGAAGCCGCGTTTGCTAGATTCCACAATTTCATGAAAATTCGAAAAAAAATTCTTTACGCCATTTCTACGGAGTATTTGAAGGGTACATACAAAATTTTGAGGCCCCAGCTTACATAGGTGCTTCGGAATAGTTAAAAAAGAATCCGGCCATTTTGTTTGAGGCCCCTCTACAGCCCCTAGATATTCATTCAAATTCATCTAAATTTGTTCTAGTAGGTATATTAAATTGGAGAGGCAACAATAGACAGGTAGCAACCCAGACCCTCGCGCCAGCCCTTTTTTGAATCTACGGCACCAGGCCCGTGAACTAGGAGTGGACATTTCAATTTTGGAAGAACATCATCAAAATTCAATCATTTGAAAAGTTAAAATTAATTAAATCAAATTAAACTTTTTAATTTAATTAAAATATTATTTTATAATTTATTTTTACTCGTATTATCATAGTTTCCTTACAAAAACGGGTTCCCATTTAAGTATTACCTACGATCGAGAGCAGACTATTTTTGGCGCTACACTATCGCATAGGTTTTACAAATCCGGAATCCCAGAGAGAGAGAGATGAAGGAGCGAGAGGTAACTATGGGTGCCGGGGTCGAGAGAACCCCGATTGGTTGGGACACGTGTGAACTTTGATCCTCGAACATCATATTTACTAAGAACTATTCTCCCCTTCACCACCAATCTACTACACTCAGCCGTTCATTTTGGTGGGACTCGTTCATTACTGACTCATGTATTTTCTAAGTTTCGTTTGCTTGTTGGTTCCGGTCGCCTGTTTCTCCGTTCTTGACTCAATTTGGATGACAGTTGGGGGATGACGATTTGATCATTCCATATCAATTTTAACATGACTGTATATCATTAATAGCTACTGCGCATGCGCCTATGTGAAAACTTGTAACGACCTCATTTCCCACAGTTTTCATCCGAGTTAGATGAAACTTTCAAGGAATGTGTGGGCTAAGGTGAAGACGGTCCCCTATATGTTTCTTCTTTCCTGACTCAATACTTCACTCTGCGCATGCGCAAATGTAAATTTTACCATGCATCATTTTCTCACGCCCTAGTCGCCCGATCTCGCTCAAATTTGGATGTTGGGGGGATGAAGATTTGATCATCCCATATCAATTTCAACATGACTGTATCATCAATAGTTACTGCGCATGCGCCAATGTGAAGTCCTTGTAACGACCTTATATCCCACAGTTTTCATCCGAGTTGGATGGAACTTTCAGGGAATGTGTGGGCTAGGGTGTAGACGGTCCCCTATATGTTTCTTCGTTCCTGACTCAATACTTTGCTCCGCGCATGCGCAAACGTAAATTCTACTATGCATTGATTCTACTATGGTTGATAGTTGGGGGATGACGATTTGTTTGTGTCTAAAGGGGACGACAGTTGTGTGTGTGAGAGAGAGAGAGAGAGATACAAATAAATAATCTTGATCATCTCCACACCAGTCAATCAATTTTCAAATCTAAATATATATTTGAGTTTGTCTCATCCTAGGCTATCGAGCGAACATAAAGTTTCCAAAAAATAGCTAACAAAAATTTATTTTCTCAATTTTTTTTTTTTTTGCTCATAAATATTATTTTGAACAATTTTTTCCTGGAAAACGCTAACATCCCATATTTTTACGTATCTCAACTATCTACTAGAATTATCCTTATAAATAATTGTAGTGGGAATCAGACCTAGAGTGAGAATGAAGGTGTAAAAACGCAGTGCGAAATTGATGGTGATAGTGTCCTCTACAAACTGTAATAATGCTTGTTGCTAGGCGTTGCTATGCGTTTGCCGGACGCGTCGGTTACGAGGGGGGTTTGCTACCGCTGCAGAAAGGCGTGGAGCGGGGGGTTTCGCAAACGGGTTTATTTAGCTTCTTGATTTCTTGTTTACATTTTTTACCCGCAGACCAACTCTCGCTTCTTGCCTATAACGCGGTTAGGTATCGGCGCCCAGATTCGTGTGTGTTTTTCGTTCGTTTTTCTTTCCATTCTATTTATGATGCCTAATAGGCGATATTCCAGTAAAGGCAAACCCCCCCCCCCCCCCCCCCCCAAAGGATCCCAGAAAATGTAAGTTAATGTCTCTAAGGGATGAGGCTCCCTCAAAAAAGTGATAAGTAATTGATAATAGTCAATAATGAATTTTGTTATAATTTATTTTATGAATTATTATTGTAAATGATATTCATAATATTTACCTGTTATTGTGCAATACATTTCCTGAAAGCAGAATTTTGATGCATTTTGAAAAGTAGTCCATTTACCTATCTTGTAAACAGATAATCACTCAAATTCAAGGGTCTTTAGGGTGAATTTCATCATCTTATTTTGAAAATGCAAACATACAAAAAAAAAAAAAAAAAAAAAAAAAAAAAAAAAAAAAAAAGGTGTGCTAAAGACCACACGGGAGAAGTGTAAACTTCTATGACGATTTGGACATTACTTTCCACTCTGTTGGGATGTTGGGCATGTGTTAGCTAAAATGCTAAAACATGGAACATGCTTTCTTCCCGCTAATTCGTAAATGTAAATAAATTTAAAACTACGACATAATAGGGTGAATTTCATCATCTTATTTTAAAAATGCAAACATACAAAAAAAAAAAAAAAAAAAAAAAAAAAAAACAGGTGTGCTAAAAACCACACTGGAGAAGTGTAAACTTCTATGACGATTTGGACATTACTTTCCACTCTGTTGGGATGTTGGGCATGTGTTAGCTAAAATGCTAAAACATGGAACATGCTTTCTTCCCGCTAATTCGTAAATGTAAATAAATTTAAAACTACGACATAAGGGTATGTCGTAGGTCAAATTCAAGGGTCTAGGGTGAATTTCATCATCTTATTTTGAAAATGCAAACATACAAAAAAAAAAAAAAAAAAAAAAAAAAAAACAGGTGTGCTAAAAACCACACTGGAGAAGTGTAAACTTCTATGACGATTTGGACATTACTTTCCACTCTGTTGGGATGTTGGGCATGTGTTAGCTAAAATGCTAAAACATGGAACATGCTTTCTTCCCGCTAATTCGTAAATGTAAATAAATTTAAAACTACGACATAAGGGTATGTCGTAGGTCAAATTCAAGGGTCTTTAGGGTGAATTTCATCATCTTATTTTGAAAATGCAAACATACAAAAAAAAAAAAAAAAAAAAAAAAAAAAAAAAAAAAAAAAAAAAAAAAAACAGGTGTGCTAAAGACCACACGGGAGAAGTGTAAACTTCTATGACGATTTGGACATTACTTTCCACTCTGTTGGGATGTTGGGCATGTGTTAGCTAAAATGCTAAAACATGAAACATGCTTTCTTCCCGCTAATTCGTAAATTTAAATAAATTTAAAACTACAACATAAGGGTATGTCGTAGGTCAAATTCAAGGGTCTAGGGTGAATTTCATCATCTTATTTTGAAAATGCAAACACAAAAAAAAAAAAAAAAAAAAAAAAAAAAAAAGGTGTGCTAAAAACCACACTGGAGAAGTGTAAACTTCTATGACGATTTGGACATTACTTTCCACTCTGTTGGGATGTTGGGCATGTGTTAGCTAAAATGCTAAAACATGGAACATGCTTTCTTCCCGCTAATTCGTAAATGTAAATAAATTTAAAACTACGACATAAGGGTATGTCGTAGGTCAAATTCAAGGGTCTTTAGGGTGAATTTCATCATCTTATTTTGAAAATGCAAACATACAAAAAAAAAAAAAAAAAAAAAAAAAAAAACAGGTGTGCTAAAGACCACTCGGGAGAAGTGTAAACTTCTATGACGATTTGGACATTACTTTCCACTCTGTTGGGATGTTGGGCATGTGTTAGCTAAAATGCTAAAACATGGAACATGCTTTCTTCCCGCTAATTCGTAAATGTAAATAAATTTAAAACTACGACATAAGGGTATGTCGTAGGTCAAATTCAAGGGTCTTTAGGGTGAATTTCATCATCTTATTTTGAAAATGCAAACATACAAAAATAAAAAAAAAAAAAAAAAAAAAACAGGTGTGCTAAAGACCACACGGGAGAAGTGTAAACTTCTATGACGATTTGGACATTACTTTCCACTCTGTTGGGATGTTGGGCATGTGTTAGCTAAAATGCTAAAACATGGAACATGCTTTCTTCCCGCTAATTCGTAAATGTAAATAAATTTGAAACTACAACATAAGGGTATGTCGTAGGTCAAATTCAAGGGTCTAGGGTGAATTTCATCATCTTATTTTGAAATTGCAAACATGCAAAAAAAAAAAAAAAAAAAAAAAAAAAAAAAAAAAAAAAAAAAAAAAAAAAAAAAAAAACAGGTGTGCTAAAAACCACACTGGAGAAGTGTAAACTTCTATGACGATTTGGACATTACTTTCCACTCTGTTGGGATGTTGGGCATGTGTTAGCTAAAATGCTAAAACATGGAACATGCTTTCTTCCCGCTAATTCGTTAATGTAAATAAATTTAAAACTACGACATAAGGGTATGTCGTAGGTCAAATTCAAGGGTCTTTAGGGTGAATTTCATCATCTTATTTTGGAAATGCAAACATACAAAAAAAAAAAAACAGGTGTGCTAAAAACCACACTGGAGAAGTGTAAACTTCTATGACGATTTGGACATTACTTTCCACTCTGTTGGGATGTTGGGCATGTGTTAGCTAAAATGCTAAAACATGGAACATGCTTTCTTCCCGCTAATTCGTAAATGTAAATAAATTTAAAACTACGACATAAATGTTTTAAAAATCGAAATTAGAACAGAGTACCTAAGTAGGTAATTTTCTGTTATGGTGCGCGTCTACAACTACTATAAGCAAGATTAACTTCTCAACCAAGTGACAACAAAAGAAGCGGCATTGTTTACTATATCCATTTATAACATAAATAAATATAAAACAACGACATGAATAGAAGAACAAGTACGAAAGAAATGCGTGATAAATCGAGAGCTTTCCAACGAGTGGAGAACGATTTTTGTCCGGTGAAAAATAAAGAAGTTTTATTTCCCCAGCAACGGCTTGGTTGTCAAAACAGCGTGACGGAAAAAAACGTGACGGTAAAATCGTATTCACACCCCGCTAAATTTTTCGACGCGGTGCGCCTATAGAAGTTTACACGTGACGGTTTTCAAGGCTGGATTCGGCTGATTTGTGACAGATTTTTTAACGTATTCCATTATCCTACTTTGAAATTATCATAAATTACTCAAATTCTCGGTATTCTACGTTGAATTTTGAGATCCAGTCAATTCACTTATGTGGTAAACGCCAAAAATAACTAGAATTCAATTTTGCTCCCTCACTCATCTTTGTATTCGTGCAGCAAGTAGACAAAAATTAGGTTTTGTGAAATTGAATGATGAATAAAAATTTGAATCGGTACCTATCGAGATTAAATACCTACGTGAATATTATTATTTTATATTTAAAAAAATTGAATAATAATATGCACTTCTATAAGTATTGAAATATTCATATTCTTCGAATGATTATTTTACTTTCCTAATGAATCAGTCAACGTAGTTTCTGATATTGATTCAACAATTTAAACATTTTGTAGGTTACTTGTCTGTAGATATAATGGTATGGCTATGATGATATAGAAGCTCCCACTAAATAGCTCTTCACTCGTATGATTTTCTCAAGAAGACTCAAGATCTCTTGGGAAATTGGTTTGAATGAAGTCACAGGCGAGTGAACTTGAAACCCATCAAGGTATTAGTGAGAACCCAGGGCCGGAGATCCCACGACGTAATTCTGAGTGATGAGGAAGCTTTCAACGAAAAGCGCTTGTTTTGGGGAGCGTTTTGTTCCAGGCACGAGGCGTGACGCGTTACAAAAGCCCGACCGCTCACAAGCGCCACACCAGATCACCAATCCTTTCATACGCTCATACGTATATGAGAGAAGTGTATTATAAAGCATTGAAGTCTGCGTTTGGAGGCAGACAATAATTCGAAGTTCAAAAAAGGGAATAAAATCATAAAATTACATTCAAGGTACAATGAAGAAATTAGACTAATTTGCATTAATGTTGTTTTAGAGGTGTTACAATGTTATGTCATACTAGAATGAATGCTCAGTAACTTTGTTTTAAGGGAGTTCAGCACTTCCCACTAACTTTTTTCAGTACATTTATCTCAGCTCCTGTTGGATAGACTTCAATTATTAGGTAACGCAATTTCTTAAGGGGGAAAAAAAAACGCTATTGTGTTCTTTGTTCATGTATGTATGTTGTGTGCACTTATTGTGTGTCCAAGTAAAAGCGCTTTAATTCCAGAAGAGCTGGGCCGAATTTGACGGGATGGGTCGCAAAATGATAAGCTGGGCATTCAAAATAAAGTACTTGTCAAAATTGTCATTGATAATCAGCAGCGTGGGATGATTTTGTGATTCAGAAAATCCAATTTCCCTGCTATTTATCCAACGAAACTAAAATTTGAAACGGAGTCTCTTTGAGCCGTGTAAAATAGGATTTTAACTTGCCAAACCACCCCCATCTGCTGAGTGAGCTCTTTAAGCTAATTTCTATGCTATTTATCCTATGAAGCTGAAATTTGAAACGAAACCACTGTGAGACATGTAGGATAGGATTCAACTTGCCGAATCACGTCAATCATACTAGTGAACTCTTGACGCTAATTTTTTACGCTATTAATCCAAAGAAGCTGCAATTTAGAACGGAACCTCTGTGAGACAGAAAGAATATTATTATTACTTGCCGAACCTCCCCGATCAGCTGCTAGAGCTCATAATACTAATAACTATGCAATTTATCCTACGAAGCTGAAATTTGGAACACGGAATATCTGTGAGACAGTTAGAATAGGATTTTACCTTGCCGATCCACCCCATTCGACTGAGTGTGCTCTTAACACAAATTTACTTTGTAAAAATAATTTGTAAAATCAACTTTTCTAATTTTATTTATGAAACACTAATATACTCAAAACAAAATGCACTTGACGTATCCCGAACAATAGGAAGAACAAACAAATTTCCAGTCAAGAAGCATGATCGTATGAGCGAATTTTCGTGAATTATCGTACTATAATATGTTGCATTGTTTTGAAAAATGAGGACTGTGCAAGAAAAGAAATTGTTAACCACCAATTTTACACCAAAAAAACTTGTTCTTAATAATATTTTGTGTAATCATGATTCCCAAGCCAGGCAAACCGGCAAATGAGTTAAAGTCCTACAGGCCTATTTCACTCCTACCTGTGCTTTCAAAACTATTTGAAAAACTCCTTCATAAGAGACTACTAGTAGTTGTAGAGGAACGAAAACTTATTCCAAAGCACCAATTTGGCTTCAGAAAACAGCATTCCACCATAGACCAAGTCCACAGAATTACAAGTCTCATTGAAAAAGCATTCGAAGAGAAAAAAGTGTGCTCTGCAGCCTTTCTGGATGTGTCACAGGCATTTGATAAAGTGTGGCATGAAGGGCTTATTCACAAACTTCGCAAAATTCTACCAGCATGCTATGCAGCAATTCTGGAGTCTTATCTGACCGACCGATACTTCCGAATCAAACAAGACGACGCTTTCTCGAAACCTTTGAAGATTCATGCTGGAGTGCCACAAGGCAGTGTACTAGGCCCACTACTGTACCTGCTTTACACTCGAGATCTACCAGAAACTGAGGAAAATATAACTGCGACGTTTGCAGATGACACCGCAATTTTGGCGACAGGAGAAACCAACATCGAATCAGTTACAAAATTAAACCACTCCATCCTCCGCATCCATGAATGGACAAAAAGATGGAGAATTAGATTGAATGAAGCGAAGTCTGTACATGTTGATTTCACAAATAAAAGGATCAACTACGTGCCAGCCTTCCTTGACAACAAGGCGATTCCTTATGAAAATGAAGCTAAATATCTTGGGATGACACTCGATGCCAAACTGAGGTGGAAATCACATGTTAAAAAGAAAAAGTCTGAACTGGTTATCAAATTCAGGAAAATGTGCTGGCTTATGGGAAGACACTCAAAACTGTCTATCCACAATAAGCTCATATTGTACAACCAAGTCCTCAAACCTGTCTGGACATATGGTGCGCAACTGTGGGGGTGCACTGCACAAAGTAACCGCAACATTATTCAGCGCTTTCAGAATAATGTTTTGCGTACCTGCGTTGATGCATACAGATACTTCAGAAACGACAGATTACACTATGAGTTGAAAGTTGAATCTGTCAATGAGGTTATCCGCAAACAAGCCGTCAATCATCTTTTGAGGCTTAGAGATCATGTTAACGAGGATGTCGTTCAGCTCCTTGACACCGAAGATCTACTTAGAAGACTTAAAAGAACTAAACCGCATGAACTAAGTGAAATAAAATGAACGTCAAGACTAGTGAATCAATAATCAGAACAATAAGTCTAAAGTGAAGTATATTAGATCTTAAGAAAATGTATATATAAAGTAACCACATGAATATTGCTTATAAGTTGTTATTACTTGGCGCAATAAAACTTGTCAAAAAAAAAAAAAAAAAAAAAAAAATAATAATAATATTCTGCGATTCAAATTACATTTTGAATTTTTAGACTTCTTTGCAGTTTTATCTATTTTTCTGCAAATAATGATAGAATTTAAGTACATTTTTCAGCATAGATTTGTGCATAAATTTTTGTATGCTCTAATTCATCGTTGATGTAGGTACTACTTTGACAAAAAATCTACTGAAAAAATATAAATATAACAATTTTTAACCGTTTTCAGCCATTTTTAGTGATTTTTTTAGCACATTTTTGAAATTTGACATTTGAAATTTAATGGCTTAAAATTGCTGGCCAACGAATTTTTTCCTTTCGTTTGGAAAGCTTGACTTTTTGCCGCAAGAACTGAATTTGTATCTTAATCCTAAGTTATCGTCTGGAATGACATAGAAATAAATAAATATATACAAATATGTATATATATATATATAATATATATATATATATATATATATATATATTATATATACATTCAATTTTAATTTAGGAATTCGGAATGGACTTAGATCGCCCCCAGAGGTGCGATGGGGCCTAAATCCGCACTCATAGAGAGAGAGGGGTGTGACAGTACCGTAAAAGAAGATTCAACTCGTACTAATAGCATATGTGCATTGCTATTGGGAACAATGCCCTTGGAAGAAATTAAGTAAGAAAATTGGAAATAATATGAGGGAAAAAATTTAGAAATTAATAGTCAAGAACCAATGAACGTATTTATGTATCCAAGGGAGTATAATGGGTATTCCTTCTGGAATACCCGGGCCATGTTTTTTCTGAAACATTAACGTCCATAAAAATAGAGGATCTGATTACTAGGCGTCAGCCGTACATAATCCTAACCACGCTCTGCTACCATGTAACGGACTTAGTCGCCCCCAGAGGTGCAATGGGGCTAAATCCGCACTGATAGAGAGAGGGAGGTGTGACAGACCTAAGAGATACAACCGTACTATAGCTATGTGCTATGTTTGGAAAGATGATTTTTCGGTTCTCGGATCCTCATCTATCGCCAAGCATTCAAAACTGAGATGACACGTTCATCCCGGGTGTCGGAGAGGCGCATTCTCTTGGATCTGAGGGTAACTGTCACAAATTTTTATACCCATTATGAAACGTAAACCTTTGTGGGGGGGCGTAATAAAATTTTTTTTTCCTTGTTCAATTATGAAGGTTCTTCATTGAACATAATAAACAAAAAGTTAGAGCAAGTGACCATCTAGTTTAAGAAAATGATGTTGCGCAACTATTCGTCGTTTAAAACTTGTTACCTTCAACGTAATCAACGTGTCCTTATTTCGAATTATGGCACAAAATAGTTCTTTTTCTAAAAAATGAAAACCGTTCAATAGTGGGAGGGCGATATATAGTCTTTTAATTAGATAGAAGTTGAAATATCTGAGATGAAGATTTATATACCGAATCCACTGGGATGTATGTAATAAATTGTCACAGGCGCTCTTTGAATGGTGCTTTGGTTGTAGTTTTTCACAGTCAAACAAACACGATCCGGTCTACATCCTCTCGCCTGACAATCAGTTCTTTATAAAATTTGAAGTATAGAATAAGTTAAAAAAAAAAAAACATTCGAAACGTTTTGATGTCCTCGAACTGTCTCGCGCAACATGACGGGTTCTTCGCTCCACTAAACCCCGTCACTCGCTAATTGGGGCGAGCGAGGAAATGGGAAAACTTTGACGGATCGATGGAACGAGAGCGGCATTAGGTAAACATGAAAGAGAGAAAACAAAACCTCCCCGCGCTTTGAGATCTTTTCTCGTTGTCTGCACAACACAGCCTCCCTGGACCATTTCCAATCGTCTGGAACTGTCACGAACTTAGTAGTCTCTTCCAAAGCTTTTCCAATACATCTGGAGTTTCCATTCATCGGTTCTCTTGTGTAAGGGGTTGGCTCTACTTGGCTTTTCTTTGAAGGAGGAAAAAATACTTTGTCTCCCAAATAGTCAATAAGATACCGTTATAAACATTGTTATTTTCAACTCAACTCAATGTGTATCTCATTCGGGGCGTCTTCCTCTATTTTCTTCTGGTTCCCATGCCAATAGTTCGAACTAAAATATAGGCGTGTTAGTGCACGTATGTATACAGTGTAATCCGCTCCTATATGCAAAAACAAAAGAAAAAAAAAAGTTTTGCAAAATGGAGTAAATACCGCCAACCACTTATTTCCATCTCAATCTGCTTTCTAGATACGATGTTTTAGAAGTTTTTTAAGAAACCGTGTTTTTTTTTCTTTAAACTCAAATTTCTACAATTAACTTCCTTCGATTTCAACCCTGCAACGCCCATAAGATCCCCTGCGCAATGTTTTCATTTCTTTCTCTTCATTCCTGGCTGATTATGGCTTAAATAGATGAAAAATAGTCACAAATAGAGACATTCAAAGTTTGTTCGATCACTGCATGCCACAGATCCATAACTCACTGATCTATGTTTCTATAACTCCTTTATTCGACTCAATACACACATTACTAGATAGAAAAAATAATATGGCAAAAGATATTCACCGAATTCATTGAATTTCTGAGGCTTGGTTCAAAGTGCCAAGCATCCAGGAACTTTGGGGAAAACAAGGTTTTCGGGAAACCGAAGTTTATGAAATTTGGCGGAAAAATCATACATTGGCCGGGGATGTGCCAGTAACATCGGCGTCAATTTGGAACAACCCTAGAGGGTAGTAATTAAGGGAATCGTGATCTCAAGAACTTTCAAAGTAACAGTGATGATTTTTTGCTGGTCAATGATAAATTAAATTCCAAAGAATCGATTAAAACTATCGGCAACGCAACCGTTCGTTTTCTACGAGGGCTATAGTCGAAAATGTCGTCGAGAAAACCTTTGAATTTCCCTTTAGGCGCGGGAAGATGATGGGTTTCCAATTGTTTAATCACTGGTGATTCGGTGGCTCATCCGGTAGCGTGACCGATCCGTGAGCAAGTTATCGTCGTCGCGACTGTTCGTTTCCCGTCGGTGACAGTGCAAATTTTATCTTCCTGGTCAACATGCAAGACGTTTCTTTTTACACAAAGGTCTATTTGTTATTTTTATAATTGAGTTTATCGTAACTTTTGTCACCTAAGTACAGATGATTACTGAATCTTAGTTAGGTGTCTTATTTTATCTGATTAATTTCAATTCGTGGATGCCTCGATCGATGACCATTTATACCTGTGATATGTTTCTACTATTGTACTAAGATTTCAGTTCTTGTTATGTTTAAAGGGGCGAATAATGTGGATTTAAGAATAATGCAAGATTTTTCTTTTTACACAATGGTCTATTTGCTAACATAAGCATTTGTTTGCATGAGCTTCATATTACTCACAGTTTTTTTCAGTTGGTCCACAGCTTGTTACTACTTTCCCTGTATGGGTCAGGTATTCTTTGAGAATCGTTTTCCCCGATGTTTCTTTCGCGTTAGGGAGCATCGATTTAATCAGCACTAGAGGATGCTTCTGAACCAGACTCACTTCAATCATTATGCTGGCTCTGATCTGAGGCTGATTAACGGCTCCTTCATGTCTCATCAACTACTCATGTTTGTTTTTCACTGTTATAATGAGCATTTTGAATACTATATTACAATAATAAATTAAGGTGTGTATCGTTCGAGGTAAAAAAGTAAAACGAAACGTGCTAAAAGTGTGGAGAGGGACTGGGAAAGGTTAAAGCGTAACAGCTAATCGCGGGGCAGGGTTATTAAAAAATGAGGCACGAGTAACTCGACGTCGACAAGCATATCGTTGCGGGGAGAAGCAAACTCTTAATGACTCCAAACTAGAGAGAATGCTTTATTCACAAGGAATTGCTTTCGATCAATTACTCTCTTTTAATCACACCACCACCACCACCATATATATATATATATATATAATATATATATATATATATATATATATATATATATATATATATATATATATACACTCCGGAATACACGTATATCTTTAAGAAATTGGCAGCAACATGCCAGTAAGTCAGTAAGTTAAGTTTTAGTGCCTTCGAATAGGACTCTGCACGACACCGATATGCTTGGTTAGTTAGCGAAAAAAGTACTTTTCTCACAAATAATGGCCGTTTGATCGTATCGACAATCACACAAAGAGTGAGGGAGAAGATGGAATTACAGAAGGCCCTCTCCATTGAAAAAGGGCTCGAGTTATTGCTGAGAGGCTGTCGAGTGAAGGGCGAAAGTGGTTGGCGCAAGGTGTGTTTCACACGAGACAAAAGGGCTGGCAGCTCCCATTAGTTTCTCCTCTCAAACGCTCAGTCCGACGCCTCATGGGGAATTTCAAGCAAAAAGTAAACACGACGGAAAAAGTAAGATGAATCGGGTCGCTTTGGAAGCCCTCCTTTCAGGCACCAATCTCGCCGTGTCAGTTGAGAGAGGAGAAAAAAAAATTCAATCTGGAAGCATTTTTCTATAAGATCAGAAGCATATTTGCTAACGCGCATGAAGAACGAAATCCCAAAGAGAGAAGAATATTACTCTCACTGCTAGGTAAATATTCTTGTCGGATTGAATTCACCCTGCTGGGCCGTGAAATCCTTTCCTCTGATATTAGCTTCCCAATATTATATTTGTATGGAAAACAATAAATTAAAAGTGCACCCAGGAAGGCTTCGAATTCCTATATTTACATACTGATCAAGTATATATAAATATACACACACACACAGACACACACACACAGACAGACACACACACACACACACACACACACACACACACACACACACACACACACACACACACACACCCATATATATATAAATATATATATATATATATATATATATATATATATATATATATATATATATATATATCATGTATATATACACAGGAATGTATGTCTATCAGCGAGTCCTTTAGGACTCAAAAACGCCTGGATGAAGATTTCTCTGACATCCGAGTAAACAACTCTGCAATTAATTAATTCAATTTCTTTGGTACAACTTGCATAATCGAATGTTTACAAAGTTTTGGTTGGTAAGAATGTTTATGCCACAGATCTAAAAACTACGACACGATTTCTGTCCTTTGAGCCAAACGGGATAAATTACGACAAGAAGGGGTTTTCGCAGTTATATTACGCAAACAACAAATATTTACAGTTCAGAATTCTCTCACAAATATACAAAAACCGTGTGTCACTTCATTAAAATTCAAGATGTTCAACTTACCACTGCTGCGTGAAACGCTGCTGCGATTTAATTTATAATCTTTTAAATAAGCTTATTTAATATTCGTTCTTACAGTCGTTTCTTCTTACTCCTTGTTTCATGAACTCTTAGCTCTGAGGGAGTCATATTGTTTTAGGACTCATGTGAACATTGACTCCACAAAACTTATTAAAACTTTTAATTAATTACAGGAGCTCCTAACAGTGTTCTGCTCGTCGTGCAATATGATGACATTCAGAGATTGTCAATTAACTAAACACAGAGCCCATGAATACTCTTTCCTATCGGAAATTGCCAACAATGACGGAATGGATGAATACATCAGTTATTACGCATGAAGTTCTATATTATCTATTGTTGGTTTATGGTGAACATTCTTTTTTCATAGTTTCTTTCATGAAATCAAAGGTTTTCTTGAGACATGTGCCAATAAAAATACAAGTTTAAGTTTAGTGTGATTTTTTTTTTTTTTTTTTTTTTTTTCCCCACGGTGAATCGGATTTGGCCCCTCAATCTCAATTATAACCGAATTTTACGAAAAATTCGTGAGGAAATGTGTAAAACTCGATTATAACGTAGTTTGAGAGATCTGCTAGTGTCACCACTCGATTTATAATAAAAGTTCTAGTCATGCCATGATCGTATGAGGGAATTTTCGTAAATTACCGTATTGTATAAGTACTGTTGAATTGTACTGATGAGTAAGTACTGTTAAATTGTACAGTTAATTTAGCTTTTTGCGTACAAGGAAATTGTTTACTATTAATTTTATGGCAAAAAAAGTATAAATAATAATTCCGGTTTTGAATTTATAGCCATTTTTACAGTTTATAAGGGAATTTTAATTACATTTTTCAGCATAATATTGAAAATGAATTTTTGAAGGTTCTATTTTATAGATAACAAACTTTATTTGAGCAATATTCTATCAAGAAATATAAATTTAAAGATTTTTAGCCGTTTTTAGCCATTTATTGTGATTTTTTTAGTACATTTCGCGAAATTTGACCAATTTAATGTGCTCAAAAGATCTGGCCAACGAACTCATCATTCCATTCGTTTGGAAAGCTTCGGAATTCGGAAGAACGGAATTTTTATCTCTATCCTAAAGAGAGATCGACTCGAATAACGCATAAATATATAAATAAATAAACACACGCACACACACATATATATACATGTATATTTTTTCATATATACATATGAAAAAGTCTTGACTTCAGGATTCGTTTCTGAATGCCTCAAAAAGAACTTCAATGAATAAATTTTTCACAAATTTTGATTTTAACATTTTCTGAGCCATTGCAATAGCTTAGTTTTTTTTTTTTTTTTTACAAAAATTCGCTAAAAGATAAGTAAAAATCGGCTATCTGCTTCAAACTCGTATTTTCTTAGGTCTTTTTCAAGAAAACCCTTGAAAAAAAAAAAATAAATAAAATAAATAAAATAAAATAATAATGATAATAATATTAATAAATAAATAAAAAATAAAATAAAATGAATAAATGGTTTTCCACATTAGATAAAGCATGATTTTTCTCCTCAATACAGTAAATTAAAAGTAAAATTGACTACACCGTTGGAAAACAGATTCCAACTATTTTTTTCGAGATTTTTTCCAAAATAGTAAGTATTGAGCAGAAAAACAATGGAAAAATCAAATTCCAGAAATATTTATAATTTTGCATTTCACCCTCCTATAGTATTAAGTCTGCTAACAAAATATTGATTTGACACCGTTAATATAGGAAACGTAATGCTCTTTCAACAGCGTCCTTATTTTGGATTTTACAGTGATCCCAAGGGATATTATGGCCGTTCTAGTGTCCTAAGATAGAAAACACGAAAAAATCTTAGAAATCAAATAAAAAGTAAGGGTTTTCAAAAATTTCTAAGAGGAAATGAACTAAAAAATGGACCCACGAGGTTTTTACCCTTAGATTTGGGACACCCTGTATAATATTTCCTTCAATACCAAAGTAATGGTGATCCAAACGAAATTCTGGTGCATAAATTGTGTCTTTGTTACATATATAATTGGTGAGTTGTGGATATTTTCTGTCTTCTTGAAGCTACAGACATTACAATGCTGCACGTTCTAGTAAATTATCTTGTACCAGCAACCCAGTATTAAGTTACCCCTCACGTTACCTTGTCTGGGTGAATACTGAAACAGCAATTACAGCTTGGTCAAGCAGAACGACTCACCTGAAACAAAATGGCCAATTATGAAAACAGGTGGATAATTGGTACGTGGGTGTTTATAAAATAAATTTTTAGTTGGAATATTTAGTTATGAAGACATTAATATCGGGACAACAGTATATTTAAATTAAGCTGTTCAAAGTTAGTTGGTGACTTTCTTTGACCAAAATAATATTTTGGCTCAAAGTTAGTTAGTGACTTTCTTTGACCAAAATGATATAATTTTTCTTTGACCAAAATAATATATGATTATAATAATATAATATAATAGTCGGAGAACTCCTGCATTACAATAAATGAGGTACCTACCATTCACAGAAAGTTTATGTAATTAGTCAGCAATTGGGGAATTTGTTATTTCTTCATCGTCGTCGGATTGTGATCATGGCAAACGTGCATACACAAACGTACTATACCGGATTCGAACTTTAAAGTGATGAAACATTGAATTTAATTATTATGTCGTCACTAATTCGTAAAACAACGCGTAAGCCTCTGCAAAGTCACTTAATGATTTCATTGACGTTGTGCTTTCAAAAATTTCGCCGCTTATTGCCACCAACGCATTTTGTAAATCCGTGTTACAATAAAAGTGAGTATACTGCACACCCCACCCACCCTCTTGGAAGAGGTTTTGACACTGTCTTCAACCGTAATCATCGGTAATTAATTCATAGGAGTTTGTATAATTATATCATAGAAACCTATTATTTTAAAAATTAAAGTGCTCTAAAAAGCAATCCACTTTTGAATTTGGAAACATATTTTTAAAGGTATAAAGGAGAAATAATCGAAAGGGTATTCAATAAGTTTTTCTCAGTCCTTGGTAAATCTTTATTTAATGTCAGTTTGACCCTATTCAATCACAAATTTTAAGCGAACAGTCATAGTTCGAAATAAATTTATTGGAATGAGTTCCCTTCTTATTTCTTATCTTCACACCTGATTACCACCCACAGAGACCCGTACAACAGAAGCCCTACCTTCTCTTCCTAACTGAATATTTTATGTATTCCATTTCCTAGTTTCATCCTTTATTTTCTTAGCTCGGAAACTATAAATATAATTTATTCCCGTCCGTTTGCTGGTTTAAGGACCGTTCTTTCTATTAGGAAGGATATTATTATATAATAAATTGAATGAACGAAATCGAGTTAACTATGCTTTATTAAAAATTCTTGCTTTGAACACCGAGGTACATTTCTTGAAACTGAAACTTTTGGTTATCCTACGAAATTCGAAAAAGTCAATGTTATCTGGCTGGAAACATTCCATGAAGAACCGAAAGAGCAGAAATAAGAAAATTGAAAAATTCCACATGATGGCATCGTATAAAAAGAGCGAATTAGCGGGGAAAATTGGGGGTTCTATAAAAACAATAACAAATTTATTAAATTAATTTTCTAGAGGTTTCTCTTAAAAAATCATTTTCTTGATAGGTACGTACGTAAAAGTTAGCGCAAATCTAATATTATATTTTGAACTCATTGTAGTGCAAGGTTTAAGAAACAGTAAGATCATTTTAGTGCCGAGATTTCCTTGCACAATACGGCGATCTGAGGAACACTAAGTCAATTGGACGAGGGACTGTCCTTGGTAAATTGAGAATCTCACAAATTAATCACATACTTTCATTTTGTACGAACATATGATGCTTTGCTGGTGCCTGAAATACACAGAGTGTTCACACTTTTGGTTACTAACCTCCAAGGGGTTGATTTTTCAACTAATTTACAACAAAAAATGCCTCATAGACATTTTTTAGAGGTATTGTTTTCGAGTTATTCACGATTCAAGATTTTTTCGTGTTTTCAACCTCACATCACAAAATTGGCTATAACTCCCTTCCATAATGAGTAAATTCAAATATAGGGATACCTTTGGAAATAACGATAAATTTACTTTTGAATAGGTTATCCAAAGTGTGAAAATATTTGGATTCAGTAGTCACAAATCCACACCAAAATGAAAAAATGGTCGAAACTTGAAAATCTTGTATTTTTTAATCGTATACATAATCCCCTGTATTCAAACGCACGTAACGAGAAAACTTGGCTCAAATCTCATCTTTCCAACGGTATAATCAATTTTTATTTTACTTTGAGAATTAAAGGAGAAAAGTATGTTTGAATGTTGAAAACCATGGTTTTTTTTAAATGAAATCGAGGGTTTTGTAAAAATTACCTTCTAAAAAAAAATTTGATTTTGAGGCCGGTTTCTACGTATTTTGGTTTATTATTTTCAATAATCAACCTTTGTAATCGACCAAGAACAAAAAGTCAACATCCCCTGTAAATTTTTTGGTTGACGTCGTTTCAAGGTGCGTATAATCCTAAAATCAAATTTAAAAAAAAAAAAAAAAAAAAAAAAAAAAAAAAAAAAAAAAACGTCCATCCGCTGTCAGCGGCTTTTTTCCGAAAATACTAGACAAAACTATATGAAACGTGTGTTAAAAATCACATTTAGGGTCAATATGGTCCTAGAAGCTCGGCATCAATTTTTATCATCCCTAAAGGGTTGTAGTTAAAAAGGCTGAAGATTTAAAAAATCGAGATCTCGAAAAGATCTATGTAACAGTTATAATTTTTTGCTAGTCAATGATAAATTCAATCCCAAAGAATCGATTAAAACTCCGCAACGCTGTACATTGATTAGGTAGTTCGCTTTCCTAAGGGCTTGAACATCGGAAAAAAAAACCTTCGAATTTCTAAGTGCTAGAAGATAGAGAAATCACGCGCTGCCAGCGGATCTAATGAATAAACGATCAAGCTCGAAATTTCATCAAAAATCGCTAGATAGTAATACTGGAATACATAAAAATTGCCTTGTAAATATCAGATGATATAATGCCAATATTGGAATTATCAGGTGATATAGTTCCAATGGAATTTATTATAACGTTGCGAAATCTAGTTTATTAACTATTGTCCGTGAGATGTACCTGCTAGTGAAGTATTGGTACCTGAATGCTAAATTTATCTCTTAAATTGTTTCGAGTCTACCTATACGTAGCGGAAGCATAGTTTTAACTTTTTAGGGATGGAAAAGTTGTAGTCTCCACTAAAATCAAACGGTTTTCGTTTTCTTACAGTGGTGAAATTTCCACTCGCATTTTACGTTTTAGACTATTCTGAACAATTTTCGTTCCGTGCTCCCTCTATATCTCTGTCTGTGTGTGTGTGTGTGTGTGTTTGTCCCCAAATCCTTGTAACAAGCTTAATTTCCACAATATTCTACCGAGTCTCATGAAATTTGTGAAGATGGTCCCCTATGAGTTTCGCTGTTCCCAAATCAATACTTCACTCGGCGCATGCATAAACGTAAATTCCATCATGCATCATTTTCTCTCCCCTCCGTTGTTTGGAAGATAGGTGGAAGAAGTTCATTTGAGCATTCCCTAGCAATTTCAACATAATCCTGTATTAGTAACTACTGCGCATACGCAAATAGGTATTCTTCTTTAAACGAGCATAATTTCAACGGTTTTCATCTGATTTTGATGAAACTTTCAGAGTTTGTGCAGGTAAATGTGATTTGAATGGTCCACAATTAATTCTTTACTTCTCAATTCATTACTTCTTTTCGCTCATGCGCAAACACTAATTCCTTCAAGCATAAATTTGTTACGCCCTAGTCGTCCAATCCCGCTCAAATTAGGTGCATAGTTGGTGGACAGTGGTTTAATCATTCCTTGTTAATTGCAACATAATTGCATCATTATTAGCCTCTGCTCATGCGCGAAAGTCGACTCCCAGGAACAAGGTCTAGTTTTCATCAGATTTTGATTAAATTTTCTGGGAATTTGTGGGTTAGGCTGCAGATTGTACCCTACCAATTTCATTTTTCTCAAATCATTGCTCCATTCTGCGCATGTGCTAACGTAAATTATTTCAAGCATCATTCTCCCGTTTTTTAAACATCTTTACTGTGAAGCGTAAAATTGCGGGGTCTTGGAACTGTTGAAGTGTGCTATTTAGTAATCATAGAACAATGAGCTGCGTAGAAGGGCTAGCTATCACAAAAATAATAAACTATTGTGTAATAATTCGCAGCGTTTTTTCACTCTGAATCTAATGGCGACACTTGCAGATCTCCCCAACTTCGTTATAACAGAGTTTTACATTTTAACTAACTAGGGTTACTCTTAAAAACTCATTAAATTGAGCAGAACAAATTAACTAAAAAATTCGTGAGCTAAAGTGTAAAACTCGGAGTTGGGGAGATCTGCAAGTGTTATCATTTGATTCAGCATGAAAAAATACGTTGAAACCGGCCTCAAACTCGTATGTTCGAAGAGGGTAATTTTTCACGAAATCCCACGATTCCGTAGAAAAAAACCATGATTTTTCCGAAGTGTGATCGCCGATTTTGAATTTGTTTGTAATTTTGAACTTAGAACTTTTTTGACTAATTAAACTTAACTAGAACAACTTTACTTTTTGCCGGGGTTAAATGAAATTTAACGGTCTTTCCAACGGTGTTCTTAGTTTTGAGTTTACATGATTCTAAGGGGAGTTATGGCGTTTTAATGCCACAAGGTACAAAACACGAACAAAATCTTAAAAATTGGATAAATCGAAAACAAAGCGTTTAAAAAAAGAAATCTCAACGATTAACATTCGTTCAGAAATGAGCACTAGAATCGATCTCTTGAGTTTCTACGATAATTACTGTAGACACCCTGTATAAACTACATGTTCGAACATTGAATGATCAGGAACTGCTCGGTCGTCGGCATGAAGAATTGACACGATTAGTTCAATTGAACGCCGGCTACATAGCAAAGTAGGATTTACAACTCTGATAGTATTAGCTGTAAACATCTTCTCTTGACTATAAGAAATAGGAAGGCCTTAAGTTAGGTAGAGTTCAGAATCATGGCCAGGGATGGAATAAGACTTAAATACACCCGCGGTACTTCGTTTTTAATTGTGGAGTTGTGGCACCCCTGTCCGCTGTGACGTGAAGTGTCTAAAATAAATAGTCCGAGACTCCACCCAGCTTTTCCTACCTCATCTGAGGAAAAAGTATCGATCCAGTAGAAATCAGAGACATCCATCCCCCAATACATGAAAAACCCATTTAAAGCGACCAACTCGTAGGCACCTAGTCGAACGAAATTTTTAATATTTAAAAATAATATCGTCAATTATCTTATACAAGGGATGCTTGAATTTGACGTCTATTGTTCACATTCTTCCTCATGAACTCAAAACTACCTCGTTACCGAAAATCTAAATGATTCTTCAAAAATCAGACAATTTAAGCTTCCAAGATTGACTGTAGTCCAGTCAAAGTTGGGTGAAGGCAAATTTAGAGACGTTTTTTCTCATTGGATCTACATGTTTTTGGGGTGCTGACTCAAAACCTAAACTTTTCTACCTCAAATTAGGGCGGCTTCACATCGAAAATCGCAAAAAACCTCGAAATATCCGTACTTTTTCAAATTTGTAATTATACCTTTGCTTATGACTGTAAAGCCCTATACTGCTTTAAATAACACTTCTTGAAAACCTATATCCAATCGCAGCAAAGTGCAATCACCAGGTCTATCGATACAGCCTATGACAATTGGGGAATTAGCTATATTTCCAAAAGTCGAAAAACGAACAAATCCCAGTTTTCCTGGTTCTGTTTTCGTGATCGAAAAACGATAAAATTGAAGCTACAGTCCCGTTTGAGATTTAATAAAATAATAATAGTAATAAAATATAATTATAATAATAAAATAACAATACATCGCCTTCAATCTATATGTAGGGAGTTACCCTTTTTCCTTACCCCTTCAGGTTGAGATGGAATATACGTGAAATTAAAACTTTTGGAAAGAATAGCCAGTTTTGGCGTGTCATATCTTAAGACCTGTTGATCGTATTTCGCTGTGGTTGGACTTGAATTATCAAAAATTTAGTGCTCATGAATCAAGTATGAGGCTTTATTAAATAACACTACATCGTTCCAGATATTTGATAAAAAATGTGAAAAAAAGTACGAACGTTTCTAGGTTTTTCACAGTTTTTAATATAAAGCTGACATTTACAAGATGGAAACGTTTAGATTAAATTTCAGCGCTCCAAAAATGAAAGGATCAGATGAAAAAAACTTTCATACATCTTTACCCAATTACCGCTTGACTTGAAATTTAAATTGTTCTCTGATTTTTGAAACCCCCTTCAGATTTGGTTTGACCAGATAGGAAAGATGTGAACGATGGAGGTAAAATTGAACGTTCCACTTGTGAAGTAATTTTCGATCTAATTTTCAAAATTCAAAAATTTTCTACGCCTAAACGCCCCTGCGTTGTTACCAGAAAATGGATTATCTTGTACAGGGAACGGATGCCTTTGATTCTAGAGGGTCAAAACTTCTTCCTCAGATGAAGCAGGAAAAGCTGGATGGCTCTCGGACTAAAAGTAAATGACGTTGCCTGCTCCCTCCCCGTTGATTGCAAGTCTCGCACTTTATAACTACGTTTTTACCGTAGCGTGGAAGCACCTAATATGCATTATGAGGGATTTTTTCCTTCCTTCAAATATCTCTAAATTTGCCTGAATCTTTGTTCACCTTTCGTGACAGTTTCTGTCTCAACCGGGAGAGTGCGTCTACCTTGCGATGTTTCCTTGGGTCGATCGCGCTGTTCCCATGTTTTTTTTAGTGGCGGTTGATGGGGAGACACCTAATTCGGACAACTGAGGAAGGATATCTCCATTAGCTGCAAGATATGAAGTGTAAATGGAGTTTTCACACTCCTTTCCAACTATATGAAAAGAATTTAAGGATTGAAGTCCAAAACCTAATATTCTTAAATTCATTGAGATCAGTGCAGTATTATTTAAAGTTTATTTAGCAGCAAAATATGGCTTCTTTTATTTATGTGTTGTTCTAGGAGGAAAAATTTCAGTCATGCAGCATGATCGTATGAGCGAATTTTCGTAAATTATCATATTTCATAATGTTGAATTGTTTTGAAATTTGAGCTTTTTGAGTGAAAAGAAATTGATAACTGCTAATTTTATGGCCAAAAATGTATTCTGAATAATTATATTCGGTTCGGTTCCAAAACCGTGTTTTCTAAGAGTAAAAGAAAATAATCTTCGATATATTACTTAATTACATGATATATTTACATAGTTTTTTTACAAATACTCAAAGATGTTTTTGCTTTCTGATAAATATTAGGAGCAGGGGGATGGTGGGAGTATTAGCCATATCAAACTTTCATCTATCTTCCTCAGAATCCTAAGTGAATCAAACCTGAAGGTTTCCGCATTCTTCACATTAGGAATCCATGAATCCCATCTTGGTTCATGAATCATTTCCACAATCCATTAGGCCCAAGAGCACCAGCTCCGACATTTAACGTTAATCTTCGCATGCATAATGGCGATTGCTTTTGTCTCCACGCCAACCTCCCTATATCAAGTGAGTTGAATGATTCATAGCTGTCTCCGGCCCTCTGTGGTGTAGCTCATATTTTTGGCCGGATGCCTCCCATGTATGTACTTTGCTCCGAAGTTGGACCGCGCCTGTATGTCACAGAAGAGCCGTTTTTATGGTAGTTCAATGGCTCTCTGGCTCAAGGCCCTTTTAGGGGCTTCTCATTTTTTATCTCCGAACCTTTTCAGTCTTTTGTTTTTTATGACGCGAATTTGAACTGATCCAGAAACATCCCGTAAAAGTTGGCGTTGGCATATTGTTCTTAATTTTTCCTGGTCCCTAGGGGGGAGAGCTTATGGTCTGGTAACAGATGGTAACTTTTTCAACACCCAGAAGGGAAGTTTTGTACTCGGTCGGTCGAATATTGTAAATGGAATACGTGAGTGGAGACATAAACTGGAAAACATATCTTCATAAATCCGAGAAACATACACTTACCTGACTGGGCTGTGTTAATTATCAATCTACAGTCAATAATTACGAACAGTAAGAACGGATAATGATAGTCACCTACGATCATGCAGCGTGACGTTACGAAAAATAGTCCCTAATTTTCACATTTTATTTGTACACAATTTATTAAATTTGACCCTTTAGTGTGAAAAACAAGGTCAATTATCATATTTACTCTCATTTTGCTATTAAACTTAGTTTTAGGATTTTTAGCAAATGTTTCAGTTTTTCATAATTTTCAGTCCATTTTAATGAAGATAAAACTCATTATCCAACAAAACTTTACCAACTCATTTCTGTAACGTTCTAATTAATTTTTTTTTCAAAGTCTGCAAAAAAAAAAAAAAAAAAAAAAAAAAAAAAATGCATCTGCTTTTTGTCTTTTTTAGGTGATTTGTTTGACACATTTTTCAGGATCTGGGCACTTCAGCACTGGCCGAAGAACTCATCCTCTCTTTAGGAATTGATAATTTTTGGAAAAAGAACGGAGATATCAATTGGATTAAAAATTAAAATACATCTTAAGTTACTGTCTGGTAATTGTTTGGTAATGCCTCAAAACCATCTGAGATGTGTCAAATTTTTAATTTAAACAATTTCTGGAGCAACTGGTGGTTCACTTTCTTCAACTGGGAAGTTCAATAATGTCTGTTGGGGAGTTGAGTTTTATAATTTATTTCTTTTTAGATCCTCATAAGAGCAGGCACTTATGTGTGCACTTACTAGATAAACAGAAGCTGAGATGAAGCCAACCCATTTATATTCAATCCTTTTAAATACTTAATCTTGTAATGGTTCCTCGGAGGTGAGTATATTCACTAGGAATAAATGATCGATTCAATTGGATAATGTATCCTAAATTTCATCATTTAAGCTATTCAAGGGAGTGTTACTTACTAATTCCAAACAGAGTAATGTAACAACGCAACATCAAAATATCGCGTAAATGTTCCTGCATGGGAACAGAAGCTGACGGATTATACCTACCCATGTTTGATGAACAAAACGGACGTTAATTAAAATCATTGTGTGGGGAACTTCCATCTGTCTAAATTTCACACGTTTGACCTCAGATTCGGATTCAGTATACTTGAAAATCCCCTACTTGCAATATTCAGCTCAAAAGACCGTTTAGTTTAGCCAATATAATAATATATAAATAGGAAAAGATCACGCGTGACGTAGTACCACAAGGAAGCTGAAGGCTCGCCCCAGGCGGACCGGGGTCGTGACCCCATCGAGCAAATGAATTTCAAGAGCCGTTCTTCTGGTCAGATACCCATCATATAGCACATTTTCGGTAAGCTCTCGCTCAGATCTGCATATTGAGCAAATAAAAAAATGAAAATTGCCTTTATAAATGGTACAATGTTAGATCCATTTCGACGGTAAGGTCATTATCAGAAACAAACAATGATTAATACTAATTTCGAGGAAATAAATGACGTTTTCATAACTGAAATTTTCTTCATTATAGCGGATCTCCTCAACTTCGACGCGGGAAATATATCTCGTAGCTATGTTCGCTCCATGGGGTAAGCGGTATTTGAATATATTGTATTTAAATTTATAAGTACAACAATTTTCAACGTTCAAATTTATTCGTAATAAATATTTCTGAATTTTCCGCAATAAAATTACAATTTTCAATTCTGATCTCCGCCACCTACCACCTATCATCATTAGCCTTCTTAAGCACATTTTTATGCGCGGAAGCTTTAAATATGCAGCTTCATGACAAAATAACTTGAAACAGGAATCTTAAATAATGGATTTGCGAGCTTTCGTATTTATTTATGTGCTTGAAATCTTTCCAATTGAAATTAAAGAGAAAAACGTTCTTGTTTGAAAACTTTTCTGATATATGTATAATATATTATGTAATATATGTAATATATTATTATATTACATTCATTACTACATTAAATTATTTCTATATTGATGTAATATAATTATTATGTAATATATGTAATATTATATATTATAAAGAAGCAGAAATTAAGCTTTCGCAATGGCTCCAGAAATTAAAAGTGAGTGTCACAAATGGTTTAAGCCGCACGTCAACCAGAAGGGTCATTAGCGGCATGAACAAAGTGTCCAAAGTGGTACTGCAAGGGGCAATCTAATGGGGATCATGATGCCCATCATCACCCAATGGGAGTGCCACTACGGACTGCACTGGCGAATCGGAGGGGAAAAAATAAGGGGTACAGTGATTACCACTGTTTAGCCCATAAAGCAGAATAAAAAATCTCGGAAATAAAATATTACAACTAGGACTAGATCAAGAATAGGTAATAACTAAATATATGGGACTATCCACCGGTTGTCCCCAAAAACGCTCCCCCCCCCCCCCCCCCTCCACCTGCTGAAATCGTTAATAATGGGTCAAATAATTAATTTTTTTTCAATCTTGATGGTTTTTTTAAGATCTTAGTAATTACGCAATCGCGCATTGCGCACGTGCGCAAACGTGCTCAATTGACCAAAGTTCCAGTCATGCAGCATGATCGTATGAGCGAATTTTCATAAACTATCTATCGTATTTTATTACGTTAGGTAAATTGTATTGAAATTTGAGCAATTTCAGTAGAAAGAAATTGTTAAAAACCAATGTTATGGTTAAAAAATCATACTAAATCAAATTCGGCGATTCAATAGATTTTGGATTTTTATTATTTTGCAGTTTTTATAGATTTTTTATCGAATAATAATGAAATTTAAGTTCGTTTTTCTGCATGATTTTGAGCACAATTTTTAAATGTCCTAGTTAATCGTTGACAATTTAGTTTTGACAACAATTCTGCAAAAAAATATAAATTTAACGATTTTGGCCGTTTTTGGCCATTTTTAGTGTTTTGTTTATTACATTTTTCGAAATTTGACCAATTTAATGTGCTCAAAAATTGTTGGCTAACAAACTCATCCTTGAAAAATGCTTGATTTTTTGGCGAAAGAACGGTATTTTTATCTCAATCCTAAGGAGAGTTATCGTCTGGAATGACACATATATATATATATATATAATATATATATAATATATATACATATGAAAAAGCGCGAACTTCAGAAACTCGGTAAAAATTGACTATTTTGCATCGCTAAATCAATTTTAATTATTCTGGACGTCTTAGACGCTAACATTTACGATATTCACATTATGATTTTCGACCTCCCATCTCTTAGCAACGCTCAAGTTGAAATTTACTGTCTGCAAAATAAATGTTAACTATTAATTTTATTGCTCAAACTCGTCATATTGTCTGCAAAAAATTGTTAACTATCAATTTTATTGCTGAAAAATTTGTTCTAAATAACATTCTATTATTTAAACAATGATATTGGATTTCTAGAATTTTTTACATTTTTATCGATTTTTAGCACATTTTTATGAAATTTAATACAATTTTCAGCATAAGGTTTGAGCTTCTAATTTTATAGTTGATAAACTTTATTTGAGTAATATTCTGCTAAAAAATAAAATAACAGATTTTAGCCTATTTTTAGCTCATTTTTGTGATTTTTTTTAGTACATTTTGAAATTTGACCAATTTAATGTGCTCAAAAAGTTTGTCCAACGAACTCATCATCCTTTTTTGAAATGCTTGATTTTTGGCGAAAGACGAAGTTTTTATCTCAATTCTATCGAGATTATCGTCTGGAATGACACATACTATTATTGTATACACACCACACCCACACACATTTATATATATATAATATATATATAAAAATAGTATTTATTATAAATATAGCGTTAAAATTCAGGAATCATTTCAAATGCCTCAAAACAGATTTTGATGAAGAACAATTTAATTTTATTTAAAATTTTCGGAGTCATTGCAATAGCTTTATTTTCTAAGAAAATTCGCTGAAAACTTCGTTATTTTAAATGAGAACCCCCATTTTTATTGCAGATTTGAATTACTTATACGTGGAATATCACGAAGAAACGACCCATCAATCAACGACGGGCAGAATTCCACTCCAAAAGTGCGCAAACTCTAAAACTGCAATAAATGTGAAATACTGGGTTTTAGAAGATACTAAATTGTCATACGCAATACATGATATTGGAGTATTTTTTAGTGCTGAACCTCATAATGGTTTTCATTCATTGACATTTGCAACACCAACTTGGGAAAACACCAAAAAACCTACATTTTAGTACGTTATGTTCTTCATGGAAATGTATAAGTGAAGTGCAATTATGGTCAGTTTTTCGGTGTTTCCCGAGTTGGTGTTGCAAATATCAATAAACGAACATCATTACGAGGTTCAGCACAAAAAACTACACCAAAATCATGTGTTACATGTGGCAATTGAGTACCTTCCAAACTAAGTATTACTCATTTACTGCATTTTTAGAGCGGAATTGCGCCTTTTAGAGCGGGATTTAGACCGTTTGCGCGCACTTGAAAAATCTAGAGGTGGGTGATTTCTTCATGGAATTTCACGTTAAATTCAAATCTGCAATAAAAAACTAGGGTTCCGTCTTAAATAACGAAGTTTATGTTCGTGTACAGTGCACAATTTTGTCATTTTTGAGTTCCTTTCAAAAAAAACATCAAAATTGAAAAAAAGAAACGTTTTTATTTTGGCCCATTATTAAAGATTTTAGTGGGAGGGGGGGGGGGGCGTTTTTGGGGACACCTGTATAATAATCAGCACAGTGAAATAAAACTATGACTAGATCGTAAAAAAAATATCACAGATCAAATAACAAAGTTCCTAGTAGAGCTCAGCGGCTCTCAGGTTCGACAACAGGGACTGGATCTTATCTGGTCCAGATAAAACGTGTCAACCCACTGAAGGGACCGATGCTGGACTCGGAGGTCCATAAGGTTTATGAATACTGTAAAGTATCAATTTTTAATGAACAAATTGATGAGGTTAAAAGATTTTCTTTATGGTCATGGTTTTCGATATTTGATATTGCTTATGAAAGTTCATGTCTGACTCATTAAGCTAAATTTGAGCGTGCCAGACGGTGTCTTGAGTAAATATTTTAGATGAATATACAAGTAAGTAATATTAGGAACAAAAGTTTAAAAATTAAAATTATAATTATAAATATAAAATTTAAATTGTACGAATAAATTGAACACAGTTGGCATTGCCTACCTGGTAAACAAATTCATTTTGAAATCTACGCTGATAATGTTGAGATGATCTGGGTCTGCTGCCACTCACGCAATAAAACGTGGCTCAAACGAAAAAAGAAAAAAAAAATCAACCGAATATGACGGGTACGGGAAATAAACTTATTTTTTACAAACTGATCTATAGTGGGAAAAGCTGATCGTTGTTGAATATCGTATTTTTATTGAATGCGTCAATTTTGGAAACTAAAGGTGCAATGTTTTAATGTTCAAGAACGAACATGAGCACGGGGAAGCAGATCTGACCGCTCACCGGGAAAGCGAGTGGTGTACTGGAGCTGGAGGCGGCTTCACCCTTTCCCGCTCACTGGAAGCGCAACCCCTGGCGGCAGCTGTTTTAATTATAGTTGGAAGAAACTCCCCGTGGAGGACCCATGAATTCGAAATTTGCGGAATCGCTCCAACCTGATTACAGCCAAACCTCAGGATAGTGAAACCTCGTGGGGACCAGAAGAAAGTTCCCTACCGAGAGGTGTTTGCAATAAGAAAAACCTCTCAATAGCAAAAAGTTCCAGTCTTGCAGCACGACGTATAATCGAATTTTCATGATTTTTATTTATTTATTTTTTAATTTATAAATCTATTTCTCTATGGTGCTTTGCCAATTCCTTTATGTAGGTAGTTGGGTTGTGAGGGTGAGATTGTTTGAAGCATCTCTTTGATTGATGGATTTAATGGTATATCAACAGCTAAGTACTTTTGCCGGATTTGGACTCGGAGCTTTGAGTATCGGTGCTAAGTGACTATCTATGGGAGAATTCTCCCAGAAGACAATGTGCTCCACCATTTGCATATTTCTCAATTTAAAATAAAATTGATCATCAGAAAGGGACCCAAACACAACTGGTTACTCAACCCAAATATGACGGAGGAGGACCTACCTTAACATAAAGGGTGGACGGGCCAGTGTTTGACACCTTAAGAGAAATTTTGGCTTCGACAAGCAATTAAGTTTTTTCATTTCTTCAAACTAAATCTTTCATCTATTGCTGCATCAGGATGACCTCAAACTGCACATTATAAATTTGGTTTTTCGAAATCAATTTTTTTACCCAGTATTTGACACCCAAATTTTTGGTTGCACCTGTGATTGACCCCCTATGATTGACACAGCAGTTCTTTTGCAATGAATGATTCCGTGTATCAACAAAATATTCATTTCAACATTGTATAAATAAATTGAGCAATTGAACTTGGTTTCATTAATTAAAAAATAAAAATAGTATGAGTATTTATAAAGACAAAGTTGAAAATATCTCCAGATGTTTCATCACAAAATAAGTACAATGTTTTCTCAATACCGTAGGTACAATACGCTTCTAATGGTAAACAAGCTGCTTGTGAGTTGCTATGTATTTATATAAATATAAAGAACACAGAACAAATGACAAGAACGAATAGAGATCCATATTGACAGCATTGTTAATCACTGAGGATAGCATCAGTTTGGTGACTAGTAATTGACATTTGCATTGAAATTGACATTGTTATCTTTGATTATTTCCAAAAATGATAGTATAAATGCAATCTACACAAAAAACTGATTGAGAAAAACCATGAGTACAATCGGATTTGAAAATGTGGAAGGACATGGTGAAGCAATATAAAATACTTACCTCATTAGCAAAATCACAAAAAACAGCACCAAAGAAATGACAACACGAGGTTTTGTTGGGTAACCTTCTTCAGATTTCTCAAAAATCCGCCTGAACCCTTTTCCCGCCTTTATACTTCACTGAGAAGGTATTTTGTCTCTAAATTCAAAAGGATCCCCCGTAAAAGCCGTAATGTCGGTAATGTCCGGTAAGGCACCGTAAAACACCTTTATGCCTTATTATTTAAACTTTGGGGTGAAATCTCAATGACTGGGTCCTTGTCAAACACTGGTCCCTTTACCCTAGATAATAATGAATGAAATAATAAAGGCTAACCAGATTACCAATACCAAGCATAAAGCTAGTCTCCTAGCACAGATACTCAAAGCTCTGATGAGGCCGAATCCGGCGAAAGTACTTAGCTGCTGATATACCAATAAATCCATCTATCAAAGAGAGGCCTAAATAATCTCACCCTCACAAGCCAACTACCTATATAAATATATTTCCATATTAGACATTACAATAAATTGAAAAATTAAATTGCATGTAAAATTAGTTAATTTATATAACTTTTAATGGAAATTTTAGCCTCATATGAGCATAAACCTCGCGAAAGGGTGTACAGTCAAGATATGTATGTTTCTGAATATCTATAGGTAAATTAACAAACTTGATATAAATTACTCATTCATATTATTATCTACATATATTATCATTTACCTTCTTATTTTTATTTATTTAATACTGCATTTTTATTACTAATTTTTATTAATTATTTTCCCGTCATAATTTACCATTCGCAGATTTTGTTAGGAATAAATTTCATGTAGGAACGAGTAATTCGTTTTATCTTCCCCTCCAAGATTTTTTCATTATTATATATAATTCATTTTAGCCATAGTGGTCCGATGGAAAGGAAGTGCATCTTTACTCCTAGTTGGTAGTTCGTGTTTAGGGAGCACGAATTGCTTCTTTTTTCAATCACTAAGCAAGTCACTGTAACAAATTTTCTAAACGGGAGTATTTCAAGTTTTTTAAAAATGGGTTTAGAAGGAGCTGCATTGCACTCCCTATCTATTGTCCTCACAATCATTTTTGAGAACTAACCAAAGGGTTGTAGGCTGTTTTATATCCACTACTCCAAGCTGGTAGACAGTATAACAAAATAGATTTAGCCAATGAATTATAAACACAGTATTTGATCTTGCCATTTACCACATTAGCGATTTTTGCAAACAAGTAAATAATTTTTCTAATTTTATTATCTGTTTCGTAAATTTGCGATTCCCACTTCATATGTTGATCAAAAACTAATCCTAAATATTTAGCTTTTGTTTGTTTTTGTAAACCATCACATTTGCCTCATCGTTCTAAGATACAAGTAGGTTGATGTAATCTAAGAGGGATATTAAGGGGTTGGGTCTTAGCTGTGATGGAAAAAGCAATATGTATAGTTTTTTAATGTTAACTGTGAGTTCATTTCTGGATACCCATGCCCACACCATTTTAGGGCTTGTTTCAGCTTGCTTATATGCTAATTCCCATGATTCAGCGCTAGTAGTTACCCATCGTATTATAATATGTTAAATTGTATTAGAATTTGAGCAAGTGTTGTAAAAAAGTTTTGAAAAACCAATTTTATGGCAAAAAAACTTATATTTAATATAATTTGGCGAGTAAAGAAAGATTTTGGCTATTTAGTTTTTATGAAAATTTCCGTAAATATTAATGAATTTAAGTCTGATTTTCTGCACAATTACTTTAATATCCTCTTTAATCGTTGATAATTTTGTTTTGATTGAAATTCTGCTGAAAATGATATATTCAACGATTTTTGGCAGTTTGTAGCCATTTTAAAAGATTTTTTACTACTTTTATAAATTTGACAAATTTAAAGTGCTCAAAATGTGCTGACCATCTATCTCATTCTTTTATTTGGAAAGTTTGATTTTTAGGAGCAAGAACGGGATGCTTATCTCAATCCTAAGGAGAGTTACGGCCTAGAATGATAGGTATATATATTAAAAAGTTAAAAAGCGCTAACTTCAGGAATCGTATCAGAATGCCTCAGAACGGATTTCAATGAATAAATTTCTCGAAAATTAATGAATTTTTCGAGCAATTCCATTAGCTTCATTTTCTACTAAAATTCACTTAAAGACCATCTGGTATTGAGAGCTTTTGAGAGAATTTTCGTAGAAATTAGAGCTATCGCAATGGCTTCAAGAATCTCAAAATCAAGATTATCGCCATACAAGTAATAGTTATTAATTTATTTGTACTTATGTATTTCAAAGCAATGTTACATAATATAATATGATAATTATTATGAAAATTCGCTCATACGATCATGCTGAAATACTGGAGCTTTACTTCAGAGACTGTTGCAATTGCTATCCGGTATTTCTATGAAAATTAAATTATATACAAAAAACACACTGATATTTGTGTGGTTTGGTACATCTCTCTTTGGCCGTGATCAGATGTGGTTTGTGGCCATCTTTTCTGTTGTTTTCTTCGTTGTGAGTCTACAATAAATTAAAACTTTTGAACGTTTTACCATGAAGAAGAGACTCTTTCTGAAGATGGTTTTATTTCCATGGTCTCTAACTCCTCGATGGTTTCACTTACCCAAAGTCTTTTGGTGTTTCTTCTTTGTATAAACAGTATTCATGCTGTTTCGTAGTATGGATTAACATTATTTCTATGGAATAAGAGTCTTTCGTGGTTATTCTTTCTCGCAGATGTTTGAACCATTAATGTGGGGGGCTCAGTGCCACTTTTTGCTTTCACCTAGTGCAAGAATCAATATGCACGAGGCCTATATAGGCCTATATATTTTTCAAAAGCTTCCTTATTGCTATCAATTCGACTCCAACTACTGAAATGTCTTGTTTATTGCGCGTGTGAGACCATCCAGAACACCGCAAATATCGGTTAGATATGAAAATATTTTACTGGGATGCACCGTGGTCTTACATTTGAAAGATTGATATACACCGGAAAAAAATAGAATAAGATAAATAAATAAAAAATAAACCTACATAAATTATTTTACAGCTTTTGCATTATAGATTATAATTGATGTATTCTATTATTGTGCTATCGGACAATATAAAAATATCTACTACCTTATAAATTTGTGAGTCTTCTCCTCTCGCATTCATGAAATACGTTGAAGCGAGTCAACTGCAATCCAAAACAGAGGGGAAACAACAAAATTCTAGATGTTTGTATTATTTCCTTTTATTATTTTTTTTAAGCCTTTATTTATATATTCACGGTTGCACAAACGTACGGTGTAGGAATGCGAGGGAACTTGGTCATAATGTATACATAACGTGCCTTCCCTCTCATACCCGAGAAAAATACCTCGGAGTGCGGCTTGTAAATTGAATGATAATAATGCATGGGGCACCTCAGAGAATACGAGGTGAGTTTCGGCGCGAGGAAGAGAAAGGTGCGCTCTCGCGGTTTCCACAAATATTCAAAGCGCGTCTGTATTGAATATAGTTGGATGGTCTCCACCTCGCCAAGATCACACAGCTGCAGGGGCGTTCGTTAGTAACTCAAAACAACATCAAAGACGATCGGAATTGCATTGTGCCTAAAGGGTAGTCGTCCAGCCTCCATCTCACTAATAAGCAAAAGTGAAGGCTCGGCCATTATGGCCTGTAATTAGTTAATTGCTCTGTAACGCAATTATTTGAGAGATAATTTACATCATAATTGTGACATAATTGATGTCTGGGATACCATTTGCTTCCTGCTTTTTGGAAGCAGTGGAGCTTCAACTATTTCATGAACGCTAGCAACTATATGTGGTCCACTGACCATGTTCCATTTACAAAGATTGAGAATTGGTGGTCTAGTATAATGTAGTCGACTTTGCTTCTTCTATATTAAAAACTTTGTACTATTAATAATGGAACGTGTATTTCTGAATTTTAGAATGACAACAATTGAAACTAACGTAAGCAAGTAAATATTGATACTAGGTTACTCAATACATAACAATAATTTGGAAATAATGATCTTCCTCCCTTATTTTGGCCAAGCTCTAAATAACAGTCAGAAGAGAAAAATCACTATAACATGGATCAAGTAACGTTATTTTCCAGATATCTCGGTGGTCTTCTAGTTCTTGAGGAGCTTCTCAAGTGCGTAGGTGGCGCTTGTTGTTTGCTGTCAGCTGTAGTTCCTGGGAGGCTTGGAGAAGGTGCTACATACATATCATTCGGCCTTGGTTGACACTCTTCAAAGTCCTGGATGAAGCTCTTTCGTTTGTTCGGATGTATCTACCGCTTCTTCAATATCTAAGTTGAAGTTGAATTTGAAGTTGAAGTTCTGGGTTGTATGGTATTAGTACACTATCACTGGCTATTTCATTTTTGAGTTTTAATAAAGCTTTTTCACATGCAGTAGACCAAAAACAAATAATTGACATTTATACGTTGATAGGTACTATTAGATCTACTTACATCACCTTGCGTTGCTGGGGTTGAGCTTGTAGAATCAAACATTCCAAAGCGGAGAGCAAAAATTGGAATTATTGAGGATCCATTTAAAGACTTTGGGATGTCTTATTTCTTTACCAACCGTCGCCTAAAATCTATTGTGTTGTATTGAAAACTTTGTACTGTTAATAATGGAACGTGTATTTCTGAACTTTAACGATTAGAATGACCCAATTGAAACTAACGTAAAAAAGTAAATTTTGATGTCAGGTAACTCAATGCATAATAATAATTTGGATATAACATTGTATTATTTGTGCCATAAAACTCAGATCAGGGACGAGTGGCGTCAGCTGTTGAGGAGGCCCAGGTCCTATAAAAAGGCGGCAGCGCCACTGAAGTGAGTATATATATATATATATATATATATCTATATATATATATATATATATATATATATATATATATATAATATATATATAATTTGTTTTGAATTATTAATAGATAAACGAAGAAAGGAAAAAGTTGTTTTTGATATTTCGAATGAATCTTGTTCACAAGTTAGAAGTTGAAAATGAATTTTCATTTTCAACTTCTAACTTGTGAACAAGATTCTTCGAAATATCAAAAACAACTTTTTCCTTTCTTCGTTTATCTATTAATAATTCAAAACAATTATATAGTTCAGTAGAACAGTCATTTAGTTTATCAAGAAGTATATATATATATATATATATATATATATATATATATATATATATATATATATACTTCACAGTCTTACCGCGCAGGTTACCAGATCCAGTATTACGGCGCTGACGCGATAATACTGCGTTTGTATCACACCGGTCTTTTATATACGTTTAACACCAGTTACAGGATTGTCGCGTCAAGTTGTCCTCCTATGCTGGCGCTTGAGAGTTCCTCTTAATTTATCATTTAAAATGTGAGAAAAATAGTGTCCAATGGGTAAAAAATCCGAGGAATCCGATTTTCAAGGTCTCGTCGCGCGGCGCGTCTCATGGAGGGGGTAAATTCCGAAACTTTTCTTATTTTGTCATTTAAAATGTGAGAAAAATAGTTTCTAATAGGTAAAAAATCCGAGGAATCCGATTTTCTAGGTCTCGTCCCACGGCGCGTCTCATGGAGGGGTAATTCCGAAACTTTTCTTATTTTGCCATTTAAAATGTGAGAAAAATAGTTTCTAATAGGTAAAAAATCCGAGGAATCCGATTTTCTAGTCTCGTCGCACGGCAAGTCTCATGGAGGGGGGTAATTCCGAAACTTTTCTTATTTTGCCATTTAAAATGTGGAGAAAAATAGTTTCTAATAGGTAAAAAATCGAGGAATCCGATTTTCTAGGTCTCGTCGCACGGCGCGTCTCATGGAAGGGGTAATTCCGAAACTTTTCTTATTTTGTCATTTAAAATGTGAGAAAAATAGTTTTTAATAGGTAAAAAATCCGAGGAATCGATTTTCAAGGTCTCGGCGCGTGGCGCGTCTCATGGAAGGGGTAATTCCGAAACTTTTCTTATTTTGTCATTTAAAATGTGAGAAAAATAGTTTCTAATAGGTAAAAAATCCGAGGAATCCGATTTTCTAGGTCTCGTCGCACGCGCGTCTCATGGAGGGGGTAATTCAAACTTTTCTTATTTTGCCATTTAAAATGTGAGAAAAATAGTTTCTAATAGGTGAAAAATCCGAGGAATCCGATTTTCTAGGTCTCGTCTCGCGGGCTGTCACATGAAGGGGGTAATTCCAACACTTTTCTTTTTTTGTCATTTTAAATTTGAAATAAATAAATAGTTTGTACTATGTAAAAAACATGAGGTATACCATTTTCTAGGTCTCGTCGAGTTTCGCATCTCACGGAGGGGGTAATTCTGACACTTTTCATATTTCGTCATCTTACATTTGAACAAAATAGTATATATCAAGTAAAAAGTACGACGAATCCGATCTTCTAGGTCCTGTCGTGCGGCAGGTCGGTTTTGGGAGGTAATACAACACTGTCTGTAAAATTGCAATTAAAAACATATAACCGAAAATTCCTTAGGTACATTGTCTGACTGGAAGTTGAATCTTCTTTTTATTTGTAGCAGAAACCGAAAAAGAATTCAGGGGCTCCAATGTGGATGAAGGAGTGGATAAGGATCATATTTGCTCCCTATAAATCCTTGTGTGTTGAACGAAAAATATATCTGAAACTCTCCATTCAAGTGATGTAGCTGATCAAAAATGCTATTTTCCTCCCTTTCCTTCGAGTTTGTGTCATCCTTTGTGCTTCCTCAGCAACCTCAATTCCGGCCCCCATAATAATTCTCGGAATAATCCCTTAACCTATAACCATTAAATCACAACCTTTCGAATTGAGTGAGTGTGATACAAAGTGTCAAGGATCATCTTCGGGTGATGTTGGGTTTTTCAGCCAAATTTCGTAAACTTTGGTAAGGAAGTATCTGAAAAAAGCTTCGAACGGCGGACGGTGTGGTGTAGGAATAGGGCAGACGGCGGACGACGAGCGGATTTTTTAAAATCGATTTTGGTAATTCAAGTATCTCAAACATAAACCATCAAATTTATAGGAGAATTGAAAAATAAAGAATAGTTCTTAATCGATTTCAAAAGCGCCACTATCAGAGGGATGATCTCCCCAAGTACCATCCAAGCTTGTGCGAAAACAGACAGTGTCTAATGAGAAAATAATTCTTGGAGGCAGACGGACAAACGGTCATTTACACAAAACGGAAATTGCCAAAGAATGTCTACAATATAAAATACGAGTGGAAATATGATTTTGGTGAAAAAACGTGGTTCTGCGACTACATTTCATTCAATGAGGTGCATCGTTCAAAGTTTACAATTTGTTCAAATACGTTCTCGAAATCAGGTTAATTCCAAATTTTGGTGTCATCCCTAGTGACTTGACGTGAACAACATAAATATAATTTTTTAATATATCACTTGGGCATGAAGGAAAGTGTAAAGAAGGGAAATTTGAACAATAGTTGAGATTTCAACGTTCGATGTTTTGCCCCGAAACTCGGCGGTTGCAAAAGGTTTTGATGGATGAAAAACAGTTTAAAAACGCAGCAAATTCTTGAAAAGGTTTATTATTCACGTTACAGACAATAGGTACACGTCACTTCCACGTTCAACACTTTCATAATTTCTGTGATCAATATTGCATTGCTGAATTGATACAGATACCTACTGTAGTATCTCTTCAATCTAGATATTTTTTGTGATGATAATTTGTTAGTGTTGTTCGGTACTACCTAGGTAATTAGATTTTGCGATTTACATGACCATGGACTTGTGAGGTTTAGAGTTGTCTAACCAATAAAATAATTATTTGTTCCCAAAACCTTGGAAAACACTTCAAAACCCAATTTTTACCCGTTTTTTTTTTTTTTTTTTTTTTTTTTTTTTTTTTTTTTTTTTTTTTTGCCTAAAAAATTCTTGGGTGATGAAGGATTGGACTGCTCAGTTTCGGGGCACTACGAAAACCTAAATGCAGCCCCTGTGCAAAGTTTCAGATTTTTGAGATTTCCATGTCTATACTAAAGCCTCCCTGGATAGGAAATTATTACAATTTGCATCACTCAAAGCGTAAGATAACGGAAAACTTCTGATAATTTTGGCATAAAACGACTCATTTGTTACGTTTGTTCACCTTCTTCCCTCTTTAAGGCAAATGTGGACAGGAGTTTAATATGATTCTGAGATAAGACATAGTGCTACGGCCGCACCAAAGTTTATTCCATTTTTGTAGAAACATTTTCATTAAAAATTAAAATTTAATTATGGAAATGTTCTCAAGACGAATAACGAGATTGGAAGTATCATCCATCATTTTGAAATGTTTTGTAATTTTGTCTTCAAAATTGCAATTACAAGTTGAATTTGATTGAATTTTTTTTGACAAATTCGATAAAGGGGCATTACCTACAATATCTTAAAACCGCACTTTCATTCATTAAATATATATGCTCGCATTTTCAGCGCCTCGCACAAGGACGAGTAGTTGTACACAAACTTAATGACGCTCGACGTTGGGTTTAAGAAAAAGTTTTCCGTGTAATACATAGATCAGAATGTTTACTAAGTTTCTCTCTCGCAAATTCATATATATGGCAATCGAACACTATGTCGATCAATGTTTCGGGCTCTTGCCAGTCTAATACCCACAATGGGCCTAACCCGAAGAGGTAGGTACCCCACATTGCCACCAATCTGTAGCTGCCTGAAAATATCGCTATAATTATTAGATTCCTAAGCTTGCCTATCTGCCATTTTAGTTTTATTTTCATAGGCTAGGACTATGTTGTCTACGTTTGCGGGTATGGAATAATGCCCCTGAGAGATCCATAGACTCTCGAAACCCAGGTCGCAGATGATTTGTTTAATTTGCGTAGCCCTATTATACTTTCGCTGGTTGTTTCCCACCCCATCCAGATCCAAAAGTTATTTGTAACATCTGTAGGTGCATCTTTCCTTTGCACTCTCAAGCCATTGTGGACGACAGTTGTGCGAGAGAGAGGGTAGATAAAAAGTTTATTCCAATTATTTCTACAAGGGATGAATCAATTTTCCTGTTCCAATATATATTTGAGTTTGTATCTACGAGAATATTGGAAATATCATGGAACTTGGAAAACAAAAAAATTCAAAATTTTAAATTTCGTTTTCAAATTGCAATTTCAAATTGATTATTTTTTTAATTCAAAAAATCAGGTTCAAGCCGTGTTTGGGAACTATATGAGAACATGTAGGCACAAACAAGAAAAATTTCCTTGATCATTAGAGGCGGAAAAAGAAATTTAGGACTGGCGAACGCGATCTTGGGCGGCGCGCTTTGTTTTCCTTTGATCTTCCCGACTGGAGGACTTTGGATATCTCAAGTCGGCCCCTCCTCGGTTCGGTCGGTTCTCATTTTCAGGTTGTCTTGTAGCTTTCAATTTCTTGCTACTAATTCCTTCGTATTTTCACAAACGTTTTTAGTAAACCTGTGTAAACTACCTGTGAAAACGACTCAGTGCACAGCTTACGGTTGTAATAAGCGAAAAAAAGATTGCAGAAGCTGGCGAAGCAACAGTTTCATTTTATCGTTTTCCTATTGATCTTGAACTCGGAAAGAAATGGATTTATACAATTTAGAGGGGCCATTGACAGGCAAACACAAAAGAAAACGTGAACAGCAATTATCCTGATGGTTTCGATACTGAACGCTCTCTCCTAGTTTAGTGAGTAGTCTATGATTATGAAAGTTCCGAATAATTACTAGGTACGTCACAAGAGCTGTGATGTAGTTACTATTCGAAACTTCGAAAAATCATAGAAATATTATAATCATCGAAGGAGAGCGTGATTGGTGTCAAAATTCTCAGAATGATATCGAGTTGTATTAAAAAAGAAAATAAATAATGCACCCAAGTCGAAAACAACTAGTAAGAAGACAGTAATCTAGGTAGGAGGCCCTCTAGCTCATTCTATAATTTATTGCTGATCGCTAGACTTGTTGGGGGACCAGTACCTTCTTATAAGAGTTTTTTTCTCTTCGGGAGTTGAAAATTTTTTTCTCGCCAAAATCAAAATTACCACTCTCATTTTTACGTTTTAGATAGTTCTGAATTTGATTTGTATCAATTCTCTCGGTAAGAGGATGTTGTTTGTCTGAGTAGTTATCCAAAAATACTTGTAACGACCTAATTCCTTAGTTTACCTCTGGAATTGATTAAATTCTCGGGAAATGATTATTGCTGATGGTTCCCTATCAGTTTCTGTATTCACATATAATATTTCACTCTACGCAAACGAATAAAGCGCTATTTTCTCAAGGTCTATTCATCGAATATACCCCAAGTTTGGAGGTTACCTAGGCGGGAAAAGACGACTTAATTGCCCCATATAAAATTTGACACGATCATAACTTAGTAGCTGCTACTCGTGCAAGAATGAAATACTTTTAACTTGCATCACGTCTACACGTTTCATTCGATATAGACGACATTTTCTGGGAATGTGCGGATGGTCTTCGGTCAATTTCTCTCTCAAAAATTAATATTTTTCACCACTCAAGCGCAAACAAAAACAAAAAAAAAAAAGTTCAAGTCATGCAGCATGATCGCATGACGGAATTTTCCTGATTTATTGTAGGATAATTCTGTTAAATTATCGAATGTTCATATTCGTTCCTATATTCATTCCTATTCGATGATGAAGTGAGGACCCCCCCCCCCCCCCCCCAACCATTCGCTCTTGGTGCGTTAGTGTATACTTTCATTTTGATGAATCACCTAATCACCATAGTGAACTCTGATGCTTATTTGATTTCTATTCAACTTGAGATGCTGGACATTGGAACGGGATCTCTTTGGGTGTAGTAGAGTATAATTACAACTTACAGAATCACCCTAATAAGCAGAGTGAACTCTGCACCTAATTTGGTTCCAATCAAACTTAAGATGCTAAAAATTGGAACGGGACATCTTACGATGTGGTAGAGTAATTATATTAAAACTTAACAAACCCCCTAATCAGCTGAGTGGGCTCATTAGCTTCTTTTGTTCCTATTCAGCTTTTCTGATGTACCTATCTATACTGAATTTTTAAACGGGGCCTCTCTGGGTATGGTAGAGCATAATTACAACTTGCGATACCACTTTGATCAGGTACAAGTTGAAACTTGATTGTTGAAATTTGAATTGAAGCTTTTCGGTACTGCTGGATAAACATGGCAAAGTATGGAGCTACCTTACAGTGGTGGTGGCAAAAACCTTCCACGTCGTCCCAATCAGCCCAAATGTGTGAATCGACAAGTGCATCACACGAAAACAAAAGTGTCACTCTCGTTCAAGTGGTTGAGTAAGGCCAGGAAATAGTCACATTTTCAATTAATATACAATTTCCATCATAAGACGAAGGAAAGAATTATCGTATTCTTAGGATCAAGTCATCAATGATGCCCACACACGTATACACCTACTTATAGTAGGAAAAATGTATACATTGGTAGTTTCTAAGGAATATTCAAAAATATTGAGCATTATTTTCGTTTGCTATTATAAAAATCAAAGTCCCATACGTACCTATTTGCCAAATCCGTTCCACGCATCAGAGAGTCTTTATTTCTATTTTAAAGTTTTTGTTATGTGTTATGTATGTATCGCTCATTCCGGGCCGCAATTTTCATACGAAAAATCGAAATTTGAATTTTTTTTTTAAATTCTCCAGGCCATACCATGAGTTGGCTTCCTTGATCCATTTCACTATTGGTGCGTTTTGAACGAAAAAATGGTTGAAAGTAAACCCCTTGAATGTGGCACATAAGATGTAGTTATCAACGCTGATTCAACTGGTTTCTATCTGGTTTGGTTAATTATTTTCATTAATTAACCTTCGCAATCGACCAAACAAATTTTTTTAACCCCCCCCCCCCCCTTAAAATTTGTAGGTTTACGTTTCAGGATTCGTAAAATCAGAAAATCGAATTTGGAAAAAAAACCGTCCGCCGTCCAGAGCTTTCCTCCGAAACTACTGGACTGAACTTTATGAAATTATTATTGTTCATGCAACTTGCATCCAGTTCGATCAACCCTGATACCTCGTTTATACATTCAGCCCACTTCCGTGAAAGTTGGAAGTGAGCAGGGAAGAGGGCAGCGAAAGCATGTAAACACCTCTCTCGCGCTGCCCTTGCTCCTCCCACTCGTAATGCCTGTGCTCCCTCCACTGGCGGTTTTTTCGGTGCGGACCTCAAAGAGCGGGCAGTGCGAGTGGTATGTGGTAGTGAAGGCGGTATGTAAACGCCTCACTCGCGCGACTGCCAGTCGTACTCCTACCGTAGTCCGCCTTCTCTGTTTTTCTTCTATATTTTGTTTTTGTGTATTTATTTATTTTTATTTTTATTATTATTATTTGTTTGAAGTATATTTTGTAAGGTAACTATTACGATCGAGTGGACCAATAAGTTAACGTTAAAGTTGAACTATAGATGGATAATTTATTAGGCTTAGGTAGGGTTGTCTTCACGGGCAACATACTATTTTCATCTTCATAGTATTTTTGCACTAAATCTCGGAAGAATTTTGTATTTGCAAATAAATATAGCATCATTCTAAAATTCAGTTTTCGTCACTCTCGTACAAATACCCACACGTCGCGTTTCATGAAATAAAAATTAAGCATCCATAATATAATATGGATAATTAATCTATAATATAGATATAAAAATAACTATATCTCTGAGGTCTATTAATCCTTTTCAAAATACCAGGTTTTCTGCAAGTAACTGTATGGACACAATCATTGTGGGAAATATTTTTATTATTGCAGATAGGTGACCAGAGTTAAAACACCAAGGAAGCATAGGTACAGCTTCATAAAAACAGCTATCGAATAATAAAGACGTATTCTATAGAGCATACCCACGGTGGGTAACCCACCCAAATGACTAGACAAATTTAAATTAATTAATAAATAAAAAAATATAAGAAATTGAAATAAATACCTACGAAATATTGTTTTACATGATTTCATGTGAAAATAGGAACTGTAAATATACGGATCCTTGATAAAACTGGAACTACTAATGTAAACAGCTCAAGAGGGATTCTGTAGAACGTACCTAACTAACTCTTCGCTTGACAATATGAAATTCAAGTGCCCATTGCTCAGGAAACTGAGAATAACAAAGTAATCACAGTGCAGATTTGGAAATAATATTCCACAGGTCCTAGGGACCTAGGTACCTATTTACTTCTACTATGAAAACTTAGTAATGTCAATAATTATGTTCAATTTTTCTAAAGCTCCAAAAAAAATAAAAATTATATATATAGTATATATTTTTTGATACTATATATATTTTAATCTAGTATACAGGGTGTATTGCAAGCAGATGACAATACTCAAGGGGGTTAAACTCGACCAAAAATGTAGTTCAACAACGCCAACCGCAACTCTCTATCTCAATTCGTTTCAGAGATATGTCGTATTTAGGTAATATTTTATCGAAAAACCCATGTTTTTTAGCATAGAAACCCCAATTTCTCCATTTTACCTCACTTATCTCAACATTCAACCCAATTTTCGGAATTGATGCACCGTTGTTCTTGAAAAGTACCGTCTAAAAACCCTAATAGCCATTCAAAAGTTTATCGTTTCTAAATAAGTAACATTCCTTACAGTACTAGAAAGCTTCCTACGTTTCTAAATAAAAATACTGCAAACTGGGGCTCTACAAAAGCAGGGAAATTTAATCACCCTTTCAACGGTATGCACAAAATTAAGATTATCTTCCAATTTCATGGAGAAATTCAACAAAAAACTTTATTTTCTAATTTTTTAAATCTGAAAAAAAAAAAATGATCATGTAGTAAATTAGAATTTTAAACTTCTACTGAAGAAATGGCCAGTTTGTACTTGAACCAACTTGAACTTGAAAAAATCAAAATTGAAGTTGCTTGAACTGACCCCCCCCACCCCTACCACAACTTTTTGTAGGTAGGGTCCTTCCAACGTTTTTTCACACTGCAACTTGAATTTCTCCATGAAATTGGAATGACCTTAACATTTGGATCATACCGTTGAAAAGCTGATTAAGTTTCCCTACTTTTGTAAGATCCTTCAGGGTGCAGTATTTTTTTATTTTTCAATTAGAAACGTAGGAAACTTTCTAGTACAGTAAGGAATGTTACTTATTTAGAAACGGTAACCTTCTGAATGGATATTAGGTTTTTTAGGCGGTACTTTTCAAGAACAAAGGTGCATCAATCCGAAAATGGGTCGAATGTTAAGATAAAGTGAGGTAAAATGGAGAAATTGGGGTTTCTATGCTAAAAAACATGGGTTTTTCGATAAAACATTAAAAACGACATATCTCTGAAACGGATTGAGATAGAGAGTTGCGGTTGGCGTTGTTGAACTACATTTTTGGTCGAGTTTAACCCCCTTGAGTATTGTCATCTGCTTGCATACACCCTGTATACTAGATTAAAAATATATAGGTAGTATCGAAAAAAATACTATATATATATATTTTTTTTTGTGGAGCTTTAGAAAAATTGAACATAATTATTGATATTACTAAGTTTTCATAGTAGAAGTAAATAGGTACCTAGGTCCCCTAGGACCTGTGGAATATTATTTCCAAATCTACTCTGTGATTACTTTGTTATTCTCAGTTTCCTGAGCAATGGGCACTTGAATTTCATATTGTCAAGCGAAGAGTTAGTTAGGTACGTTCTACAGAATCCCTCTTGAGCTGTTTACATTAGTAGTTCCAGTTTTATCAAGGATCCGTATATTTACAGTTCATATTTTCACATGAAATCATGTAAAACAATATTTCGTAGGTATTTATTTCAATTTCTTATATTCATTATAATTTATTTATTAATTTAAATTTGTCTAGTCATTTGGGTGGGTTACCCACCGTGGGTATGCTCTACAGAATACTAGACTAAAATTGGGATCGAACAAAGAAAGAATCTCGAAAATCGGTTGACAATAGTGGTTTGGGCAGCGTCGACAAAATTTGTGTCACACACACACACCTGGAGAGTGGTATTGAAGCACACTCGGGCGCATGTTGGCACTGCTGGGAATGAAGAGGCGGATTCCTGTGCAAGGGAGGCAGCCATGAGCCTGGACCTCCCGGTTGCTTTCTCCCTAATGCCTAAGTCCAAAATCAAGCAGGATTGTGGTGCTCATAGTATCGAGCTATGGGAACAGATGTGGAGGACGACAGCTGACGGCCGTAGGACAAAGACATTCTTCCCTACAATAGGAGACCGACTTGCCCTTGATCTTCCTATTTCTTGGAGGTTAACTCTTATGTTGTCGGGACATGGAAGAGTACGTGAGTTCCTGCAACGGTTCGGCCTCAGTGAGGATGCTACTTGTATGTGCTCAGGGGAGATACAGGATTGGGACCACCTTTTGTTTCGATGCAGCAAATTTGAACAGCAGCGTGCACGTCTGGAGAGAAAGTGCTTCCTGAAATGCGGTGCCTGGCCGATACCGATGAGGAATCTCGTTCCTGACCACTTGGATGAAATTATTGTATTTCTTAACTCTATGAACTTGGACTTGCTGTGATAGTGATTGGATTTCCAGCCTATTGTACTATAATTTAAAAAGTTAATATTAGATTATTTTACCGCATATTTTTGTAATGTACATTCAATACCGTAAAAATAAGAATGCGTATGTTAATTACTGATGTTATAGCATGTAAATCGCCTGTAGTCTCTTGGGGAGCAGGCGGAATAATAAACTCCTCTTCCACAGGGGTACTGTGGAGGAGAAAAAAAAAAAAAAAAAAAAAAAAAAAAAAAACACACATACACACACACTTTTTTTTTTTTTTTTTAGAAACCTCCCCTCAAAGACGGAGGGGGCACGCCATGAAGAAAAAAAAAACGAAAAAAAACTAAATTAAAAAATGGGGAGGACGCCCTGGTTTACCCGACGCCAGCCCTAGGGATTAGGGAAGTAGAGGAAGATGGAGGAGGGAGAGAAGGATGAAAGGAAGTGCCCCTATAAAATGACCACCTATTGAGGTAAGAGCCCCGAAGGACGCGGGTGGTGATACCACGGAGCACTCCTGCCGAGATGCCCAACTCGAGAAGCTCCGTGGCACTTTTCCCGCACCACACCCCGCGCCATGACACGGTCGCGGCCATGACCTTGATTTTATTAGGCGCCACTCCCTTTAGCTCAGATATCGCTTGTCGCAGGTCGTTCCTATCATATTTACTTATTTTAGCCCTCTAGGTCTGCTCCATGTCCACGCTGCCACTGACAACTTGGACATCCAGGATTATGGTAGACCCATCGAGCTTGATGGCTACGATATCTGGCTTCTTGCCCCGGTCACTCGGCATATGGTACAGTCTCTCTCTCTCCACATACCAGCCGCTGGATGACAAAGCACCTGCTATCTGCTTGGCGACCGCATCATGACGCAGAATGCGGCCACCATGAGTCCGTGGACACTGCTGCACCACATGATACAGGTTCTCATTTTTACCCCGACAGGCACGGCAAAGGGTATCTACTGTCCCACGACTAATTCTAGAACACCTCACCGCAGTGGCTAATGTTGCCACCCGGGCGGCATGAAAATGTCGGTAGTCGCAGGCCCCAATGCCCTCTGAAGCCCATTCAACCCACTGGGAGGAAATGGGGGATTCAGAGCACTGTCGGAGTTCTTTACCTTCCACTGAATCATGCAGAGCAGTAGCGAACTCAGCAGATGAGCTGGGTTTTGGAGCAGTTGGAGTTGCTCGATCGCACCACAACAACTACTGTCTGACAAAATCAAGGTCAGCAGCAGTGTGGGCGACCTCCCAGCTAGAGCCCCTTAGGGCAAGCAGGCGCTGGCGGCGTAAAGATGGGATAGCGGCTGAGAGAGAGACAATGCCGAGCCCACCGGCCTTGACCGGTGCATGGATATAGGCACTTGGGACACCAGGTGGAAAGCCTAGCCAAGAGCGCACAGCAGAGCGTACTTCACGGTCTAACTCAAGCAGCCTCCCCGCAGTAAGCCTGCCAAAGACTAGCCCATAGGTTAACTTTGGCAGTAAGTACGTGCGAAGAAGGCGCAGCTTATGCTGTGGCTTCAGTGGAGCCTTGGTGACACGAGCTAGTGCTCCACCACACTGCTGGTGGCACACACAGCATGGATCGGGCAGGGATGGAAGTTTGTCCTAAGACAAAACACTCCTCATCCACTACCTTCACCTTATGCTGGCGACCTGACGGGACCAAGGAGACCGACCCACACTTAGCTGGGTTCACCACCAAACCACACCTGGCTAGCTGCTCAGCAAATGCGTTGAGGGAGATCTGCAAGCCCTCACGGGTTTCTGCGCGTAGGATGACATCATTAGCAAAAGCCAATGCACCTACTCGCACCCCAGGGGCGAGATCGAACCCTATTTCAGCTGGCAGCTTACCCAAGGCCGTATCGGCCGAGTGGCGACGGAGTGGCGACAGAGGATCCCCCTGGCGTACCCCCCGCCCAATAACAACATCCCCTGACAACTCACCTCGTGCCTCTAGGACCGTCACGCCTTCGTGGTACAGACAGGCAACATACTCAATTAAACGAGCAGGTGCCCCGACACCACGAAGACAATCGGTCAGGGCAAAGTGGCTAACTGTGTCAAAGGCCTTAGCGACGTCCAGAGCGGCAAGATGGAGCTGCCGTTTCTTGATACGAGCCAGCGAAATGACCGTTTGGAGAACTGTTAGATTCTCCGCTGTGCCATCCGCTGGGCGAAATGCTCTCTGGACGTCACCTATGACACCAGCTACTTGGAGGCGAGATGCCAGAACTTTTTGGAAGTGGCGGCACACACACACACAAACACACACACACATACTCACACCACAAATAATACGCAGACATACACCTATGGTTTTTTCACAGATTCGGTCTTAGAATGGTCTGAAATGGTATCTACCAACCTCGTACCTACCTACATACAATCAGAGATGAGCAAACACATATCCGAAAATACAAATATGTATTTATCCTTTATTTTTTATTATTTATAGTTGCATTTCTTTGTAGGTACCTATATGAATAAATTTGTAAGTATTCATATTTTGGCTACGAATATTCAACATTTATACTCGAAACTATGAATATAGGAATTAC